>CM042409.1:35262523-36462523 GCA_023634145.1 Thymallus thymallus | reverse complement strand
CCGTTCGCCATGCCAAGTCCCATTCCGGGACTGGTCATCAGACTCAGGTCAGGGAGGAAATTATCCACTTCGCCGGGGCCTGAGCCGCCACCGAAGTGGATTGTCCCTCCTCACACCTCCCATGTCACATATTTTTTTTTGTTTTTATCGCGGCCGGGAGTCCACGCCTTAGAGGGGGGGTACTGTCAGGCTCTGGCCATAGGGAGTACCTTTTGGCCATGGTCAGAGCCTGACAGATCTAGATATCTAGATCTATGTTTTTCATTTTGTGTTGAATCCCCAATTGGAGACAGCTGTGAGACGTTGTCTCTGATTGGGGATTCTATTTAAGTTGCTCAACCCCACACGTTTGTGTGGGTCATTGTTTATATGTCATCATCAAAGTAAGTGTGTTGATGTTCACGTTTGTTCTTACGTTGTTGTTTTGTATAGTTCGGACTGAGTTTAGTTTATTTGTGAATAAACACAATGTCGAACTATCGCTACGCTGCGCCCTGGTCTGTCTCTACACACGATCGTGACAGTACTTTGCTCGGTTCATCTTTTCCACAATCCTGAGTAGTCTCCCAGTACCTGCCGCTGAAAAACATCCCCACAGCATGATGCTGCCACCACCATGCTTTATCGTAGGGATGGTGCCAGGTTTCCTCCAGATGTGACGCTTGGCATTCAGGCCAAAGAGTTCAATCTTGGTTTCATCAGACCAGAGAATCTTGTTTCTCATGGTCTGAGAGTTTTTAGGTGCCTTTTGGCAAACTCCAAGTGGGCTGTCATGTGCCTTTTACTGAGGAGTGGCTTCCATCTGGCCACTCTACCATAAATGCCTGATTTGTGGAGTTCTGCAGAGATAGTTGTCCTTCTGGAAGGTTCTCCCATCTCCACAGAGAAACTCTAGAGCTCTATCAGTGACTATCGGGTTCTTGGTCACCTCCCTGGCAGCCAGCTCTAGGTTGAGTCTTGGTGGTTCCATTTAAGAATGATGGAAACCACTGTGTTCTTGTGGACCTTCAATGCTGCAGACCTTTTTTTGGCTATTTTGGTTAATGGCCTTGGTGCCCTAGCAGATGGCCTTGGCAGATTGGGCACCTCTTGAAGGCCAAATGGCCTTGCCCCTAAAGTCACGAAATGCCGGGCCTGCCCTATATACGATTGACTGAGAAGAAGGCCAACCTTGGAAGGGAAACTTAATTGACTTGGAAAAGAATACCATGGCATGCTGGGAAAAGAATGCCACAGTCATGTAAGTGGGTCAGAGTTGACGGCTAAGACCCCCCTATCGTCCCCTCCCTACCAACTACACACTCCACCCTTTACAACAACTGTTGATGAAGTGGAGGTAGGAGGTAGGTCAGTTACCATCTCACAACCTTTGAACTGTTCGACAGGATGTCTGACTTTGTAAACAACAACACAAGCCATTTCTCTCTCTCTCTCACACACACAAACACACACACATACACACACACACACACACACACTGTCTCTTTATGTAATGCTCTTGTAATGCTCTAATTCAGATGTCAGTTCTGTTTTTTTACAGTTAGATACGTGCTTATTGCAGAAGTGTATGGGATGATGCACTCCAAATCCATTCATGTAATATGATGATATCAAAGGAGGAATGGAAATCTGGCTTAAAGTATCCCCCCCAAAATCAGAGCCTTTAACTATGCAATATAATGAATAGTAATATGATTTTCTGTACTTGCAGTATTGGCTATGTATCTGTGCGTATACAGTTAGAGTCGGAAGTCATTAAAACTCATTTTTCAACGATTACACAGATTTCATGTTAACAAACTATAGGTTTGGCAAGTCGGTTAGGACATCTACTTTGTGCATGACACAAGTAAGTCTTCCAACAATTGTTTACAGACAGATTATTTCACTTCTAATTCACTATATCACAATTCCAGTGGGTCAGAGGTTTACATATACTAAGTTGACTGTGCCTTTAAACAGCTTGGAAAATTCCAGAAAATGATGTCATGGCTTTAGAAGCTTCTGATAGGCTAATTGACATAATTTGAGTCAATTTGAGGTGTACCTGTAGATGTAATTCAAGGCCTACCTTCAAACTCAGTGCCTCTTTGCTCGACATCATGGGAAAATCAAAAGAAATCAGCCAAGAAAATAAATTGTAGACCTCCACAAGTCTGGTTCATCATTGGGAGCAATTTCCAAATGCCTGAAGGTACCACGTTCATCTGTACAAACAATAGTATGCAAGTATAAACACCATGGAACCACGCAGCCGTCATACCGCTCAGGAAGGAGACGCGTTCTGTCTCCTAGAGATGAACGTACTTTGGTGCGAAAAGTGCAAATCAATCCCAGAACAACAGCAAAGGACCTTGTGAAGATGCTGGAGGAAACAGGTACAAAAGTATCTATATCCACACTAAAACGAGTCCTATGTCAACATAACCTGAAAGGCAGCTCAGCAAGGAAGAAGCCACGGCTCCAAAACAGCCATAAAAAAGCCAGACTACAGTTTGCAACAGCACATGGGGACAAAGATCATACTTTTTGGAGAAATGTCCTCTGGTCTGATGAAACAAAAATAGAACTGTTTGACCATAATGACCATCATTATGTTTGGAGGAAAAAGGGGGAGGCTTGCAAGCCGAAGAACACCATCCCAACCGTGAAGCACGGGGGTGGCAGCATCATGTTGTGTTTTTTTTTTTGCTGCAGGAGGGACTGGTGCACTTCACAAAATAGATGGCATTATGAGGAAGGAAAATTATGTGGATATATTGAAGCTACATCTCAAGACATCAGTCAGGAAGTTAAAGCTTGGTCGCAAATGGGTCTTCCAAATGGACAATGACCCCAAGCATACTTCCAAAGTTGTGGAAAAATGGCTTAAGGACAACAAAGTCAAGGTATTGGAGTGTTTATCACAAAGCCCTGACCTCAATCCTATAGAAAGGTTGTGGGCAGAACTGAAAAAGCGTGTGCAAGCAAGGAAGCCTACAAACCTGACTCAGTTACACCAGTTCTATAAGGAGGAATGGGCCAAAATTCACCCAACTTATTGTGGGAAGCTTGTGGAAGGCTACCCGAAACGCTTGACCCAAGTTGCTACCAATACAGGCAATGCTACCAAATACTAATTGAGTGTATGTAAACTTCTGAGCCACTGGGAATGTGATGAAAGAAATAAAAGCTGAAATAAATAATTCTCTCTACTATTATTCAGACATTTCACATTCTTAAAATTAAGTGGTGATCCTAACTGACCTAAGACAGGGAATTTTAACTAGGATTAAATGTCAGGAATTGTGAAAAACTATGTTTAAATGTATTTGGCCAAGGTGTATGTAAACGTCCGACTTCAACTGTATATCTTCCTATCTGTTTGATCAACATATAGCTTTCCTATCAAACAGCTGAGCCATGCTGCCTTTCTCGTACAGTATACAGTAGGGTTTTACCACAATAGGATCTGGAAATAATAGCATATTGCACACCTTAAACAGTCTTCCACTGGCTTAATCACACTTATATTGTGGAGAGCCTACAGATATAGGATCTTAATTTGATCACCCTGTTGCAGAAGAACTTTCCTGCAATGCAGCACATGTAATACTTGTAGTGTATTTGAGGTTTTAAAAGGTTTCTGAAGTTTGTAATTTGCACTTAGAAATTTCAGCCTTGATTTTTCTTTTCAAAAAATATATCAACCCCTACAAAAATGTCCATTGTTGCTGCAGGATTATTATCCTGCTGTAGCAAACTGGCTCAAATTAAGATCCTACACCTGTATTTTTACCAAGAAGTCGGTATTGAGTGTTTATGTATGGTTGTGGGCATATGGCTAAAGGTAAAAGTTGCTCCCTATTCACAGATCTAGGATCAGACTCCCAATCCTTACCTTAACCAACAGAGGAATTAAAGAAAATGTGCCTCTGTGTCAGTGCTTAGGGGCAACCATCTTACTCCATGTGTAGATGTTAATGCTAACAGTCTGGCTTTAGTGGAGCAGTGGAGAGCAGGCGAGAGTGAAGAGAGCGAGAGAGAGAGAGAGGATGAGGGATGAGGGATCAGGTTACAGTGTACACTCCGCCCCCCCCGGTGCTCTGTCAGGGTCAGCCAATAGAACACCAGCCCCCCTTGCTGACTGCATTATACAGAGACAGTGGAGGGCAGGGCCTCTCTCTCTCTCTCCCTAGTGGAAGTCAGAATTGCCAAGCAGTCTAATGTGCTGCTTTCAGGTCTCAGTGGGTTTGAATCCCACTTCTGACATTCATTTTATTTCACTATCTTTTATACCATGTATACCATTGTGCTGTAAATTTACTCCGCATACTACAACTCTATAAGCAGTACTTTAACTTTCCTATTCTAGACTAGATTGCTCAACACTGTTTTATATTTTATTATGTAGGCTTTGTTTACATTTTGTTACAGTATACATTTATGTTCTAAATTAAACTGTTTTACTAAACATCAAATGTTTGATTTAATTTTGGCTGCATGGTACATACACAATAGCAGTCAAAGGTTTGGACACACCTACTCATTCCAGGGTTTTTCTTTATTTTGACTATTTTCTACATTGTAGAATAATAGTAAATACATCAAAACTATGAAATAACACATTTGGAATCATGTAGTAACCAATAAAGTGTTAAACAAATCAAAATATATTTTATATTTGAGATTATTCAAAGTAGCCACCCTTTACCTTGATGACAGCTTTGCACACTCTTGGCATTCTCTCAACCAGCTTCAGCTGGAATGCTTTTCCAACAGTCTTGAATGAGTTCCCACATATGCCGAGCACTCGTTGGCTGCATTTCTTTCCAGGCGAAAGAAATGCACACCTGTTTAGGCGAGGTACTGGCCAGCAGAGTGGAACACTTGAAAAAGAAAAGGAGAGCCACACACTCTAGGAGATTAGATGCAATAATTTAATAACCAATGTTTCAATAGACAAGCTGTCTTCATAAGGGTATAATGACAAACACTGCGGGTCACTAGTTTATATAGTGTCAAAGGGCACACACAGTGTCCAAACCTTTGACTGGTACTGTATATAATGACCAACTGTCCTGCCCACCTGCACAGTAAGTTGGAATTGTATTCTGGCTTCCCACGGACTGTTTTTGTGCAACCCAATGCACTTGAAAGCAACGCTAGTGTATGTACAGTGCCTTTGGAAAGTGCTCAGACCTCTTGACTTTTTCCACATTTGTTACGTTACAGCCTTATTCTAAAATGGATAAAAACAATCTCAGCAATCTACACACAATACCCTACAATTTTTTTTACAAATGTATTAAGAATAAAAAACAGAAGTAACTTATTTACATAAGTATTCAGACCCTTTGCTATGAGACTCAAAATTGAGCTGATCGTGTTTCCATTGAATATCCTTGAGATGTTTCTACAACTTGATTGGAGTCCACCTGTGGTAAATTAAATTGATTGGACATGATTTGGCACAGATCTGGGGAAGGGCACCATAAAATTGTCTGCAGCATTGAAGGTCCCCAAGAACACAGTGGTTTCCATCATTCTTAAATGGAAGAAGTTTGGAACCACCAAGACTCTTTCTAGAGCTGGCTGCCTGGCCAAACTGAGCAATCAGGGGAGAAGGGCCTTGGTCAGGGAGGTGACCAAGAACCCGATGGTCACTCTGACAGAGCTCTGAAGTTCCTCTGTGGAGATGGGAGAACCTTACAGAAGGACAACCCATCTCTGCAGCACTCCACCAATTAGGCCTTTATGGTAGATGGCCAGATGGAAGCCACTCCTTAGTAAAAGGCACATGACAGCCCGCTTGGAGTTTGCCAAACTCTCAGACCATGAGAAACAAGATTCTCTGGTCTGATGAAACCAAGATTGAACTCTTTGGCCTGAATGCCAAGCGTCACGTCTGGAGGAAACCTGGCACCATCTCTACGGTGAAGCATGGCGGTGGCTGCATCATGCTGTGGGGATGTTTTTCAGCAGCAGGGACTGGGAGACTAGTCAGGATCGAGGTAAAGATGAACGGAGAGATCCTTGATGAAAACATGCTCCGGACCTCCGACTGGGGCGAATGTTCACCTTCCAACAGGACAACGACCCTAAGCACACAGCCAAGACAAAGCAGGAGTGGCTTCGGGACAATGTCCTTGAGTGGCCCAGCCAGAGCCTGGACTTGAACCCAATCGAACATCTCTGGAGAGACCTGAAAATAGCTTTGCAGCACGCTCCCCATCAATTCTGACAGAGCTTGAGAAGATCTGCAGAGAAGAATGGGAGAAACTCCCCAAATACAGGTGTGCCAAGCTTGTAGCGTCATACCCAAGAAGACTAGAGGCTGTAATCGCTGTCAAAGGTGCTTCAACAAAGTACTGAGTAAAGGGTCTGAATAAAATGTGATATTATTTCTTTATTTTTTTTAACACATTTCTAAAAACCTGTTTTTGCTTTGTCATTATGGGCTATTGGGTGAAAAAACTATTTAATACATTTTAGAATAAGGCTGTAACGTAACAAAAGTCAAGGGGTCTGAATACTTTCCGAAGGCACTGTACATACACCTGTATTGCTAAAAGCACCTGTGTGTGTGTGTGTGTGTGTGTGTGTGTGTGTGTGTGTGTGTGTGTGTGTGTGTGTGTGTGTGTGTGTGTGTGTGTGTGTGTGTGTGTGTGTGTGTGTGTGTGTGTGTGTGTGTGTATTTTGAAGAATCAGAGCGGACAGGCAGGGATAAAGACAAGCCCAGAACAAATTGTTTTTGGCCCTGGGGCTCTTTCTCCTGCCAGCTGAAAACAACACCAGGGAACACAATTACTGTACAGCCCCTCCATCACCACTCCTCCTCTCAACCCCACAGACGAAGAGGAGGAGGGGTGAGAGAACAGACGAGTGTGTTTCTGCACCCGTAGAGATCACATTAAAGAGGCACAATTGAGTCAAAGAGCGTGTATGGTTTGCACTTTAAACACAGCCTTCGACGTGTGTGTCTGTCTGTCTGTCTGTCTGTCTGTCTGTCTGTCTGTCTGTCTGTCTGTCTGTCTGTCTGTCTGTCTGTCTGTCTGTCTGTCTGTCTGTCTGTCTGTCTGTCTGTCTGTGTGTGTCTCTGTGTGTGTGTGTTTACTCACTCACTCACCCTAAGGATGTGTCTGTGTCTAAATGTTAGAGCTTCCATAAAATGTCCGACAGTCACCTCTTCCGCACATGGTCTGATGGTCATGTTTTTGTTTTGAAGATATGGGAAGATTGTGTCCACGAAGGCAATCCTGGACAAAACCACCAACAAGTGCAAAGGTGAGAGTTCAGAGTTCAACAGGTTGTTTGGTTCATGACACAGATACCACTAAACAAGAACACGGGCTTATAGACTCCAAAACTCGATCACAGCTGCATTGTACAATATTATACTGTATTAGGGCTATATAATATAATTTTAGAGTTTTAGTCTGGTTGCAGGTATATTGCTACACTGTGTAAATTCATGAAGCTACATCCACAGAGTGGCGTTGGTTAGACATGTTGAGGAAGAAACACGGTCAGTAGGACAAAAAAAACAGCTGTAGAAGGCCATAAATATGTCATACTGGGCCAGACTGGTGTGTCTTTGTGGCATGCACTAAGCTTTTGTAATTTCACGGAATGTCTTTAGACTTTAAGCACCTGTAGTTTATCTAACAACCATTTTGAATGCCAAATTCACTCATCAATTATGACAACAACGTACACATTAATGACTAAGGAAATGTGTGTGTATATGTGTTGTGTAGGCTATGGCTTTGTGGACTTCGACAGTCCGGCAGCAGCACAGAAAGCGGTGAGCGCCCTGAAGTCCAGTGGGGTCCAGGCTCAGATGGCCAAGGTAAGACACTCGTTTAAATCAACTCATATTAACAGTAACACATGATCTATTATAAACTTTTGTATTATGAGTTCAATCACATCTACTTCAATGTGAATCTTTACAATTCCGCTAGACTCCTTATTGCCTCATTTTCTTTATTTTATTGCTTCACTTTCAAAGAATTTCTCTCAGATTGGATGCTGGATCTCCTTCTTTGATTTGATGGTGAATTGACAGCTAGTCCATCCAAGTTGGTGTCTATATTCAACCACGAAAATAGATTGGCGGTAAGTGCCATCTTGGCACTGTCTCAAGACAAACTGCCATAGGTTATGGAGAGGTGTGTTTACCTTCGTTAGCTGGCAGTTGACTGGCAGGCAGAGAGGGAGGGTGAAGAGGTGACAGTATTGGAGGAGAACAGGCAGTCTAACAGATGACATGAACTGGTCGTCTCTCCTCCTCTTCCCTCTCTTCCTCTTCACCTCTATTCTCCCATCTCCCTCTGCCCCTTTTCATCTCCCATACCCTTCCTCTCCCCTCCCTCTCTCTCCCCTCTATTCTCCCTCCCTCTCTCCCCCCTCTATTCTCCCTTCCTCTCTCTCACCTCTATTCTCCCTCACTCTCTCTCACCTCTATTCTCCCTCACTCTCTCAACCTCTTCACTACCCCGCCCATTTCAACCTCTTCACTACCCGCCCATTTCAACCTCTTCACTACCCGCCCATTTTAACCTCTTCACTACCCCGCCCATTTCAACTTCTTCACTACCCCGCCCATTTCAACCTCTTCACTACCCCGCCCATTTCAACCTCTTCACTACCCCGCCCATTTCAACTTCTTCACTACCCCGCCCATTTCAACTTCTTCACTACCCGCCCATTTCAACCTCTTCACTACCCCGCCCATTTCAACTTCTTCACTACCCCGCCCATTTCAACCTCTTCACTACCCCGCCCATTTCAACCTCTTCACTACCCCGCCCATTTCAACCTCTTCACTACCCCGCCCATTTTAATCTCTTCACTACCCCGCCCATTTCTTCCTCTCTCCCCTTCCTTCCCTCTCGCCTCCTCCTCTACCTGCACCACCCACCCATCCCTTTCTCCCTCCTCTTCTGTGTGACTAGCTGTATGTGTGTCCTGCTAAGCGGCCCCTGCTGTGGCCCTTGTCATGAGCTCTTTGTGTGGGTGTCTGCAGTCAAAGGGGCTGTTGTGGGCCCATTAAGCTGATCCCTCTGTGCCTCTCAGGCTCCCCTTTGAGAGGGCCCCGGGGAGTGTGCCACCGCACCCGCCGTCAATGGGCCAGGGACAATGAGCTGCCCTGTGCCTGCATGGGTTAGTGTCTGGGCATGGGGCAGGCGCTATGGCTTCATTCAATCTGCTCCAGCTCTGCTCTCAGTCCAAACCCAAACAATAGTGCCCAAGTCACTTCACTACCTCAGAGGGAAGATGGAATGAATTCACTCACTTCAGAATTAAGACAGACGAGTCATTGCAACTGAATATCAGGGTCCACCAAATCACTCCTGCTACCCAGATTTTGTATCCAAATACTCACTGTAACAGAACACAAGGGCCTAACTTACCCAAACAGTATAACTGAGGAGAGTGCCCAAGTAAAAGTCCAATTGGAAATGTGTGCTAAGGTGAGCTGTTCTGCATCATGGCCTGGCCTTCTGACCTGGGCTTAGGTTATTAGGTTACCCAGGTAACTCACTGGCACTGGCGACAACCGGATTTGTGCATCCCTGATTTAAAACGGTGTCTGTCTAAATCTGAAATCAGAATCTGGCATTAGGTACTTCCACTCTATATGGGTCATGTTTCCAGTGTGTTGGTTCTTTAACAGTGTGGGCCATGCTGAGCACCATCATAACTCCCAGCCAGTCAGTCATCTCTACAGGGGAGTGTTTCTGGGGCTGGCTACGAGCTGGCTTGGTAGGGTAACAATGGAAAGGGATAGAAATAGACTGTTCTCTACTTCCGAGAGCATCACATGCACACCACCTGCCTGATACATGGACACACGCACACACAAAAACAACATGTTGACAGACTGGCTCGACAAGGACCTGCACTGTAAAACATTTATTGTAAAATGTACAGTAACTTACTGGCCAATTTATTTTTACAATACAGCTACTCTAATCCTTTTTACTGTACCAAAAATGTTACTGTAATCTAATTTACAGTACCAAGTCAGTTACTATAATCTAATTTACACTACCAATTACAATTACAGCATATGACTGTAATTACCCAGTAACATATTTCCCAGTGTTCTTTGCAAGTTTTTATTTTTACATTTTTGTCATTTAGCAGGCACTCTTGTCCTTAGCAACTTAAAGTTAGTGCATTCAAGCAAGTTTGATTTAAAAAAAAAACACATCATAGTAGGTAAAAAGCTTCTGTAACCATTACTGAAAATGTTGTAGTTATGGTCTTACTTTTTTTTTTATATCTTTTTTTTAATTACAACAAGATATATTGTTATATATCTCTGGGTAGTGCGAATACATTACTGAGATATTCAAGGGTTGTGTGTGTCACCAGGGGAGAGAGAGAAAGAGAGTGTGAGAGGGGGAAGGGGGAGAGATAGAGAAAGACAGCGATGAAGAGATTCAATTTCATTTGTGGTTGGGTGTGGTCCCGACATCATTTGAGTATCTGCGCATGCAGAACAGGATTAGATGGACGAGTTGAGTTAAAAACAAAGGGTCAAACAAAGCCTTGTTCTGTTTTCTTCTGATCCTTAATCACAGAATGTTGCCTCAGTCGGTCATATCTATGCAACTGCTCACAGTGCCACTGAGTTGCATAACAAGGAAGTATCTCCTTAACCACCCATGAGGTTTAAATCACAGAAATTGGCCTTTCCCTCTTGGTACTTGAATCCTCTTTAAGGAGCTACATCTTGTGGGAGGCCAAGCTAATCAGAGTGACAATGAGACATGTTTCAGGCTCCTGTGTGTTCCCAGACGAAGAAAAAAAAACATTCCAATATGTTTATTGTATTTAAATGTATTTAAAATACATGTAGATACATTTGGAGCTTTGCTAAAATGCTTTTAATGCCTTAAAATGTGTACGGAGTAACTGTCAAAATGCTGAATTTTGGCACTTTAGTAAGCCTCAGCGCAAAAACAGATTTATTGAAAATGTGATTTATTGAATCCTCCATGTGGTCTATATTAAAGGATACATCATTTCATAAAATAGGCTTTAAAAATCAATATTGGTGCATGATTTCTACTTAACATATGAAAGGGACGCAAAAGGCCCGTTTGACGTTGGTTGCAAAGCTCTTGTCAACTGGGATTGTTTATTTGTCATATGCATATGACAGACATGGAGTCACTACATGATCGATAATGTATCATGTTTGTAGTCATTTACATACATTTTTTTTTAAACCTTTATTTAACTAGGCAATTTAAATGCATGTTAGTGCTTTTGGTGTCAAGTACAATAAAAATGCATTTTGACAAAATATATTGTAGGTGTAGCTTGTTGGGGGCGTGGCTTTGTCTTAGCGCTTTTTGCCCTCCCATCAGATGGACTGTCATGCCAGTTAATATGTTAAGTTGTGTTCTGTGGTTTAAGGTTAAGAGCCATTGTAGTGAAAGGCATTAGCTTGTTAAAATGTGGTCTGGCCAGTTTTTTTTGTATTTGACAAACAGTTTAATTTGAAAGATATATTTATTATGAATACATTTAAATGCATGTTAGAATATATTTAGTTCTTGAAACATTGCCAAATTCATAAACAAATAATTACAAAATATACTGTAAATACTACTGAAAATATGTTCTAAAATACATGATTTAATAATAATTACATTTTTTCTGATGTATTTAACATACTGTATATTATGATATACATTTTAGATCATGTATATATACATTTGAAATACATTACGTGGTGGAATATGTTGGAATTTATTTAAAATGTATTTTAAAAAATCATTATTTGGCCTATTTTTTTATATTTCACAAAAATATATTTAAAATGTATTTTTTCCCCGTATGGCTTGACACGCTTCAGTACCCTTAATCCACCCAGGAATTCCTTATTGTCAGATCAACAGAGTGACCTAGCTCAACTCCTGCTCAACTCCCTGTGCAAACTCAGTGTGCGTTCCAAATAGCACCCTTTTCTCTATATAGTGCCTGATCAAAAGTAGTGCACTATATAGGGAATAGGGTGCCATTTGGGACGCATCATGAAGCTTCAGTAGGCAGCTACCTGTGTCCTACCACTCTCCTGTCTGACTTGGTATCAAGCTGACTCTTTGCTTATGGTTTAACAGAGATAAGTGTGGAATTACAGGTCTGTTGCTGGAACCTATAGTTTGGAGGGAGATGGAGTGAACAGCGGGGTGTAGTGTAGTCTGATGTGGGTGGTGTTTTTGACTGGTGATGTGTATGTGGAACTGGAATTTAGACTTGACTTGACTGAAATGCTAGCTTTAAACACTACATCTAAACATAAGCCCATATGCTCTCGATTACTCCCTGTCTGGGGCTTGAACCTGGTATTCACTATCACATTTCATAGCAAGTTGTTCTTCCCTTGTGGTCTCTAAAATGTTGCATAAAAAACAAAGAGAAAGAGACTGTGGGATAGACTGTATCAGGAGAGAGAGAGAGACTAAAAAGGGAGGACTCCCATGGGAGGGAGTTCAACCCGTGATGGAAGAGCAACTCCTATGAACAAACACACTCCTCTTCCCCATCAACCAATCCTCCCCCTTTCCTTCCTCCTCAGTGCTCCTTCCCTTTTTCCTCTACCCTATGTTTGTTGAAGCTCCCTCCTCCCTCTGTTTGGCCCAGCCCCTACTTGCCTGGTTGCCAAGCTCAACTTCACGCCTGGTTTCCTGCCTCTTTCTACACAGTCGCACAAGGTTTCACTTTTGAGCCCTGGAATCAGAATCGTCTCGCATTCCTCTTTTAATCATTCTTCTGCTTTGGGCTCTTTTTCAGTCATTCCACATTTCCACATACTTTCCCTCCATTATAACGCATACATGTTCTAGCAGTTCTGTGTTTTTTAAGAGGTCAAAAGCGCTCACATACAACCTACATTCAGTCAAAACTGTGAGTCTGATTTACCCTGTGTGTGTTTCTCTAATACAGCAACAGGAGCAGGATCCCACCAACCTGTACATCTCCAACCTGCCTGTGTCCATGGACGAGCAGGAGCTGGAGAGCATGCTCAAGTCCTTCGGCCAGGTCATCTCCACACGCGTCCTCCGTGACGCCAACGGGACCAGCCGCGGCGTGGGCTTCGCCAGGTACTTTATAGCAATAGCATGCTGCACACTACTGGCCCAATTCCGACTTAGAAAATGACATCTTTCTTACTCACGCCTTTCCTACGCACTTCTCAGTTGTTGGTATTCAGACTTACCTTATGAAGGTGCATAACGGGCTTTGCAGTTGTGGTTCCTTTGCGCATGCTGGGAAACCTCCCACTTGCTGGCCAACAGATTTTCTTGTGGAGTTTTCATTCAATAGGGTTTTCAGTACATTTATCTTAAACCATCCCTTTAAATACAGTATACCTTTTAGTTTGTCGACAGACTCAATAGAATATATTGAGATTAATGTATAGTCAGAAGTTTACATACACCTTAGCCAAATACATTTAAACTCAGTTTTTCACAATTCCTGACATTTAATCCTAGTAAAAATTCCCTGTCTAAGGTCTTTTAGGATCACCACTTTATTTTAAGAATGTGAAATGTCAGAATAATAGTAGAGAGAATTATTTATTTCAGCTTTTATTTCTTTCATCACATTCCCATTGGGTCAGAAGTTTACATACACTCAATTAGTATTTGGTAGCATTGCCTTTAAATTGTTTAACTTGGGTCAAACCTTTCGGGAAGCCTTCCACAAGCTTCCCACAATAAATTGGGTGAATTTCAGCCCATTCCTCCTGACAGAACTGGTGTAACTGAGTCAGGTTTGTAGGCCTCCTTGCTCGCACACGCATTTGCGACCAAGCTTTAACTTCCTGACTGATGTCTTGAGATGTTGCTTCAATATATCCACATAATTTTCCTTCCTCATGATGCCATCTATTTTGTGAAGTGCACCAGTCCCTCCTGCAGCAAAGCACCCCCACAATATGATGCTGCCACCCCCGTGCTTCACGGTTGGGATGGTGTTCTTCGGCTTGCAAGCCTCCCCCTTTTTCCTCCAAACATAACGATGGTCATTATGGCCAAACAGTTCTATGTTTGTTTCATCAGACCAGAGGACATTTCTCCAAAAGAGAGTGGTTGGAGCAGTGGCTTCTTCCCTGCTGAGCTGCCTTTCAGGTTATGTCGATATAGGACTGCTTTTACTGTGGATATAGATACTGTACCTGTTTCTTCCAGCATCTTCACAAGGTCCTTTGCTGTTGTTCTGGGATTGATTTGCACATTTCGCACCAAAGTAAGTTCATCTCTAAGAGACAGAACGCGTCTCCTTCCTGAGCGGTATGACGACTGCATGGTCCCATGGTGTTTATACTTGCGTACTATTGTTTGTACAGATTAACGGGGTATCTTAAGGCATTTGGAAATTGCTCCCAATGATGAACCAGACTTGTGGAGGTCTACAAATGTTTTTTTCCCCATGATGTCGAGCAAAGAGGCACTGAGTTTGAAGGTAGGCCTTGAAATACATCCACAGGTACACCTCCAATTGACACAAATTATGTCAAGTAGCCTATCAGAAGCTTCTAAAGCCATGACATCATTTTCTGGAATTTTCCAAGCTGTTTAAAGGCCCAGTTAATTAGTGTATGTAAACTTCTGAACCACTGGAATTGGAATATAGTGAAATAATCTGTTTGTAAACCATTTTTGGAAGAATTACTTGTGTCATGCACAAAGTAGATGTCCTAACCGCCCAAACTATAGTTTGTTAACATGAAATCTGTGGAGTGGTTGAAAAATGAGTTTTAATGACTTCAACCTAAGTGTATGTAAACTTCCGACTTCAACTGTATATGCATATTCGACTCCGTTTCAGCACCATTTGGTAGATAAAGAAAATATGGATCTTGTAAATTATTTAGGGTTAGGAAAGTATTTATGAATCATTAAAAAAACGGTTGGAGAGCGTTTACGCGTAAAAGAAAACTGAGGTTTGATTCATTCTGAACATTACCACATTCAGTTCTTTAACCCATGGTAATGTTGGAAGATTTGTGTATATATAATTATAATAGGGAGAATAGTGTACAGTAGTAGGCTATACCCTCATCTATTGCCTGCACTAACCATTGAACTGTGCGATGACACAACCAAATATTGCACCATGCGTCGGGTTCAAACTGTTATGGCTTGGTCTGTGTGCCGCTCCATAACAATTTAATTAGCCTACATGTATTTTATATTATCAACTGTTACTAATGATCATCCACAACTGTGGCGGTCATGATATTTCGTCAGCCGGGGAATGTCAGGTAAATAACCGTTGGTCACACGGTAATTGATAGTTAATTAGCATAAACCCATTTAGCATCTCCTGGATTCCACACACAGCCTAGAAGCCACTGAGGCAGACCTTTGGAACATCTACATTTTAAAAAGTCTAATATATCCATGTAATATAGCCTACACCTTTACAATAAATCCATTATTTAGTTTAGACACCTCTAAAGAAGCATGATATGAAGAAAATGTAGTCTATTTCAGAAGAACAGAATAGCATACTCTGAGTTGTCTTTATGTTAGGTCCTGATCTGGCTACGCCAAACTAGTTCATTTAGCAGACAAGATTTGCTTAGAATTCCGTGTCATTATTTTACAGGATGAAGAATACAATTGAACCAAGCTGAATAAAATAGAAATTATATTTTCTCTAAACGATTTGAGGGAGTGCGCACATGCGGCTATTGTGTGTTGAGCGCTTAACAAATAAATAGGTATTCCTATATGTTTACTTTAGAGTTATTAATGTAACTTTAGTAGTTCTACAAACGTTGGGCTATATGTTTTGATTTTTAATACATTGTAAGGCTGCATGATGAGACTCTAACGATGATTTGAAAAAGGTCACTTGAAAGGCATGAGCTCTGCTTTATTTTTTTGCGCAGGCTGTACACACTAAATTAGTAACTCATTCACAATTTGACAAGCACTTGATAATGCCTAGACTTTCACGGCAGCATCCCCTTTGTGTGGCCGTAATGCACCCTAAAATAATCCATGCCTTTTGAGGCCAGTGGCCGTTGTGCCCTTCTCACACGATCGGGTCTTTCTCACAGGCTACAAGTGAAGACAGACACATCGGGGATGCAACTGTGTGTGTCCTTATCCAATTCCGAGGTGCATATTGAAGATATTGGAAGAACTGTCCACATCCACTTTTCATACAAAGCTCAACCTAGTCTATTCTGTGCGAGAAATAAATATTACAAACATAGTCTGGAACAGTTGTAGGATGCAATAGATCTCAAATTAATACAACCACTAGCAAAAAAAAAAACGATGTTTTTAGGCAATGTGGCTGATGCAACAGATCAGAACATTTAGCTTAAAATGTTGCTAAACTATTAGGCTGTTTCTTCACATTATAAGCTCAGCAATGCACACATGGTAGAAGGCTATAAGCACAAATGTTTAATTAGCGGAAAACACCATTATCAAAAGTGACCGTAAATGCAATTATGCATGTATTGCTTTTATCATAAAGGTGCATTTTTATGGTGAAACTTATTTTCCCCAAACTTGAAACTCACTTGCTGCTTATGTATGCCAGTTAGGCTCAACACCCCTTGTAAAGTGGATTAATTTTAAGAAGTTATTTGTCAACTTTACTTGTGATACAAACCTTATTGCTGTTTGGGGTTTTAGGCTTGGTTTCTGTATAGCACTTTGTGACATCTGCTGATGTAAAAATGACTTTATAAGTACATTTGATTGATATGATTTATACAGGCCTATGGGCCAGGCTACATGAGGTGTGTAACTATGATTTTAAAAAGTCGCAACAAAAAGGCATTGTTTCTGAAAAGCCCTGTTATGGTCAACCCTGTTAGTTTATTTGGCACTTAATAGTCACTTACTATAGGATTTTGTTTTATTTAACCTCTGGCAGAATATAAAAATTA
Organism: Thymallus thymallus; assembly: GCA_023634145.1. NCBI lineage: Eukaryota > Metazoa > Chordata > Actinopteri > Salmoniformes > Salmonidae > Thymallus > Thymallus thymallus. The sequence goes on along the minus strand of CM042409.1, from coordinate 36,445,599 downwards.
GGTGAAATAATAATATAAAAAAATCCAAGTTACATAACTCAAAAGGCACCAGATGGAATGATCCATTAGCAGCCATAGGTACATGATATATCAGCAGCAACAGGGGTCACACCATGGTCTCTCTGATTAATGGGTTTGAATGTTTGAATGTGTTTCAGGATGGAGTCCACAGAAAAGTGCGAAGCCATTATTCAACATTTTAATGGCAAATTTATTAAGACTCCACCGGGCGTTCCAGGTGAGCAGATCTCTCCACCTGTCTCATCTATGTGTCCTCCACTAAGCCCAGATGTTATGATACCACATGATCCTCAGTCGTTCACATCAGATGTTATGATACCACATGATCCTCAGTCGTTCACATCAGATGTTATGATACCACATGATCCTCAGTCGTTCACATCAGATGTTATGATACCACATGATCCTCAGTCGTTCACATCAGATGTTATGATACCACATGATCCTCAGTCGTTCACATCAGATGTTATGATACCACATGATCCTCAGTCGTTCACATCAGATGTTATGATACCACATGATCCTCAGTCATTCACATCAGATGTTATGATACCACATGATCCTCAGTCATTCACTTCAGATGTTATGATACCACATGATCCTCAGTCATTCACTTCAGATGTTATGATACCACATGATCCTCAGTCGTTCACTTCAGATGTTATGATACCACATGATCCTCAGTCGTTCACATGAGATGTTATGATACCACATGATCCTCAGTCATTCACTTCAGATGGTATGATACCACATGATCCTCAGTCATTCACATCAGATGTTATGATACCACATGATCCTCAGTCATTCACTTCAGATGGATTAGACAGGTAAAAGCATAACGGCAAAAACTTTCATCTGTCAGTGGGCATTGTGGAGATAACACCAGATTCCTTAAACCTATTGAATCCTCTCAGATCTCCACACACATCTAGAAGTTAGGGGCTAGGGGTTTTGTCTGAACAGGGCATTAGTCTCTGATCCCAGGCTCCTGGTTTCCCCCCTCAACTCTTCCAGTGGATTGTTATTACTAACCTCCTACAGAATTCACCCTCTGATTTCATCAGTTTCTCTCTCCCACAGTGCCCACAGAACCATTATTGTGCAAGTTTGCAGACGGGGGACAGAAAAAGAGGCAAAACCTGGGGAAGTACCTTCAGAATGGCAGGCCCTGGGCAAGGGATGGAGAGACGGTGAGAGCCTTGATTTCACAGGTGGAGGCATTCATTAATTGCCTTTTTGGAATTGGAGACTGCATGTTGTTCTAAATAAGGTCATTGTCAAAGCAAGATAGAGCTGGAATCTGATCTCACAGAGATAGGGATTGTGTGTCTAACCCTAAACATTCTTAACATAACTAAACATTATATTTGTGCATATCTGTGATTATGTGACCTTTATGGCTTTTAATTCTGAGTTCTTTGTGTTGTTTTCCCAGGGAGGGATGACGCTAGCATATGACCCCACAGCCTTACAGAATGGGTGAGTACAGAGACAAAAACAGTCAGCCCACCAAAAAAAACATCAGTCAGTTCTGTCCCTGGTAAACAGAGACACCTGGTGGATGCAGGAGGAATTACACAACTAGTTTATTCTATTGCACTCGTCGACTTCAGTGTAACGTTTTGTAGTTTTATCTGAAATTATTATTATTTATGCTTATTCTTTTTAGAGTAAATCAATTTTTATTTTTTCTGACATGCATACGTCTTGATGTGTGTATGTTGTGCAGGTTCTATTCGTCACCCTACAGTCTGACCCCAAACCGGATGATCGCCCAGACGTCCCTCTCTCCCTACATGCATTCACCCATCTCATCTTACCAGGTCAGACACAGAAACACACACACACACACACACACACACACACACACACACACACACACACACACACACACACACACACACACACACACACACACAACCATCACAAAACCGCCATTCACAAACGCATGAAGGTGGAAATATCTGTAGCCATTGGAGCTATGTCATTGTTATTTGTAATTCCCATCCGAATTCAGATTTAATCTCCACTCATTCTTCCCTGTGTGTTTGTGTGTAAAGATCCTGTGTTTTCCTCCTCTCTCTCTCCAGCTACATAGTCCCTCCTGGATGCACCACCAGTCGTACCTCATGCAGCCTGCAGTGAGTATTAAATAGTCTTATCTACCTCATGCAGCCTGTAGTGAGTATTAAATAGTATTATCTACCTCATGCAGCCTGTAGTGAGTATTAAATAGTAGTATCTACCTCATGCAGCCTGTAGTGAGTATTAAATAGTATTATCTACCTCATGCAGCCTGCAGTGAGTATTAAATAGTATTATCTACCTCATGCAGCCTGCAGTGAGTATTAAATAGTATTATCTACCTCATGCAGCCTGCAGTGAGTATTAAATAGTATTATCTACCTCTGCTGCTAAAGTGTCCTCCTTACTATTCCCTCCACATCTGGCTAGCTTGCAGTCCTGCTCATCTATCTCTCTCTCTCTCTCTCTCTCTCTCTCTCTCTCTCTCTCTCTCTCTCTCTCTCTCTCTCGCTTCGCTCTCTCTCTCCACTTAACTCTGTCTCCTCTCTCCCTCCTTTTCCCTCTCTCCCAGGGCACAGTCCTGACTCCAACCATGGACCATGGCATGTCTATCCAGCCCACCTCCATGATGGGCCCCATGACCCAGCAGCTCAGCCACCTATCCCTGGGCAGCACAGGCACTGTTAGTACCCTACAGATACCCACTCCATCTCCCCCTCCCCTCCATTCAGCAACCCACAGATACCCACTCTACCCCCTCTACTTTGGTCACTTACTCTCATCTCAAGACTAAAACACATTGAACTGACCTGAATGGAGCTAAGGTGAATCGAGTTGTACTGAATTGCAGTTGAGTGTGAAAAGAAAAGCAGTTCCCTATGTCTCAGTTGCATGATGTTGTGAGGCCGGTTGACGTTGGATCTCTACACAGTAATAATGACAGATTTCTTCTGTTCTCGTCCTGTCACAGTATATGCCTGCCAACACAACTATGCAGGGGACATACATCCCCCAGTACCAACCAGTGCCTCCCTCCAGTGTCTCTGTAGAGGTAAGACCCGAACCAACACCATAAGCATTAACTATGCAGAACTAATTAAAGGGATACTTCAGGAACAACATAAGCATTAACTATACAGATCTAATTAAAGGGATACTTCAGGAACATCATAAGCATTAACTATGCAGAACTAATTAAAGGGATACTTCAGGATTTTGGCAGTTAGCGTTAGAGAAATTGCCAACTAGAGTTAGCACAATGACTGGAAGTCTATGGTAACTGATTGCATGCTAGTAGATATCATAGACTTCCAGTCATTGCGCTAACGCTAGTTAGCATTAGCTCGCAAAACTACCTCTAACTTCCTTCATACTGGATGCAGAGACATAAAAATCCTGAAGTATCCCTTTAATGGGATGACAAAAGTTCCACTCCATTTCCTTCCTTTTCTTGAAGGAGAACGGAGGACATCAGCAACAGGTTGCTATGGAGACACCTGCAGAACACACAAACTACTCCTACCAGCACACCAAGTGAAGCTAAGGTAGGATTATGTCAAACATCAGCTCTTGTGTGCCCTCCTTAAGGCATGGAAGACACTTTTAATTAAGTTAAGCTGCAACACCTCTCTTTGCATATACACTGGAGGCCGAAATTTACACTCTTCATAAAGATGAGAGCTAATGACTGCGTAAAATAAATAAGTTCAATACTGAGCTACATTTTATGCTAATTTTATGCTAAAAAAGATTAGTATTTGGTCCTATTTTCTTTTGCGTACAATATAGCTCTGTATTTGAATTATTTACTTTATACAGTCATTATTGATCATCTTTATCAAGGGTGTTAATAACTTCGGACCCCACTGTATTTGCTAACTTATTTATTGTCCCTCGCTACTAGCTCCATATCAGAACATTGCATGTAGGAGCCAATTTGTTAGTTCACAAAAAAACAAAATCGTGTCAGATGTTGACCACCTTTTTTCTGAGTGAATTTATTGATTAGCATTCTGGAAATATACATATTTACACAGATAAATTATGATATGGAAAGTATGTAGACTTATATTGTATGCTACATCTATTATGTAGAAGGTGTAGTGTGACAGAGGTAAGTGTGTGTGTTGCAGCTCGTGGTCAGGAGGCCATCTTGCTGACAGAACCACAGAGGGTTGGTTCTCTACAAGAAGATAACAGAGCTCTGCACATCAACACCAAGCACCAGACTTGAACACCGTTGACAAAAGGAACACGTGTGTGCTTTGAAAAAGAAGTTGACACGCTTATTTTGTCTGGACTTTTCCTCTCTCTTCTTCAAGAGTCGATCAACCAAAGGTGGACGCTTTGATCTCTTTTGATAACTGAACAGAGAAACTAATTAGACAAGGGGGAAAAGACACAGAACATTATTTTTGTTCAGGTAATATAACAAATTCTTATTTTTTAAAAAGCATTCTGGAGTTTCAGAGTGATACAAGGAAAATAATTACAACACAATGTGTCTTTTATTTTTTGGTAAAATATGCTAACTTTAATTTTAATTGTTTTATGTCTGTTTTTTTTTTACATTCTATACACCGCAGTTTGACAATATTTTGTACATGAAAAAACGAATAGTACACATTGAGTTGGTTTAATGTTTTAGTGTAGGATACTTTTAAGTACGGAAAATGCAAAACAAACCGTTTAAAGCTACTTCTCCCTAAAACTAGTCCAGTAAAGCAAAGTTTAGTTAACTGGCAGATGGTAACATTAATTATTTATAGATTATTTAAAAATCAAGTCAAACTTAAACCTTATAAAGCATTCACTCATAAACACGGACAATCATTATCATTCTTATTTATATCTACATCATAGTTCTATTTTTAGATATTTAGTAATATTCAAACATGTCACTTGCTTTTGTGTAAATGTTATTTAATGAAATTCTTTATTTAACAAATCTGGTAAATGCCAAACACTGGCAATAAACATGATACCACCTAGAAAATTATTAATACGTGTGTAGTAGGAGCTAAATTATTTTATTATTATTATTTTAAAAAGTAAGCACATTTGATATTGCTGAAAAACATTCTTATGAGAAGAAAAAAAATATATATATATTTTTAGGGTATCATGTAATATGACACATCCAAATGTCACCTTCTGTCTCAGAAAACTTGAGACAAAATGAATTGTTACAATATTATTTTCAACATTTAATAAATTAACTACTATTACTATACAATTACAAGGTCCTCTCTCTACCTTCAAAGGTAAATTAAGACAGTGCATAAAATGCAAACTCGTTTGACATTCTTACGTACATTTATTCACTACAATTATTATTGGATTCATAGATACTATAATAAATATTATACAAAATAAATATGATACAAAATAGTTGACCTGGTTTGTGCTAGAGTCCATGTCACACCAGTGTCGATAAGAGGTGGTTTTAAGCGGTTTTGTTCTGGTAGCTGGTCAGATGTCTATATGGAATTACCTTTTGTACAATGTAAACAGACAAATGTGGACATGCCTTAGTTTTTAGCAGTTAGGTTACTATGAAATATGTGTACAAAATAGTGCAAAATAGCTCAAACGAATAAATTAAAAAGCAAAGCAATGAGGGGAGAAGTGGGACTAAGAAGAGTCCTCAAGAGTCCTTTGTTGTTGAGGAAGGGAGATGCAAGTCTTTCTCAATGCTGCTGTTGTCTCCTGAGTTTTACTTCCTGACTGTCAATGAATTTGATAAAACAATTTGTAGAAAGAAGTCAAGTATGTTTTCTCTCTTTGGGCTTTCACTTGAACCGAGCTGTCATGCCTTTTGTTGTCTTTGTTGTTGATGTTGTTTTTATGAAACGTTTTTTTGATTTATTTTCTATTCAAAGTAATTTAGATTTTAGCAGTTTTATTTTATAAGAGATTGATCGGATTTTTTTATTGTGTTGTTGAGTTTGTGCGTTTGCACCTGGTCCATGCAAACTAAGAGATGATTTTATGTTTCTTCACGTTTATTTCCGTTCCAGAGCACTGCGTTGTTCACTATGATATAGTTTTTCAGGCCTGTGTGAAATAGGCTTTAACTAAAACACGTCCACGTCTATCCTAGAGACACTCAATGAAACTCAATGACAACCTTGACCACCAGCCCAGATCAGTCCAGTGGAGATGTACATCTAGTCTAGTGGAAATGCATTCTATTGTATCTGTCAGAGAAACACCTAACATAATATGAAAGTGCCCGTAAAAATTGTCAAATAACAAACTGTTGACAGAAGATAACTAAACCTTGGATTAATTGTTTCTTGTTTCAACAAAGACAAAAATGCGTAAACTTTCGTTAGGAATTCCGACCAGTCTTTCTAAGACTTAACTGTAACCAGGCAGATCAGCCCTTTTTAAGAAGGGGAAGCCTCTTTCTCCTCATTGAAGGCTAATTCGTTTCAGTTATGGTTGAGAAAACATCATACAGATGCCATTGATATCATATGTTATGTTGCCGTGATATTATAAAGGGCTGAGTTTAACCATGCCTTGTTGAAATCTAGTGTTACCCCAGTAAACATCCCCCCATCACACTGGATCTGAGTTTAACCATGTCTTGTTGAAATCTAGTGTTACCCCAGTAAACATCCCCATCACACTGGATCTGAGTTTAACCATGCCTTGTTGAAATCTAGTGTTACCCCAGTAAACATCCCCCCATCACACTGGATCTGAGTTTAACCATGCCTTGTTGAAATCTAGTGTTATCCCAGTAAACATCCCCCCATCACACTGGATCTTGGGTTTTTGTCATTTTTCAGTATTAATGACATCATATATACTGTTTCTTCTTCCTTGTCTTTCTCTAAACCGCTCTCTTCACCCTACAAAACGCTGTTAATGATTATTTATGTCTGCAACACCAAAGATGATGAAGCCATCCACCTGTCAGCAAATCTGTCTTGGAGAACATACCTCTCTCATCCATATTGGCATACATAGCTAAAGATATAGTAACATCTTCACAAAGTGGCAGTTCCCTGGTAAGTGGTGAACAATCAATGTGTTTCCTTTAGGTTCTGAATGAATTTATTGTTGAATAGAGATCCATACATGTGTACTTCATTTATCGACATACGCTTGTTTCGGTTTGGTACATCCAGCTGAAGACCAGTATATGGTACTGTATCTTTAATACAGAGAACAGGGCAATGGGTCTACTTTGCTTTTTTAGTGTTGATGATGAGAGCTCAGCATCTATCTATCTATCTATCTATCTATCTATCTATCTATCTATCTATCTATCTATCTATCTATCTATCTATCTATCTATCTATCTATCTATCTATCTATCTATCTATCTATCTATCTATCTATCTATCTATCTATCTATCTATCTATCTATCTATCTATCTGTAAATCTTAGGACTATTTTCTACTCTTTTTTTGGTTGAGCTCATGTCAAGACCATTGTTTGTTCCTGTTTCCACTTCTGTTGATGTGAGTGTTTTGTTGATGTCTTGTGATCTGTCCAGTTAATACAAAAGCGATTACTTACACGTTTTCAGATCCAGTGCACCTCATGAAGGAAAATGTCATGGTTTTATTTTCTATTGTAATAGACTGGTAGTCCATGTATCAGCCATCACTTTAAATACAAAAAAATGTGGTTTTGAAACTATGAAATGACCAGTTGTTACACAGCAGTCTTGTTCATTGAATCAGATTTACAGATTTGACAACTTGCTTATTGCTGTTTTTGTGGGGGAGCAAATCATTATATGACACTCAAATCCTTGTGAGAACGTAGTACTAGTCAGGTAATCCATTGTGTTATGATGAATGGTGTTAAAGTGATCCAAAATCTGTTATTTGTCAGTTGTCTTCAGACCTCAAAAGCGGTATAATGTCCATCTGTTCTGTAGATCAAAATTTTGATTTTGGACTGAACTGTCATATAACTACAATTACCTGTAAATCATTGTCTGAGAGAGCACATTTGTGGCTAATGTATGTTTTCTTGGTCCGTACCTTTGACAGGTATCTTGTAATACCAAGGAAAACAAGCAAAAACAAGATATGCAACAGAGGTTACACTTATTACTTATTTTCAATCCACGCTTATGCAAAGTAAAACCCTAATACCTAGCATTCTCCTGTCCTCACTTGTTGTCCAGATCATGTAGCTTCAATGGCTTATTTCATAGTTTCAAAATGTTTTGCTGCTAAAATGGGATGTCGGAGCAGTGGACAGATGGGAGCCACACTGGATGTTTAAAAATGTCTTACTTTAACCTAGAATATCAATAGAAGATCAGATTCAAGTATAGTTAACATTAACAAAATATATTATATTTGAGACACATTTTGTGGAAGTTGTACTCTTGAGTCGTTTTGTAATTCGCCAAAAATCGGACATTTTGAATATACAGCCGTCTCATCTCTCTCACTGCTTGTAAACATTTTCCTTATTTATACAATAACTCATTTTGTACAGTTTATTAGTGGAGAGAGGTTTTGATATTTGGTTAGTTTGCTAGTTAGCTGGCTAGCCACTCGGCTACTTTTGTCTTCCTGTGCCAGAGCTGCTCAAGTCTCTGTAACTCTTGTTTTTATTCAACAACAAAAAAAAAAGAAATCCTTTCTTTGTTTTACTCTTTGAATTTGAATATGTCAATGTTCTTTTTTAATAAAACAAAGTTTTTAAATGGCTGTATCTGTGTTTCAAAAAGTTATTACCTAAATTCTTAGGAATACAATTGAAGGAAAGACAAGTCAATTACATAAATTTCAAGTTTATTTTAATGTTGAATTATTGTATTATTTTTGTTCAATATACATTTTTCAATGAGGTAACCAAAGTGTTTCATATCCATTGAAATGGTGCAAGCTCCTTTCTCTTTGGCTGATCATAGTAACTTCCAAACACAATTTTATTGACCAAGCCTTGACATTGTAATAACGATACTGCATTCAAAAGACCATACATTAACCTCACAGAGAAGTCCTGATAAAACAGTTGTAGGATCTAATATGATCGTTCAGTACACTTTCCTTTAGATTTGAAGTAATTCTGTATGTATCTGGGTATGTATCTGTAAAAGCTATCCGTACAAGATACAGAGCCTTCATGCCCATATAGAAACTACTCTAACCACATTGTAGTTTGGAAAATCTTGTTTATTTCTAAGAAACAAACCAAAAATTAAACATTACACTGCTGATCTTGTCAAACTATCTTTCCATACCTGGAAGTTCCAGTATATAGTTACAAGCTGGAACCATAGCAATGTATTTGATCCAGATCAGAATCTGTAAAAATGGACAGAATAACTGACAATAAAATTAAATCTAGCAAACATATCTGAATATACTCATATCAAAACTATAATTACGACAATTAAACTCAACCCTGCTGAGTTCCAAAGATTTCCTGAATGAATGTGATAGTTTAGGAAAACAGGAAAGAGGTATATTTACAGAAACGGCCAGCTACTCAAAGGTAAAAAGCCCTATAAGGATGAGAGACTGTGGTACGTGAAAAATATCCAATTTTTTATCAAGGAAGAGCCAGGGTTGTTTGAGAAGACAGACATGAAAGAAGCTCTTAAAAATGTCCTCCAGCTATTTTTGAACTTTTTACTGTTGAAAAGCAATATCTCAAGTATAAATACAGTAAAGTACACACAATAAAAGGGTTCAAAAAACATGTTTTGAGAAAAATGTGTGTTTTTTTTTTTTTAGACATAAGTGCAAACTTCAAGGAGTAGGACATTCAAGGAGTTGGTCTGATGGGAATTTGTGATGTCATCGGCCTTCCCCTTGCTTGATGAACAATAGAGGAGAAATCGAGAACAAAAGAAAAGCCAAATGTGCTATGTCATGACATAGCTGGACCACTTGAGATGTGTATTTTCGGGTGTTAAATGAGGTGAAAAGGAGACTGGATTGCCACTTTAAGTTCTAAGGTTGAGGGAGAGTGGGCTGGGGGAGGCTAGAGAGTCAAAACACCCATGTGGTCCAAATGAGAAATAGACAGACATCTAGTATGATAGATGTTTTTTATGTTTCCCAACAGATTGAGAGACAGACGGGTAGACAGACTAATTAGTCGCGGCCCCCTCCAAAACACGACAGTAGGAAGCTGAACAGGTATACTATGTCCAGGTAGAGGTTCAGGGTGGCAAAGACGTACTCCTCTGGACTCATAGTGTAGCGCTTGTTGCCTATCAGCAGCTGGGTGTCAAATGCCAGAAACTGAGAGAGAGAGAGAGAGAGAGAGAGAGTAGAGAGAGAGAGAGTAGAGAGAGAGAGTAGAGAGAGAGAGAGAGAGAGAGAGAGTAGAGAGAGAGAGAGAGAGAGAGTAGAGAGAGAGAGTAGAGAGAGAGAGAGTAGAGAGAGAGAGTAGAGAGAGAGAGAGAGAGAGAGAGAGAGAGAGAGAGAGAGAGAGAGAGAGAGAGAGAGAGAGTAGAGAGAGAGAGTAGAGAGAAAGAGTAGAGAGAGCGAGAAGTTGAGATCAAACCATTTCGCATACAGACTGTCACCTAATGAATAGGGATTTTGTTGTGACCATGTGACCTTGACCAGGAAAAACTCTGGGCCTTCCCAATGATAAATGCGTGTTGAATATCTGCCACTCACCAGAGTGAAGAGGATAGCTCCTATCACAGCGTAGATGGCTTGTAACCAGGGCACCTGTGGCGGACGGTAAGAATTGTATCAAACAGTGCTAAATGAGAATAGGCCACCAATTTAGGAAAGACACTGGTTTATAATCATCTCACGAGATTAAAGGGATACTTCGGGATTTTAGCAATGAGGCCCTTTATCTATTTCCCCAGAGTCAGATGAACTTGTGGATACCATTTTTATGTCTCTATGTCCAGTATGCGGGAAGCTCGCAAAATGACCTCTAACTTGCTACGTAATGGACGCAGAGACGTACAAATTATATCCACAAGTTCATCTGAATCTGGGAAAGAAGATAAAGGGATTCGTTACCAAAATCCAGAACTATCCCTTTAAGAGAATACCCAAGACTAATTGTTGTACATGTTAGTATGCTACCCACCCAAATGGGGCGAATGAGGGCCAAAAGCCTTACCATCACTCTCTATATAAACTCACTATCAGAGTCACTCACAACTATTCTCCTTCTGAAAAGGTACACATGCTCATTACGCCATCATGTAATCGAATTGTCCTTATTTTGGAGTGTCAACTGTTAATGGAAGCTAAGCAGGCAGACGGGCTACTTACATATCCAAAGGGGATGACGATGGAGAGTATTATGCAACAGAACAGCATGACCATGGTCATGACAAAGAGGACTCCCTGGTAGGAGGTGAAGTCAATCTACAGCAGGAAACAAGGGAGAGAGAATATGGTCGTGATCTATCTGATTGTAGCATATTCATTTTGTCAAAGGGAAACAATTGAACAAAGGTTTGCACTGATACACACTGTAGGGATAGGAGTTTTTTTTTCCTGGTCAGATCATGTGGTAAAGTAAAAGTCCTGGCCCTAGTGATACAAACTAATTTCATTCATGACTATTTACGTAATTTGTACGTTTTTTGTTTCAATGAGTAGCAAGCTTGTGTGGGGATTCTCACCTTGGTCTGGAAGCTGAAGATGGTGACAGACATACACACCAGAGCAGTGATGCCTAGACACAGGACCACAGACTTGGTGTTGTAGAAGCTAGAGAAACACAGGCAGATATTGATCATTCATGCTACCCATCCTTTGTAGATATTGATAGATGTGTTAATTAATCCCCCCCCCCCTACACACACACATTAAACACACATTAAACACAAGCCATTTACCTGGACACAAAGCCCATCATGCAGGCCAGGCTGAGAGTCTGAGAGTAGACAGAACAGAAACAAGCACAGAGCAGAGTCGATCAGGTGCACAGACAGGCAGGGAGAGTATTGGGTACAAGCTATTCTCTCTCTTTGTTTAATATTTGTTCCTCATCATACTCACGAACAGAGCCAGCAGAACAAGGTTCCAGGGAAACTGTCTCCTATTATGGAGACACAGACAATTCAGGTTGGTAAATTCACTCTATAATATCGCAAGTTGCCATTTACTATTATTCATAATCTATGAATAATGTTATGAATACCTTACTGTGTTATACTCCTTCTTAATGTGTAATAAGTGTTGGTGTTCATGTGTATTAAAGCTACATTCATTATTTGATTTATTGAACATCACATTTGTTTTTTGACATGACTGTCAAGATTTTATGTAGGTGCAGTGTATTATCCAGATTGTAATTTTCATAGGAGGGAAACTCTTACCTGATTTGTTCACCACAGCAGTTCAATGCGATGTATGTGGCCAAGAACATCATGCTGTCGAAAAGTAAAAAGAAACCAGTTCATTATTAAAACAATTATATAGCTGAATCCCAAATCACACCCTTCCCTTGACCCTCGGCCCACCCTTTGCGAGTTCACGCGCGCCTCCGCCATATGTGACTGGAACGAGCCGCAACAAACACTCAAACTGGACAGTTTTATCTCAATCTCTTCATTCAAAGACTCCATCATGGACACTCTTACTGACAGTTGTGGCTGCTTCGCGTGATGTATTGTCGTCTCTACCTTCTTGCCCTTTGTGCTGTTGTCCGTGCCCAATAATGTTTGTACCCTGTTTTGTGCTGCTACCATGTTGTGTTGCTACCATGTTGTTGTCATGTTACGTTGCTACCATGCTATGTTGTCATGTGTTGCTGCCTTGCTATGTTGTTGTCTTAGGTCTCTCTTTTAGTAGTGTTGTTTTGTCTCTCTTGTCGTGATGTGTGTTTGGTCCTATATTTATATATATATATTATTTTATTTATTTTTTTATTTTTTATTAATCCCAGCCCCCGCATGAGGTCTTTTGCCTTTTGGTAGACCGTCATTGTAAATAAGAATTTGTTCTTAACTGACTTGCCTAGTTAAATAAAGGTTAAATAAAACAATACAAAAAAATTTAAAAATATGCACAAGTCTCCCAAACCTGAGAGAGTGAAAATTATGGAGGGTGTAGGGGCTAATTAGTAGTCTGGCTAACACCTAATTCGAAGTCCTCCTGACAGAGTCTGGAAAGGCTGTTTTGATGTTGTTGACATGATGCGTAGATAATGAAGGGTGCTGTGATTTTACTGGATGGTTCTCACTCAAACACCCACAGTCACCAGTGATGCTCGGGTTGACTCATAACAGTGATGCTCGGGTTGACTCATAACAGTGATGCTCGGGTTGACTCATAACAGTGATGCTCTGGTTGACTCATAACAGTGATGCTCGGGTTGACTCATAACAGTGATGCTCTGGTTGACTCATAACAGTGATGCTCGGGTTGACTCATAACAGTGATGCTCTGGTTGACTCATAACAGTGATGCTCGGGTTGACTCATAACAGTGATGCTCTGGTTGACTCATAACAGTGATGCTCGGGTTGATTCAGAACAGCAATGCTTGGGTTGACTCATAACAGTGATGCTCGGGTTGACTCATAACAGTGATGCTCGGGTTGACTCATAACAGTGATGCTCAGCCCTACTACGCTCTGGCCGAGGAGTAGGGTTGATCTGAGCGTTCTGACCACACAACGTCAGTCAGTCAAGCACCCAAGCGAACTGGCTAACGTAACTAGCTTGCTAGCTACTTCCATACACAAATGAGAGAACACCTCACTCTGACCATTTTACTCACCCTAGCAGAGCTGGTTAGACTGTTGTCATGTTATCCAGAGCATTGATGACTAACTGTGCTGCTGGCAACAATTGAATTACGCTTTTTGCTGACGTTTACTGACACCGGCCATATTCAACGGGTGTTGAGCGTTCGTAAATTCATCAGTTATTCTGGGCTCTGACACACTCAGACAGCAGAGTAGATAGCCAGAGTGACTTTACAAACGCACCCATAAAGTCGTTTTTCGGGGTAAATTACAGAAGTGCCATGTGCGACCACTTATATCAGTGCATTCATAATAATCTAACCATTCTGGCTACGCTGCAGGCTTCAGAGCGAAGTGGTATCCAATAACCCAGCAATTTATTTTTGAGTTTGCGCAATTTCACACAAAATAATTGAGGCTTGTATTTCTGTGTCAGATTTCGAGTAATATGAAATACATCCCTAATTAAACACTTAGTGAGGTTTATATCTTAACGACAGCGGGAATTTCCTAATTTGAATGTCATGCTAATTTTATTATTTAAATGTAGAACATGAATTGCACCATTCAAGTCACGGGTTTGTCCCAAAGTTGATGGATTTATTTGATTATCACCCTCAGAGTTTGGAGGGCCCTGCAAGCGAGTTGGTAGTGGCGAGGGGCTGGTTTGGGATCCACTGTCTAGGGTGAGGAAAAGTCAGGACATGTCAATCAAGATGTTTGTTGTCACTTACTAGGAGCACATGTACAGGTGGGGGTGTGTCTGAATGTAGAACCTCACTGGTGCACTGTGGAGAAATGAGAGAGTGTAGAGCACACACACACACACACACACACACACACACACACACACACACACACACACACACACTCATGTTCATTAAATACATAGGATATTTCTGTTTTGGATATATTTACAATGTATTGGATATGATACATACCAGAATGTGAAGAGTGCAACAATGGCCACAGTCACAAAGAGTTGGATCATCAGGATGGCATAGACCTATATGGATACAGAGAGGAGGAATAAGAGGGGACGGCCCAGATACTCCCTCAAAAATACTATACTACATGCTAGATCATGCATGTAAACATGGGTGACATGCTTGGAAAAGTCTGTGTAACTCCGTTACAGTAATATCATTATCTGGATCATATTCATTTGGCTACACCGTGGCAAAACATTTTGCAACGTTTTTGCAAGTTTCTTATTGAACAAGCGTTTCTTAGAAGTTCAGGTTGTGCCGCCCTGTTTAGTACCTTTCTGATGAAGATCCTCCTGACGGCCTGGTCATCCCAGGAAAACTGGGTTTCCATCTCCTCATAATCTGACAGGGAGGGAAGACAGAGGGTTAAACATCTTGTTAAAACAGTAGATGTGTAACAAGTGTGTAAAGATTCAACCCTGACGTTCACATTTTACATCGTTTAGCAGATGCTCCTATCCAGCGCGACTTACAGGAGCTAGGCTACCTGCCACCCTGGTTACATCACACGCTACAATGTAAGCCTGGCGGGTAGGAGCGTTGGGCAAATAACTGAAAGATTGCTGGATCGAATCCCAGAGCTGACAACGTAAAACATCTGTCGTTCTGCCCCTGAGCAAGGCAGTTAACCCACTGTTCCACGGGCACCGATGACGTGGATGTCGGTTAATTAACACATTTCAGTTGAATGCATTCAGTTGTACAACTGACTAGCTATCCCCCCTTTCCTGACCATTTGTCTTTGTTTTATAGTAAGGTGGTTGGGTTGGTCTGGGTGAAGAAGAAGAAGAAGAAGAAGAAGGAAGAAGGAAGGAAGAAGAAGAAGAAGAAGAAGAAGAAGAAGAAGAAGAAGAAGAAGAAGAAGAAGAAGAAGAAGAAGAAGAAGAAGAAGAAGAAGAAGAAGAAGAAGAAGGGGATGAGATATTCCTGTGTAACTGACTAGTTGAGATACATAGACGTTTTGTTATTACCTGCAGTAGCCTCTTCATAACTGGGTGGGTATTCTTTGCCTGTCCTTGGAGCCACCTGAGGATGTGGTGCGATACACATGATCAGAGATATCAGTCTTTATACAGTGAGCTCCAAACGTATTGGGAGAGGGACTATTTTGTTGTTGTTTTGGCTCTGTACTCTGAACCCCCTCAAAAATGCTAACCTCCTCTGTTATTGTAATGGATCCACAAGGTTGATGTAGTCATTGCGTACTATGAATATGGGACCAAATACTTCACTTTGTATTACTTTAATACACATAAGTAAATTTTTCCCAATACTTTTGGTCCCCTAAAATGCGGGGACTATGTACAAGAAGTACTGTAATTTCTAAACGGTTCACCCGATATGGATGAAAATACCCTCAAATTAAAGCTGACAGTCTACACTATCATTTAAAATGCTGGAGTACAGAGCCAAAATAACAACATATTCCCTGTCCCAATACTTTTGGCACTCACTATATGTAGTATCAAACTGAAATAATGAACACTTCAATAAAAAGAACATCTAAAAACACTTAACTCGTACAGGGACCGGCTCTTCCTGTACACGGATCACGGGCACCCCAACTAACAATAATTATGGAAGACACTCTTAGGCTATGGATGGATGAAAGTTTGAATAGTAGAATATTTGGTAGTGCATGTGCAGTTTTCCACTTGTTTTGTCAGTCACTGAGTGACAATAGGCAGGTTTCCATTGACCCAGGTTTATTTGACAAAAGCAATGTCGCAAAAGAAAATCTGATATAGGAGACATTTTGTAAAGGTGGCCAACATTTCTATCTGTTCCACAGGGGTGGATTTTTATTTTGTCTAACTCTGTTTATTGCGACAAATTATGATTTAAACTGTTTTTCTAATAAATTATAAATTATGGTTGCCGAATCCTTTTGAAGGTACGCAGGGCATGTGATTTCATCATGTATCTATAAAGGTCCATTCTACATTTAATTAACTTAATTAAATGACTACTGCTTGCATAATAATTGTTTTCAACTATAACAAAGGCAGGACAAGGATTGTTTTGACTTTATAGAATGCCAGAATTGCTTCGCCTTGTTTTTCTTGATTGCTTTCTCAACCTACATGAAACAGATAGGTGGGAGGGCATACAGGCTGTCACCAATTTATTAATGCATAATTTACCTAAATGGGTAATGGAAACACTGTAGGTTTTTGCAAAAACAGTTTTTTTTAGGTGTGACATCATTACATCCAGCAGTTTTTATTGACATGAGATCAATGAGTTCAATGGAAACGCACCGTAGCAGGGAATTGTTACATGCATTTTCTATGCAAACTTTCTAAACATCGACAAAAAAAATCTCTCGACAAGTTAATGGAAACAAATGTAGCTATAGCCATGAAGCATGGCTTGAAATGAACTAACGTTCTATCGAGTCATGTTTTGGGTCGTGAGGTGGGAGGGGCCCCCAACCAAATCTCGCTTGGGGCGCCCAAAAGGCTAGAGCCGGCCCTGCACTCTTATAACATCAAACTCACTTCATCCAACTCAACTTCATTCAACTCAACTTCCTTTTGCTGCTAGAAGACAAAATGGGCAAGTGAAGGATAAACAATTTATAAACTTGTATTCTATGCATGATTCTATTCATCAACTCCTCATGATCCACTGATAATCCAGATAGGCTACACGTAGAGGCCTGTATCAGTGTAAACAAGTCTCCATGTTTCATCAGTGTTTAGGATAGGATAAGGATTAGGATACTCTCAGTTAGCAGCCATCTTAGTTTGGCCGACATATAGGACGAGTTCCTCTACCCAGGCGTTGGTGATGCACACCAGATCTTACAACGCCTGGATAAGTATTTTACATATCAGCTAACCACATCATATGTTACAGCAATGCGGTGCCCGACGGCACAGTCGATGACGTGGCACCCAACTATTGGTTGACGCATGCAACGTCTGAGCAGGGGAACACGACCAGAAACTTACAGTGACTGTGAATGAGCATAACATTTAAGAAATAGAGAAATATTTGCCCGTCTCTTTTTTAGACTAATACTCTATGATGATATTCTATAGTATATCAGAGAGAAAACCACATATAATGTCTGGAATTGGAAATTCAGAACAACAACCAATTTCTGTTCACATCAGCTTTGAAACAGTAATTTGAAATAGAGAGAAACCTTTACCTTTCCCTTAGTCATACTTGTGTCTTTATGGATCTCTCGTGTGTTGAACTGCTGTTGTCTGTGGTGTTCTTGTCCTTGTTCTTTTGATGTTAACGGCTTGTCAACCTCAGTAGTAGATTTCCTTCTATATTATAAAGCTCCTTTTTGTCCTCCTCTTTTAATTTTTGTATTCCTTTTTTCTGTCCTTCTCTTTCAGCCGTGGTACAGTAGATTGAACTTGTTCCTACAGTGGCTGTGCTGAATCTGTCGTCACTGTGCGGATTACACCATCAACGCTCTATATAGAGCACCATTGGGAGGTTAATCCCTACTCCAACCCTGATCCCATTTTCCCCCCCTATTTTTGCTCTAATGAGGCCGTTCTCGCAAAATCCAGGTAAGGCTTCAGCATTGGGGCATGCAGGAATGTACCACTGCCTCAACTAAAAAAGGGGTGGTTGATCTGTTTGTAGCAACACTGATATACGCATTTCCCAAAAGGCTTCCGAGCAATTAGGAGGCCCAAACCAGTACACTGAGTGATCAACTGATCAGCTGATGATCCAGATAGGGGGAACAGGGTTGTATATCTGAATTACATGTGTTTTATATAACATACTGACCCCATAGTAGAATTACAGTAACAGGAAAGGGAGCTCTGACAGTCATAACACATCATCCAAATCTATTTTCATAATACACTTTATAAACCTTTTACAAATAATATCCACCTCTCCTCGTCTCTCTCTGCCTTACTCTCCCCCTACCTCACTCCCCCTACCTAGACCAGCAGTCCCCAACCAATATCACGATTCTGCGAATAGAGCTGAACATTCAGAACATTATATCACTTTTTATTTCTTTTTTTTGTCATATCCAATTGGTAGTTACAGTCTTGTCCCATCGCTGCAACTCTCGTACAGACTCGGGAGAGGCGAAGATCGAAAGTCGTGCGTTCTCCAAAACACAACTCCGCCAAGCCGCACTACTTCTTGACACAATGCACACTTAACCCGGAAGCCAGCCTCACCAATGTGTCGGAGGACACACGTACACCTGGCGACCGTGTCAGTGTGCATGCGCCCAGCCCGCCACAGGAGTCGCTACAGCGCGATGGGACAAGGACATCCTGGCCAGCCAAACCCTCCCCTAACCCGGACGACGCTGGGCCAATTGTGCGTCGCCTCATGGGTCTACCGGTCGCGATGCAGTGCCTTAGACCACTGCGCCACTCGGGAGGCCTCAGAACATTATTTCTAAGAATTTCTTTTACAATCAACAATGTGTGTCTTTTTTTAATTCCTTTAGTTAACCAGGTAGGCCAGTTGAGAACAACTTCTCATTTACAACTGCCACCTGGCCAAAACAAAGCAAAGCAGTGCGACAAAAACAACAACACAGAGTTACACATGGGATAGACAAACGTACAGTCAATAACACAATAGAAAATCTATGTACAGTGTGTGAAAATGTAGTAAGAATAGGAAGGTAAGGCAATAAATAGGCCATAGTGGCGAAATAATTACAAATTAGCATCAACACTGGAATGATAGATGTGCAGATGATGATGTGCAAATAGAGATACTGGGGTGCAAATGAGCAAAAATAATAATATGGGGATGAGGTAGTAGTGTGGGCTATTTACAGATGGGCTATATACAGGTGCAGTGATCGGTAAGCTGCTCTGACAGCTGATGCTTAAAGTTATTGAGTGAGATGGTAGTCTCCAGCTTCAATGATTTTTGCAATTCGTTCCAGTCATTGGCAGCAGAGAACTGGAAGGAATGGCGGACAAATGAGGTGTTGGCTTTGGGCATGCTACGGGTGAGTGTTGCTATGGTGACCAGCGAGCTGAGATAAGGCGGGGATTTACCTAGTAAAGACTTATAGATGACCTGGAGCCAGTGGGTTTGTCGACGAATATGTAGTGAGGGCCAGCCAACGAGAGCATTTGGTGGGTAGTATATGGGGCTTTGGTAACAAAACGGATGGCACTGTGATAGACTACATCCAATTTGCTGAGTAGAGTATTGGAGGCTAGTTTGTAAATGACATCGCCGAAGTCAAGGATCGGTTTTACGAGGACATGTTTGGCAGCATGAGTGAAGGAGGCTTTGTTGCGAAATAGTAAGCCAATTCTAGATTTAATTTTGGATTGGAGATTTATTTTTTATTTTACCTTTATTTTACCTTTATTTTACTAGGCAAGTCAGTTAAGAACAAATTCTTATTTACAATGACGGCCTAGGAACAGTGGGTTAACTGCCTTGTTCAGGGGCAGAACGACAGATTTTTACCTTGTCTGCTCGGGGATTTGATCCTGCAACCTTCCAGTTACGGGCCTAACACTCTAACCACTAGGCTACCTGCCGCCCCAAATGCTTAATGTGAGTCTGGAAGGAGAGTTTACAGTCTAACCAGACGCCTAGGTATTTGTAGGTGCCCACGTAAGTCAGACCCGTCGAGAGTAGTGATGATAGTCCGGTGGGCAGGTGTGGGCAGCGTTCGATTGAAAAGCATGCATTTAGTTTTACCATAGCCAAATACATTTAAACTCAGTTTTTCACAATTCCTGACATTTAATCCTAGTAAGAATTCCCTGTTTTAGGTCAGTTAGGATCCCCACTTTATTTTAAGAATGTGAAATGTCAGAATAATAGTAGAGAGAATATTTTATTTCAGCTTTTAATTTCTTTCATCACATTCCCAGTGGGTCAGAAGTTTACACACACTCAATTAGTATTTGGTAGCATTGCCTTTAAATTGTTTAACTTGGGTGAAATGATTCGGGTAGCCTTCCACAAGCTTCCCACAATAAGTTGGGTGAATTTTGGCCCATTCCTCCTGACTGAGGAACTGAGTCAGGTTTGTAGGCCTCCTTGCTCTCACACGCCTTTTCAGTTCTGCCCACAAAGTACCTCCAGTACCTTGACTTTGTTGTGCTTAAGCCATTTTGCCACAACTTTGGAAGTATGCTTGGGGTCATTGTCCATTTGGAAGAACCATTTGCGACCAAGCTTTAACTTCCTGACTGATGTCTTGAGATGTTGCTTTAATATATAAGCACTGCCACCCCCATGCTTCACGGTTGGGATGGTGTTCTTCAGCCTGCAAGCCTCCCCTGTCGATATAAGACTTGTTTTACTGTGGATATAGATGCTTTTGTATCTGTTTCCTCCAGCATCTTCACAAGGTCCTTTGCTGTTGTTCTGGGATTGAGTATATTCATCTCTAGGAGACAGAACGCGTCTCCTTCCTGAGCGTTATGACGGCTGCGTGGTCCCATGGTGTTTATACTTGCATACTATTGTTTGTACAGATGAACGTGGTACCTTCAGGCATTTGGAAATTGCTCCCAAGGATGAACCAGACTTGTGGAAGTCTACTTTTTTTTTTTTTCAGGTCTTGGCTGATTCCTTTAGATTTTCCCATGATGTCGAGCAAAGAGGCACTGAGTTTGAAGGTAGGCCTTGAAATACATCCACAGGTACACCTCCAATTGACTCAAATTATGTCAATTAGCCTATCAGAAGCTTCTAAAGCCATTACATCATTTTCTGGAATTTTCCAAGCTGTTTAAAGGCACAGTCAACTTAGTGTATGCGAACTTCTGACCCACTGGAATAGTGATATAGTGAATTATAAGTGAAATAATCTATCTGTAAACAATTGTTGGAAGAATTACTTGTGTCATGCACAAAGTAGATGTCCTAACCAACTTGCCAAAACTATAGTTTGTTAACATTAAGTGTATGTAAACTTCCGACTTCAACTTTATATATATATACATACACACCACCGTTCTAAAGTTTGGGGTCACTTAGAAATGTCCTTGTTTTTTAAAGAAAAGCAACATTTTTTGTCCATTAAAATAATATCAAATTGATCAGAAATACCGTGTAGACATTGTTAATGTTTTAAATGACTATTGTAACTGGAATCGGCAGATTTTTAATGGATTATCTACATAGGCATACAGAGGCACATTATCAGCAACCATCACTCCTGTGTTCCAATGGCATGTTGCGTTAGCTAATCCAAGTTTATCATTTTAAAAGGCTAATTGATGATTAGAAAACCCTTTTGCAATTATGTTAGCACAGCTGAAAACTGTTGTGCTGATTAAAGAAGCAATAAAACTGGCCTTCTTTAGACTAGTTGAGTATCTGGAGCATCAGCATTTGTTGGTTCGATTATAGGCTCAAAATGGACAGAAACAAAGGACTTTCTTCTGAAACTCGTCAGTCTATTCTTCTCCCAGATCAACTACACCAATGCTCTGTTTGGGGGCCTTACAGCCAAATCACTTCAGAGGCTACAACTTCTCCAGAATAGTGCTGCCAGAGTCTTGTCCAGGACCAAGAAGTCAATCGACATCCCCCACATCCTTACTGAACTCCTCTGGCTACCGGTCAACTATAGGGTTGACTTTATAATCCTCCTCCTAGTGTTTAAACCGGTCAACTATAGGGTTGACTTTATAATCCTCCTCCTAGTGTTTAAACCGGTCAACTATAGGGTTGACTTTATAATCCTCCTCCTAGTGTTCAAAGCCTTGAATGGATTGAGTCCCACCTACATCAGGGACCTAATTTCTATCAATGAGCCTTTGAGATAAAGCTGTAATAAAAAGCGCTATACAAATTAAGATTGGAATAATATTGTGGAAATTATGATAATGCAATTTAATGCAGAGATTAAACTAAAGTTGAGTTGTTTGGAAGGAACACACAACATTATGTGTGGAGAGAAAAAAGGCACAGCACACCAACATCAACCTCATCCCAACTGTAAAGTATGGTGGAGGGAGCATCATGGTTTGGAGCTGCTTTGCTGACTCAGGGCCTGGACTGCTTGCCATCATCGATGGAAAAACGAATTCCCAAGTTTATCAAGACATTTTGCAGGAGAATGTAAGGCTATCTGTCTGCCAATTGAAGCTCAAAAGAAGTTGGGTGACGCAACAGGTCAACGACCCAACACACAGAAGTAAATCAACAACGGAATGGCTTCAACAGAAGAAAATACGCCTTCTGGAGTGGCTCAGTCAGAATCCTGACCTCAACCCGATTAAGATGCTCTTATTCACACCAGACATTCCAAGAATATTGCTGAAAGAGGAATGGTCCAAAATTCCTCCTGACCGTTGTGCAGGTCTGATACAGGGTGTGTTCAATAAAGACATGAAAATGTATAATTGTTTGTGTGTTATTAGTTTAAGCAGACTGTGTTTGTCTATTGTTTTGACTTAGATCAGATAACATTTTATGACCAATTTACGCAGAAATCCAGGTAATTCCAAAGGGTTCACATACTTTTCCTTGCCACTGTAAGTACATCGACAATGCCCCCCCCCCCCACAGTAACCGTAGATACATATCCCAACCAAAAGCCATGGATTACAGGCAACATCCGCACTGAGCTAAAGGCTAGAGCTACCGCTTTCATGGAGCGGGAAACTAACCCGGGTGCTTATAAGAAACCTTGCTACTCTCTCTGACGAACCATCAAACAGGCAAAGCATCAATACAGGACTAAGATCAAATCCTACTACACTGGCTCTAATGCTAGTCGGATGTGGCAGGGCTTGCAAACTATCATGGATTACAAAGGGAAACCATTCTGCTAGCTGCCCAGGGACACCAGCCTATCAGGCGAGCTAAGTGCCTTCTATGCTCTCTTTTAGGCAAGCAACAATGAACCCTGAGTGAGAGCACCAGCTGTTCCGGACAACTGTAATCATGCTCTCCGTAGACAATGTGAGTAAGACTTTTCAAGTGTCTTCATTGACATCTTCAAACTCTCCCTGACCCAGTCAGTAACACCTACATGTTTCAAGCAGACCACTATTGTCCCTGTGCCCAAGAATGCCAAGGTAGCCTTTCTAAATTACTATCGACCTGTAGCACTCACATCTGTAGCCATGAAATGCTTTGAAAGGCTGGTCATGGCTCACGTCAACACCATCATCCCAGACACCCTGGACCCACTCAAATTCGCCTACCGCTCCAACAGATGATGCAATCTATATTGCACTCCACACTGCCCTTTCCTACTTGGACAAAATAAACACCTACATGAGAATGCTATTCAATGACTACAGCTCAGCGTTCAACACCACAGTGACCTCCAAGATCATCACTAAGCTAAGGACCCTGGGACTAAACACCTCCCTCTGCAACTGGATCCTGGACTTCCTGACAGGACGCCCCCAGGTGGTAAAGGTAGGCAACAACAAATCTGCCACGCTGACCCTCAACACGGGGGCCCCTTAGGGGTGCGTGCTTATTCCCTGTTCACCCACACCTCTGTCGCCGTGTGGTACCAGGACAACAACCTCTCCCTCAACATCAGCAAGACAAAGCAGATGATCGTGGACTACAGGAAACAGAGGGCCGAGCACGCCCCCATTCACATCGGCGGGGCTGTAGTGAAGCGGGTTGAGAGCTTCAAGTTCCTCGGTGTCCACATCACTAAGTATCTATCATGGTCCAAACAAACCAACACACTCTTGAAGAGGGCACGACAATGCCTCTTCTCCCTCAGGAGGCAGAAAAGATTTGGCATGGGCCATCAAATACTCAAATCCGCCAAGTTCCCTGCCATCTGGGACCTCTATACCAGGCGGTGTCTGAGAAAGGCCCTAAAAATTGTCAAAGACTCCAGCCAACCAAGTCATAGACTGCTCTCTCTGCTACTTTTTGTACACATTTTTGACTCATCACATACGCTCATCACAATTACCTCGTACCCCTGAACATCGACTCGGTACTGTTAACCTTTGTATATAGCCAAGTTATCGTTATTATCGTTATCGTTATTATTTCAACACCCAAATAAATATCTTTGGTTATTTAAGCAATAAGGCAGGAGGGGGAGGGGTATATGGCCAATATACCATGGCTAAGGGCTGTTCTTACGCATGACGCAATGCGGAGTGCCTGGATACAGCCCTTAGCCGTGGTATATTGGCCATACACCACAACTCCCTGAGGTGCCTTATTGCTATTATAAACTGGTTACCAACGTAATTAAAACTGTAAAAATAAATGTTTTGTCATACCCGTGGTATAAGGTCTGATATACCACAGCTTTCAGCCAATCAGCATTCAGGGCTCGAACCACCCAGTTTATAAATTACATTATGTAAGTATAGTATAGTTAACCATCCAACATCCACCAATGTATAGTGTACATATTCAGCCAACCACCCATACTATGCAATGTCTTTTTATAGCTTTTTTTGCACTCCAGACTTCTTGTATTTCTATACTTTTTCATACTGCCGCTCTATGTATCATGTATCGTGTATCTGTCTTTTGTGTACTTTCGTTGTGGCATTTTGCACCTGCCCTGTGTTTTGTTGATGTAGCTGTTTGACAAAGAAATTCCCCCCTCTGGGATCAATAAAGTACCTATCTATCTATCTATCTATCTATCTATCTATCTATCTATCTATCTATCTATCTATCTATCTATCTATCTATCTATCTATCTATCTATCTATCTATCTATCTATCTATCTATCTATCTATCTATCTATCTATCTATCTATCTATCTATCTATCTATCTATCTATCTATCTATCTAATGTGGTGTACAATCTGTAGCTGCTGGTAAATAAGCTATCTTTCTAGGCATATGCAGACAACACCCTGATCACTTATGCTTACTTACTTTCATGTTCTATGCACACATTCAGCACAGTTAGTCAGGCTAAAACCCCTAGGCATAGCGAGAACAGGCTTATCCTTGTGCTAGATGGCTAGTTGGTTTTGTAACAATCCTGCTTGAATAAATAAAGACTGATAAACTAATTTCAATGGTGCTTGTCAACTGCAAAAAAAAAATGTTTGGTCTCAGTTTAGTTTCAGCCTATATAAATCCAGAACCTATCGATAGAGATGTTGCTTAAATTGTATTTATGCACCGATTAAGGACCAGCTTACCCTCCCTAACTCCCACCTTTAATCATTACGGGGGAAAACACAAAACTGACCTTATATCAGCACCCAGCGGCAATCCTACTCCATACGAGTCAGAAGCTTGCTGTGTCATGCTCATTATGACCACTAGATGGTAGTAGTGTACAGTCTGTAAAATGATGATGTTCTACTCTGCTGTATGGTTCTTTATTCACACGTAAGAATAGCCCTGTAATTCCGCGTTCATGTGCTAGTCGGAACAAGGAAACTCTGAAATGTCCGACTTGCTAACTTGTTGAACGCGGCACGCTTATAACTACAACCATTTAACAAGTCGGATATTTCCGAGTTTCCTAGTTTCCACTATACGTGAACGCGGCATAAATTACAGTACCACAAAATCCTGATGTGAAATGATATTCTCTGTTAAAGGGGTCAGTTTGCATTGCACCACATATCTAGATGATTTTACGATATATATCTATACTTCTGTTCTGTTGAGATTAAATAAACTAAATGGTCCCCTAATTAAAACATGATCGTCTTCATTGTTTTATGGAGATGGACAGAGTCCCACTGTCATTATGCTGGTCAACTACCTGTCCTTCCTTTACTGTGCATGGAGTAGTAGATTAAGGGTATTCATTAAATGTGGATAGCTGTTGAAGGGAATTTACCATAGAGTAGGATCAACTATAGTGGTTCATAATTGACAGACGATTGACTTCACATAGTTTAGCGATTCTTGTTTTTCTGACGTTATAAACGTCTGTTCTTAATTACATTCATTAATGAATTACCCCAGCTGCCAAACTAACCATGATTCAGATGACCATCCTACCCATGCTAGATTACTGAGACGTAATTTATAGATCGGCTGGTAAGGGTGCTCTTGAGCGGCTAGATGTTCTTTACCATTCGGTAATCAGATTTGCCACCAATGCTCCTTATCGGACACATCAATCCACTCTATACTCCTCTGTAAACGGATAATCTCTGTATACCGGTCGCAATGCTTATAGATGCTTATTTATAAAACCCTCTTAGGTCTCACTCCCCCATCTGACATATCTACTGCAGCCCTCATCCTCCACATACTACACCCGTTCTGCAAGTCACATTCTGTTAAAGGTACCCAAAGCACACACATCCCTGGGTCGCTCGCCTTTTCAGTTCGCTGCAGCTAGCAACTGGAACGAGCTGGAACAAACACTCAAACTGGACAGTTTTATTCTCCATCTCTTTATTCAAAGACTCAATCATGGACACTCTTACTGACAGTTGTGGCTGCTTTGCGTGATGTATTGTTGTCTCTACCTTCTCGCCCTTTGTGCTGTTGTCCGTGCCCAATAATGTTTGTACCCTGTTTTGTGTTGCTCCCATGTTGTGTTGCTACCGTGTTGTCATGTTGTGTTGCTATCATGCTATGTTGTTGTCTTGGTCTCTCTGTATGTAGTGTTGTGTTGTCTCTCTTGTCGTGATGTGTGTTTTGTCATATATGTTTTACTTAATGTATTTATATGTTTAATCCCAGCCCCCATCCCCACAGGAGGCCTTTTGGTAGGCAGTCATTGTAAATAAGAAGTTGTTCTTAGCCGACTTGCCTAGTTATATAAAGGTTAAATAAAAATAAAAGAAACATTCTTCTCATGTTATATAGTCTGTGACGCACTTGCTATCGCTTTAGCTGTAGCTGTCCTGTAGGTGGCGCACGAAGACCTGTTTTAGTAGACCTAATGTGTGTTCCAGACAGTGCAGTGTTCTACACAAATGTACCCTTCATTATGTTCCCAATGTTCCCAAAGGTTGGTGCTATTTATACCTTCTAAATCTGCTCTCCTAGCTGAAAAACACTTGGGAGGTTTTGGCTCCCTTGAAAAACTCCAGTATTTGGGGGTTAAATGCCGTCATTCTGGGACCAACGTGAATATTTTGCTTCACTAGCAGCTGGCCGGTAAACATTTTAGAACATAAAACCACTATAAAGTACTTTAATTCACATCTGTCTGATGTGAATGTCCTAACTTGGGGACAGGGCACTGATATAAAACTAGGGCAGGAAATAAGCGAGTATTTACTCTGCCCTAAATATGTCCAAGAAAATATTTTTTGGAGAGTTCAATGACAGAGAACTTAACATGGCATTGCTAATTTGCTACGTGAGGCTTATTTAATCGAATATACATTTCGCCGTGTTTAGGTTGTTATGAATGCACTTATATAAGTGGACGAAGGTGGCACTTCAGCAAGTTTATATCGGTGCTGTGCCTGAGGTGCATTCACTTCGCTTGAACGTTTGCTACGTTGCGGAACGTTTTGTACTGAACGACACATATCCCCAAAACATTATTGTACGTTCTTGAACAGACTTTGAGGTACGTTTGCTCCCGTTTGATGGGTGTGGCTTGAACCAATGACAAATGTATTTAAATGGCAGTGGCCATGCTGACAGTAGTGATGGGAAGTTCGGCTCTTTTCCGAGAGCCGGCTCTTTTGGCTCAGCTCCCAAAGAAGAGCCGGCTCTTTCGACTCCTGAACGGCTCTTAATTTAGGATTTTTTTGTAGGCCTTTATTTTACCCTAACTTTATAAAAAAAAAAATGGTTTGTGTGTTGAAAACCCTTTCATGTGCAGTGTTTTTATGCATTTATTTTGTTACAAAAGCATTCTTTTGTTTTTAATCATTTTAATCAAACATTTTTTTGCACAAATTAACAACAAAAAAACAGCAAATAAACAGAATTGAACTAGAACAGAACTAGAACCAAACTCAAGCAAACAGTATTAATGTCCTCAGTGAAGATTGGCATTCAAAAAAATCAGATGCCTCAGCTTTGATGGACTGATCCTATTTATTCTTTCTGAGATTATCTGCCCTGTTTTTGAGAAGATTCTCTCTGAAGGAACCGATGTTGCCACAATACACAGTCTCCCTTCCATCACCTTCGCCAGGCGTGGAAAGACTGAGGCCTTGGCCTGCCACCAGCTCAGTGGGTCTTCTGCTCGTTGGATGATGGGCTCCTCAAGATAAGACCTCACCTCCAGTATAGCATCAGCTGTAGGATTTCTTCTTGTAGCATCTCCTGTAGCTCTTTCATCAAAAAGCCTCCAAACAACAGAGGTTTGTGGTTCCTCATACACTTGGCCTTCTAATGGCGGAGCTGGCTGGCTGCTAGGGGTGCATCTTGCTGCTGCACTAATTCTCTGAAGTGCCTCATCAACAGCTCTGTTGTCATTGAATGCAAGTTTTTTAAACCTAGGATCCAATAATGTGGTTTCTGAGTGGACAGTGTTGTACTCCATACGCAGAAATTTCCGGTCCATGGCTGAACAAAGAGCTGCAACCAATTCTTTCCCTTTCTGCATGGTTACAGTCTGTTGGGCTGTCACACGCTGCAAACCTTTGCATAGCAGGAGCATTTTTGAGGCAGAAACATAGCTGAGGGAGAGAAACAGCAACTTTTAAAATGAAGCTTTTTTTAAAGTATGTGGCATATTATATGTGGCACATTATACTGTATTGTTTCTGCAATGTATAATAGTGACTGAATGGTAGTAGTGAAAAAAAATGGTCCAAGGTACCTGTCTGCACTTATTTCCACAGTCACCTCCTCAAATGGTTGCAGGACGGTGCAGACCTCTTTCACCAGCTCCCATTCCTCTTGACATAGAGCATCAACTGGTGCGTTGATGAGGGCCAGGGTGGAGATGATGGCATCTTTTGTTTCAAGAATTAGTTTCAACATATAAAATGTTGAGTTCCACCTGGTGGCACACTCTTGTTTGGGCCTCAGTTCAGGCATCCCCATCTGGCACTGTGTGGACTTTAGCCTCTGTGTTGCAACTGTGCTTTTGTGGAAAAACTCCACAACAGCCTTCACCTTATCCACGGTTGGTTTGACCACCTTTAGGGCATCTCTAATCATGAGGTTTAGTGTATGTGCCAGACATGGGTGATGGGTCCACTTAAGAATTTTTATGGCTTTGGTGATGTTTGCTGCATTGTCACTCACACAGCACACTACTTTGTCCTCTACTTGCCACTCTTTTGCCACTCTTACTAGCTCATCTGCTAGGTTTTCTGCAGTGTGTCTCTCTGTGAACTCAAAGCAGTCCAAAAGGCAAGATGTCATCTTGTAATTTTCAATGAAATGGCAAGTGACAGCCATGAAAGAGCAGGTTGTTCTGGAGGTCCAGCAGTCAGTTGTCAGGCAAACTGATGGAGCTTGTTTCACCCTTACTTGCCATAATGCCCGTTCTGTGTCATATAGTTTAGGTATTGTTGTTTGGGACAATGTTTTTCTACTGGGAAGAGTGTATGTGGGATTTAAAGTTTTGACAAAACTTTTAAAACCTCTGTCCTCCACAATTGAAAAGGGTTGGAAATCAGTAGCTATCATTTTAGCTAGCTCTACATCAATGCTGTGCTGTTTGGATGGGGTCATCACTTTGGGTATAAACTGGCTTATTTTGCTTTGAGCTGCAGTAGGAGAGGTTATACCTGCATGTGTGGGGAAGCCAGTAGATGCTGCTGCAGTTGCTGTTTTTTGGGGATGAGACACACCAGGATCTGTAGATGGGGTGCTAGCTTGCCCTCTCTCCTCTAACTGCACTGTAGGATGGACAGTTCTCATATGTCTATGCAGGTTTGTGGTGGAACCTGCTCTTAAAGTAATTTTCATCTTGCAGTGAACGCACTCTGCTTTGTTGTTTCCATTGTCTTTAAACTGGAGCCAGATGCTGCTTCTCTTTCGGGTGTCACTCATAGTTACGACTCACACACTCTCCTCACCGCTATCTGACAGACAGTGTCGTTATTAACGTTGTTACGACTCATTAACTTGCAGTGGAGTGCCGCTTCACTTCACCCCCCTCTCTGTTTTTACATAATGGTATGATCCCATATCCTCACATCTGATTGGCCGCGATGCGATTGCTGACCAATCAAAACAAAGTTCTGCCTGTAAGCACGCAGCGAAAGGAAAAAAACTGGGAGCCGGCTCTCACTCGATGCGAGCCGGCTCTTCTGATTCACTACAAAGCATCGGCTCTCAGAGCCGCATCTTTTGCGCATGACACATCACTAGCTGACAGCGTTCACTAACCCCTTCCCGTTTTTCAAATGCTCAGTACTGCACCGTGTCCCATCAATTGAATGTTACAGAACGTACGCGTATTTGCCCTCTCATTGGCCAGAAGGCTCCTACCTGATATCGCCTCCTTCCGCCTGCATTCCCTCTTGGATGATATGTATTTCCACACTGCCCTATTTCCATTGTTAGAGTAGACTGTCTTGTCAATATTATAGATAATATTAGGCTACAAGGGTGCTGGGATATGTGTGGGTCCTCCATATGTTAGATGCCCTCTGGTCGTTATATTTCTACCCTCACGAGGACACACACACATGCATGGACACTTTCTGTTCGTAATCATTATTTTCTTAATCTCCAGAAAATTACAGATTTCAGATGCACTGTGGACACGTCCCAACTCATCTGTATCTAGCTCTGCGTGGACCCTCCCAACTCTCATCTGTATCTAGCGCTGCAACAAGTAGTGTTCAGACAATCAAACAAATGTATTTATAAAGCCCTTTTTACATCAGCAGATAAACTGTATTCAATACTGTTCTACTGTCTTAGTCCATGCTGCTCCTTCATATATATACAGTTGAAGTCAGAAGTTTACATACACTTAGGTTGAAGTCATTAAACCATTTTTCAACCACTCCACAGATTTCATGTTAACAAACTATAGTTTTGGCATGTCGGTTAGGACATCTACTTTGCGCATGACACAAGTAATTTTTCCAACAATTGTTTACAGACAGATTATTTCACATATAATTCACTATATCACAATTCCAGTGGGTCAGAAGTTTACATTCACTAAATTGACTGGGTCTTTAAAAAGCTTGGAAAATTCCAGAAAATGATGTCATGGCTGTAGAAGCTTCTGATAGGCAAATTGACATAATTTGAGTCAATTGGAGGTGTACCTGTGAATGTATTTCAAGGCCTACCTTCAAAAGAAATCAGCCAAGACCTCCGAAAAATTATTGTAGACCTCCACAAATCTGGTTCATCGTTGGGAGCAATTTCCAAACACCTGAAGGTACCACGTTCATCTGTACAAACAATAGTACACAAGTATAAACACCATAGGACCACGAAGCCGTCATACCACTCAGGAATAGACGAGACAAATTACAGCGGATGAAGCCCATAACAAACACGTATATACAAAAACACAGGAATGTGACCCAGACAAGAGCGAGGTAAACCTCTAACAAATACATGGGACGAGACCCGAAGTGTAGAAAATGACGCGGGACAAGACCCGTAATCACATTTGCACCATCAACGCAGCACGAAAGCCAACATAACAAGCCCAGGTACTCACAGGCCCAACGGACATGGGAACAATAATCGACAACCCAATGGTGAAACAAAGGGCACAATTATACAAATACTGGATCAGAATAGTCAGGAGGGAAATGGGAACCAGGTGTGCGTAATGAGACAGTTCAGTGACACGTTGAAAACCGGAGACATAGAACTCCGGAACTGGTGCACAGAATGAGCAAAGGTACCGGAGGGATCCGTGACAGTTAACCTGTGTGTTTATATACACACACTGATACAAATGCCCTTAAACAGCCTGTAACAAGGCACTTAATTGATCTAACAATGCCCATTATCGTTCATTTTGTAGAATGGGTGACAAAGGCTAGAGAATCATTGATAAGTTACTTTACGTTGCCAGGTTACTGATTTGTCTCTGTTGTATAGCTTGGTATGTTTGGTATGGCTAATAGTGTTGGTGGCTTTTATATAAGTTGATGACACAACTAAACAAAGTGAAGAGTCATACACAAGAAGTATGGTATATCATCTCATTTAATATTGGTTCTCTATGGAAGAAGTTTAACTGTGAAACATTTACAAAATATACACAAGGTAATGCATCGATCAATCAACAATAGTTATATTTCAATAATATAGGTTCAAATCAAACACTTTTATTACATGGTTTGTGCACTGGTTCGTTCCATCAGTTGCTCTCTTGTTGCGGTAAGGATGAGTGTTGGGGGTTGTAGGATCAGTTCATGACGGGAAGACCACTGGACCCATACAGTAGATGCACCTCTTAAACATAGCACCCCCGCTTTGTGTCTTCAATAGTGCTAACATCATACAGCAATCAACTCAAACAAATCAAGTAGGAACCAGTCACAAATATTATATACAATATGTTCAACAATAGAATACCTTAATACATATAACCCGACAAATGTGGTCTAAAATGACCAAATATCTCCCTGATTACAGCATACAAATATAATGCATCATACTCTCATTTCTTACAAATGTAAATAATACATTTTCTCATCAAATCCCAAATATTGGATTCCCAAAAAGATTGATGAAGTGATTTTGAAAATAGCTTAGGTTGTTTTAACAGTGCATACACAGTCAGTTAAGGATCTAATAGTGTGTAATACATTGCTGTTGATCTGTCATATGGGTTGATTTCAGAGGTTTGTTGATGTATGGAAAGTGCTGTGTTTGAATGTATAGAAAGAAAATGTCCCTTTCTCGCATAAAGAGGGTGTGCTTCCTTCTTGCTGGTTTTCTGTCTGTCTGTGACGGGACAGGAGGACATAGTGATGCGCGGAATGGGAGAGGAGGAATGGAACTGTCTTTTGGTCTTCAGTAACTGTCACTGGGAAATATGGGTAATGGAGGATTTGTAGAACTTCATCCTTGGGAGACAAGTTGAACTAAGATGAGGATTTGCTGTTTAACTCACAGCACACCAACTTGTTCAGCAGACTATAAGTCTATGAGAGATTCTACCAACTGCGAATACTGTTCATGAGGTCATAGTTCAAGAGACTCAACCCTTCTATTTTCCTCCATCTTTCTCTGAGATGCCTCTCAGTCCACTCATTCACCCTGTCCAACCATGCTTCTGCCCCAGTCCTAGCTCCAGCACACACAGCCGAATGAAAAGAGCCTGAGGATGACCGGCTGGTGGCTTGTGGCTGGAGTGAAGGAGTCATGAGGGTGTTCACCAAGAGGACTGCCCCTTTCGGGGGTCCGGTAGTCAGTGGGTGCCCCTGTGGGCTGTGGTTCCACCAGGCCCTTAGGGGTCGATGCTGAAGGCCAGCAGCTTGTCGGAGTGCATGTTGTTGAGGGTGCGCAGGTCAGGCAGGCGCAGCAGCAGCTTGGGGAAGAGGGCGCTGTCATCAGGGCTACGGCGGGTGATGAGCGAGCGCAGGGCTTTGATCAGACTCTCCTGAAGCTGCTCCACTGCAACTACCTCAGCCACACCTGAACAGTCTGAGAGAGGAGAGGAGAGTGTTATATACATGGTGAAAAATCTAAATATCTGTGATTTTTAAAGAGATTTAGAGAAGTGTGTGTGTCTCTTAGGAGTCTCTTACCAGCAGACACTAGCACCACAGCCATGAAGAGGGCCATCTCATCGGGCTCCAGGCCCAGAGTTCCCAGCTTCTCACTGAACTCAAACATGGCGTCCAGCAGAGAGCCCATACCCAGCGCCCGCAGGGACGTCAGGGGGTATGTCTGGCCGTTCAGGAAGGTCACCGTCTTCTCCTTGGGGTCGAACAGTGAGCAGAACCTGACCATCAGCACCTGGAAGGTGCCGGCCTTAAGCAGTATGACCTGGTCGTGCTGGCTGAGACTCTGGAACCCGGGGATGCTTTTGGCAAACTCCACCACCTCTTTGACGGCCGGTGTGAAGCAGTGGGAGAAGGCGTCCCAGATCTGCTGGCTGGAACGGTCACGGGGGACCACGGGACATGCGTTCAGGGGACATGCCTGAGAGAGAGGGAGAGGGTTAGAATGGCTCTATGACACATGTATTGTACACATAGTAATACTATGTAGGTACATACTAAAGATATTTAATGACACTCACCAGAACATTTGCGCCTCCACTCAACTTCCAGGGGCACGTGGTCTGATTATGAGACTCGCCGGCTGGAAAGCTGTTGTGATTGGCTTGGAAGGTCTGAGCGGACTGGCTGCCATTGGACATTGGGCATTGACTCTGATTGGATGATGGTTGGTATGTATACTGGGCGTTGTCAACATTGTTGTTGCGTGGGCAGCAAGAGGGGGTCTGGTAGCTTTGTGTGTGGTGTGACTGGTACCCCTGAGAGGGGTTGGGATGGGAGTAGGTTTGGGGTGGCGGGTGAGCGTAGCCAGTTTCATGTGCTGGATTGTTGTGGATGTTGTTGTTGTTGTTGACGGACATCTTGATTACTGGCTTCACATCCTCTTGGGCAAAGATGTTGCGGTAGGCAGAGGAAATGGCCTCGTCAGGTTCTGGGCTGGCTGGGGCCTCAGAGGAAGAAGGAGAGGCGTCAATCTCCATGGATGCTGATTCATTGAGGCTGTTCATGTAGCTCTGCATTTCGTCCAACAGCCTCTGCTTCTCACGCTTTGGGATGCGGCCAAAACGCACAGCTGAGGAGAAGGAGGACAAGGGGAAAATAAGTTAGCCAATGAATTGATGATACAGATGGCAGTGACTGGAGCTTGTATAGCAGCGGTCTGTTACTTATCAGTCTAATTCAACCTTTACTCGCTGACACTGATTGGGAATGCAATCGCTGTGTGTATGATTACAGACTAATCCTACAGGGTAAAGAAAGCTGGGGGAGATTTTTCTCCTTTCTCTATAACCAGTCTGTTTCAATCAACCATGAAATTACATGGTATACCACCACCTCTCCTCTCCCCTCCCCTCCCCTCCTCTCCTCTCCTCTCCTCTCCTCTCCTCTCCTCTCCTCTCCTCATCCCCCTCTTCATCTCTCCAGTCCTCCCCCTCTCCATAGCACACGTCTTCTGGCAAACCTATTTATAGTCTGCTACTGTATGCTACACCCCTTCCCCCAATCTCTTTCCCTCTTGCTCCCTCTATCCTGATTTATCTCTCCCTCTTTCTACCTCGCTCACTCTCGCTCCTCTGTGTTTCTGTTAAGCAACACAAAGTAGGTTACTAGCTAGAGTAAACGTTGTCATTGTGAGTGAGGGAGGAGAGGAGAGGTCGAAGTAAAGGAGAGGAAAGAGTGAGAGGGTGATAGGGTATGAGTGAAGGGGTAATGAAATGGCGAAAGAGAGTATCACGGGAGAGGGGGAATGTGAAAGGGTGAGGGAATTAGAGGATGATTGAATGAGAGTGAAGGGTAAATATATGGAAAGGGAACAAGGGATAGATGAGCGACATCAAATGTAGTTTTAAACGAATGCCTTGCATTCATAAAATAAATCTTCAAATAGCAGAAGTATTAATTAAAATATCATCTAGAGCGAAAAGGCCAAACCTATGCTTTGAGCTTTGTTGGGTAATTGGTGCTATGGTGGGTAATTTACTTCCTCTCTAGCATTTTCCTTTTATAGGTCACCTCAAAAGGTTTGCTCCAGAAAAGCAGATGATTTATTATCACCTAGTTTATAGGTACCTCTGGAGGGTATGGTGGCCTGTAGGGAAATGATGCCATACAGGAGAGGGATGGAGCTGAGCCTCTAACTGTACCAACTGTACTATCTTCCAATAACATTCTAATAGTTGACCATTAGAACATGACCTATTAAATGCCTGTATGTTATAGACTTAGCGGTAATACTTCTAATAGATGTGCAAACACATTCAACCTGACACTGAGAATAATGAAGCAGCCTGTGGCCTAATTTCCTAAAATAAACGGTATTTTCCACAGTTTTCCCCATGACCGATGACTATTGGGACTCCCCAACTGCTTCTGTCATCAATCAGAAACTAAGGGCCAGAGAGAAAAGGAGAGAGAGGAAGATAGAACAGAAGGAGAGATGGAGGAGAGAGAGCTGGGATTGGGGTATGGAGGAGGTGTGACTGAAGAACAAGAATGAGGCCAGGTATAGATAGAATGTTCTCTTACCATCTCTGGACATGCCCACGTAGAGACACTTCTTGAAGCGGCAGTGCTGGCAGCGGTTACGGTTCATACGCATGATCAGGCAGCTCTCATTCTTCACACACATCTTGTAGTGGATGTTCTGCTGGATGCTGCGGCGGAAGAAACCCTTGCAGCCTTCGCAGGCGTGAACGCCGTAATGGAAGCCAGATGCGATGTCCCCGCACACCTTACACAGGAGCACCATGCCTCCTGTCTCTGTGAGGTAGAAAAAGTTATTAATTGGTTAGACATTATAATAGAACAAATATAAGAAGAACTAAAGAAAGCCAGTAGAAGTGGTACTTACTGGTGAAGGTGCCAGTGAAGCCGCAGGTCCTCTTGGCCACCATAGGGTGGGCGTAGGTATTGCCAGATGTAGTGGCTGTAGTGGCATTGGCTTCAGGGAACTGGAAGACTAGTTTGGGTGAGGGTCCTCCCCTGTTCTCCACTCGTTCTCTCTTCAGAGGGCCAATCTCAGGGAAGGAGACAGGCTCAGGAGATGAAGGTTGGGAGTGGGAGGACCGGGGAGACTGGGTCTGGTACCCGCTGGAGGGGCTGCCAGGGCTGGGGCTGGCACTACCAGATGATCCTGCATACAGTATTACACCACCTGGAGAGTAAATAGAGGAGAGGAGAGGAGAGGAGAGGAGAGGAGAGGAGAGGAGAGGAGTTAGAGTTACCATGTCACAAGGAAGCAGACATTAGGCTATGCTGTCAGCAAACTATCTGTGCAAAGATATATAGATTAATACCTATATCTGTGTTGAAGGTAGGTAGGTCAACTAACAGATGAGTGTTGAGCATTAGGCACTTGGCTGGGTTACCAAACATGAACACACCTCCTTGCTAAGGTTGACATTTAAACCACAACCAGTCTCAGAGAATCTGGTAAAAGGTAATAGAAGGTCAGAATGTGTCGGGAGAATTAGGTCAAATCTACCCTCTGGACCAACCAGATCTTTCTCAATAGTATTTATCCAAAATGTGGATTTATAAGACTTCAAAAATTATAATTTTAGCTTAGACTTATTCAGTGTCAGATGTGGGACCTTGAATTTATACAAAAACAAAATAATGTAATGTTTTTAATTGCCCGATTTTGTACAAAAAATGAGATAAATCTAGGCTATATCAGTTGTGCTGTGCCTACTCAAAGTTCTAGAACGTTCCAAAGCAAGTTCGGTATGTAAAAATGTCTCATAACTCCCTCCCCCACTGCTCTACCGCTCCCTCCCTGTAAAGATTGTGCTCTGTGTACGAGAAGAGCAACATCTCCTCACGTGTACGCTCAGCCAACAAGCCAGCTGCCTACTCGCGCTTACAGCAAGCCTCGTTTTCCCCTGTTGGCGCGCCCGCTCTTGCTCTAACTGCCTGCCACCCGACGCCGACTCACATGGACTCCTGACACGCAAGGCGCTTTCCGCAGTCCCGTGTAGACAACAGCCGCAGTACAATAACAGGCAGCTGAGAGCTCACGGGTGAAAGACAGATGGTTTACGGTTGAAAGAGAGAGGGCAGGCTACTGTGTGTATGCCATTCCACGGAGTCACCGGAAACCCGGATGGGGGGGGGGGGGGGTATCTTATCTGGATAATGAAAAACCGGTTTTGATATAATTTCAGTCAGCCTTACATGTTTTCAATACAGGTCAAACCCATCATTGTGCTATCTGAAACGAATGCGCATTTCAATAGTAATGACTTCAATGTTTTGACTCTTTTTATACTATATTGTCTCTCTCTGCTGGAGGAGACAAATGCTGCTGGCTGGGAATTTCTGAATTTCTGTATAGTTTAAAGTGAGTGTGCCTGACTATACTTCCTCTGCCAGCACCTGCCAACACTGACTTTGATAACTCTGCTGGGTCTTCACTGTTTGCATTTGGCAGCACTTCCACCCTACCTGAACGGTCAGACTTTAAATCCACCCCACCCCTTCCATTGACACACACATTCACATAGTCCTGAGCTGTTGGTTCAGTTTCCATTGTCAAGTGGCTAGAGGAAAAGTGCCTTCTTGGAACACTATGCTATGACACAGATGGGGTAGGGCTGTATGACTCAGAGCTAGGATAAACAGTAACTAACATGTCCTTAATCCCTCTCCCTCTCATGGGAGTCCCACCCCCCCCCCCCCCTTAGAGCATAGAAGAGAAGGGAGACAGCCAGGTGACGTGTGTGTATACTTGGCAGTGAATAATGAGACAGGTGGGAGAACACTCAGCTTGGACTGAAATGCATATCTTTCAAACCAAATATGCATTTCATTGTTTTTACCTCTAACCCTAACCAAATAGCTCATAAATAATATTGTAATTCTGGCATTTCTAACATGTCAATCTAGTGACTATCGGTTTAGCTTATTGAAAGGCAAGCCCACATCCCTTACCATCCGACAATCAGGCTTCGGAGTTCTTACCTTCACCCCTGTATTATAGTCTCATTGTTATAATGGTAATATAACCACTGCTGTTGTGGAACCACTGTACTCTGTCACTAAAGTCAAGTGAGTCGACTCGTGTGTGAGCTAATCTGACAGTGAGCTAACCAGCAACGTGAGTCCTCGTCTCCAGCCCAGTTACACCCTTGCCCCCCCTCCCTCTCTGTGACCCTTACTCACTCACTCACCCCCTCCCTTCCTTCTTTCCCTCCAGACATCCCAGACACTGCCTCCTTGTCTAATCTATAATCTCATTGGCCTTCATTTGTTAGTGTATGGTGGGTTACATTGAAAGGGTAAATCTATAAATAAGTTATAGTGAATAAGATTGATATTCTAAGAGGTGAACCACAGGTTATACACACAATTACACTGAATACCAGTAGAATAATAATACTACATTGTCCAGTTACTCATATAAACTGCCCATCAGGCTCTGATGATTGACAGAATAGCAGTCTATGCAATTATTGTCAGAAGTAGGGCAATATAACAATTAGTGTATCTTGGAGTAGAAGACTATATATACTTTATGACATAGTTACCAGTGGACTTTGATCCAAGTATAGTCCAGCCTACCTTCCAGCCTGAATTTTGATAACTTGAATTTGCTACTTGTCTTGGTCATTTGTGATACCAGTGAGTGAACCATTGCTACAATGTATTCTCAACATTTGACATTTGTCCAATTGATATAATGTATTACAAATGTATCACAATATCGGCTATATTGAATTTACTGTATATCAAACTATTCAGTTGTCTTTTACGAAACAAAAATATATTGGAGTAAAGAAATAAAAACATTAAACTAGTGAATAGGGTGCTAAAACCTTCTGACCCACTGACCAAATTCTGGCAGCAGCAAAACAGAGTTCCCAGAAAGGCTGTGAGTAGGAGTTCCCGGAAAGGCTGTGAGTAGGAGTTCCCGGAAAGGCTGTGAGTGAGCGAGGGGAGTGCGCAAGGGAGATGAAAAATCTGAAAGGAGATGAAAAATCTGAAGGCGGGGGTGGGAATCACGCGTTGCATGTGAATGCTGAGGTTTATGCACGTGACGTCGGCTCTAAACAGGCAAGGTGGGAACTCGGG
This sequence comes from Thymallus thymallus, assembly GCA_023634145.1. NCBI lineage: Eukaryota > Metazoa > Chordata > Actinopteri > Salmoniformes > Salmonidae > Thymallus > Thymallus thymallus. The sequence goes on along the minus strand of CM042409.1, from coordinate 36,405,336 downwards.
TAAGTCAGGCACATGATGCCAACAATTATCAGACTGTTGCCATGCAAATAATAGCTCAGATACTTATTAGACTTGAGAACATGATACAGATACAATTATTATCTATTGAATTAATGCAATTCGAATATCTTTAACTTTATAATATTGAGTGGTAAATTGTGTCACCTAGTAGGCTTACAGGGATTCCCTTTATAAGGGACCACCCATATTGTGCCCTGCCATAGAGATTCATTCACTGCTATGAATTCATGGACTATGGAGGCCAACATGGTCAACATTTCAGTTGAAATAAATGTTGAACTGATGCCAATGACCCACTAGCAGATAGTATATGTTTTGCAACCAAACATATGCATATATACAAATTAATTTAGGGTCATTCATATTTGCATGATTGTATATCTTGTTATATAGTATATTTTATATTGGTAAAAATGTTTTGACTGTAGCTCTGCTGGTGCGTGCAGTAGATCAGGGAAGATAATATTTCATGATAAAACCAGTTTTTTCAATTTGGGCCTGGCTTGAATAGCTGTTAACTGTTCAAATGTGGCCTTCATGTCAGGACCAACTCTTTAAAAAATTGTTCTGGCTCACATGTCTATGGATTAGGCGCGATAGGTCCTTGACACACGTGTTGAGAGAGAAAAAAAGTTATGATGCACAGCAGCACTGAACAAGCTTGGGGAGACACCAGTCAGGTGAACAAGCTTGGGGAGACACCAGTCAGGTGAACAAGCTTGGGGAGACACCAGTCAGGTGAACAAGCTTGGGGAGACACCAGTCAGGTGAACAAGCTTGGGGAGACACCAGTCAGGTGAACAAGCTTGTGGAGACACCAGTCAGGTAGCGTGACCAGTTCTGTAAATGTGTCACTGAACCGTAAACATGCAACCTCAAGTCAAATAGAAGAAACACCTTTCTGGAGTGGTGCTGATTTAAGGATTCGAATGGTTTGTTACCCACGTAATCCCGTTTGATTCAATTACGCCAACAATTCTCAACTCTCCAAACCAAGGCTACTTTATGGACTGAGCATCTGCGCAAAAGTTGTTCCAAATGATGTAAAAGTAACAATGTATCCCTAAAAGAAGATTGCATGATTAGAAGCTGACACCAAATCAATAATGGAATAGTCACACGAAGTGCAGACCAGCACGTACAGGCACCAGGGACTGACAGAGCGTGTAGCAAGTGGGCCCGGTACCGCACGTCAGTTTGTTGTTTACATGGAGGGAATAAGGATGTAGCGGTCAGCCCAGTCGCCGAAAAATAGCAAAGATTGTGGCATGCTATACGACTACCCACTCCCTCAATACCATAAGCATCACTCACATTAGTCTTCATCCAAAAACACACTTGGCATTAAGACTGAGATTTGGCCCATCTATCTTTGACAATATAGCAGCAAAATTATACTAACGCCAGTATTAATATATAGTTAACAAAACCGTGTTCACTGCCATATGGGATAGGGATCGTAATTACAGATCGTTTTCTATTTTATTATCTCCAATTTATACTACTATTAAAACATAAAAAGGGTCACCTAAAACATGACCTATTACATGATAGAAAGTAAATAGGCGAAATATTATCTGTCCTTATCTGTCCAATGACACACAGAATAAACATTTCACTTAAAATGGAGGGATGTATTGCAAAAGGAAATAGCTCAAATTGTTTTATAGATGGAAAGATGGGTTCATCTGTGGACATCGGAAGGTTGGAGTTAAAAACAGAATGAATGGTGGATTGACCGCTGTCGGTAAAAATCAAACATTTGCAGAAAAAGTAAAATAGGAATCTATGTATAATTAGTTAACTACATGTACTGTTTATGTAAGCGAAAATAGCTGTTAGTAGGGAATTTGTATTTTTATGACGCAAACAATTAATTTGATAGAACCCAAAATTTGCAATATTAAAAAATCGACATTAATATATTCAGTAATCTGGTTATGCTGTGTAGCCTCGGGCAATACACGATTATGACATTATCAATGAACTCATTACCATTATGCACGGTATGTGTACCACAGTGAATGAATATGCCTAAACAGTACACGTTACATTTACTCAGTAGTGTTAATACATTAATGTTGTAGCCTACAACTGACAATAGCATAGATTGGTTATAACTTGGCAATGAAACTCACCAGGGCTGTTGTCCATGTTTTCCGGTATTTGGTTGATTCTATGCGGTATTGTAATTATTCAATGTTGGTTTGTCTCTTTGCGTCAATGAGTTTCGTTGATATGGTGAAATAGTAACTAACCGCCAAGAAAGCATAGAGCGTGCGTCCCAATAAATGCAATGGGGACTGTACGCAGGTCATTGGGGGTCCATCAAACCCGTCGTGTTAAAAAAAATCGAAACTGGTTTAAAGATCAGCAAAACCTAAACAGGTATCGTTTGACGAAATGGTTACAAATCGTCTCCAAGGTGCGTAATTCAGTGCTTTTGCTGTCTCAAGCCTCCTTCGCTTGGTGTTCGTAGGTCGTGTGGTGTACAGTAAACTATCCCTGTAACATAACAAGCATTCTTTGAAAAGAAATCCCAAGCATTCAGCTTTAGTGCCAGTCAGTCACCATGAACATCTCCAAAGTCAAAAGTGTGAGGGAAAAAAAAGTATCTCACCCATTAATAGGCAATATACCGCGCCCACACTCTACCAGCACGTTTTCAGGTGTCTGAGAAATGTGACCAGTTTTTTTTTTGTCCCTTCAACCTCTGTTTTGTATGCCAAGGATTACACTCACACTCTCGCTTTCTCTGACTGCCTCTGTGACGCTCTAATAGAGTATCTAATCCACCTCTTTTAACCCCCCGCCTCCCGTTTTCATTGGTGGAGAGCTAGTTGGACTCTCGACATTCTGAACGCTGGTAAAGCTCTGTTGCATGTGCGCGCGGCATGTGAGCCGCGGAGCCTTCTGTCCTACTGACACACATTCTATGCAAATATATGAGGCCTTGTGATAAGAAGGGAGGACGGAGAGGGGCTAGCTGGGGCTAGCACATGGGAAGTAGGCGGAGCTCACCGTGCCACCGCTTCCTCCATCCCTCCTCCTCTCCATCACGTTCTGCCTTCAGAAGCGATTCGTTTTTTCCTAGAATCTCAGCATCGGAAATTGGCATGCGTCGTTGTGGGAATGTGGGTCAACATCTATTACTTAAGAGAAAACACATCAAACAGCAAATATTTCTTTAAAACAATGTGGGTGTCCTATGTAAAGGCAGGTACCTCATAGGCATCCCGAGTGCCCATGTTTTCGGCAGATATACACGGATTCGAATGTAAGTCATTTTGCTCCGCTGGAGGGGCTCTTAGTACGTGCGCCTCATGTTTTATTATCAAATAGGCTAACGGATTTTGAATAAAGAAGTCATGAAGAGTGAGGCAGATGCTCTAGCCTACACCTAGGTTATAACACATTATTGTACAATTGGGTCAAATGGGGCTGTGTGTGTTATATGTGGGCGGCAGGTAGCCTAGCGGTTAGAGCGTTGGGCCAGTAACCGAAAGGTCGCTGGTTGAAATACCCTAGCCTACAAGGTGAAAAAAAAACCTTTCGATGTGTCTTTGAGCAAGGCACTTAACCATAATTTCCTCCAGGGGCTGACCCTGTAGGTTAGACAAAATGTTCTCTGTGGCAGCTGGTTAGATTTGGTCAGTGCTGATAGGCTACTAGACGTCGTCACTTTAAACCTTGTGAACCCAGCATGGGTAGCCAATGACACGACAGCCAGAGCGTCAGAACATGTCCTCACGTGTTTTTCGTAATGAAGCGTCGCTGTGGAGTTCACTGAGTCGAAGCTTACTCCTGCTGGCGAAACTTTATGATTTAGCAGGGCAGTAGGTGAATTCTATATGCGTCAAATGGTACACGGTTTAGACCACGTTGTTTCCGATTCAAGAAACGTGTATAGTCATACGTCATTATCATGTTTCAGACATTGGTCATTGGTCACAAATGCCGCGTTGAAGTACTAGTCATAAATAGGAAACTCGGAAATGTCCGACTTGCTAACTGGTTGTAGTTATACATGTGCTGTGTTCAACGTGAATTTCCGAGTTTCCTAGTTCTGACTAGTACGTGAACGCGGCATTAACCACACATGAAACTGCGCCCTTTGGCCATTAATGCGCAATATGTCACAGAATGACACCAAAGTTTAGTAATTTAGGAACTATTTATATTAACTGATTCGGAATGGGTAAATTACACATTCATAAGCACAACATAAGGGTATAACATAGATTGTTATGGAACATTATAGAAGTTTGATCATGATGTGACAAACTTGCTTGGTTATGACACACTTGATCAAAACGGAATGGTGTCCATATTGTTAAATGTGACCTCTCTTTATGATATTGAATATAAGCAATACAGATATAGGCTACACTGTCTGTTAATCAAAATTGTAATTCATTCATATTTTATAATTCGTTATATAACACTTACGTTCTGTGCCTATAGATGTGTTATTCATTATGAGAGTTCATTTGAATCGAGACATTTTTCGGTCAATACATTTCAGTTGGGATAATCACATATAAAAAGTTAATTATTGCAGTTAACCACGACAACTTACAAAATGTATGATTAATTTAATGTTAGTCATTGTTTTCTTATCTCAGTGTGTATGCTGCAGGCCTACAATATACACTGAACAAAAATATAAACGCAACATGCAACAATTTCAAAGATTTTACTGAGTTACAGTTCATATAAGGAAATCAGTCAATTGAAATATATTTCATTAGTCCTTAATCTATGGATTCACATGACTGGGAATACAAATATGCATCTGTGGGTCACAGATACCTTTAAAAAACATTTGGGGCTTGGATTGGAAAACCTGGTGTGAATACCATTTGACTCATGCAGCACACATCTCCTTCGCATAGAGTAGGTCAGGCTGTTGACATTTTCAGCTCCCAGGAATTGTCTACAGATCCTTGCATGATCATACTAAAACATGTGGTGATGGTGGTGGATGAATGTAACGACAATGGGCCTCAGGATCTCATCATGGTATCTCTGTGTATTCAAATTGCCATCGATAAAATGCAATTGTGTTCGTTATTCGTAGTTTCTGCCTGCCCATACCATAACCCCACCGTCACCATGGGGCACACTGTTCACAACGTTGCCAGGTAAAGAAGCTGGATGTGGAGGTCCTGGGCTGGCATGGTTACACCTGGTCTGCGGTTGTGAGGCCATTTGGACCTACTGCCAAATTCTCTAAAATGACATTGGAGGCGGCTTATGGTAGAGAAATAAACATTCAATAGCTGTGGTGGACATTCCTACAGTCAGCATGCCAATTGCACCCTCGCTCAAAACTTGAGACATCTGTGGCATTGTGTTGTGTGACAAAACTGCACAATTTAGAGTGACCTTTTATTGTCCCCAGCACAAGGTGCACCTGTGTAATGATCATGCTGTAAACAAATGTGTGCACAAAACTGGAGAGAAATAAGCTTTTTGTGCGTATGGAACATTTCTAGGATCTTTTATTTCAGCTCATGAAACATGGGACCAACACTTTACATGTTGCGCTAATATTTTTGTTCAGTATATATACTGTTTCACCAAACGTAGCCTATAGTTGCGAGGGATTACTTATTGCGCTGTATTTGTAGGGCCATCATACATTTTCCTGACCATGCCCAGGGACTACTTTGGTATTGTTATAGGCTGGGCTATGAGATATACATGGACACATGTTGCTCTCTCTTTCTCTCTTGTGGACTGACTCTCTACCCCTTCCCCTTCATGGATTTAAAGCATTGGATTGGTGTAGGGCTAGATGGAGTTGGATTGGTGCAGGCCTTGATGGAGCTGGATTGGTGCAGGCCTTGATGGAGCTGGATTGGTGCAGGCCTTGATGGAGCTGGATTGGTGCAGGCCTTGATGGAGCTGGATTGGTGCAGGCCTTGATGGAGCTGGATTGGTGCAGGCCTTGATGGAGCTGGATTGGTGCAGGCCTTGATGGAGCTGGATTGGTGTAGTGATTATTTGTAGTTGTCTTGTTGAATGGAAACAATTACATGTGTTATAAATCTATTTCTTACACCAGTCCATTCCTTTTCAATCCACAAGGGGGAGTGAATCAGTACACATTTCAGGGAAGGGTATAAACGGACCCTAGCTATTCTCTTCTTTGGGAACCAAATTGGAATTCCTACAGCGTTGGGTAGTTTATATTTCAGATTCTAGGTCGCTGTTGTTAAGTTCCCAAAGTGCGTGTGTGTTAGATTATGGTGTGTGTTGTGTCTGTGGTGTCCATCACGTTGTTTTCATTCTCTTTTTTTATGGTGTAGTGGAGTCTGTTATTTATTCTATTGTCAGTCTGTTGCCTTAGTTTCTTATTTGGAGAGTCTGGGTGTGAGTTCCTTGACTTTGTGCGGATTAGTGTTTTTAATTTGAAGATCTTGATATGTGTTTTGTGTGTGTGAGTTGTCAGTATGTTCATTGATTAGTAGCCTCAGTGTTGTGTCTGAGGGTGTTTTTCATGTTTGGATTTTGATGAAAGATGTCATGATAAGTGACGCAGATGCTTTACACCTAGGTTATAACACATTATTATACAATTGGCCTTATTGGGTTTATTTGTGGCATCTGGTTAGAACCCAGCACGTGGAGACAATGGCATGACAACCAGAGCATCAGAGAATGTCCTCACGTGTTATTCGTAATGAAGCAGCGCCACTCCGTGGTGGAACTTTATGGTTTAGCAGGTCAGTAGGTGCATTCTATGAGCGTCATAAAGCGCAAGTTTAAGGTCACGTTGTTTCCGATTCAAGAAATGTGTATCGAGTCATTCGTCATTATCATGTTTCAGACATTGGTCATATAACCATACATGAAACTGCGCCCTTTGGGTATTAATGTGCAATTACGCACAGAATGACATCAAATTCCTACAGTTTACAGACATTTAGAACATATTTATATCTACTCATATTACACATTCAAAAGCACAACATACATATGGCTTAACATTCATTTTAATGCAACATCATAGACGTTTTACGGATTTTGAATAAATAAGTCATGATGTGACGCAGATGCTTTAAACACACTTCACCAAAGGAATGGTATCCATAATGTTATATAAGACCTCTCTTTATGATAAAATGGAATATTGCACAAGCAATAAAGATATAGGCTACGTCAAACGCAGCCATTAAAACATTTAATTCATAAAAATGTTATAATGTTCTATGTAGCAGTTATTTTGCAGTATGATTTACAAGAATAGCACACAATTAATAATTACATCAATTTGAGCAATTGATTTCATAGCTCCTGTGTAGACCATACTGTAAGTATAATATATATATATATATATATATATATATATATATATATATATATATATATATATATATATGCAGTTGAAGTCAGAAGTTTACATACACCTTAGCCAAATACATTTAAACTCAGTTTTTCACAATTCCTGACATTTAATCCTAGTAAAAAATCCCTGTCTTAGGTCAGTTAGGATCACCACTTTATTTTAAGAATGTTAAATGTCAGAATAATTGTAGAGAATGATTTATTTCAGCTTTTATTTCTTTCATCACATTCCCAGTGGGTCAGAAGTTTACATATACTCAATTAGTATTTGGTAGCATTGCCTTTAAATTGTTTAACTTGGGTCAAACGTTTCGGGTAGCCTTCCACAAGCTTCCCACAATAAGTTGGGTGAATTTTGTCCCATTCCTCCTGACAGAACTGGTGTAACTGAGTCAGGTTTGCAGGCCTCCTTGCTCGCACACGCTTTTTCAGTTCTGCCCACAAATGTTCTATAGGATTGAGGTCAGGGCTTTGTGATGGCCACTCCAATACCTTGGCTTTGTTGTCCTTTAGCCATTTTGCCACAACTTTGGAAGTATGCTTGGGGTCATTGTCCATTTGGAAGACCCATTTGCGACAAGCTTTAACTTCCTGACTGATGTCTTGAGATGTTGCTTCAATATATCCACATAATTTTCCTTCCTCATGATGCCATCTATTTTGTGAAGTGCACCAGTCCCTCCTGCAGCAAGCACCCCCACAACATGATACTTCCACCCCCATGCTTAACGGTTAGGATGGTGTTCTTCGGCTTGCAAGCCTCTCCCTTTTTCCTCCAAACATAACGATGGCCATTATGGCCAAACAGTTCTATTTTTGTTTCATCAGACCAGAGGACATTTTTCAAAAAAGTACTTTGTCCCCATGTTCAGTTGCAAACCGTAGTCTGGCTTTTTTATGGTGGTTTTGGAGCAGTGGCTTCTTCCTTGCTGAGTGGCTTTTCAGGTTATGTCGATATAGGACTCGTTTTACAGTGGATAAAGATTCTTTTGTACCTGTTTCCTCCAGCATCTTCACAAGGTCCTTTGCTGTTGTTCTGGGATTGATTTGCACTTTTCGCACCAAAGTACGTTCATCTCTAGGAGACAGAACGCGTCTCCTTCCTGAGTGGTATGACAGCTGTGTGGTCCCATGGTGTTTATACTTGCATACTATTGTTTGTACAGATGAACATGGTACCTTCAGGCGTTTGGAAATTGCTCCCAAGGATGAACCAGACTTGTGGAGGTCTACAATTTTCTGATTTCTTTAGATTTTCCCATGATGTCGAGCAAAGAGGCACTGAGTTTGAAGGTAGGCCTTGAAATACATACACAGGGACACCTCCAATTGACTCAAATTATGTCAATTAGCCTATCAGAAGCTTCTAAAGCCATGACATCATTTTCTGGAATTTTCCAAGCTGTTTAAAGGCCCGGACTTGGTCCCGATCGAACATCTCTGGAGAGATCTGAAAATAGCTGCGCAGCAACGCTCCCTATCCAAGCTTACAGAGCTTTAGAGGATCTGCAGAGAGGAATGGGAGAAACTACCCAAATATAGGTGTACCAAGCTAGTAGCGTCATACCCAAGAAGGCTCAAAGCTGCAATCGCTGCCAAAGGTCCTTCAACAAAGTACTGTGTAAAGGGTCTGAATACTTATGTAAATGTGAAAAAGTCGAGGGGTCTGAATACTTTCCAAATGTCCTGTAGGCTGGGCTACGAGATATGCTTGACCTAGTTACCTAACCAGGAAGAACTAGTCAGAAGAACTAGAATGTTGCCCTAGTTGGCATGATGCACTCTAGTGGAAATTCTTCTGATGCATTTTCACAACATTTTATAATTGACTTGATACTTTCTGATTAATTGGATGATAGTTAATGGACTGACTCTCTACCCTTCTCCCTTTATGTGTGTCATTCTTGTTTACTCCCCTTCATGTATTTTAAAGCATTGGATTGGTTTAGGGCTAGGTGGAATTTGATTTGATCCAACTTTATTTTTCACATGCTTCGTAAACAACAGGTGTAGACTAAGAGTGAAATGCTTACTTACGAGCCCTTCCCACCAACGCAGAGAGAAAGAAATTGAAAAGTAAAACAGTAATAATGAAAGTAATAATAGATACACAATAAGTAACGATAACTTGGCTCTATACAAGGGGAACCAGTACAGAGTCAATGTGCAGTGGAGCGAGGAGGTTGCGGCAGACATTTACATATAACTAGCAATTGGTGTAGGGCTAGAGGTTGTCCTCAATGAATAAGCAGACTCACCGTATTCAGAAAAAAATGCATAGATGATGTAATACCGATGGTGTCTTTCAAAACATACCCGAATCAAAAATTGTGGATTGATGGCAGCCTTGTCAGAAACTGAAGTCCTCCTGCAACATTGGGGGCATACTGCCTGCCCTCCAGGACACCTAAAACACCAAGTGTCACGCGAAGGCCAAAAAGATAACCAAGGAACTGCCACAGCCTCTTCTCCCAACTTCCATCACTCAGACACGGGCAGTACAGGAGCCTCATGGCTAAAACTAACAAACAGGCCAATAGTTTCTACACCTAGGCCATCAGGAACAGCCACCACTAGTGAGCTACCTACCTTTTTTTTTTTACTTATCCATTTTTAGTTACTTAACACTTATTTTTCTTAAAACTGCATTGTTGATTAAGAGCTTGAAAGTAAGCATTTCACTGTAAGGTCTACACCTGTTGTATTCGGCGCATGTGACAAATACAATTTGATTTGATACATACTTCTATTCTTATTTGTTGTTGTTTCCTTCACACCTGCGCTGTTGGAACCCAGCGATTAAGAATCTCACTGTTTTTATTTAGTACGTTTTTATTTCACCTTTATTTAACCAGGTAGGTCAGTTGAGAACAAGTTCTCTTTTATTTACAACTGCGACCTGGCCAAGACAAAGCAAAGCAGTGCGACAAAAAACAACAGAGTTACACATGGGAAGTAAACAAACGTACGGTCAATAACACTGTACACTGCAACTACATCTGCGATCCTGCGGATGTGATGCGACAAAATGATAATGTAACTAGTCATGTTATGGATATGATATTGCTTACACCAGTCCATTCCTTTTTTATCCACAAGGGGGAGGGAATGATTGCACACTTAAGGGAGAATGGTAGAAACGGACCCTAGCCATTCTCTAAATTGGGACGCCAGTTGGAATTCATACACACTTGGGCAGTTCATCTTTCTCCTACTAGAGGTCGCTGTTGGCAAATAAAAAGAAGAAAGAAGTACTGTACTGTAAGCAATAAGCCCTACTGGAGTATCCACAAAACAAAATAGTGTATTGACGTTTGTATCTGTTTTTGTCACCGAGTTTTGGGCGATGGTAAGTGTTGTGTCTATGGTGTCCATTACTTCGATTTTCTTCTGATTTTATATTGAGGTGTAATCTATTGCCTTAGTTTCTTCTTTGGGGAGTCTGGGTGTGAGTTCCTTGATGGTGTGTTTGTGTGGATTAGTGTTTTTACTGTTTTCCAATTGTATTTGAACATGTTTTTATTTTCGGTGTGTGTGTGTTAATCAGTATGTTGAATGATAGTGTGTTGTCTGAGGGTGTGTGTGTGTGACCGTGCCTGTGTGTGTGTGTGTGTGTGTGTGCACGCAGGCACATGTTCTGTGTGTGCATATATGCGTGAATAAGTGTGTTTGTGCTGTGTTTACACTCTAGGTATGAGTTTTGTCAAAACATGCTGTGACAGGGCATGCTGATAATTACAGAGGGTTTTGTAACTCAACAGAAACTTTTGCCAACACACACACACCTGCAAAACACTCTGCGCCTCCAGCTCTACCGCCTTTCCATCACAGCCTCCGTCATCGCTCTCACACAAGCACCGACACACACATGGTGTACCGACCCATACGTTACATATAGTAGCTTCAGAAAGTATTCAGACCCTTGACTTTTTCCACATTTTGTTACATTACAGCCTTATTCTAAAAATTTTTTATTTTTTATATTCTCATCAATTTACACACAATACCCCATAATGGCGAAGCAAAAATAGGTGTTTATATTTTTTTGCAAATGTATAAAAATGTCAAACTGAAATATCACATTTACACACACTACCTTTCAAAAGTTTGGGGTCACTAAGAAATTTCCTTGTTCTTGAAAGAAAAGCAAATTTTTTTGTCCATTGAAATAACATCAAATTGATCAGAAATACAGTGTAGACATTGTCAATGTTGTAAATGACTATTGTAGCTGGACATGGCTGATTTTTTATGGAATACCTACATAGGCGTACAGAGGCACATTATCAGCAACCATCACTCCTGTGTTGCAATGGCACGTTGTGTTAGTTAATCCAAGTTTATAATTTTAAAATGCTAATTGATCATTAGAAAACCCTTTTGCAATTATGTTAGCACAGCTGAAAACTGTTGTGCTGATTAAAGAAGCAATACAACTGGCCTTCTTTAGACTAGTTGAGTATCTGGAGCATCAGCATTTGTGGGTTCGATTACAGGCTCAAAATGGCCAGAAAACTTTCTTCTGAAACTCGTCAGTCTATTTTTGTTCTGAGAAATGAAGGCTATTCCATGCGAGAAATTGCCAAGAAACTGAAGATCTCGTACAACTATGTGTACTACTCCCAGAACAGTGCAAACTGGCTCTAACCAGAATAGAAAGAGGATTGGGAGGCCCCAATGCACAACTGAGCAAGAGGACAAGTACATTAGAGTATCTAGTTTGAGAAACAGACTTCTCACAAGTCCTCAACTGGCAGCTTCATTAAATAGTACCCGCAAAACACCAGTCTCAACGTCAACAGTGAAGAGGCGACTCCAGGATGCTGGCCTTCTAGGCAGAGTTGCAAATAAAAAGCCATATCTCAGACTGGCCAATAAAAAGAAAAGATTAAGATGGGCAAAAGATCACAGACACTGGACAGAGGAAGATATGGCTGATAATGGGCCTCTGTTTGCCTATGTCGATATTCCATAAAAAATCAGCCGTTTCCAGCTACAATAGTAATTTGCAACATTAACAATGTCTACACTGTATTTCTGATCAATTTGATGTTATTTTAATGAACAAAAAATGCTTTCCAAGGACATTTCTAAGTGCCCCCATACTTTTGAACGGTAGTGTAAGTATTCAGACCCTGTAAGTATTCAGACCCTTTAAGTATCTGTCTGTCTGTCTGTCTGTCTGTCTGTCTGTCTGTCTGTCTGTCTGTCTGTCTGTCTGTCTGTCTGTCTGTCTGTCTGTCTGTCTGTCTGTCTGTCTGTCTGTCTGTCTGTCTGTCTGTCTATCCTCAGTACTTTGTTGAAGCTTTGTTGGCAGCAACTACAGCATCTAGTCTTCCTGGGTTTGACGCTACAAGCTTGGCACACCTGTATTTGGGGAGTTTCTCCCATTCTTCTCTGCAGATCCTCTCAAGCTCTGTCAGGTTGGATGGGGAGCGTCGCGGCAAAGCCATTTTCAGGTCTATCCAGAGATGTTCGATAAGGTTCAAGTCCGAGCTCTGGCTGGGCCACTCAAGCAGTGGTGGAAAAAATACTCAATTATCATACTTGAGTAAAAGTAAAGATACCTTAATAGAAAATGACTAAAGTAAAAGTGAAAGTCACCCAGTAAAATACTACCAAAATATACTTAAGTATCAAAATTACATGGAATTGCTAAAATGTACTTAAGTATCAAAAGTAAAAGTAAAAGTATAAATCATTTGATATTCCTTATAAGCAAAACAGACAGCACCATTTTCTTAAAATGTACGGATAGCCAGGGGCACACTCCATCACTCAGACATAATTTACAAACAAATATCTCCCTGACCAAGGCCCTTCTCCCACAATTGCTCAGTTTGGCCAGGCAGCCAGCTCAATGAAGATTATTGGTGGTTCCAAACTTCTTCCATTTAAGAATGGGAACTTCAATGCTGCAGAAATGTTTTGGTACCCTTCCCCAGATCTGTGCCTCGACACAATCCTGTCTGAGCTCTACGGACATTTAAAAAAAAAAAATGTAACCTTTATTTAACTAGGCAAGTCAACCTTTATTTAACTAGGCAAGTCAGTTAAGAACAAATTCTTATTTACAATGACGGCCTACCAAAAGGCAAAATAAAAATAAATAAATAAATAAAATATAAATATAGGACCAAACACACATCACGACAAGAGAGACAAAACAACACTACCAAAATAGATACCTAAGACAACAACATAGCAAGGCAGCAACACATGACAACACAGCATGGTAACAACGTAACATGACAACACAGCATGGTAGCAACACAACATGGTAGCAGCACAAAACATGGCACAAACATTATTGGGCACAGACAACAGCACAAAGGGCAAGAAGGTAGAGATGACAATACATCACGCAAAGCAGCCACAACTGTCAGTAAGAGTGTCCATGATTGAGTCTTTGAATGAAGAGATTGAGATAAAACTGTCCAGTTTGAGTGTTTGTTGCAGCTCGTTCCAGTCGCTAGCTGCAGCGACCTTTAACAGAATGTGACTGGCAAAACAGGTGTTGTATGTGGAGGATAAGGGCTGCAGTAGATATCTCAGATAGGGGGGAGTGAGGCCTAAGAGGGTTTTATAAATAACCATCAACCAATGGGTCTTGCGACGGGTATACAGACATGACCAGTTTACAGAAGAGTATAGAGTGCAGTGATGTGTCCTATAAGAAGCATTGGTGGCAAATTTGATGGCCGAATGGTAAAGAACATCTAGCCGCTCGAGAACACCCTTACCTGCTGATCTATAAATTATGTCTCCGTTATCTATCATGGGTAGGATGATCTGAATCAGGGTTAGTTTGGCAGCTGGGTTGAAAGAGGAGCGATTACGATAGAGGAAACCATGTCTAAATTTAACTTTAGCCTGCAGCTTTGATACGTGGTGAGAGAAGGACAGTGTACCGTCCAGCCATACTCCCAAGTACTTGTATGAGGTGACTACCTCAAGCTCTAAACCCTCAGCAGTAGTAATCACACCTGTGGGGAGAGGGACATTCTTCTTACCAAACCACATGACCTTTGTATTGGAGATGTTCAAAACAAGGTTATAAGTGTAGAGAAAGCTTGGACACTAAGAAAGCTTTGTTGTAGAGCATTTAACACAACATCCGTGGAGGGGCCAGCTGAGTATAAGACTGTATCATCTGCATATAAATGGATGAGAGAGCTTCCTGCTGCCTGAGCAATGTTGTTGATGTAAGTTGAGAAGAGTGTGGGGCCTAGCATTGATCCTTGGGGTACTCCCTTGGTGACAGGCAGTGGCTGAGACAGCAGATTTTCTGACTTTATACACTGCACTCTTTGAGAGAGGTAGTTAGCAAACCAGACCAAAGACCCCTCAGAGACACCAATATTCCTTAGCCGGCCCACAAGAATGGAATGGTCTACCGTATCAAAAGCTTTGGCCAAGTCAATAAAAATAGCAGCACAACATTGCTTAGAATCAAGGGCAGTGGTGACATCATTGAGGACCTTTAAGGTTACAGTGTCACATCCATAACCTGAGCAGGTTATGGATGTCTATAGACATCAAGAAAGCCAGTCAGTTGATTATTGACAAGTTTTTCCAACACTTTTGATAAATAGGGAGAAATAGGCCTATAACAGTTAGGATCGGCATAATCTCTCCCTTTAAATAAAGGACTAACCGTGGCTGCCTTCCAAGCAATGGGAACCTCCCCAGAACGGAAAGAAAGGTTAAAAAGGTTGTAAATAGGCTTGGCGATGATAGGGGCAGCAACCTTAATGAAAAAAGGGTTCAAACCATCTGACCCAGATGTTTTTTTGGGGTCAAGTTTCAGGAGCTCCTTTAGTACCTCGGACTCAGTAACTGCCTCCAGGGAAAAAGAGGGAGGAGCATCAGGGATAGTTGCATTAGAAGGGGTGGCAGATGAGGAAATGTTGGACGGGCAAGGAGGCATGGCTGAGTCAAATAGGAATCCTGACTTAATGAAGTGTTGATTAAAGAGTTCAGACATGTGCTTCTTGTCAGTAATAACCACATCATCAACTTTAAGGGATATGGGCAGCTGTGAGGAGGAGGGTTTATTCTCCAGGTCTTTAACCGTTTTCCAGAATTTCTTGGCTTTAGACCTACAGTGAAAAGTAACTAACTTTGGCATTCCGGATAGCCTGAGTGCACTTATTTCTCATTTGCCTGAACGAGAGCCAGTCAGCCCGAATAAGCGTGTGCTGGGCCTTTCGCCAAATGCAATTCTTGAGGGCGAGTAACTCTGCAACATCACGGTCGAACCAGGTGCTGAACCTGTTTTTAATTCTCATTTTCTTTATGGGGGCGAGATTGTTAACAATACCACTGAAAATATAAAAAAAGAAGGTCCAAGCGTCTTCGACAGAGGGGATCAAGCTGATTCTATTCCATTTTACAGAAGCCAGTTCATGAAGGAAGGCTTACTCATTAAAGTTTTTTAGCAAGCGTCTATGACAAATCAGGACAGGTCGTTTCACTGAGCAGCCATTACGAGCACAGGCTGTAAAACAGTGATCACTAAGGTCATTACAGAAAACACCAGATTGATATCTATCAGGATTATCTGTGAGGATAACATCAAGAAGAGTAGCCTTTTCTGGGTGTTTGGAGTCATACCTTGTGGGATTGCTAATAATCTGAGAAAGATTTAGGGCTTGGTCAGGTGGTTTAAGCATGTCCCAGTTTAGGTCACCTAGCAGGACAAATTCAGACTTAGTGTAAGGGACCAGGAGAGAGCTTAGGGCAGGTAGGGTACAGGCCGGTGTTGATGGGGGACGTTAGCACCCAGCAACAGTCAACAAAGAGTTATTTGAAAGTTTAATACTTAAAACCAGCAAATCAAATTGTTTGGGGACAGACTTGGTGGAGACAACTGAGCACTGAAGGTGATTCTTGGTAAAAATTGCCACTCCCCCACCTTTGGAAGATCTGTCTTGCCGAAAAAGGTTATATCCAGAAAGGTTAACATCTGTATTCAAAACACTCTTCCTTAACCACGTCTCAGTAATGACCAACACATCTGGATTGGAGCTGTGAACCCACACATTCAATTGATCCATTTTAGGTAATAAGCTTCTAGTGTTAACGTGCAGAAAACCCAGGCTTTTACGAGAGCAGAAATCAGTGAAGCAGATATCAGAGCACAAGTCAGAATTGGGGCTAGCAACAGTAGATGGGCCAGGGTGTACATGCACATTACCAGATATAATCAACAGTAATACAATCAAAGCACGGCATAGGACAGGGAGAGCTCTTCAGTGCTGATGTATGACATCTGAATGTGCATCAGATGGCAACAAGATCAAATTGTACAGCAATTTCATCAGGTAACATGAATACAAAGCCGGCGGGAGGTGGTTAGAATGGGATGGTAGGCCAAAAGTCTGTGTAACCAATAGAGAGTCAGAGTCCCAAGTGTGGGAACAGACATAGTATAACGACTTGGGGCTAGCCATTGTAACAGTGCCTGCGTGTTGGAGAAAAAATGCCAGTGAATGGGCTCTGAACAGCAGGAGAGGGCTTCAAAGCCTCTGGATCTCTCGCTTCACACGTGGGAAGTGTGAAGAAAAAATTCATTCGACCTCATGGCTTGGTTTTTGCTCTAACATTCACTGTCAACTGTGGAACCTTATATAGACAGGTGTGTGCCTTTCCAAATCATGTCCAATCAATTTCATTTACCACAGGTAAGAAACAGGTTGTAGAAACATCTCAAGGATGATCAATGGAAACAGAATGCACCTGAGCTCAATTTTGAGTCTCATAGCAAATGGTCTGAATACTTATGTAAATAGGGTATTTAAAAATATATATATGGAAATTGGCAAAAAAAAAATGTAAAGGGGTCTGAATACTTTCCGAATGCACTGTACACACTCTCAGGCATGCACTTCACATATGCATGGAAAAGACAGCCGTACAAAGACACAGTATAAACACACAGGAAACGTTGAAACATACATTTAATGAGACTCATTAAAATGCAGCTATGTTTACACAAAAACAATTTTAATCAGCACTCTCTCTCTCTCTCTCTCAAATTCAAATTCGGCTTTATTGGCATGAAAGTTACAACTTAACAATATTGCCAAAGCACTTTACAATGTAACAATAAAAAGAAAAGAAGGTTCATACTATTATTAACAACAACAACGAAAATATAGATCCATTACATATTAATTATCACATACACAACCAAACATATTCAAAATAGTTGTATGTGTGTGTTTTGTGTGTGTAAGTTTGTCTCTCTCTCTCTCTCTCTCTCTCTCTCTCTCTCTCTCTCTCTCTCTCTCTCTCTCTCTTTTCTCTCTCTCTCTCTCTCTCTCTCTCTCTTCTCTCTCTCTCTCTCTTCTCTCTCTCTCTCTCTCTCAAACACATTTAAAGTAAGCTATTCTAGTGTAAATCAGTGGGTGTTTAATGGTGTTGCCTTTCCCTCAATAGAGACAGACAGACTCAGAGACTTTTTCCACATTTTGTTACGTTACAGCCTTAAACTAAAATGTATTAAATAAACACATTTCCTCATCAATCTACATACGATACCCCATAATGATAAAGCAAAAACAGGTTTTTAGAATTTTTTAAAATGTAGTAAAAATAAAAAACAGAAATACCTTATTTACATAAGTATTCAGACACTTTGCTATGATACTCGAAATTGAGCTCAGGTGCATCCTGTTTCCATAAATCATCCTTGAGATGTTTCTACAACTTGATTGGAGTCCACCTGTGGTAAATTCAATTGATTGGACATGATTTGTCTATATAAGGTCCCACAGTTGACAGTAAATGTCAGAGCAAAAACCAAGCAATGAGGTCGAAGGAATCGTCCGTAGAGCTGCGGGACAGGATTGTGTCGAGGCACAGATCTGTGGAAGGGTTCCAAAACATTTCTGCAGCATTGAAGGTCCACAAGAACACAGTGGCCTCCATCATTCTTAAATGGAAGAAGTTTGGAACCACCAAGACTCTTCCTAGAGCTGGCCGCCCGGCCAAACTCACACAGATCTGCTATAATTAGACAATCATTTCCACATGTGGATCAAACTGCTTATCAACCGTTCAACCCCTTACTCCCCCTCTCTTCCTCCCTCCCACCTCTTTCTCCTTTTTCCTCCCTGTTTTTCTCAATCCCTTATTTTCCCCTTCTACACTCACTACCCTTCTCATGCCCCCTTTCTACCAACTCTCTCTCCCTCTCTCTCTCTCATGTCTGATTGAATTACCATAAGTGCAGCTCATTGCCAAAATGTGCCAGGTTCTTCTGATTAAGATGGACATTTTTCTGTAAGACCAGAACATTCCAAATGATCGTGAGGAGTTAGAGAGAGAGAGAAAAAGAGGGATATGTAAGGAAGGGATCGGGTGGGTGAATGTTGTAAAAACTGGTTTTAGAGAGACTTAAAAAAAATGCTAGGAACATGTAGAGAGTGAGAAAGGGAGAGTGAGAAAGTGAGAGTGAGAAAGTGAGAGTGAAAGAAAATAAGTACGTTAAGAGGACCGAGTAAAGTGTGAGAAGGACAAGAGAGGGGAATTAGATTTTTTTTACATGTGAAATAGCTGTTTAGATATTTAGCTTACATTTT
The DNA here is from genome assembly GCA_023634145.1 of Thymallus thymallus. NCBI lineage: Eukaryota > Metazoa > Chordata > Actinopteri > Salmoniformes > Salmonidae > Thymallus > Thymallus thymallus. Next base: position 36,386,374 of record CM042409.1, on the reverse strand, counting down.
TTAAGTAACATGAATAGCAGTTTCACAAGTGAAAGTTACAATTTCCCATGTTAAAAACCTTCACATGTAAAAATTGGATATGCAAAACATTCACATAAAAATCTCACTTTCACATGTGGAATTTCAAGTTCACATGTTAAATTCAATCATATGTGAAAATAACAGTTGCAGGTTCACATGTAAGAAAACACCACGTTTGTCTCACTTTCACATGTGGAATTGCAGATTCACATGTGGGGTTGAAATAATGATATTCTCCTCACATGTGAAAAGATGGTGTTAACATGTTGCAGTAGCAATGTTTCCAACAGTGAAAGTAAGGCGACCACATCAAAGAGGCCCAAATGTGGGACAAGGGAGCCATTTTGTGGGACATTCGCGGTGGACAGAATAATGTTTTGGGGAGCAGATTAATGGATCACGTTCAAATTGCGACATAGTTCTGCTGTATAAATCATGAGCTTAGTTCAATTGTCGTACCCCATCAGAACCCGCAATATCAGCTTGTTTTACTCCAATGTTTGTAAACAAAGTAAACAACCAACCTAAAAACATGGTTAAAACTATAATAACGATATCATGGATGGTCAGCCCTTGCATACATAGCAAAGTCTTGCATTTCTCCAGCATTTCTCCAGCTTTTTACTGAAACTATGGCGGGGAAAACATTTTGTTGATGTTTCAACTAAGGATTGCCACTTTAAACACCTTTAATAGAGCAATAGTGTTATTATATGGTGCAATACTCTAGTGAGTGACATACGTTTGTGCCATTCATATCAAGCAAAACTTCTGAAGTCAAGAACAACATTCTTAGTATTGCAAACAAAAAGAATGATATTGAAAGAAAAACACATAAACCCAAAAGTCTTGTTAGCAAAACAAAATATTGCAATGAAATAATTTCGAAATGCAGAAACACATACATTTTAAATCGATGCAAAAAAAATAGTTTTCAGTGATTTTCTTTTATGTGATAATGCAATTAAATAAAACACCTCCCTTTTTCCTGCAATTTTCCATATCTTTGATTATGTTACCCTGGCCTTTGCTTTCGGTGCCTTTTTAAAATGTATTTTACCTTTATTTAACCTTTATTTAACTAGGCAAGTCAGTTAGGAACACATTTTTATTTACAACAACGGCCTACCTACAGGGTCAAACCTGGACGACGCTGGGCCAATTGTGCGCCGCCCTATGGGACTCCCAATCACTGCCAGATGTGATACAGCCTTTTCTAGTTGCAGGTTTTGGCACATTCATTCCAGCAACATAGCACCCTGCATCCCATTGCTGGTTTGCCTCTGAATCGAAGCAGTTCCATGTCCCTGGATGGGACACCAGATGTAGCTGGATGTGGTGAAAATAAACGTGAAATATAAAGGTGTAAAAGAACAAGGCGTATACAGTTAAGTCCTAAAGTTTAAGTGTTTTTTTTTCTAACGGGAGAGCAGGCAATGCAGAGATGGAGAGTGGGAATAAGACAGTCATGGTAGTTGACAGAAGTGGGTTCAGTGCAGGTTCACAGTGACAGCATGGCTGATTTCTGAGGAGCATTTATATAGGAAAACTATTCACCTCTCACTGGACACACTTGTAGAAAAATATGCACTCCCTCCTCACACACACACACGTACTACACACACAGACAAACACACACATTTTAAACACGCTGGCAGCACACTGCCTCATACTGGATGTAAAAACACAAAGTAATGTATGTCAATCCATCAGTAAACTCACTCTCTGTCACCCCTTTCTCTGATGTTTATATTCAGCTGCAGCTGAATGTGTGTGTGTGTGTGTGTGTGTGTGTGTGTGTCCACTTTTTACTATACTTGTGAGTTTTGCCGGTCCGCACTTGTAAAAAGGCTATTTTAGGCTTAGGGTTTAGATTTAGGGTAATGGCTAGAATTAAGGTTAGTGTTAGAATTAGGATTAGTGGCTAGGTTTAGGAGTTAGGGAAAATACGATTTTGAATGGGAATCAATTGTTGGCCCCCAGAAAGTCCTCACAAGTGTAGTTAGATATAGCTGTGTGTGTGTGTGTGTGTGTGTGGTACACGGATCAGCTGTTTGTTCACCCGCACCCGCTCACAATTGCTAATAACCCGTCCGCAACCGAACGACTATATGTGATAAAGTGAAAGTCTGAGACACGCGTCCAACCCTAACATGCACCATAGGCTACATTCAAAGACACATTTAGATTCTGCTTATAATTTTTTCTATATTTAGACGGGAGACATGATGGTTGTAACACTTTTCACCTTTTTGTCAGTTTCTCAGAGATTGTTTATGGTAGTGTATTCAAAAATGGATACAAACAGCGATACAAACAACAAACAGCGTGTCTGTGTATGTGTGGGTGTGTCTGTATGTGTGACTGAATGTAATCAGAGTCAAAGTTGTGACAGTGGTAATGCTGTCCTGTACAGGCTTGATGGGCCCATAATTTGCATTCCCAGCACTGCATCCAGACCTCCTTGGACTTGGAATTGTTAAAGTGCTCCATGCACACAATGCAGAAGTTTCTTCGATGGAATCTTCTTGTTTAATTTGCTTTGTTTTGGCTCTTTTCTTAAGCAGGACAGTTTTTTGTTTTTTATTGCCTACTGAGTGCTTGAGTTTTTATGCTCTTCCAGTGTCTACTTGACGGCTGTATCCAGTTTTACCCTTCTTCCTACCCCTTGTTGTAATTTTCCTGGGCCCTGCTTTTGGGAAGGGGCTTACATCAACTGGTTGAAATCAGAAGAGTAATCAGGTGTTTCCCCAGCTACAGCCTGATACATGAGGGGAGATGCCCTGTGAATTGGCTGCAGAGGCAGCTGGAGAGGTAGGCTGGGAGGCAGCTGGAGAGGTGGGCTGGGAGGCAGTTGGAGAGGTGGGCTGGGAGGCAGTTGGAGAGGTGGGCTGGGAGGCAGCTGGAGAGGTGGGCTGGGAGGCAGCTGGAGAGGTGGGCTGGGAGGCAGTTGGAGAGGTGGGCTGGGAGGCAGTTGGAGAGGTGGGCTGGGAGGCAGTTGGAGAGGTGGGCTGGGAGGCAGTTGGAGAGGTGGGCTGGGAGGCAGTTGGAGAGGTGGGCTGGGAGGCAGCTGGAGAGGTGGGCTGGGAGGCAGCTGGAGAGGTGGGCTGGGAGGCAGTTGGAGAGGTGGGCTGGGAGGCAGTTGGAGAGGTGGGCTGGATAGCAGTGGGCACAGTGGGCATAAATCAGCTGCCCTCAAGAGATACTCTGACAACCTCTGCTCCTGCTCATCCATGAAGACCATGATTCCACTACTGTAGCCTACATGAGGAAGCTCTCTCGACCCCTTCTCCAGTAGCTTCTTTCTCTTTTTGCAGAATCTGTACAGGGTCACATGCCATACAACTTTGCAACCAATCTGATTGACTTCTCCTGCTCTGCTTCATAATTTGACGCTCTTTTCAAAGTGTGGAGAAGTACTACCCTGTCTGACTATCTTTTCCATGATCTAGGCATGCTGAACGTAAAAGAAATATGTACCAAAAACAAAACGTTTTACTCAGGGTTAATTGTAACATTTTCTCACAAGTTGTTACAACTAACCCTGACCCTTGATTCCATTTTAGCTAAATGTTAAAACTTTAGCATTGTTAACTTGCATCAAATATCTCTACACAGACTGGCTATAAACCTGATATAAGTTTGGTGAATGGAACTATTCTTACCTTAAAATCACATTTCTGTCAATATAATCTGCAGAGTTTATCACAGGAACTTGCTTTTTCACATAAACAGAGCGTGTGCACAGTGAATCACATGATTCTACCTCGCTCCTGATTGGAGGAATTGCAAGTGTTACAACTATCCCGTGTTACAACCATCACCGGTCTCCCATACATGTAGCTTATCTTATCTTTATATGTTGCCCTAGGAGACTAAATACACCCTTGCTCAACAGAATAATGTAATAGATCAATAGAATGAATGCGTCAAACTAGTTGACATCGGACATTTGGAGACTGGGGGGAAAATACAATAACGCAAATAAAAAAAACGGGAATGATTTTCTGTGCAAAATGCCCAAATCGCATCAGTTTGACCAGTTGTAAGGACAAAGAAAGCTGTGAAAACGACCCAATGTGTTTCTGATAAGATGGCTTCGATTAATATTTTAGGTGGTTGAAATACTATCAGCTTTTATGATGATTTTATGATGAAGACAGCACCTCTACAGATGGTATCTAAATGAGCATTGCATTCTCTCAAGATGCAGAAATAAATACATAATATTTCTCCACTCCTGTTCCGAAGTCCAAATTGTGCCTACATTTGGTGTATCATTTTACTGCAAGAAATGCTTAATTCTGCAGGAGTTCATATTATGGCTATGTGAGAATTTATAGATTTACAGTCAGTATCCAGATTTCAGTTTCCATTTAACCCATGTGAACAGTAGGCTACAGTTCCCTTGACATGCCATAGGCCTATTTGAAGACCCGTCTTGTGACTGTTGAATTTGTATAGAGCCTCACAATCACCACACATAACATAGCCAGCACTGCGATCTACCTCTTTTACCACTTATGAGTCAACACGCACATCACTAGTGTGTGTGCGTGTGTGTGTAACCCAATCTCCAAATAAACGCCAACCCATGGCATAACTGCAGTAACAGAATTACGCCATGGCTTGACGTTTTAATTACATGTGGTGCTGTAGCTTAGCTGTCAAATGTGAAACCAAAACGTTAGTTTAGGCATCAATTCCGAATGGTTAAGGTTTAGGTTTGAGAAAGGGTTAAAACAAGAAACAAGTGTCTACCACTGGGATTGAACATGTGACCTTCGAAGACATTAATTCCGAATGGTTAATCTTCTGCCTCTCATTATAGTGTTGTATGCGTTTCGTGATTTAGTTCTATCTGCTGGCAGTTCTATTGTATTACACCTTGTTGACCGTATTTATTATATGGTACTTCTTCTGTGGTGCTGTGCCTGTAAACAGGACATAGGAAGCATTGGGATCAGTTGACCAAATTTCAGAACAGTAATATGTACTCCAGTAATATGTACTCTCTTGCCATCCTTGTTGTTTCTGCCTTCAAAAAGCATGGTCTTTTTACACCGCTACCCCAATCATTAAATACAGAAGGTTTGGAGAAAGCCTAATACTGACTCTTTACATGGTTTTGGAAACAAAGTTTGGCTGGCTGTCAATTTTCAGTTACACACACCCAGAAGAGGACAGAACAGTAAAAAGGCAGGCAATGGATGCACGCACAGTTCACCCAAACCATGGAAGTTACAGAAAGACAAGATGACCGAGCATCTCAAGTCCGTTCCAGAAGAGGATCTTCAAGAGCCCTCGGCAGGGCAGAGGAAGCATGTGCCCATGCATCATACATCAGGAAGCAAGCTAAGCTACATACCAGTCATCCTTCCTTGCCTGGACTTGAACCAGCATACAACAACATTGAAGGATCTACAATCACGCCTGACAAGGCCAATGAAATCTGCGCTTTGCTGGAAGCCCAAGCCTTCCACATGTGATAAGCATGAGGCTCGGATTCATTCCTTCAATTTAATACCGCTCTTCACCGAGCCCAGGAACTGGCGGTGCGGGGCCAAACAGGTGTTGTACTCTGTTCCTCTCCTTAAGGGAACAGTAGTTATAGTCATAACATTACGTTCCCTTTCAGTCAGTCAACTTCGGTAAAACATACTATGGCGAAATATAATCACGCTGCAAGCCGACCCCAATGGACAAAAAGATGGTCACATAACTGGATATCCCGTGTCCACACCGGACACAGGGCATGTAACTTCTGTTGCTCTTCAGATGCAAAAAGAGGCCAAAAGGGAAATGGCTGCAGCGTCACTTACTTAGAGTCGCCCGCGGTGAACTGAGTACCGGATAATGCGTGAAGGTCACCAATACGTTTAACCGAATACAAAGCCATGAGCAGGGAGGTTTTGTCTTCAGATCCACCGACTCCAGAGGCTCAAAGGGGGCCGCACACAGTGCCTCAAAAACCACCGCCAAGTCTCATGTGGGCGCAATAGGTTTAGAGACCAGTCTGAGATGACGTATACCTTTCAGGCACCACACAACCAGAATGCCCGCCCCTGCTCGAAAAGCTCCTGCAGGATCATAAGAATGTCACAGAGGACTGAAAAGGAACAAGTCCTTTATCTTGGTACCAGAGCTCAAACGCTTGCCACTTATACACATAAAGTCCTGTTGTGGAGGAGTAGTAGCAATAACATTCAAAGGTAAACCTTTAGTCATCAGATTGGCCCTCTCGGGGAGCCACAAGTATCAATGACGAGTCCTCCCGTCGTGCCCTCTCCAACATGGGCTGAATCAGAACCACTTGTAAAAGTGCATAAAGGAGAGTCTGAGGCCGCTGGTGTGCTTGAACATCAAGTCCCAATGGGGCACTCGCTTCCCTCATCGAGAAAAATAGACGACATTGCAAGCATTATTGCAAAGTGTAAAGATCTATGTCGGCCCTGCTGAAAATGTCCCATAACTGGGAGAGAAGGAGTATTTCTGAAGAGTATTTCTGTCTGTAATAAAGCCCTTTTGTGGGGAAACACTCATTCTGATTGGCTGGGCCTGGCTCCCTAGTGGGTGGGTCTATGCCCTCCAAGATTTACACAACATGCCTACCCCCCCAAAGTCAATACATTGTAGAACCACCAGCATTTACAGCTGCAAGTCTCTTGGGATATGTCTCTATAAGCTTGGCACATCTAGCCACTGGGATTTTTGCCCATTCTTCAAGGCAGAACTGCTCCAGCTCCTTCAAGTTGGATGGGTTCCGCTTGTGTACAGAAATCTTTAAGTCATACCACAGATTCTCAATTGGATTGAGGTCCGGGCTTTGACTAGGCCATTCCAAGACATTTGAATGTTTCCCCTTAAACCACTCGAGTGTTGCTTTAGCAGTATGCTTAGGGTCATTGTCCTGCTGGAAGGTGAACCTCCGTCCCAGTCTCAAATCTCTGGAAGACTGAAACAGGTTTCCCTCAAGAATTTCCCTGAATTTAGCGCCATCCATCATTCCTTCAATTCTGACCAGTTTCCCAGTCCCTGCCAATGAAAAACATCCCCATAGCATGATGCTGCCACCATGGTGTTCTCGGGGTGATGAGAGGTGTTGGGTTTGCACCAGACATAGCGTTTTCCTTGATGGCCAAAAAGCTCAATTTTAGTCTCATCTGTCCAGAGTACCTTTGGGGAGTCTCCCACATGCCTTTTGGCGAACACCAAACGTGTTTGCTTATTTTTTTCTTCAGGCAATGGCTTTCTTCTGGCCACTCTTCCGTAAAGCCTAGCTCTGTGGAGTGTACGGCTTAAAGTGGTCCTATGGACAGATACTCCAATCTCTGCTGTGGAGCTTTGCAGCTCCTTCAGGGTTATCTTTGGTCTCTTTGTTGCCTCTCTGATTAATGGAGCCTGGAGTTTTGGTGGGCGGATTGTTGTGGTACCATATTCTTTCAATTTTTTAAATAATGGATTTAATGGTGTTCCGTGGGATGTTCAGTTTCAGATCTTTTTTTATAACCCAACCCTGATCTGTACTTCTCCACAACTTTGTCCCTGACCTGTTTGGAGAGCTCCTTGATCTTCATGGTGCCACTTGCTTGGTGGTGCCCCTTGCTTAGTGGTATTGCAGACTCTGGGGCCTTTCAGAACAGGTGTATATATACTGAGATCATGTGACAGATCATGTGACACTTAGATTGCACACAGGTGGACTTTATTTAACTAATTATGTGACTTCTGAAGTTAACTGGTTGCACCAGATCTTATTTAGGGGCTTCATAGCAAAGGGGGTGAATACATATGCATGAACCACTTTTCTGTAATTTTTTTTATTTTTTATCAAGTTATTTTTTTCATTTCACTTCACCAATTTGGACTATTTTGTGTATGTCCATTACATGAAATCCAATTAAAAATCCCTTTAAATTACAGGTTGTAATGCAACAAAATAGTAAAAATGCCAAGGCGGATGAATACTTTTGCAAGGCACTGTATGGCTGCACCCCTGCCCAGTCATGTGAAATCCATAGATTAGGTTCTAATTAATTTATTTCAATTGACTGATTTCCTTATATGAACTGTAACTCAGTAACTCAGCACCCCCCCCAAAACAAACTTGACTAAAATGTCTTACATTCATAGCTAATTTGTTTTATGCTCCTGTAGTCAAATTTAAATATAGATATTTTTGCATAGACCTTTATTTTCTGCAAAATCACACTCATCCCACTGTAAACAAGCTTATAGCGTACTACTCAAAGCAGGTTTTCAGTATACAGTTGAAGTTGGAAGTTTACATAAACCAAATACATTTACACTCAGTTTTTCACAATTCCTGACATTTAATCCTAGTAAAAATTCCCTGTTTTAGGTCAGTTAGGATCACCACTTTATTTTAAGAATGTGAAATAATAATAATAGTAGAGAGAATTATTTGTTTCAGCTTATATTTCTTTCATCACATTCCCAGTGGGGAACATACGCTCAATTAGTATTTGGTAGCATTGCCTTAAAATTTCGGGTAGCCTTCCACAAGCTTCCCACAATAAGTTGGGTGAATTTTGGCCCATTCCTCCTGACAGAACTGAGTCAGGTTTGTAGGCCTCCTTGCTCGCACACGCTATTTCAGTTCTGCCCACAAATTTTCTATAGGATTGAGGTCAGGACGCTCCATATTTTCTATAGGATTGAGGTCAGGACGCTCCAAATTTTCTATAGGATTGAGGTCAGGACGCTCCAATACCTTGACTTTGTTTTGCCACAACAAGCCATTTTGCCACAACTTTGGAAGTATGCTTGGGGTCATTGTCCATTTGCAGCAAAGCACGCCCACAACATGATGCTGCCACCCCAGTGCTTCACGGTTGGGATGATGTTCTTCAGCTTGCAAGCCTCCCCTTTTTCCTCCTAAAATAACGATGATCATTATGGCCAAACAGTTCTATTTTTATTTCATCAGACCAGAGGACATTTTCTCCAAAAAGTACAATCTTTGTCCCCATGTGCAGTTGCAAACCGTAGTCTTGCTTTTTTATGGCGGTTTTGGAGCAGTGGCTTCTTCTTTGCTGAGCGGCCTTTCAGGTTATGTCGATATAGGACTCGTTTTACTGTGGATATTGACACTTTTGTACCTGGTTCCTCCAGCATCTTCACAAGGTCCTTTGCTGTTGTTCTGGGATTGATTTGCACTTTTCGCACCAAAGTATGTTCATCTCTAGGAGACAGACGCGTCTCCTTCCTGAGTGGTATGACAGCTGCGTGGTCCAATGGTGTTTATACTTGCGTACTATTGTTTGTACAGATGAACATGGTACCTTCAGGCGTTTGGAAATTGCTCCCAAGGATGAGGTCTTGGCTGATTTCTTTTGATTTTCCCATGATGTCGAGCAAAGAGGCACTGAGTTTGAAGGTAGGCCTTGAAATACATCCACAGGTACACCTCCAATTGACTCAAATTATGTCAATTAGCCTATCAGAAGCTTCTAAAGCCATGACATCATTTTCTGGAATTTTCCAAGCTGTTTAAAGGCCCAGTTAATTAGTGTATGTAAACTTCTGACACACTGGAATTGTGATATAGTGAATTATAAGTGAAATAATCTGTCTGTAAACAATTGTTGGAAGTCTTACTTGTGTCATGCACAAAGTAGATGTCCTAACCGACTTGCCATAACTATAGTTTGATAACATGAAATCTGTGGAGTGGTTGAAAAATGAGTTTTAATGACTTCAACCTAAGTGTATATTTGTTCAGTATGTATGGGCTCCATGGTGTGACTATAGGCTATTGATGATTTGAGAAAGTGGGAAAAAAAGCACTCTGCTCCTTGCCCCAGGCTGCACAGCTGTTCTCTCATCAAGTGATCATCATATTTTCACCCATCAGACTATTCTCAATTGAATCTTGTGTTTCGATTTAGAATGGCCCATTATCAAATGGGCAGGAACAGGGGCAGGGGAAACAAGACATGTCATCTGTATGCACTCGAATAACGAATGGTGGCTGTGTTTTACTTCGGTTTTATAATGGAGCATGTGCTCATTATGAGTAGCTGAGAAAATAAATATAAATATAAGAACATTTCACTCCACGCATCAACCACTGTTTGAGTAGCTGCCCAACAGGTGATATTCTGCCCAAACCCGTATGCCATGGGCTCTACAACCTTGTTCCTGAAGCTAACCAGTGGTGTGTATTCATGGAGGCCAAGGGAAGCCAGGCTTCCCCAAAAACATTTCCATGAATAAAAAAATACAATCATTTATCTTTCGTCTCTAGTGTTCCATAATTTTCCTTTAATTCGCAAGAGGCTGAATGTATCTCACAGGAGAAAGCATCCGAGTGAGTGAAACAGCGCCCCTCTGTCTCTCTACGTGTAGGCCATCTATCTGATGCTGTCTGGTCCAAACAAGTATGACATTGTTGCAGCCCGTAGTATTGAACGCAAGTGAAGCCAGCGAGCATCTGGCCTCCCTTGACAAAAAATCAGTGTTGAGTTCAATTGAGTGAGCTCAACTGTGAATGGTCCTGGCACACCAAAAAAAGTGTCTAGGGAAGCCCGCTTGGTTTTGGCTTCACTTCTATCAAATCCCATTGAGGGCATACATCATTGACAGAAAAACTTGAATTGTTGCATCTCGTTGTGTTGTTGTCCTCCGGTGGCTAGCTAAAATTGGCCCTTTCCTAAATTATCCATGGATGGAGATAGGGATTTGGACTTGTGGTTTTACTTCATTCTCTGTACTGGCCAATGATTATAATGGCGATTCTGATCCAACCATTAATTCATACATTGTTGTGCCCCTGCCCTCAATATGTAGCTAGATGTAGAAGGCTAATGTTAACTGGCTAACGTTGCCCATGAATGGAAGTTAGGCTAGCGAGCAAGCATTTTAGCCAGGCAGCCTAAAATAAAAGTGTGTACTGTATGACAGAGTGATAGACCGTTTCGTCAACATGAAAGAGAGGAGGATGGTAGAGTGAGTCAACATGTTTTTCTACTTGCACGAATACGCATGCACACACACACGCACACAGAAATCAGAACCATGGACAGCATATTTAGCTAATGTCGATTGGACTAAATTGAGTTTGGTATCTTTTAGTTGTCACTGTATTAGACTAAGCAGAGATGATTTGATGATGTTGAAGTTCAAATTCAAACCATGTCATAACCGCTACACACAGCCTACATTGTTGTACCAATATTAGTTAAAGTAACATCCGAGTCAACATACAGTTATTCAATCTGCGCTGGATTGCGACGCATCCAATGGTAAAAAACTTCTCTAGCTGAAATTGACTGATTTTTATGATCCCTTAGTCTCTCTGGAATTATTGGGGGATGGGTGGAGCTGCATGAAGTCATAAAACTCACAGGCACGGAAATCCGAAACAGCCACCCCTAAATATGCGTAGCTTATTTGCAGAAAGTCTGCTGGGAACCCTGCTTGACCAGCTATGTTCCCCCTCAGTGGCACGTTAGGAGCAGCCAGGGGACAGAGTACAAACTTTGTCTAGGCACCCTAAATCAGGGCTAGTCCGCTGTGTCCTGTAGGGGTAGGTTCCCCAACAGAGCCAGATTAGTGTCCCAAGGATGGAGCCAGAGAAGGAGGGTAGGCATGGCAGAGGCTCTCCTACCAGGGCAGGATGATGGTCCACTCCTTGGTCTGGAGGATTCTCCATCATAGGCTTAACACCCAGAAGGTGAGTCTCACTTGTGGAGTGCTGGCATTGGCACAGTTGGGGGCGCTTGAGGCCCTTGGGTAGGCAGTGATGAAGGCTGCAGCATCCACTGGAGCACCACCGACTGGATTGATTGGGTAGGGCTCCTACCTGGACCGTGTGTGGGTTGATGGCTGATGCACAGCTTGATGAGGTTGTGCCTGGAGAAATGGCAACTCAGGTCACGCAGGCTGATGACCAGGCTGGGTACAGCTGGCTGGGCCAACAGATGGACTGTTGGTGCTGAGTAAAGGTGTGCAGGGGGTGATGAGGTGATGCTGTGTGACTTTTGAAGGCTGACACCACTGGTTCAGTAGTCTTTGGCTCAATCTCCAAGTCCACCCGACAACCAGAAGCTGCCTTTACTCCACATGCTGGTGAAGAAAAGGGGGCATAATCTGAGGGCGGAGGTCTGGATGGCAAGTCCCCTGTGAACTCTCTGTAAGCTGCCATAGTGATGCCAGCAAGTCCCAAATCCGACGAGTTAAAGGACCATGAAAGAGAGCAGCTCTCAAGTTGGACTGGTCTGTGATTCACTGACACATTTCCCGGTCAGAGGAATAAGGCAACATCACAGACAGTTACACACACTAAATAACTTTATTTCCAGAGGACATACGAGATGGATGTGGTTCTGTACAGAGAAAGTGAAACAAACGAATATACTAATAAACATAGCATGAGAATGAATGAGAGATAATAATATTGACTGTATGAGGAAAGGACTGTATAACACATACAGTTGAAGTCGGAAGTTTACATACACTTAGGTTGAAGTCATTAAAACTCATTTTCAACCACTCCACAGATTTCATGTTAACAAACTATAGTTTTGGCAAGTCGGTTAGGACATCTACATTGTGCATGACACAAGTAATTCTTCCAACAATTGTTTACAGACAGATTATTTCATTTATAATTCACTTTATCACAATTCCAGTGGGTCAGAAGTTTACATACACTAAGTTGACTGGGTCTTTAAACAGCTTGGAAAATTCCCAAAAATTATGTCATGGCTTTAGAAGCTTCTGATAGGCTAATTGACATAATTCGAGTCAATTGGAGGTGTAACTGTGGATGTATTTCAAGGCCTACCTTCAAAAGATACGTTTTTTAGCATTGGATGCGTCGCAATCCAGCGCATCTGCCTATGCCGCACTTCCACATCTGCTGTGAAAGGTGACAGAGCTAGAGCTGTGTTTGTCAAACCATGAGACATCCTGAAAATCACTCTTACAAAATCATCTGTAGCGTCCGAACTCATTCATTCTCATGCAATGTTTATTAGTATATTAATCATATTGCAGACCATGTCCATACCACTGTTTGGCAAGAAAGTTGTGTGTGTTAACTCTCTGTGAGGTTACCTTATTCCTCTCCCTCACATGTGAATTGGAAACACTCCTGGCCTAAGATGGATAAAACCCTTTCAAACTACCACAAACCATGTTATTATTCATTCTGAATATGATATCAAAAGAGCCAGAGACACCAAAACTTCAATGGACAACATACTCTGTAGTTTAGAGAACTACTATAGCAGGGCTGAGCGTTGTGCAAAGAATGGTTACAGTGTCTTTAAATATTAATTTCACTTTATACACACACACACAATGTTAAGCAGTGGACTTCGAACATTGGTTCATACATGCAGAATTACAGTCTTACCTCAATCAGCCATGAAGTCCCTAGTTTGAAAGTGACTGTTTTCTTGAAGCTGTGCCACGCCATTTTCCCTACATTTCGCCCCCACGTGTGCCGGCCGGTGGGAACACCACATATCATAATCATAGTACAGTGTATTCACACCCCTTCACTTTATCCACATTTTGTTACGTTACAGCCTTATTATAAAATGTATTAAATAAAAAAAAGCTACAGACAATACCCCATAATGACAAAGCGAAAATAGTTTTTTTAGAAATGTTTGCAAATCTAGTCAGGATCGAGGGAAAGATGAACGAAGAAAAGTACAGAGAGATCCTTGATGAGAACCTGCTCCAGAGCACTCAGGACCTCAGACTGGGACGAAGGTTCACCTTCCAACAGGACAATGACCCTAAGCACACAGTCAAGACAATGCAGAAGTGGCTTCAGGACAAGTCTCTGAATGTCCTTGAGTGGCCCAGCCAGAGCCTGGACCCAATCTAACATCTTTAGAGAAACCTGAAATAGCTGCAGGATTATTTAAGATATGCTTTGAAGAGGTAGGGTTTCAGATGTTTTTGGAAGACGGGCAGGGACTCTGATGTCCTAGCTTCAAGGGGAATCTGGTTCCACCATTAGGGTGCCAGAACAGAGAAGAACTTGGAATGGGCTGAGCGGGAGCGGGAGTCCAAGACTGATGCTGTGTAACTCTGTGTTGTTTTGTCGCACTGCTTTGCTTTGTCTTGGCCAGGTCGCAATTGCAAATGAGAACTTGTTCTCAACTGACCTACCTGGTTAAATAAAGGTGAAATAAAAAATAAAAAAATAAAAAATGCCATGGCTGGCTGTCTATGTATTTGTGAAAGTTATGGTGGTGCTAGAATTCATCAATTCTCTCTTTCTGCATTAGCCATCCATCTCTTTTGGTTGGACAAATGTGTTAATATTGTCTGTGTAGACTGATCTGTGGTAGAATTTTTAGGTTTTTTACTTTTAATGCAGTGACATTTGTGTCACAAACATTTGTGAGTAATCACCAGCAGTGGAAATAAAACAATATGCCAACAAACATTACTGGACTAACAAACTGGCTGACTAACCTTTTTTAGGAACTTCAGTATCCATTGGCCTTGGGTAGCAGCAGCAGATCGTTTCGTCTTCTTTATCCTGGACTAAACACATTTATTCAGTGAGTCTAAATTATTAACTTAGCTGCTGGCAGCATGATGGCATCAACCTAGCTAGCTAATGTTAGCAAGCTCTCTAGATAGGCTACTTTAAAGCTAACGTTAGTAGTTTTGTTAGCTAGCTATAGATTGGATCATTCTAGCTTGTTGCAGAGGACGACTTAACTGCTTTTATTAACACATACCTTGTTTTCCATGAAAATGTGTGTTTGCTCTCTCATGAGGCAAACAACCACGCAGGTAGGAGAGGAGGGTTTCCACTAGATGACACAGCCACAAAGGTAAGGTCTACACCTGTTGTATTCAGCGCATGTGACAAATAAAGTTGTATTTTATTTGAAGTCAGATTCCACAGACAGGAGAAGAGCGTGAGTGAAGAAAGAAACCAAGTGCGGAGGTGCTTGTGCAACCAAACACAGTTGTTGAGAGGCACGGTTGATGAGGCTATGTAGGCTGTATCTAGGAAACCACTGTGACTGAATACATTTTTTTGATGTTTTTCTATGATGTGAACTAATGAATATGTTTGCTAAACTCATTCAGTGCTGCTGCTTTGAAAGTAGTGTGGCAGCGGGTGTTTCAGTCTGTGTGTGTGTGTGTATATACTGAATAAAAATATAAACGCAACATGCAACAATTTCATTGAGTTACAGTTCATATAAGGAGATCAGTCCATTTAAATAAATTCATTAGGGCGTAATCTACAGATTTCACATGACTGGGAATACAGATATGCTGTCTGTTGATCACAGTGGGCCTCAGGATCTCGTCACAGTATTTTTGTGCATTCATATTGCCATCGATAAAATGCAATTGTTTTCATTGCCCATACCATAACCTCACTGCCACCATGGGGCACTCTGTTGACAACGTTGACATCAGTTAACTGCTCACCCACATGCTCCATACACGTGGTCTATGGATGTAAGGCCGGTTGGACGTACTGCCAAATTCTCTAAAACGACGTTGGATGCAGCTTATGGTAGATACATTAACATTACATTCTCTGGCAACTGCTCTGGTCGTCATTCCTGCAGTCAGCATGCCAATTGCACGCTCTCTCAAACCTTGAAGCATCTGTGGCATTGTGTTGTGTGACAAAACTGCCTTTTATTGTCCCTAGCACAAGGTACAACTGTGTAACGATCATGCTGTTTAATCAGCTATATTTTGGTTCAGTATAGGTGTGTTAGTTACACAGCGTTTTGTTGCTGTAGAATGAATGAGCTACTTCATCACAGGATGTATGTTTAACATTATTACCCAAAATTGACAACTGTTGGTCCTCTCTCTCTCTCTCTCTCTCTCTCTCTCTCTCTCAATTCAATTCAATTCAATTCAAAGGGCTTTATTGGCATGGGAAACATATGGTCTCTCTCTCTCTCTCTGCCACTGGTACAGGGTGTTGTTTGTATGTGTGTGCGGCTGTGTGTGTCTGTGTGAGGGAGTTCAAGTGTGTTGTATTTGTTTGTGTTGGTTCTTGTTTCCAACACTTAACATACCCAGTGGTTAGTAAAGGTTTGTGTATGTGTGCACCAGAGCAGGTATACTGGTGTAAGAGTGTTTGCATATCTGTAGACGTGTGGGTGTTTCTGAGTGTTGGTATTCGTGTGTGTACGTGTTTATTTGTGTGTTTGTGTGTGTGTGTGTGTGCGTGCGTGTACATGCTTGTCGTTCTCTGTGTGCCTATCAAAGCTTCACATGATATCAGTATGAGAGCAGTGGGATAGTGATCTCATTACCAACAGCCTGCTGCTGATTAAAACCTGCCGTCTACACCCCTTCCCTCCCTCTCCTCCCTCACCCCCTCTTTTCTTCTCTCTCCCCTCCCCTCTCCCTCCCTCGCTCCCTCTTTCCTGCCCGGGGCTCACACCATTCTGTGGTTTCTCCGCTACTTGCGTCCAAATGGGGCCCCATTTTAAGTTCTCCAAAATGTCACTCTCTTTCTACTGCTTCTTTTCCAGTTCACTCTTGTTTCTCTGCTCTGCTGCATTACCTGGAACAAACACAACTGTAATGCCTTTCACCTTTTTTTACATTATCCGGTCCCCCACTATTCTTCTCTCATTCCATCATCACCCGATCCCCCCCTTTGTTTTACATTTTAGTAATTTAGCAGACGTTCTTATCCAGAACGACTTACTGAAGCAATTAGTTGCCTTACTCAAGGGGATATCGACAGATTCTTTACCTAATCGACTCTGGGATTTAAACCAGCAACCTTTCGGTTACTGTCCCAACACTCCTAACCGCTAGGCTAACTACCTGCCATTCCTCTCTTTCTCTCACAGCCTGTAGCACAGCTTTTCCCAAACTATGGGTCGCGACCCCATTTGAAAACGGGGTAGCTAGAGAAATTAAATTGTGCTTGGTTCATAGAACCGGGGTTACGTCAGTAACCTCCAGTAGCCACTAGATGCTGTTGTAATAAACAGAGCAGTTGATGTTTCTTCCTACAAATGTGTCTCTACCGTTTGAACCACTGAAAGATAATAATCTCAGGAACACGGATGTGTCTTCTGTTTCCCTCTACAATTCCCACAAGCCGTATAGGACTCATTAGAACAGAGTGGACAAGACCAGGAACTAATTCACACTGGGTGGAAAAAGATCATGAATTATGATGTTCTTTCCTACACAGAAGATCCCACAAACTTATTGCCTGATGATCTGTACTTCCCAAATACCTTTCTGATGCATTTCAGTCACTTCAAACCATACTTCCTTCAGATTGAAATGCTGTCAAAAGTACTATCAGACCGATATGTAATAGACTCATAGCCCCAATTAAAAAAGTAAACATTGGCAGTTGATTACTTCACTTTTTTTACATGGTGGGGTCGCACATTTTTTTAAACATCAAAATGGGGTCGGGAACCCATGCTGTAGCAGATGTACATAATGCACTTAGGTTCATGTATTTTTTGTTTGTTTATTTTGAACCCTATTTGGCTGTTACTTTGGCAAAAGCTGCTCTTGCTGGGGTCCACACAAAGTGGAAAATACAATACAACACAACCATACACATAGACAGAAACTGGCCTGACCAAGAAAACTGTAACCACTAACCAGAGTGTGGACGCAAGACAAAGCAAAACTGTAACCACTAACCAGAGTGTGGACACAAGCCAATGGGGAAAGGGGATAGGAAATAGAGAATACCTCATTCTGTTGACTGCCTACACCCACACACTCACACACTCAACCCATACATCTACTCCCCCTGGTCTTCGCACACTTCACTGACACTGAAACACAAACGCTCCTAACCTTTAACCTCCCTGATGCTACTGCCCCACAGACAGTAATATGTTCACAATATTAGGCAGGTGTTCTTAATGTTTTGTACACTCAGTGTTTGTGTGCACACAGACACACACAGACTATGTATTGCATGGTGAGACCCTTTCTCACATCTCTACTGAAGGTAGGTTCATCGGATACAGTCTTCCTTTGATATGCTGGTCTGTTACCAGCTGTCTAACAGTCTGTTCAGCCTGTTTAAAACTGGTTGACTGATTGTAAGACTGTTTCCCTCAGACATTAGCAGACAGACGGGAGTTCTTTCATCTCATGCATGTACAGGTAGGGAAGCAAACATGCATACAAACATGCATACAAACAGGCAGGCAGGCAGGCAGGCAGGCAGGCAGGCAGGCAGGAGGCAGGAAGACAGGCATTTAGACAGGATCCTGTGGGGCAGGGCTTTATGTAATGACTGATTCATTGTACCACCATGAAATGTTTCCTTACCAGAAAACCACACTGCTGATTTGCCTAGGAAAATCCTAGAGGAGGAACAGAACAGGCGTCTTCTGAAACAGAGTTAAAAGTAAGAATGAGAACCCATTGTACTTTACATATCAAAGTGTGCTAAATATGTGTGTGTGTGGCGGTTCTAGCTTGTATGTCACCCTGGGCGAACCCCCCGTGTGTGTGTTTTTGGAGTTGTCCGATGTGTGGTAGGTGTGAGGCTGAGGGGAGGATAGGGGGTAAGGTAGGGGTGAGGCTGAGGGGAGGATAGGGGGTAAGGTAGGGGTGAGGCTGAGGGGAGGATAGGGGGTAAGGTAGGGGTGAGGCTGAGGGGAGGATAGGGGGTAAGGTAGGGGTGAGGCTGAGGGGAGGATAGGGGGTAAGTGGTTCTGTGACTCATCCCTGCTCAGTAATTAGCCCAGGGTATCAGCTCCTCTGAGTCTGAACAAGTTGGAAGAACGACAGGAACAAGTTAGTGGAACGACAGGAACAAGTTAGTGGAACGACAGGAACAAGTTAGAGGAACGACAGGAACAAGTTAGAGGAACGACAGGAACAAGTTAGAGGAACGACAGGAACAAGTTAGTGGAACGACAGGAACAAGTTAGTGGAACGACAGGAACAAGTTAGTGGAACGACAGGAACAAGTTAGTGGAACGACAGGAACAAGTTAGTGGAACGACAGGAACAAGTTAGTGGAACGACAGGAACAAGTTAGTGGAACGACAGGAACAAGTTAGTGGAACGACAGGAACAAGTTAGTGGATCGACAGGAACAAGTTAGTGGAACGACAGGAACAAGTTAGAGGAACGACAGGAACAAGTTAGAGGAACGACAGGAACAAGTTAGTGGAAAGCACAGTTAGTGTAGAAAACGATTTACTGTACAAATAGTTGCATAGCTGCATGTTAGTGCAAAGGACACGTTGAATATGATAGATATTTTTCTTGTAAAAACCTGGATATTTCTCACAGCATTTAGCAGATGCTCTTATCCAGATCAACTTACAGTAGTGAGTGCATACATTTTCATACTGGTCTCCAGTGGGAATCGAACCCACAACCCTGGCAATGCAAGTGCCATGCTCTACCAACTGAGCCACAGTGAATGAAAGCAACTGAATTAGATAGAAAAGGCTAAGTAGTCTTCTTCACCGCAAGCTGGCAAAAGGACAATGAATGTAGTATGACATTTCCCCCCCTCCCCCCTCTTGGGTTGGCTAGCTGACGTTCATTCATTTCAATTCATTTTACTCTAAGCTATTGATTGACAGTGCTCAACTAGTGGTTCATTCCAAAAGACAGATGTTTAGATTACTACCACAATCCTTCACATCTGTAAACTCAGTAGTTTCACTGTTTGTATCAGTTTACAGGGTTAAGTGATTAGTGACAAGTGACTAGGTCAATTCCACAGTAACAGATTGATGATCAGATCTTTCACTTTAAAATGTGAGCCAAACAAAAAATGTATGATTGCAAAGTTAACAAACCATACAACTTTATGCACAACAACGACTTTAAACAATTTCCACAGAAAATTGTGCAAATATACTTTACAGATGCAAAGTTTGGTAACAGAATGACGGTTTGTGCCGTGAGTGCTGTCATTCTGTTACCAAACTTTGCATCTGCACTGTTCTTCAAGTAAATGTAATGTGTTAGTTAAGAGTTTGCCCAAATTATGCATTTTAAGAATAGCGTAATTACTAAAAAAAGTTTAGGGTTATTCCTTAGCAAATAGATTTTTAGGACTTTTATGAGAAATACTTTTCACTATTCAATTTGTAGATTAAGGTAGCCAGACTTATATCTTTGTTATTCTTGTAAAATGATTATCATTATTTGCTTAATGCTTTAATAGACGTATATTGGGTTGGTATTATTGTTGTCACCAGGTAAATTACCTGTACTATTGAGTCAGAATGTATGTGACCTGTCTGAATGAAATGACCTGTCTGCCAGGTAATGACTGTTTCAGAGCTTGTGTGTGTGTGTGTGTGTGTGTGTGTGTGTGTGTGTGTGTGTGTGTGTGTGTGTGTGTGTGTGTGTGTGTGTGTGTGTGTGTGTGTGTGTGTGTGTGTGTGTGTGTGTGTGTGTGTGTGTGTGTGTGTGTGTGTGTGTGTGTATGCGTGTGGTGTGTGTGTGTGTATTTATGCCCCCCTTCCCCCTCTGACACACGCGCGCAGACACACATGGAACATTGGGAGTTGTTTGTTTTTAAAGGAAGAGGAATATACATGAAGGAAGAGTCAAGGAAATTAAACATCCAATAGTAAGCCGATAGTCCAAAGGTTTAGGACGAAGAGTGAGAGACAAAGAAAGAAAAAGAGAGAGAGAGAGAGAGAGAGAAAGGGAGAAAAAAAAGAGAGAGGATCGGGGCTGAGAATCTGAAACCTAAGCTTTCTGGACCCTATTTTCCATTCCTTCAGGCAGTCTGTGGCTTGTAAAAAATGCACTGTATATTTGAAGTGTTGGATCACGTGACAGGGAGGGTTTGTGAATCAAAGTGCATAATCATTTCAGTAGGGGAGAGAGAGAGAGCAAGAAGAGAGTGAGTGAGCAAGGGAGAGAGAGAGAGAGAGAGAGAGAGAGAGAGAGAGAGAGAGAGAGAGAGAGAGAGAGAGAGAGAGAGAGTGGAACAAAGCGAGAGGAAGGCAGAATGCAACAGGCTGTGCTTTATCTTCAGTCTGAGAGGGACTTCTGACTGACGAACTGAACTCTATTACACATCTCTCAACTCACTCTCTTCCTTCACTCGTCCATCTGTGCTCCAGACCCACTTCAGATCTGGTGAGTTAGGGTTTCAGATTGAACTTTACAGACTGTCTCTCTTTTTTCCAGTTCTTTCTTTCTTTCTTTCTTTCTTTCTTTCTTTCTTTCTTTCTTTCTTTCTTTCTTTCTTTCTTTCTTTCTTTCTTTCTTTCTTTCTTTCTTTCTTTCTTTCTTTCTTTCATTCTTTCTTTCTTTCTTTCTTTCTTTCTTTCTTTCTTTCTGAGTCTTTCTGTGGAGTGAGAGAGAAAGAAAGAGAAAGGGCATGCCAGAGCAGGACTGAGACAAGAGTGTTTGTGTGGTGTGTCTGTGGTGTGTGTGTGTGTGTGGTGTGTGTGGTGTGTGCATGTGTGTGTGTGTGTATGTGTGTGTGTGTGGATGGGGAGACGATTGAAACAGAGAGTGCTTGTGTGTGTTTGGGGAGGAATGGGACTCTACAAGGGGAGAGTTTGAGTTTCCTGAGGACAGCTTTAATTGAGAACAGATTTAAAAAGAGAGAGGGAGGAAAACTAGTGAGTGAGAAAGACACAGATCGCCTCTTTCTTGTGCTTGGCCGTTCTATGAGTGTGTGATATGTTCAGGTTTCTGTATGAGTGTGTGATATGTTCAGGTTTCTGTATGAGTGTGTGATATGTTCAGGTTTCTGTATGAGTGTGTGATATGTTCAGGTTTCTGTATGAGTGTGTGATATGTTCAGGTTTCTGTATGAGTGTGTGATATGTTCAGGTTTCTGTATGAGTGTGTGATATGTTCAGGTTTCTGTATGAGTGTGTGATATGTTCAGGTTTCTGTATGAGTGTGTGATATGTTCAGGTTTTATTATGAGTGTGTGATATGTTCAGGTTTCTGTATGAGTGTGTGATATGTTCAGGTTTCTGTATGTTTTTTCTGTGTTCTTGTGTGTGTTGATGATTGTCTGACAACTTTTATATTTTCCTTATCAAATGCTTAAATTCCCAATGTGACATACTGGCATGACATGAGCACTGTGTTTACTATGCGTTTCATGACACAATATGTGAAAAACCAAAGTCCTTTCATGTGCGCATAAACTGTTGTCTCAGTAGTGATCAAAGTGATTCCACATTCCATTTCAATATTCTCACATGGCATGGGCCTGCACTAATGTTATAGAATATACACTGAGTGAACAAAACATCTGTCATGATCTTTCCATTACAGACTGACCAGGTGAATCCAGGTGAAAGCTATGATCCCTTATTGATGTCACTTGTTAAATTCACTTCAATTAATGTAGATGAAGGGGAGGAGACAGGCTAAAGAAGGATTTTTAAGCCGTGAGACAATTGAGACATGGACTGTGTATGTGTGTCATTCAGAGGGTGAATGAGCAAGACAAAAGATTTAAGGGCTTTTGAACAGGGTACGGTAGTGGGTGCCAGGCGCACCAGTTTGTGTCAACAAATACAACTCTGCTGGGTTTTTCACGCTCAACAGTTTCCTGTGTGTATCAAGGATGGTCCACCACCCAAAGGACATCCAGCCAACTTGACACAACTGTGGGAAGCATTGGAGTCAACATGGGACAGCATCCCTGTAGAACGCTTTCGACACATTGTGGAGTCCATGCCCCGACGAATTGAGGCTGTTCTGAGAGCAAAAGGGATCTGAAACTCAATATTAGGAAGGTGTTCTTAATGCTTGGCATACCCAGTGTATGTCAGCGTAATTCTATCTCAATGTCTTTATAGAATGTTATGATCACACACAGCATAAAGTAGCACAGACCTATTAAGCAGTTACTACTGTAAGATTAGACAGGGCCAGCCAGGCAGCCACCATACACACTCTGTACTCACACAATAGGGCCCCTACTTTTCCCACAGGCTGCTCAATCATATTGTGAATTGTCACTTTTGATGGACGGCTTCACATCAGTACGCAAATGGCTGGAGCTGGTCGTGTGTGTGTGTGTGTGTGTGTGTGTGTGTGTGTGCATGTGCAGTAGTACAGTCACATAAAGTACCTATCTATCTATCTATCTATCTATCTATCTATCTATCTATCTATCTATCTATCTATCTATCTATCTATCTATCTATCTATCTATCTATCTATCTATCTATCTATCTATCTATCTATCTATCTATCTATCTATC
This sequence comes from Thymallus thymallus, assembly GCA_023634145.1. Classification (NCBI taxonomy): domain Eukaryota; kingdom Metazoa; phylum Chordata; class Actinopteri; order Salmoniformes; family Salmonidae; genus Thymallus; species Thymallus thymallus. The sequence continues at coordinate 36,363,158 of CM042409.1, read as the reverse complement.
TATCTATCTATCTATCTATCTATCTATCTATCTATCTATCTATCTATCTATCTATCTATCTATCTATCTATCTATCTATCTATCTATCTATCTATCTAATACTTAAGGTTATGTAAACAGGTTACGGAGGTGCAATTATACAAGCGACATGGAAACATGACTCTGAGAGCTGTGTGCGTCTAATTGCTGTTTCCTTATGGTGTACTGTGTGTGTGTGTGTGTGTGTGTGTGTGTGTGTGTGTGTGTGTGTGTGTGTGTGTGTGTGTGTGTGTGTGTGTGTGTGTGTGTCTGTGTGTGTGTGTGTGTGTGTGTGTGTGTGTGTGTGTGTGTGTGTGTGTGTGTATTGGAGAGGGACAGTGTTAACCAGGTGCTATCACATGGTATTACACGTACTTCCATCCTCTCTCAGCAACAACCTGCAGCTGTTTCAAGATTCTCAGTTTGGGTTTATTTCAGAGGAAAAGTGAAACAAAGTGTTGTACACACAATTGTGTACACATACAGTGGGAATATGCACAATTCTTGCACATTTCTTGGCAAACACAACATGTACCCATCAATTTTATTATAAATAGATTAAGTTATAAACTTTATGAACTTTGTAAACTTGTAAACGTAATTTGTTTAAATTAAACGTTTACTACCTCTACCTTTGTGTACAAAGCTGTAGTTAGTTCTTGCTGTGATATAATGCTGATCAGTAACACTCAGCGGCTCAGTGTCCTGACAGTATGCTGATCTATGGAGTACAGCTCTATGCAATGCCTATCCTGCCCTTTGCCAATGTAGCGGACGCCCGACAAATCTATTCCAGATTAATTTTCCTAATGTCTGATGGAATGTTAGTCAGCACATCTAGTAACTATCTTGGCAGGGAGTGACGAGGAGGGAGAAGAGGAAGAAGAGGCAACAAACAGAGCACAGACAGAGCACAACATGTTTAATGTAGCTAAGCACCCCATTAAACGCTAGTTTGTGTCCACACACACACTAATAAAAACACACATTCACTATAGTAACACACTCTCTCTCCCGTATCAACATGAACACCAACAAGCTCTCGCAGTCTCACTGCAGAATTAGACGTTTATCCCACGTTTCTCAAATGTCACATTTCGAAGTTGCTCCAAAGGTCAAATTTTCCAAAGGTTAAGGGTTAAGATTTGGGATAGGGTGAAAGCAACAACAACAAAAACAAGTATCCACCACTGGGATTGTACTTCACATTAGGCGCAGACCAAGATGGCTGCTTCGCGACTAGCTCCTAAGAAACTCTGCAGTATTTTGTTTGTTTATGTAAATTTTTTAAAACGTTATTAGCTCAGGAGTTGTTTTGTGCCATTACATACAGCTGTGAAGAACTATTGGATGTTAGAGCGGTGTTAACTCACCTGAACCAGCAGTATTACGACCAAGTGTACGACTTCCCCGGAGCAGATCCTTTGTTCATTCTCCCAAGCGAAATTTAACTTATCCCAGATGACGATCCAAAACAACAACGCCGCCGGTGGAGACTAGGTATTCGGGGCGGCCTCCTGATCCGACTCAGGAAGCTTACACACCACCCACCGCTCCCGAGTATTTTACTCGCTAATGTCCAATCTCTGGATAATAAGGTTGATGAGTTTAGGGCGAGAGTCGCTTTTCAGTGAGACCCTAGGGATTGTAACATACTCTGCTTCACAGAAACATGGCTTTCTGTAAAGGTTCTATCTGACTCCGTAAAGCCAGTTGGGTTCTCAGTACATCGTGCAGACAGGAATAAACATCTCTCCGGGAAACAGAATGGCGGGGTTATATGTTTCATTATTAACGATTTATGGTGTAACTGTGATAACATACAGGAACTCAAGTCCATCTGCTCACCTGACTTAGAATATCTAACAATCAAATGCCGAACGTTCTACCTCCAGAGGGAATTTTCGGCAATCATCGCGACAGCCATACATATCCCCCCTCAAGCCGATACCACGTCGGTCCTCAAAGAACTTCATTGGACTTTATGTAAACTGGAAACCACATATCCTGAGGCTGCATTTATTGTAGTTGGGGATTTTAGCAAAGCAAATCTAAAGGACAAGGCTCCCGAAATTGTACCAGCACATTGACTGTCCAACTCGTGGGGCTAATACATTGGCTCATTGCTACACTTCCTTCCTAAGAAAGCAAAGGTAACTGAACTGCCACAGGAAGGCCAAAAAGATCATCAAAGACATCAACCACCCGAGCCACTCCTGTTCACCCCGCTATCATCCAGAAGGTGAGGTCAGTACAGGTGCATCAAAGCTGGGACCGAGAGACTGAAAAACAGCTTCTATCTCAAGGCCATCAGATTGCTCAACAGCCATCACTAACACACCAGAGGCTGCTGCCTATAGACACTGAAATCACTTAGAAATCACAGGCCACTTACGGAATAGAACACTAGCCACTTTAATAATGTATCCGTATCAGCATCACTCATCCCTATGTATAAACTGCACTCCACACGGTATCTTAGTTACTCAATTTGTGTGTACATATTCCATCACCCATCTCATATGTACAGTATATACTGTATTGTACTCTATACTACGTCACCGACTGCTAAACAACTATCTCTAGCACATCAGAGACTGCTGCCTATAGACAGATTAGAAATCACCGGCCATTTTAAGGAAATGAAACAGTGGTCACTTTAATAATGTTTCTGTATCTTGCACTACTGATCTCATATGTTTTAACTGTACACTATACCATTCTTCGGTATCGTAGTCACTTAATCGTGTTTATATACTACATCAACCAACCTCTTATGTGTATACTGCATACTATAAAGCTTACTAATGCCACTGTATCTTAGTCCAATGCCGCCCTGACATTTATGTATATATTCCCATTCCTTACTTAGTTTTATGTGTATTTGGGTATATGTTGTGAAACTGTTAGAACTATATATATATATTGTGTCCACCACTGGGATTAAGAATGCAAAATGTATGGTATTACCTGTCCACAGCAAAACCCAAGCCCAGTTGATCGTGATAGAGCTCATTGTTGCCCCCTAGTGGCAATGGCCGGTTCTAAAGGCATTTCCTGACGTCCTCAGGACATGGACAGATGTCCAATTTTGAAGTCACGCTTAAGCGATCTGCCTGATGAACGAACTGGAAAAAATGTAAATACTCAGAAATATTCTCTCTCTCTCTCTCTCTCTCTCTCTCACACACACACACACACACACACACACATTTCCCTAAGAGATTAACACAACACACTAGTGTGTCCCACCAGAGCGAGACCAGCCAGCTCTAGTGAAAGCAGTGTGTGTACAGATGTAGGAGCTTAATTTGATCACTCTTTTGTTGCTGAGAATGATCCTGCACAGGAAAAGCAAACTTGTAGTGTTTTTGAGTTTTAAAGAGATAATTGATGCATTATTTTCCAGCTGTAGCAAACATTAAGATCCCATCTGTGAAGTGTTTGGCAGCATGGTCGGAGTGTGTCTAAATATACTCCACAGAGAGTCCCTTTATTTTATTCTCTATCACCACAACTCTCTGTCAGACTGAATGTCTCTCTCTCTCTCTCTCTCTGAACTGCCAGTCTTGTGTATAGTCACTGTGAATTGCACCATTGAGTGTAAGAGCGTAGTTAGCCCTTTTATGTGTGTTTGTGCGTGTGTGTGTGCGTATGTGTGCGTGTTTGGGGGTATAGATGTAGGATCTTAATTTGAGCCAGTTTGCTACAGCAGGACAGTAATCCAGGAAAGTTCTCCTGCAACAGGGTGATCAAATTAAGGTCCTACATCTCTATACATTTGAAGACAGAGATCCAAACACTTAGAGAGGTTTTCATCACCTTGTCATTTTTCCAGACCAAATATGTCTTGAAAGAGTGTCAACAATACTCTCAGTCCCACCTAACCCCCAGGTCACCCACTAGCACCCAACAGGAAGGCACAGCTCTAGGATCAGCTTACACTCTATAAGACCTAACCTTAACCATCAGGGTGGAAAAGGCTAAACTGACTCTATGCCAATGACTGCCATCTCTATAATGGCCATTCCCTGATTCACATACTGTATGGTGGTTAGTTTGGTTGGTTAGAATATACAATGCATAATGTATACTGTACATTTTTAAGTCTTATGTGTATGGACCTCTGGAGTCTGGAAATGTCATCAGTCGTATAGTCCAATTTATTTAAAAAAAAAATGTATGCTGTTGTAAAACGTGTTTTGATTGCATTTGTTTATGACTAAATGTGTTTTTGTGTGTGAAAGCTTGTCTGGCAGCGCTGTGTTTTATGATCAAACTCACCTTACCTGACAGACTGATGTTTCTCGCCCTGTCTGTCCACACACTTTAGATATGTTCCCAGCATACACACATTTATAAAAATGTATAGACATGTGTCTACGTAATATTCTCCCACACGTTGTTAAAGATATTTAACATATTTCACACACACACACACACACACAAACAAACAAAGTGAGATTCATGACGCATCTGCAATGTTTGTGCGCAGGTTATTACTGCATTGCAATCTCTGTGTATTTCTTACCTTTGCTTTTCAAGACAGGGCCCTCAGGAGGAGAAGGCTGTCCGTTTTCCCTTTTTCTTCTTTCTCTCTCTCAGTTTCATGGTCTCCACTCATCTGTCAACACAAAGCATTTCTCATCACCTCTCTTTCTCTCTCTTTCTCTCTCTCCCCCCACCCTGCCTGTCTGTCCATACCAACCCCTTTCAAATCCCCCCCCCCCCCCCCACCGGTTTATTTTAAAAAGCTCTACGTACAAAACTCTAAACTGATAACACTTGTAATGCCTCCAATCTTCTGTTTAGAACCTTTGATTGTGATTGGGGTTTCACACATCTTCCACACCTGAGTTATTTGTGCAAAATCAAACTTTACCGTGAAATACAACGGGAACATTTCATTTAGTCACCAGTACATCAGATAATGATAGGTTCACCATTTAGTAATTTTAACTAAAAGTAAAGGTCGAGGGCCGACAAATGTCAAAACAGTTCTTTTTGAGGTGCTAAATAGAACACATAGCAGATGGCAAATATAATTTTCCAGACAGTACTTGACTATAAAAAAAATGTGTCCAATGGTACGTTGTACAGTATGTTAGTCTTACAGTTGTATTATCCTAATCCAATACATACAGTACCAGTCAAACGTTTGGACACCTCACCAGGTTTTCCTCATGGATTTTGCCTGTGTCTTTTTATCCTGAAAAACTCCCCAGTCCTTAACAATTACAAGCATAATGTGTTGTATTGGATTTGGCCCAAACATAACAGTTTGTATTCAGGACATTGCTTTGACACATTTTTTTGCAGTAGTGCCTTATTTTTTATTTTTTTATTCTGTACAGGCTTCCTTCTTTTCACTCTGTCAGTTAGGTTAGTATTGTGGAGTAACTACAAAGTTGTTGATCCATCCTCAGTTAAGTTAGTATTGTGGAGTAACTACAATGTTGTTGATCCATCCTCATTTAGGTTAGTATTGTGGAGTAACCACAATGTTGTTGATCTATTCTCATTTAGGTTAGTATTATGGAGTAACTACAATTTGTTGATCCAGCCTCAGTTTTCTCCTATCACAGCCATTAAACTCTGTAACTGTTTTAAAGTCACCATTGGCCTCATGGTGAAATCCCTGAACGGTTTCCTTCCTCTCCGACAACTGATTTAGGAAGGATGTCTGTATCTTTGTAGTGACTGGGTGTATTGATACACCATCCAATGTGTAATTAATAACTTCACCATGCTCAAAGGGATATTCAATGACTGTTTATTTTTATTTTTACCCTTCTACCAATAGGTGCCCTTCTTTGTGAGGCATTGGAAAACCTCCCTGGTCTTTGATGCTGAATATATTACAACTTTGCATTTCCTGTAGTGCAGGAAAATTCTCAGCAGCAAAATAGTGATCAAATTAAGATCCTACATTAAGATCCTGTACTTTAGTAGTTCTCAAAATCTGTAGTAGACAAGCCAGTTTACATGTCAAATCTATAGGTTTACCAAACGTTTAAGTGTTCATCAATTAAGAGCAGTCGAGTAATAGTACAATGTCTTGTAACAAAAGAGAAGAGAATTATATCAACGTAATGTGAGCATTGCAATGTGAAAGGCATTTATACACTTTTTATGAACATGTGTTGCAATGTGAAACATATGTTTCTAGATGAAACACTGATTAAGTTTATTGAAAAAGTGACGGTATGATTTTGTGTGTTGTGCTTAGTTGAAAAGGTGCTTAGAGTTTTGAAACAACTGACTTTTTGATGATCTGTTTAGAGTTTTGCAATTCAAAAAAGCAATTTTTTCTTTTTTTTAAGTAGGCACTACATAATTTTTGCTCAGTAGTTATCAGTTTTGAGCAGTTTGATTAAGTGATAGTTAATTGTATTGTAAACAAATTACAAGAAAATCATACCAAAAGTCAAGTTAATATTGCATTTTGAATATGAAAAATTGAAAGAGTGATTTGGTACAGTGAACAAGTCACTTTGTAAATTTGTTTGTTATACACAGTCCATTGAAAATGTGCTTAGAGTTGTGAAAATATACCACATACAGTACTTGTGAAAATTTCACCAAAGTGATTAAAATGTATATGTATTTGAGTGAACAGTAGGTACCAGTAAATGTTTATCTTTACTTTCTCAAAATCTTTACGTCTGTCCTTCTCCTTCTCTTGACAGTTTTGGTGCTTTTGTCGACCTCTCAGTTTTTCTCTATGAATATCAATGGAAATTTCATGAAATTATACTGTATCTTCCCAGAATGTTATTGTCTTGTTTTCCAGCCTGGATGAAACAAACATATTTTTGTTCTGTAACGATGACGTATTGTTTTTGGTGTTACATAAAGGACTCTTAATGGAAACCATGCATGAGTGTGGTTCTGCTTTAAGTGTTGAGTTGGAGTTCTTGTTCTCTTCTGATGCAGGCTATTAAACAGCTCCTCTGTTATGCATTGTTTAAGAACAACTCTCTTGTGTGTGGCAACTCTTTCATTTAACTCTTTCCAACTTTTTCACCAAGTAGGTCTGTTCTTGTTCATGTTTTTAAAAAAAATGCTTTGTTTATGCTTCACTTGTATTGGTACAATGCTATTTAGTTCATAACGTACGTCTCATAACGCACTGTGTTTGGCTCTTTAACACTGTGTTTAAGTCTGTTGAATAGTGGACGTTGTCATCGGGTCAGGTTGTATCATCTGGCCACCTGGTGTATCAGAGAAGCTGTCCTTTAATCACAGCCTCAGGCATGGCCTTCAGATCAACATCCACTAGTCCTTTAAACACACTAGGTCACCTCTAGTCCTCCCTCTGTGGCGGAACGCAACCCTCGACCCCCTCGAGAGAGAGAGAGAGAGAATGTGTGTGTGTGTGTGTGTGTGGGGGGGGAATAGAGAGAGGGTAACTCCAGCATTAGGGTAGACTGACACAGACCCATGAGCACAGAGTGAAAAGGTGCCTACCAAATGCCTCAATTAAGAGTGACCCCTGACCCCTATCTGTAGCCTGGAGCGACATGGGGTGACCTCAGCCGCGACCTGGCAACCCCAGAGTCAGCCGGAGGGGCTGGGCTCCACATAACGGCACCATTGTGCGTTTGATTTAAATATTATTATCATCATTACCGTCATTAGTGCTGTTATTGCAGCCACTTTATAATTAGGCCTACCATCAGGAGAGTAACAATATTATAGTCACCGGCGTATCTGTAATTACCATTATTTATGGTTAGTAAGTGATTGTTAATGTTATGACAGTGATTGTAACAGTAACAGTGGTATTACAAAGACTACAAGTAACTTTAATGTTATTTTGACAGTATGTGACTAAAGCAAAGCTCAGATTATTGTTTGCAGTGGAAGGTTTAGAACAGATTATAGAAACAAATTATAGGCTTGGTTGTATTAAACATAATCCAATGTCCATAGGCGGTATTAAGTGGTGTCTGAGAAGCAGTTACTGCTGCCTAAACAAAACCCCATGTCTCTTTCTTTACCATCCGTTCCATCTGACAGTGAGAGATACAATGAGATGACTGTGCCGAGAGGAGACAGGAGCTATGGTGAGAATTTAGACTCAGTGGTTACATAGAAACAAAACAACCATGGTGAGGGGAAAGTTTTCACAATCGGAAATAAAATGTTCAGATGAAGTTAAACATTTTCGTTCACACGACAGTATTTGTGTTAGTACAAGAGTCTAGTTTTCGTCAAATAAGTTTACAAACGTAGAAAGGGCAACGTCATTTTTTTTACTTACCACCTTGGTCATAAATAGTATCCAAATATCTGTCTAATAAAGGAAATGTATATGCATATTTATGAAGAGAAATAAATGCTAAGCCAACAACATAATAGCTTTCCTAAATTAAAGTTATTGTTCGCAAGCCTGGACCACAATCGTAAAAATATTTTGGTTTTACGAGACCGAGAGTAGCATGTGTTTTAGAGAGCCAGCTATATGTTTATTCCACATAGTTACAAATGTACGTCAACATAGCTCGTATATTATGGCCTTTTATTTTGTGGGCAAATTTATTTTGTGTGTGTGTGTGTGAGTTTATCTGCATGTCTGTCTGTGCAATTAGCCGTGTGTGTGTGTGTGTGTGTAACCATGTGAAACTTGCCACTGTGTGTGTTGTGAAAGTACCACATCCTGGTTGGTTTGTGGTTAATACTCGCCCATAACACCTATTCATATTCCATATTTCGCTAGCTAATTTCCCCAGCTGTGATCATGGTTTTTGGAAGGAATATTTGCCCATTCACACTCAAAATACGTGGTAATTTATATATCTGGTGGAGTCCAGGTGTCACATACAGTAAAAGGAGTGGTTGTTGTAAAAGCAGGTATTTTGTTCCTCTAGTTGGGTGCTTTTCATCCAGCTCCAGTTCCATCTAGCCTCTGCTGCTTCGGGGGATGGGGTCAAGTGGACCGTTTGACCCTGTGCTAACTCAGCCACAGCAGACAACACTTCTGCAGAGAGGCTGTATATTGACTACATACTTTAACTCCACTTAACAAATAAGGCCATGTTTTAAAATCCAGACTGTATGATTTTACAGACTTCTCATTTATCCTGCTTGGGTAGATTTGAGGGGATTGGAGTTTGGGACTTTTTCATTTTGTGTCCTGCTGAGATTTGAATTTATCCATCCCTCAATCTTACTGTGTCAACTGTATGTAATAACTGTATGATCTTGCAGTTTGGACAACTGGTAACAAATTATAATACCAGCTCTAATCCCGTGTTAGATTGTAACCGTATTGTCCTATAGAACATTTATGGATTTAATGTTGAATAGGTGAGCTGCATGAGGTTTTCTAGAAACTGCTTAGATAGCTGCGAATGCTTCTCAAATCTACCTCACTTACACACAGTGCTGGTCCGTCTCTGAATTAAGTGAATTAACTTGTATTGTTTCAGTAAAAATATCCAACTGTACACATGGAGGTGAAAACAAGCCAGTGGGTGAATCATGTCGGGCAGGCAGAGAGTTGATTTAAGAACTCATTAATTAGTAGAGTCTGAAGGCCCTGGCCATGGGGTCACACAGTGCAGTTTTTATGAGTTTGATTAAAACTCTCTCTGCATACCCACCTCAGTAATGACCTTGTGTGTGCGTGTGTATGTGTGTTTAAGTCAGTAGTTAAAGGCATATTAAACCGTGCCTCCATATTACTCAGTGGGTTGCATTCCCCACATGAAAGCTGGATACTTAAAATCACCCAGAGAAGTGTACGCTTCGCCTCACAAACAAGCTGTTGTGTGGGTTTAACTCAGTTGGAAAAACGCAATTTACACTGTACATACATGGCCCCTGAAGTACAAGAGGCAGGTGCAGTTGTACACTGCAGGGCACTTTTATTTGTGATTAACTTTCAAAACTGGCGTCAGACAGGCTTTTATTGTTTGTTTTATTTGTAAAGGAAATTAGAGGTAGGGCTGGAAACATATCCAATGGTCATAGTTACAGACGTGTTGGTACCCCTCCACAAAAAATGAAGAATGCACAATTTTCTCTGAAATAACTTGAAACTGACAAAAGCAATTGGCATCCACCATTGTTGATTCCATATTTAATAGAAATCAGACTTTGCTTTGGATTTTTTTTATTCAACATAATATTGTAAATAATAAAACAAAGGAAAATGGCTTGGACAAAAATGATGGGACCCTTTAACCTAATATTTTGTTGCACAATCTTTAGAGGCAATCCCTGCAATCAAACGTTTTCTGTAGCTCTCAATGAGACTGCTGCACCTGTTAACAGGTAGTTTGGCCCACTCTTCCTGAGCAAACTGCTCCAGCTGTCTCAGGTTTGATGGGTGCCTTCTCCAGACTGCAAGTTTCACCTCTTTCTATGGATGTTTGATAGGATTCAGATCAGGACTCACAGAAGGCCACTTCAGAATACTCCAATGTTTTGTTCTTATTTGTTCTTGGGTGCCTTTAGCTGTGTGTTTTGGGTCATTATCCTGTTGGAGGACCCATGACCTGTGTCTGAGACAGAGCTTTCTGACACTGGGCAGTACTTTTCACTCCAGAATGCCTTGATAGTCTTGAGATTTCATTGTGCCCTGCACACATTCAAGGCACCCTGTGCCAGGCACAGCAAAGCAGCCCCAAAAACATAACCGAGCCCTAAAACATAACCATGCCTCCTCCATGTTTCACTGTCGGTATGGTGTTCTTTTCTTTTCGTCTGTGAACATAGAGCTGATGTGACTTGCCAAAAAGCTCCAGTTTTGACTCATCTGTCCAAAGGACATTCTCCCAGAAGGATTGTGGCTTGTCAATATGCATTTTAGCAAATTCCATTAAAAAATTCCATTAAAAAGTCTGGCTTTTTAATGTTTTTTCCTGGTGTCTTCTTCCATGTAGCCCACTTTCGCTCAAAAAGCGATGGATGGTGCGATCAGAAACTGAGGTACCTTCACCTTGGACTTCAGCTTGTATCTCTTTGGCAGTTATCCTTAGTTGTTTTTCTACCATTCGCACTATCCTTCTGTTCAACCTGGGGTCGATTTTCCTCTTGCGGCCGCACCCAGGGAGGTTGGCTACAGTTCCATGGACCTTAAACTTCTTGATAATATTTGCAACTGTTGTCACAGGAACATCAAGCTGCTTGGAGATGGTCTTGTAGCCTTTACCTTTACCATGCTGGTCTATTATTGTCTTTCTGATCTCCTCAGACAATTCTCTCCTTTGCTTTCTCTGGTCCATGTTCAGTGTTGTGCACACAATGATACCAAACAGCACAGTGACTACTTTTCTCCATTTAAATAGGCTGAATGACTGATTACAAGACTGGAGACGTGTGATACTAATTAAAGAAACTAATTTGTTTGAAATCCAATTATTTATTATATTTTCTAAGGGGTACCAACTAATGTGTCCAGGCCATTTTAGAATATCTTTGTAGAATAAGCAATAGTTCATCTCTTTTCACAGCTTCTTTGCTTTATTCTATGACCAAAGGCATGCAAGTATACATGATAAAATAGCTTTTAATTTCATCACTTTTCAGAAGGAATGAAGCATTATTTCAATGAGCTGTGAGCGGACCAACAAATTTGAGCACGTCTGTATATATCCAGTGGCAGGTCTAGGCTATATCAAACCTATGCGATACAGTATAAATATATGTATACATTTTATAGGACTAGACGTTTCAACCACTGTTCAATAATGTTGTAAATTAAATTTACAATTTAACTAGAGCCAGTGTGAAAAAGGCAAGACATTTTTGTTTTTTGTTTGGCGTGTGTTGAGGTCTACCCCTCAGTTAAAGGCCTTTGTGGAAAAGAGATGGAGGAATGGAAAGCCCCCAGACACACACACACACACACCAAAGTTACTTTAATTCCTCTGAATTCGGAAAGGGGGGCGTTGGTTACCTGTGCGCCCCTCGGGCGTGTGAGTGTGAGTGTCTGTGTCTGTGTCTGTGTGTGTGTGTCAAGAGTGGCAGGTTGAGTCAGGTTGGGACTTGGGGCGATGGACTTGGTGGTGATAGTGGGTGATGAGATCACTGAGACAACACCCCTTCTCCTCCTCCACACACACACACACACACACACACACACACACAGTGTGTGTGTGTACGTGTGTGTACTGTCTGTACGTGTGTGTACGTGTGTGCTTTTCAGTGTCTCAGCAGGGCCAGACGGCCCAGTCTGACCCGACCCAGCCCGGCCTCATAAAGGCAGCATTGAGGCCTGGAAGCCCAGAGACGCACAGCGCCGCTTTTGTTGCCCTGCCCAAGGTGTGTTCCCCCTGGAGGGAGAGAGAGCGGGATGAAGAGAAAGAGAGAGAGAGGCTCCCCTGGCTGGTGTGACTCATTAGAGAAAATGCAACAGTTCTCTGGCTTGGAGGCTCATTATTTTGTGTGTTTATTTGAGGAAATAAAACAGTTTCTTTATTTTTATGTAGGTTTTCATCAGCCAGTTGGTTCCCCCCATCTTTGTTCCCTCCCTCTTTCTTCACCAAAGTCCCCTCTTTCTCTTAGTAATCCAGCTCCCAACGTAATTAATGAAACGCTACTCACCTCTTACGAATGGAGAAAAGGCTCAGTGCCTGAAATAAACTCTTTCTTTCTCTCGCTCTCTTTCCTTTTTTCTATCCTCTTTCACTGTCAACACTTTCTTTTGCCTTCCCTGCTTTTCTTTCTTTCCTTCTTTTTCTCATTCTTTCATAGTACTAGAGAGACTTGGGTCTTATGTTAGCCTATTGGAAATGAAGCAACACCAGGACTGTCTGCGGTGTGGTTCCTCTCAGCACATCCCGTATTAACTTCATCTCTCCTCCATGCTTCACCTCTTCAGGGTCAGATTGAGATGGCAATGAAGCTTCAGACTGACCCTGGTTCCCACCAAACACTTCCCCATAAGGATGCTTAAAGTCAATGATTGTGTGTGCGTGCGGGAGTGCATAGGATGTGGTCAGGATGTGGTCTTTGCACCACTTACTTTAATTTGTACATTAGACACCCGTCTATATCACTCACCCACCTACTCAATAGTTTTTTACCCATACTTCTTACCTTAAGAGATTATTTGTCTCTGCAGCACAAAAGCCTTTTTCCTTCTCAGTGAAAATATTTGGAGGAGAAAGCCCACGTTGGCCCTCACAGAGTAGTGCTGAAACCCCGAAGATCCAAATATTTAAAGAAAATATGTCAATAAGAGAATTTATGACTTGAAAAACAATTGAGAGAGAGTTCGTGCTTTTGTTTTGCGTGTCTGTGCATTATGTGTATGATTGCGGAACAATGAGTAATGAGTTAAGGGGCAGAACAGAACACAACAAGACAAAAGCAAACAAAACAACAAACCATAACATCCCGTAAACCGCCGGGTCAGAGCTAGGCCTAATGGCAGACCTGATGGGACAAACAGAACAATGAGAACCAGATTGAAACCCTGGCAGAGGGAGGGATGTATTTTGTGGACTGATTGGAAATGGTTGAGAGGGAGGTTTAGAGATGGAGGAAGAGGTGGTTAGAGAGGGGGAGGGATAAAAACAGGAAGAAGAGATGGAGAGGAGAAAGAGGGTATCTATGACAGCTGTGATGATAGATGGATCAGGGTATTGATCCATCTATCTATTGATAGAGGGTCGATTTAGTGGATTGAATGTCTTGGGTAGAAGGGGTAATGTCTTGGGTAGAAGGGGTAATGTCTTGGGTAGAAGGGGTAATGTCTTGGGTAGAAGGGGTAATGTCTTGGGTAGAAGGGGTAATGTCTTGTGTAGAAGGGGTAATGTCCTGGGTAGAAGGGTTAATGCTATGTGTATAGTGTAGGGGGTACAGTCTGACCTGAACAGGAAAAACTCAGGGTCCTATGTATTATATATGGTATAGGGACATACACGTGCGTGAGTGGTGTGTGCATGTGTGTGTCCTTCCTGTAACGTGGCTGGGTTGGCCAGCCGGCCTGGCCCCACATGTGGAACAGTTTACTGAAATGGAACTCTAAATTAGAGGTGGTCTGAGGCAGCCCGCTGCAGTAGGCTGTAATTAACTTGCTCTGTGAACAAGGGAGAGAGACAGACAGACAGGGGGAGGGAGGAAGAGAATAATAGGAGTATATGTTTGTGCTGGTGTGTCTGTTTTCGGTGTTTGTTGTGTGTGTTATGGCCTCATTGTGTACGTTTGTGTATGTGCGCGTGTGTGCATGTTTGCTCAGTATGCCACCCTACTGCTCCTACAGTGCCCCCCAGTGCGTGGAACAGGTTACTGCAGAGTGAGTGTGTGTGTGAGTGGGTTTTTCCACTGTACACGTTAATCCATGGACATGTTTTTCCATGTTTTGAGAGGGTACTGTGAGTTCCTCACCTCTCCCTCTCCTTGTCACTCTCTCTCCCTCCCTCTCTCTCCTTTCTCATTTTCCCACTCCCCCTCTTTCTCTCTCTCCCTCTCCCCCCTCCTCTCTCACTCTCCCTCTCTCTCGCTCCCTCCATCTCCCCCTACCTCTGAATCATAAGCTGCAGCATGCCCAAAACAACACTGCATTCTTTGGCTCCTGTGTGTTTACCACCGCTCCACCAGATAGAATGTGACCCCACCCACTCATCACATCACTCTGTGGGGGGACGGCACACCAGAAGGAGATACGGAGGGAGGGAGAGACACAACGATAGATAGAGGAAATCATTTGATCTCACTAAGTACGTCTTCTGCTGCTTTTAGCGTGTCCAACTCAGAGGATGGGTGGGGTGTGAGTGAAGAGCATAGAGAACAGCAAGACAGCAAATGTTTAAGGCACTGCATCCTTCAATCAAAACCATCAGATGTTCCCTGGTCACTTGACCACAACATGAACATCTCCAGACTGTAGTTATAGAGTCACTTGCCTTGGTGTGCCGTGAAGGTTGGTATTAGAATAAGGGAAAAGTAGCCATATTGTAATGGGTTAAGTGTGCCCGTGTGTTGGGCACAGTACCCTGGGTAGAGCAGCCACAGTGTCAGGCTGGCAGAGTTGGTCTGTTTTAAATCAGATGGCATTTCACTATTTGGATGCCTTTCAAAGAATGACAGAAATGAGACCTCTCTCTGCACTGTCTTGTCCTCTCAGCCCTACTTTGTACTTATTTTAAGTACAATGTCTTCATCCTATCCCATGTTCCCTTTATTCCTCCTCATTTTCTTCTCCTTTTAATGTCTTACAATTTATTGAGTCAGCTACAGTTTCTCCATGAACGATGCCATCCCTCTATGTTTGTAACAGACTTCTCATTTGATCATATTTGCATTGATGCATTTGGATTGAGGCTGTGTAGCCTAATACCAGACAGGAATTGTAACTAACCTCCTATTCTCTCCTCTTTCCCTCCAGAGAGCGTGGATCTGAGGCAGTGTTGCCCAGGCTTGGTGTCTCGTCTGTGGGTCCCACCTGAGCTCTTCACCCCTTCTCAGCCCTGTACTCTTAGGCCCGCAGGACCAGCCCAAATAAGACCACTGACTGAACCGGAATTATCCTCAACGCCATGGCAACCAACAGGGAACGGCAGGTGGGTCACATGACTGGCTTCTCACCTGCCGTCTACCCCTTTGCCTTCAACTCCATGAGGAGCCACTCACCCTTCGACCTGCTGGCCAATAGCAGCTTGTTTGGACGATTTGGGGCGGACCTACCAAAAGAGATGGCTGCATTGTGTAAGTACTGTTAATCATACTGAGAGAGAGAGAGAGAGAGAGAGACAGAGAGAGAGAGAGAGAGAGAGAGAGAGAGAGAGAGAGAGAGAGAGAGAGAGAGAGAGAGAGAGAGAGAGAGAGAGAGAGAGAGAGAGAGAGAGAGAGAGAGAGAGAGAGAGAGAGAGAGAGAGAGAGAGCAAACTAAAGTCCAAAAGAGAGAGGGGTAAGTGTAAAACAAAGTGTCATGGCCCTGGGTTGGCAGGGTACAGTGCTCTCTCTGGTCTGAAGGCAGCAGGAAGAACAAGTACCCCTTTATGAGCTGGCTTTGCACACAGAGGTGAATAGAATTATAACATATAAAAAACGACATTAACAGAGTGCGAGAGAGAGAGAGTAAAGGACGAGAGAGAGAGGGAGAGAGAGACAGAGAGAGAGAGAGAGAGAGAGAGAGAGAGAGAGAGAGAGAGAGAGAGAGAGAGAGAGAGAGAGAGAGAGAGAGAGAGAGAGAGAGAGAGAGAGAAATAGGTTTGAAACAGTTCCTTGTTTTTTGGATGGGTGAGCCGGTGGGGCTGTCAGAGTTTCCATACAAGTTCAAAGGGGGTGCTGTTGTCCAGAGAGAGAGAGAGAGCGAGGAAGGGGGTAGGGGTTTGGCAAGGGTGGAAAGTCAACCCAGTAACTTTTTGTGCCTGTCACAAATTTCAAATTAAGTAATTTGTGTTTATTTCACAATAATCTGTGATAGTGTGTTGGAAAAGTAGAGGGATGAGTGAGGGAGAAAGCATGGGGGAAATAATTTGAAATACTATTATCTCTTTTAAGCATGTTGAAATAGATTTTGGGAAGGAGACTGACACACATACACACTCATCCAGCAGTCCCAATACAGTACAGTCATTTCCTTGCCCTTGTTCTTCTCCAGCAGACATGTAGAGACTGAGAGCAGTATGAGCAGCTTGCTCTGTTATTAGTGCCCTGGCTCTGACTATAACCACATGAAACACATAGGCGTCAGTACTGCCCGAATGAAGCCTGGAGAGGAACAGATCAATGACAGATGGATGCTGAGGTACTGCATGCGAGAACAAAGGATAATATAATACTAGTACATATTATTGGACAAAGTTAGTAAGGACTAAGTTTTATGGTAAGGTGCAATGGACCTGGAATAATGAGTTCTGTTAACTCTAATGGTTTGAGGAAACCAATTTCCTTGAACGGTTTGAGTTTGAAAGCTTAAACATTAGAGTGTTTTGAGTTTGTTCAACAATCATCATTGTTGACACTACTTAAATACTAACTAGTAGAACTTGAAAATATTGAGTTAAGTTTATCAAATGTTATAATAGTTTTATAGTAGTTTCCTAGGGTTTGTCTTGGTCGGTATGGTCACTAAAAACTCCCAATACAGTATAACAATTGAATATTACTACATTAATGCTAACATTGATCCAAAATGACTTACAGTAAGTAGCCAGCCCTCCAATTCACTGCATTGGTTATAAAAACTGTACAAGACTCATGATTCCCCTTCTGCTCTCCCTGTCCTCCATGTCCAAACCTGTCTATTCACCTTGACAGGCTTTCACATGTCAATCAATCCTCCTCCCTCCTCCTCTCCCTCCCTCCTCCTCTCCCTCCCTCCCTCCCTCCCTCCCTCCCTCCCTCCCTCCCTCCTCCCTCCCTCCCTCCCTCCCTCCCTCCCTCCCTCCCTCTGTCCCTCCCTCCCTCCTATAGGGATTTGAGGAAGAGGGCAGTAGAGAAGACTCCCCACTAAACCCTCTGGCTGAGCCAGAATCTGACAACACATCCTGCCTAGAGAACACACACACACTCTGACTGACACACACTCACACACACACACACACACACACACACACACACACACACACACACACACACACACACACACACACACACACACACACACACACACACACACACACACACACACACCACACACACACACACACACACACACACACACACACACACTGACAGACACACACACACACACACACACACACTGACATACATACACACACACACACTGACAGACATACACACACACACTCTGACAGACATACACACACACACACACACACACACACACACACACTGACAGACACACACACACACACACTCTGACAGACACACACACACACACACACTGCCAGACACACACGCACACACTCTGACAGACACACACACGCACACACACTGGCAGACACACACACACACACTCTGACAGACACACACACACACTGACAGACACACATACACACACTGACAGACACACACACACTCTGACAGACACACACACACACTGACAGACACACACACACACTGGCAGACACGCACACACACTGGCAGACACACACACACACACACACTCTGATAGACAAACACACACACTCTGACAGACACACACACACACACTGACAGACACACACACACACACACACACACACACACTCTGACAGACACACACACACACACACACACTGCCAGACACACACGCACACACTCTGACAGACACACACACGCACACACACTGGCAGACACACACACACACACACTCTGACAGACACACACACACACTGACAGACACACATACACACACTGACAGACACACACACACTCTGACAGACACACACACACACTGACAGACACACACACACACTGGCAGACACACACACACACACACACACACACACTGGCAGACACACACACACACACACTCTGATAGACAAACACACACACTCTGACAGACACACACACACACACTGACAGACACACACACACACACACACACACACTCTGACAGACACACACACACACACACACACACACACACACCACACACACACACACACACACACACTCTGACAGACACACACACACACACACACACACTGCCAGACACACACGCACACACTCTGACAGACACACACACGCACACTCTGACAGACACACACACACACTTACAGACACACATACACACACTGACAGACACACACACACTCTGACAGACACACACACACACTGACAGACACACACACACACACACACTGGCAGACACACACACACACTGGCAGACACACACACACACACACACACACTTACAGTGAGCTCCAAAAATATTGGGACAGTGACAAATGCTTTGTTGTTCTTTTGACTTTGTTCTAATACGTTTGGTCCCGTAAAATGGGGGGACTATGTACAGAAAGTGCTGTAATTTCTAAACGGTTCACCCAATATGCATGGAAATACCCTCAAATTAAAGCTGTCTGTACTTTAACCTCATAGTCATTGTATCATTTCAAATCCAAAGTGCTGGAGTACAGAGCCAAAACAACCAACAATGTGTCACTGTCCCAATACCTTTGTAGCCCACTCTAGCTGTCGGATTGGGTTAGTAGAGAAAAATTCTAGTATTGTTGCCTGTGTGTGCCTCTGCGTGTGTGTCCTGATCTACCAGGGAGATTATCAGCTCATCTGGCCACAGTGGCTGTTATCTGTTGATCTCTGCCTTTATCTGGAGTCTTCAGACCAAACGGTAGGGAGTCCATTAGCACCACTTAATACCTGATAACATCTCAGACCTGCCCCTCAGAGAGAGGGAGGGAGAGAGAGGGCGAAGGGGGGGGGGGGAGATAGAGGGAGAGAAAGGAGGGGGCGATAGACAGAGAGAGAGATATATAGAGATAGAGAGAGAGAGAGAGAGAGAGAGAGAGAGAGAGAGAGAGAGAGAGAGCAGACGAGCTCCCAAATTTTTCAGCATGTTTCTACAAAAAGATAGATTTAGAGTTCGATAAACTTGGATTACTACCCTCCACAACATAACCTTCACTCCAAATTAAAACTCCAAACCGACAACCTGATTTTGGACAAAATTACCTGGAAGGATTCCTACTACCAAAGATTCTTATTTCCAAGCTATAAAGCAAATGCTCTGGCAAACAAACAACAGAAACCTGAAAACACCATCCAACCTGAAACTGAGTGAGTAATGTTTAGTCTGAAGCTACTTTTAAAGCCAAGAAGAAAAATACATTACAATTATATATACTGAATGCTAAATTATGGCTACCAAGCCTGCTAGGTCAGTACATATCTGACTACAACTTCAGTTAGCACTGAGGTGTGAAGTGAGAGGTATCAAAGCCCTTGACCCCAACAATGGCAGGAGAGTTCCACAGCCTACCCGACCCAAATCCAGAGGCCTTTGAAGCCCCCTCCTGCTGCTCAGAGGTAATTAAAATACAGTATCCTCTGGATGTAAAGAATTACAAGGCACGAAAAGTGTACAAAAAGAAGTGTGAAGTGAGAGGTATCAAAGCCCTTGACCCCAACAATGGCAGGAGAGTTCCACAGCCTACCCGACCCAAATCCAGAGGCCTTTGAAGCCCCCTCCTGCTGCTCAGAGGTAATTAAAGTACAGTATCCTCTGGATGTAAAGAATTACAAGGCACGAAAATGTACAAAGTGTCCATCGCCTGGCACGGCGCAGTGCTATAACGAGGACTCTGAGTCAGCCAATGTACATCTGTACAAATCTGGAACAGTAATGGTACAGGGCAAACCCAAACAGTTTCAGCTAGACTTTCACATAATCAAAGAGATAGCTCAGCAGGATAATCTCTCTCTTGAGAAAGATATCTGTCAGACCAGACCTCTTCATTATACAACCCCACAGACGAGCAACCCCAAGCGGAAAGTCAACCTCCCAGCACAGAGTACTACTCCCTCATTGAAATGAAGGATCAATTCACCCAGCTGGAGGTAAGGCAGGTGGAGCTGTTACAGCAGGTGAACCCACTCCAGTCAGCACAGATAGTCCAGCTCAACAACACCCCCTCAACCAGACCTGGAGAGCTGGAGATGGAGAGAGACATATCTGCACTCTGGACTGTAGTGAGACAACATCAACAGGATAAAGAGCAAGAGACCTGGAACTGTTGGGGTGTTAGGACCTAGTTTAACAATTATGCATCCATCCGTGAGTAACTCTTGTCTGTAATCACTCATTCACTCCGGACTTATTTATTCATTCAGGTCTGTATATACATATTCATGTACAGTTGTTATATCATATCACTTGCAATATTGTAAGTAATTATTGGACTGAACTTACGTAGTCATTCACTCAGGAATGCATACTAGTATCCTGTCAGTTCTTTTTTCATTGCTTTTAGTATATCGAATGTGCAATACGTGCATTTATCTGTAATTAAACCCTGCGCACTAAGGACTGTATTTTAAGGGAATTACTATTATTACCCTAAATTATATCATACACACATTTAGCTATTTAAGTATCTTTTCCTGTCATTTACCTGTACAGTTAATGTAACCATATTCACTCTCGTTGAATGGCAACAAAGACTTTATTGAAGAATCCCTGCTGTTGACCAATCACCAATGAAGGGGCGAAGGCTTTGGCTCTGAACTTCGGCTTGCCTCAAGAACAAAATGTGTGTTTCTGAACAGCCGAAAGGAACCTTACTGAAGTCCAAAACTAACAAAAACATCACAAAATGTGATCACAATATATGCACAAACTCTTCTTAACTGTTTCGGCTAGGAAGCATGCGGACACTTTAACAGTGGAGGCCCCCTGGAGGTCAGGGTTCCTGTGCTCGTGCCCTGTGTGCCCGGTTGGTAATTCAGACATGATTATTACAAGTTTAAAAAGCTGGCTAGACTAACTAGAGTAATTTACCAATCAAATATAGTTTTACTGACATGGGCTAATTGAGTGACTTTCAGTGAGTGGCATATTACAAGAGAATAACTACTGTTGCACAGCCAAGTTAAGAAATTGCACCTTGTGTATTCTATTATTCTAACTCTCAACAGTAAGTTGAGACCCTGACGGAGTTCCTAATTTAAAAAATTATAAAAAAAATAAAAAAAACAATTCAGTGTCCTCGTTATGTAGCTGCGGCCCTGCACACAAAAACATGTTCTGCTGTCATGTAAGCCGGCATAACTTGGAGGAATTCTGCCTGTTATAGGCGGTCTGGACAGAAGCAGTCAGAGATGAAATGGATAACGGCGCGTTTCAAATGAATGCCACATTTTGATGAAAACAACAGCGAGAATGGGCTAAAAGTAAAGGTTACATTGGTACTGAAGGGGCCCAGAACAAACTGCACATTGTGCCTAATTATTTATCTATATAAAATCGGTTGGAATTTTGGGTCTGGTCCCAGCTCTCAAACAGCAGAGAGGCCTGTGTGTGAGTGTGTGTGTGTGTGAGTGTGTGTGTGTGGGTGTGTGTGTGTGTGTGTGTGTGTGTGTGTGTGTGTGTGTGTGTGTGTGTGTGTGTGTGTGTGTGTGTGTGTGTGTGTGTGTGTGTGTGTGTGTGTGTGTGTGTGTGTGTGTGTGTGTGTGTGTGTGTGTGTGTGTGTGTGTGTGTGTGACAGTGATCAAGAGAGGGAGGTTGAATGTGTTATTGGAGAAAGATAACTGTGTATAATGTGGGGAAGTTAATTCAATTCTGGTTGAAAAATATTTTAACCCTTTTTATTCTGCACCAAACGTCATCAGACCCGTGTGCGCAACAAGACAAAATACACAAAATACACATATATACACTAATTGTTCTTTGTATTCGTTTTTAAATGTAGTCGTTTGACAGATGGGGCTGTGAGGAGTGTGGGTGGCTCCATATGATGACAGATGGGGCTGTGGGGAGTGTGGGTGGCTCCATATGATGACAGATGGGGCTGTGGGGAGTGTGGGTGGCTCCATATGATGACAGATGGGGCTGTGAGGAGTGTGGGTGGCTCCATATGATGACAGATGGGGCTGTGGGGAGTGTGGGTGGCTCCATATGATGACAGATGGGGCTGTGAGGAGTGTGGGTGGCTCCATATGATGACAGATGGGGTTGTGGGGAGTGTGGGTGGCTCCATATGATAACAGATGGGGCTGTGAGGAGTGTGGGTGGCTCCATATGATGACAGATGGGGCTGTGGGGAGTGTGGGTGGCTCCATATGATGACAGATGGGGCTGTGAGGAGTGTGGGTGGCTCCATATGATGACAGATGGGGCTGTGGGGAGTGTGGGTGGCTCCATATGATGACAGATGGGGCTGTGAGGAGTGTGGGTGGCTCCATATGATGACAGATGGGGCTGTGGAGAGTGTGGGTGGCTCCATATGATGACAGATGGGGCTGTGAGGAGTGTGGGTGGCTCCATATGATGACAGATGGGGCTGTGGGGAGTGTGGGTGGCTCCATATGATGACAGATGGGGCTGTGAGGAGTGTGGGTGGCTCCATATGATGACAGATGGGGCTGTGGGGAGTGTGGGTGGCTCCATATGATGACAGATGGGGCTGTGAGGAGTGTGGGTGGCTCCATATGATGACAGATGGGGCTGTGGGGAGTGTGGGTGGCTCCATATGATGACAGATGGGGCTGTGAGGAGTGTGGGTGGCTCCATATGATGACAGATGGGGCTGTGGAGAGTGTGGGTGGCTCCATATGATGACAGATGGGGCTGTGGAGAGTGTGGGTGGCTCCATATGATGACAGATGGGGCTGTGAGGAGTGTGGGTGGCTCCATATGATGACAGATGGGGCTGTGGAGAGTGTGGGTGGCTCCATATGATGACAGATGGGGCTGTGGAGAGTGTGGGTGGCTCCGCGTGATGACAGATGGGGTTGTGGAGAGTGTGGGTGGCTCCATATGATGACAGATGGGGCTGTGAGGAGTGTGGGTGGCTCCGCGTGATGACAGATGGGGCTGTGGAGAGTGTGGGTGGCTCCATATGATGACAGATGGGGCTGTGGGGAGTGTGGGTGGCTCCACATGATGACAGATGAAGATTAAGTAGCCTTTGACAAAAGATGGACACAAACCTAAACCAATGAAAATCTTCTGCATAAATAAAGGCGTGGTCTTAAGAGCAAAGTGGTCTAATTGAGCTCACTCGGTGGTTGCAGTCCGAGGAGGAGGAGGGTGGCGCACAGGCTCTCCAATTTCCCTTGTCTGGCTGACGCTCCAAAGCATTTCAGAAGCGTTCATACAAACAGAGAATCCCAACAATCAAGTTTCCTAATTATCATAATAGTAAAACAAAAAGTAGTATTTTGTGTACATCATGTATAGGCACTGAACCTATGTAGATCTTCACGGATCTCTTCCTGATCCAAAGCTCTTCCTGTCTTTGTTCATCATCCTCAGACTGTGTTATTTCTTGTCCCAAAGATTACTATAAGCTTTCTCATTTAGAATGATCCACAGTCTGATACACAGGTTTGGACTTCTGAGCAAATGCTATACATTCCAACACAGGCAGATACCACACAAACTGCAGCTTGAGGTTCCCTAGCCCCTTAAATGCGACCATAATTGGGATTGCAGCCTTATTGATGAACACATTGTGATTTGTGCCCATACTGTTAGTGCTGGTGTTATGAAAGACAGAGAGAGCCCGTTGTTCTGGCCTGCGTGTGTTTGTCTCAGAGATGATGACAGAATGAATAGCTGAGGAACCAGATTCTGA
Organism: Thymallus thymallus; assembly: GCA_023634145.1. NCBI lineage: Eukaryota > Metazoa > Chordata > Actinopteri > Salmoniformes > Salmonidae > Thymallus > Thymallus thymallus. The sequence goes on along the minus strand of CM042409.1, from coordinate 36,338,979 downwards.
AATGCCCTGTGAAGAGCTGGAATGTGACTGTGTGTGTACTATGTGTATGAGTTGGAGAGAAAGAAAGAAAGAAGAGAAAGAAAGAAAGAAAGAAAGAAAGAAAGAAAGAAAGAAAGAAAGAAGAAGAAAGAAAGAAAGAAAGAAAGAAAGAAAGAAAGAGTGAGCGAGGGAATGGGCCGCCCTTTTCCTGTCTGCATTCCCTCTTTCATTTCTGTCTCTCTTTCCTCGGTCCTGGGGCTGGAAGCTGTAGGGGAGGGGGGTTTGAGGGGGTACAGGGGTGTGGGCAGCTGTAATTGTCTCAAGGTGTGGAGAGAACAGAGCAAGCTGAGATTGTGCAGCTACACTCCCTGCTGTGTGTCACAGAGAAGTGTGTATGTGTGTGTGTGTGTGTGTGTGTGTGTGTGTGTTTTTGTGTGTGTGTATGTTTTTGTGTGTGTGTGTGTGTGTGTGCGCGCGTGCGTGTGTGTACGTGTGACGTGTTGAAAGACAGGTAAAAATGTTGAGACTGAGAGAGGGAAACGTTTGTAGGGGGACACGGGGGAATGCTTATAGGAACAAAGCAATGGTGAAAAGGCAAAAAGAGGCCATCGCATTATGAGAAGAGGGACTGTGTTCTTGGAAGTTTCACTATTGTTCAGTTGACATTAAAACTTCCATAGTGAGAGAACAGAGAGAAAAAGAGGAAGAGAGGCAGAGAGGAAGAGTAATAGAGAGAAAAAAATGCAACAGTACATGAACATAGTGGGGAAGATATTGACACAACAGTAAACTTGCAATAATACAATAAGGGAAAATTATTGTTGATAATGAGAAACCAAAAAAACTGAGCGATCAGAGGAAAAGTGAGCCAGGGAAAGAACAGAATCCAGGGAGGAGAAGGGCAGCATACGTTTGAAGGGAGGAGTTAGTGCCCCAGTGGGGGTTTCTTCAGAGTTCATCCCTCTTGAATGAGGAAAGGGAGGTGGGGGGGGTGTTGACCGTATAGAGATCATATGAAGTATCCAAAATCACGGCAGTTGAGTTGGCTTTCAGTGAAAAGCATGGTTTTAATGTGCCTGAAGCAGCCAATAACCCCAGGGCTGGAAAAATCAACTGAATTGAATGAATTGATTTAGAAAGGCAACACAAGCCAGATGAAGTGGGAAGAGAGAGTGTCTTCTGAAAGAGAAAACACATACCAGGGAAGGAGGGAGGGATAGAGAGAGAGAGAGAGAGAGAGAGAGAGAGAGAGAGAGAGAGAGAGAGAGAGAGAGAGAGAGAGAGAGATAATGTCTCTATTCCTTCGAAGCTTTTGTGAGTGTAATGTTTATTGTTTGGCAATGTAAACATGTTTGCCATGCCAATAAAGCCCTTTGAATTGAATTGAGAGAGAGACGTGAGGTAGAGAGATAGAGATGAGGTAGAGTGATAGAGATGAGGTAGAGTGATAGAGATGAGGTAGAGAGATAGAGATGAGGTAGATAGAAAGACATGAGGTAGAGTGATAGAGATGAGGTAGAGAGATAGAGATGAGGTAGAGTGATAGAGATGAGATAGAGAGATAGAGATGAGGTAGAGTGATAGAGATGAGGTAGCGAGATAGAGATGAGGTAGAGGGATAGAGATAAGGTAGAGGGATAGAGATGAGGTAGAGAGATAGAGATGCGGTAGAGAGATAGAGATAAGGTAGAGGGATAGAGATGAGGTAGAGAGATAGAGATGAGATAGAGAGATAGAGATAAGGTAGAGAGATAAAGATGCGATAGAGAGATAGAGATAAAGTAGAGGGATAGAGATTAGGTAGAGTGATAGAGATGAGGTAGAGAGATAGAGATGAGGTAGAGAGATAGAGATGCGGTAGAGAGATAGAGATAAGGTAGAGGGATAGAGATGTGGTAGAGAGATAGAGATGAGGTAGAGAGATAGAGATGAGGTAGAGTGATAGAGATGAAGTAGAGAGATAGAGATTAGGTAGAGAGATAGAGATGAAGTAGAGAGATAGAGATGAAGTAGAGAGATAGAGATGAAGTAGAGAGATAGAGATGAGGTAGAGAGATAGAGATGAAGTAGAGAGATAGAGATGAGGTAGAGAGATAGAGATGAAGTAGAGAGATAGAGATGAAGTAGAGAGATAGAGATGAAGTAGGGAATAGAGATGAGGTAGAGAAATAGAGATGAGGTAGAGAGATAGAGATGAAGTAGAGAGATAGAGATGAGGTAGAGAGATAGAGATGAAGTAGAGAGATAGAGATGAAGTAGAGAGATAGAGATGACGTAGAGAGATAGAGATGAAGTAGGGAATAGAGATGAGGTAGAGAGATAGAGATGAGATAGAGAGATAGAGATGAGGTAGAGTGATAGAGATGAGATAGAGAGATAGAGATGAGGTAGAGAGATAAAGATGCGATAGAGAGATAGAGATAAAGTAGAGGGATAGAGATTAGGTAGAGTGATAGAGATGAGGTAGAGAGATAGAGATGAGGTAGAGAGATAGAGATGCGGTAGAGAGATAGAGATAAGGTAGAGGGATAGAGATGTGGTAGAGAGATAGAGATGAGGTAGAGAGATAGAGATGAGGTAGAGTGATAGAGATGAAGTAGAGAGATAGAGATTAGGTAGAGAGATAGAGATGAAGTAGAGAGATAGAGATGAAGTAGAGAGATAGAGATGAAGTAGAGAGATAGAGATGAAGTAGAGAGATAGAGATGAGGTAGAGAGATAGAGATGAAGTAGAGAGATAGAGATGAAGTAGAGAGATAGAGATGAAGTAGGGAATAGAGATGAGGTAGAGAGATAGAGATGAAGTAGAGAGATAGAGATGAGGTAGAGAGATAGAGATGAAGTAGAGAGATAGAGATGAAGTAGAGAGATAGAGATGACGTAGAGAGATAGAGATGAAGTAGGGAATAGAGATGAGGTAGAGAGATAGAGATGAGGTAGAGAGATAGAGATGAAGTAGAGAGATAGAGATGAAGTAGAGAGATAGAGATGAAGTAGGGAATAGAGATGAGGTAGAGAGATAGAGATGAAGTAGAGAGATAGAGATGAAGTAGAGAGATAGAGATGAAGTAGAGAGATAGAGATGAAGTAGAGAGATAGAGATGAGGTAGAGAGATAGAGATGAAGTAGGGAGATAGAGATGAGGTAGAGAGATAGAGATGAAGTAGAGAGATAGAGATGAAGTAGAGAGATAGAGATGAAGTAGGGAATAGAGTTGAGGTAGAGAGATAGAGATGAGGTAGAGAGATAGAGATGAAGTAGAGAGATAGAGATGAGGTAGAGAGATAGAGATGAAGTAGAGAGATAGAGATGAAGTAGAGAGATAGAGATGACGTAGAGAGATAGAGATGAAGTAGAGAGATAGAGATGAAGTAGAGAGATAGAGATGAAGTAGAGAGATAGAGATGAGGTAGAGAGATAGAGATGAAGTAGGGAGATAGAGATGAGGTAGAGAGATAGAGATGAAGTAGAGAGATAGAGATGAAGTAGAGAGATAGAGATGAAGTAGGGAATAGAGTTGAGGTAGAGAGATAGAGATGAGGTAGAGAGATAGAGATGAAGTAGAGAGATAGAGATGAGGTAGAGAGATAGAGATGAAGTAGAGAGATAGAGATGAAGTAGAGAGATAGAGATGACGTAGAGAGATAGAGATGAAGTAGGGAATAGAGATGAGGTAGAGAGATAGAGATGAGGTAGAGAGAGATGAAGTAGAGAGATAGAGATGAAGTAGGAATAGAGATGAGGTAGAGAGATAGAGATGAGGTAGAGAGATAGAGATGAAGTAGAGAGATAGAGATGAGGTAGAGAGATAGAGATGAAGTAGAGAGATAGAGATGAAGTAGAGAGATAGAGATGAAGTAGGGAATAGAGATGAGGTAGAGAGATAGAGATGAAGTAGAGAGATAGAGATGAGGTAGAGAGATAGAGATGAGGTAGAGAGAGGGAAAACACCAAATAATGCATGCAAAGTAGAATTAGGCTGATTCCCGCTAATGATCAAAATCCAGAAAAGATTTGTTAAATTTGGCAACCACCTAAAAGAAAGCTATTCCCAAACCTTCCATTACAAAGCCATCACCTACAGAGAGATGAACCTGAAGAGTCCTGTAAGCAAGCAGGTACTGGGGCTCTGTTCACAAAACACAACCAGACCCCACAGACACAACTAGACCCAACCAATCATGAGAAGACAAAATATAATTACTTCACACATTGGAAAGAATTAACAAAAAAGCTGAGCAAACTAGAATGCTAGTTGACCTTAAACAGAGAGTACACAGTGGCAGAATACCTGACGACTGTGACTGACTCAAACTTAAGGAAAGCTTTGACTATGTACAGACTCAGTGAGCATAGCCTTGCTATTGAGTGAGGCCACCGTAGGCAGACCTGTCTCTCAAGAGAAGACAGGCTATGTGCACACTGTTCAGATAAAGAGGTGGAAACTGAGCTACACTTCCTAACCTGCTGCCAAATGTATGACCATATTAGAGACACATATTTCCCTCAGATTACACAGATCCACAAAGAATTTGGAAACAAATCCAATTTTGATAAACTCCCCATATCTATTGGGTGGACATACCACAGTGTGCCATCAAAGCAACAAGATTTGTGACCTGTTGCCACAAGAAAAGGGCAACCAGTGAAGAACAAACACCACCCATATTTCTATTTATTTATTTTCCATTTAGTAGATTTACAACATTTGAAATTTCTCTATTCCTTTGGAACTTTTGTGAATGTAAGGTTTACTGTACATTTTTTACTGTTCATTTCACTTTTGTTTATTATCTATTTCACTTGCTTTGGCAATGTAAACATACGTTTCCCATGCCAATTAATGGAATTGAATTGAGAGATGAGGTTAGAGAGAAAATTGTATATAGACTGGAGAACACACTGTACACACAGCAGACACAATGCTTGTTGTTGATTTATGGAACATGCTCCCCTTTTCACATGTTATGAAATAACTTCTGTAGCAGTAAAAATGACTTTCCCTCTCTCTTTAATGCACCACAGCTCTATAAGCACGCCCATTAGGGGTCAGTTGTGGTTTTTGATGTGTTTGGTCAAACTTTTTTGTGTTTTGAACCCGGTGACTGTTGTGTGCATGAAACTAGCACTGCGGTGCTGGACATGGTTCAGTATATGGTCATTGAAATTACTGACTGTGAGGGAATTGAGAGGGAGAGGGAGAAAGTGAGAGAGAGAGAGAGAGAGAGAGGGAAGGAAGGAGAGAGAGAGAGAGAGAGAGAGAGAGAGAGAGAGAGAGAGAGAGAGAGAGAGAGAGAGAGAGAGAGAGAGAGAGAGAGAGAGGGAAGGAGAGAGAGAGAGAGAGAGAGAGAGAGAGAGAGAGAGAGAGAGAGAGAGAGAGAGAGAGAGAGAGAGAGAGAGAGAGAGAGAGAGAGAGAGAGAGGAAAAGTGAAAGATACACTGTGTACTAGAATGGGCAGCAATAATGTGATCTGAGACTCATTCCAATAAAAGCAGGATAGAATTAAGGAGGGGAGGGGTAGAATGAGGAGAAAAGAGAAAGAGCTAAGGGAGAACGAGACTCTGTGTGTGTGTGTGTGTGCTCACATGTGCGTTTGCATATTTGTTTCCCCTGTTCCTCCCCATGGAGGCCTCTGGGTGGCGCCTCTGACTTTAACCATCCCCCTATAGTCCCACATACAGTGTGTACACATCAGAATTGACCTATTTGTCACTTAATGCAAGCTAACAGTATGGTATGCTCAGTCTCAGCATTCATTTACAATAGGATGGCAGTCTTCTCTTAACATTGTGTGTTGACTCATTACATTTGCATCTCCCTTTGGGGTACTATGAAGTGGCATTGGGGACACATACATAACTTTGGTGTTTGAACCCTAAGGAGTGACGGGGGAGGCTCAAGTCTGTGTGGGATGGTGGGAGAAGGGGGCTTTTCAATTGAAAAAGGAGTAGAGGGCTAAGAGAAAGTGAAAGAGAAAGAAAGAGAGGCATGGTGTTTGTTTTCATTTGTGAAATATGAAATATGAAGAAGAGGGAGGGAAAGCAGAGGGAGAAAATAGAAGAGCAAGTTTGTTATGTGACCAACCAGAGTAATGGGCCCGCCCCGGCTCTCTAGTTCCCTCCCTCCTTCTCCCCAACCCCCCCCCCCCCCCCCCTCTCTGCTGAGAGAACAGGCTGTTGGTTCGCTCCACAGTATCACTGGCTGTGTGTGAGAGGCCCAGAGAGCTGAGGAGAGGGGGGTGTTTAGATCAGTTACAACTCCCAATGAGAGACACCCAGAGAGTGGAGAGAGTGACTGAGGGCTGTGTGTGAGAGTGGGAAGAGAGAAAGAGAAGACAAAAAGAAGAAAGCTGTTAAACCCCAAGACCAATACACAGAGAGAGAGAAACCAGTCGAGGACTTTATCAGAGTGGAACCAAGCAGAGGCTGAGACAGACACACGGCACCTGGAGAAGGTTCAACCCCGACTGAGAGTGACAGAGGTCCACTATTAGAACAACCACAAGCCTGGAGAACCAATCCTGCTCTGAGCTGCTCTTGTTTTGCTCTGGGTGGAAATTCCTCTGAGACGTCACCGCTAGCTGAGCTCAGCTGAACAACCACAGCAGAAGAGGACTCTGGTGTTGTTGTGGTTGTTGGACAGAATAGTGTGTGTGGAGCTAGAGAGAGGAACATGTTTGACTGTATGGAGGCTCTAGGGATGGGCCCCCGGCCACTCTTCGACGTGTCCACTCAGGGGGCTTGTATGCTGGGCAAGGCCACCCCCTTCTTCCCTGGTCTGGACCCCTTTGCCTGGGCTGGGACGGCCAGTGTTCAGTGTAAGTGAAGTATTTGCTCTGTATCCTCACTCGACTCATTAGCCTGGAAAATATTGTGTTTGTGCTGTGTGTTGGGTTTTCACTCTCCTCATCAGACTGGTGGTGTTATTGTGATAATGCATGTGCATGTGTGTCCTCATCAGAGTGCTGATGTTATCATATAGCTCTCTCCACAGGAAGAGACAGACTCCATTTGATTATCTGTGTCCTTTCTCATTCTCCAGTTTGTTTGTTTGTGTGGGACCTCATATTTATTCATCATCATGTTTGTTTTCTTTTTTGAATGACCAGATTAATGATTTAGCTTTCTCTCACAATATGGCCCCCCCTGACCTTGTGAGGTGTTTAGCAGTGAACTACCAAAGTCAAAATGAAAGTGGATCCTTAAGGGGGATCACAAGAGGCCTAATGATGAAAGCCTATGACCCATTTCTGTAGAGATATGGGTAACTGATGCAATGTGAATAACTAGGCCTACTTAAAAATGTAATTAGCATCTAACTTAAAAGTTCATTTGAGGGCAAAACTGTTTAATGAAGAATAACTAGAGCATGAATAAGTAGGACAATACAGCTTTACAGTAATAACTGAGGGCCCCTGTCTCTCTCTCTCTCTTTTCCTAGAGGCTTGGCCACTTTGCTAACACACATAATGCCTGTATGAGTGAGAAAGAGTGAAAGACAATGGGTGTGAGAAAAGAACTTGAGTTGTTATTGTTAAACAGCCCATCTACCCTCACCACTGTATTTCATATGATAATGGCCTACTCTGCCACTGGCAACATGGTGTTTCTGGCATGCTCATTTGAATATGAAAGGTGGGTGGGGGGAGGGGGCTTTCCATTGCGCTAAAATAACATGTTCAGGCAATGAAGACACAATAAACTATTAGAGATGTTATATTTATCTATCCAGTTGGCCTACACACTTCCTTAGCGTATTTTCGTGTTGGTTGAATAATAATTGAATAATAAGTCCCACGTGTTCTATTTCATGGCTGTAGGCCTACACCGTGTGCTGGTTAGTTTCAGTTCTTCCAGGTGAAAGGCCTATATATCTTCATTAATCGTGAAGACACCAGTGTTTCAGACGCTGTCAGCCCCACGGTGTTCCCTGTAATGAAGACAAATGAGCTGTCAGGGTGAGCAAGACCACAGCCGGTCTCAACTCGCCAACTTCTGAGGGGACAACAAAATACAACTAGAATTGTATTGAACATCGAAACTATGACCCCTTCTTTCTTCAGTAACAGTCAAGGTCCTATAGTGTCCTTATTACAGTGTAGGCTAATAACATTTCTGTAGCGCAAATGTGCATAGTGGCCATTACAACACTTTTTGATTGAAGAGAATTAGATTTATTTTTCCACGAACACTTGAATTAAGTTCCGTTTATAAACTACTTTTCTATGATCGTACAACAGTTGGTTGCCTTCACAAAATAGTATCTGTTGTTAGGCAGTTTGAGAAAAAGACAAAGAGAAGGAGAAAACAGATTAGGCCTAAAGACCACAGAAATGTCCTTTGATAGGCGTGGATGGCCCCAGGCGGGGAGACGGAAGAGAGAGATAGACCGGTGTTCTGTTTCCATCCTCTGTTCCCAATAACCTCTGTAAACATCGAGAGACAATAACTCGCCAAGAGGCGTAATTCACCCACTCTATTCACACTGGTTAGCCCTCATTGTAGCCAACAGACGGATGAGCTAGCAATGGCTCACCCTTTCATTGCCAAACATGGAAAGTTCGGACTAAAATCTCATTTAGCGAGTAGGATAGCATAATAAGCAGTAAGAGCTCATTCAAATGCTCAAGGAAGTGGGTCTTTATGAGTGTGTTCAACTTGGATTCAGGGGTAAACGTAACATAGTAAATGAAAATCCGGGACACCCCAATTAGTATGATATGTTTCGTATAGTAGCCTATGTATTAATTTTTGGATGTCCATCATCGATTTCATATGATATGTTATGATTTACAATTTGGACAATATGTTAGGAATTTGCAAAACGTATGATATGTTACGAATTACAATTAGTTTTGGTTAATGTTAGCTAGGTGGCTAACGTTAACTACACTAGGGGTAAGGCTAGGAGTTAGGTTAAAGGGTTAGGGGAAGGGTTAGCTAAAATGCTAAGAAGTTGTAAAGTAGCTAAAAAAGTAGTAAGTAGTTGCAAAAGTTGTCCATGATGAGATTCGAACACGCAACTTTTGGGTTTGCATTATACGCCCATCTCGACCAATCACACAGCCTACTTTCCTTTTTTGCCTTAAAGATACTCCGCCATTTCCTGGTTCCTAAAATTCGAATAATTTCAGTTTATGTGACAAAACAAACAAGTATAGTGTAGAGAATCTAAAGCGCTGTGAAATATATTTTCCATAAACAAAAATATAATATTTTCCGCTGTTTGAAGCTGGTGTACAAAAGTAAAAGATTCAAAAACAAAACTTAAGTAAGGGAAGTATAGAAATAACGCACATAGAACAGATATACCGCTTCTTAGACTTGCTTTCAATGAGAATGACAGCTATATAACACATTTAGACCAAAAAGTTAGATATTGCAGCTTTAAGTAACCTTCTGTCTTATGTAACCATACCAAACGTAGCATGTCATACTAATTTGAGTGTTCTGTATTTACATTTGGTATGTTTAGTCTAGTCTATGAGACCAGGCTGGTGTGTTTGATGTTTGAGTTTTTTTGCCCTTGGATGTTGAACTACAGTGTGTCATTACATTGACAGAAAGGAGGTCAATGATAGATGACAGGCTTGTTAACAACGACTGAGGCCATCACTTTTTCACAAAAAGACAACCCAATCACATATTTGTCTCTGTTACTCTGACACACCACAATGTGTTTTTATCGAATTTGATAATGTAAGTATACTGAAGGCTGTAGGTCTTTCTCATATGACATCAGCAGAATAGAACATTTGGCCTACAGGTGAGCACAACGTATCAGCACTAGTATTAACAACACAGTCAACCTGTGGAGGATCTGCCAGGGGGTATATTGGAATAGAGGCTCGGTCACAGTGTGGAACTTGGTCATGTTTCTTCTCTAAATTCAAATAATATGGGGTAGGCATTCAGGGTGTGTGTGTGGCCAACTTTCCTGTTTTCTGTTGTTTTTATGTGAGGCAGTTCAGGACCTCTCTGCCTCCCTTGGTTTCAATGTCAGGCGTTATGGAGAGAGCACAGACAGGCCAAAGTCAGGACGTGTGTGTATCCCTCTTTTCACACTGGTGGGATTCCTAATAAAGAAAGAGAAAGGCATAATTTTAAACACTACTGAATAAAGTAGACATGGTATTATACAATGATGAAAGCTACACCAAACAAGGGCTATTCGTGTCATTATTTTTTGAGTGCGCTGCTGTATATCTGTGTGCTGCTGAATCATGCATACAGTATCCCTCGGATCTTGTGTCTCGTCAGAATACATCACCATCATTTGTTTGCCTTTAATGAAGGCCTTTAATTATTCAATTATAATTACAAAAGGCTCAATTAAGAGATTAGACTGCCTGCAGGGACGGGGCAGCAAGAAGAGAGGGATTAACGTGGGAGGATTGGGGGTTTGATTAGGGATTAAGATTTACCCCCTACAATTCCATCCCTTCTTCTGTACTCCGGGGGTTTCATCCTTTCATCAGATATTATGCCAGTATGTCTTCTCTGGGAGTGACAACACCAATCCCCTGTCTCTCTCTCTAATTCTCTCCTCTCTGCCCTTGATGTCTTATTCACTACCACCTTGAAGGTCATATGGCCACATTATAGGTGTCATGACTATGTTAGGAAGCTCAGGTGAAATGGGATTAAATGTTAGTTTTGTCTTAAATGCTATGCCTTCAGGATTTAACAATATGGTTATAGATTAACTGCAAAATGAGAATATTTCTCTAAGAGAAATTGGAGAGAGTGAATGAAATCCACATTGCAGTATGTACAGTAACACATTAGTATAAACATACTTTTTTCATCATCAAATAAAAATGTCAGATGCTTTGACACTCCTCGCAGTTTTTAGTTTCCATAATTAGACATGTATGCACAAAGGCAGCAGTTTGTAAAGTAAGAACTTACACTAACATAATAGGGCCAGTTTGAAGATGGGGAGACTATTTGTGAGGTAGTTGGTTGCTGAGAGGGTTTAGAGGGAGAGTGAGAGAGAATACATCCCAAAGACAGTGTGTGTGTTTGCGTCTGCGGTGTGTGTGCTTTTGTGTATCTGTCTCAGCAGTCAGACGGCCGTCCCTGTTTGTGCCTGCACAGATTTCACAGGCCCTTGATGGAATTCGGTAATAGCATTTTATAGCCTGTGGGCGAGGGAACACAGTAAATAATATCGTCTGTCCATGGTGCGTCCACTCCTACACAGTGTCCTGGGACGCCTCTGGGCTGGCTTTCCCATAGTGCCATTGGGCCAGCAGGAGAATGTCCCAGTCAACCCTACCTTTTGTATTAGTCTGTTATTGTTTTCCAAAGTCAGAGAACCACTAATTTACATTACATAAAGATTTTCTACATTATATATATTTTTTACATTATCGGTCTGTCGTCTGGCACCTCGCTATGGTTTCTCCCAGATAGACATAGAATGGTTGTAGGTGACGTGATGTCTCAGGACTACCTGTGTGTGTTAGTGTATGGTCTGTCTGTCTCTGGGAGTGTGTATGTATCTAAGTTTGGGATCCGACCCCAGAGAAAGTGGGGATCCTGTCTTCCTCTCCAGACAAAAATAACCTTTTACCAGGCTGAAGCTACTGTGTATGTTTGAATTTCTCTTTGAGTTATTAGCTGAGTCCTATTCAGATGGGCTAAACTGGACGACCAACACAAAAGGGATTGATTTTGAGTGACTGATTAGTTGATTGATATATTGATTTACTGGTTGAGAATCCTGGTCTTAAAGTGCTAACGAACGCAAAGTAGTTGTAGATGCCTTGTGGGATTTGAAGCTAGGTTGTTTGGCTACTCAAACCTCCATCAGTCAGATGAATTGCTGTGACTGAACCACTTGTATTGCACTAGGATTAGTGGTTCTTAACAGCAGTGACAAATTGTTTCCCAATTGCAGTGTAACTCGAACAATCTTAAAAAGTAATGGGATTAGCTTGGTAGAGTTATTGAAAAGCAGTTACTGTATCATGAGGAAGCAGCCAGGCAGCTTTATAGTGCCTCACCTGTTGTAATGAATAGTCTTTTCCATCTAGTCTTGTTCCAGCTTGTCTCACACTCTCTAATTCCCCTCTTCATTGAGTCATAACAGTCTCTCCCATCCATGGCCACAACACATTGACTTCAATGGTTGGATGTTTGGAAACAACGGAAACATTTGGGAGTGTGTGTAGGTCTATGTGTGTTTTTGTCTCAGTGTTGTTGTTCATCAAGGTGGGATTAGGAAGGCATGGCTGTTTGAAGCAAAGTGTTGGTCGTCTGACAGGGAAGTGTTGTGTGGAAAGTAGGGGTAGTTGGTGAGTAGGGGAGATGAGGGGTGGCCAAATGTTGACTCTGTTTCATCAAAAAAGAGGTGAAATAAAAAGGTAGCTTTATGATGTGTTGTAAGGAAGAAAGTCTGCTTTGTATGCAGGCCGGTGAATGAGAGGGGCAATCCTGATTTAACAACTCCCCCCCCCCCGCTCCCTCATAGAGAAACCCAGCCTTCCTGTCCATCTCTGTTAAGAGAAAAACATATGGGAGTAAATATTGCATTAAACACTGCAGTTGTGTTTATAGTGGGAACATATACAAAAGTCAGTACAAATGTAGGATCTTAATCCTGCAGCAACAGGAAATACTAAGTATTATGTGGATTATAATTCATGTACATTTTTGTAGGGGTCAAGTCTGAAATGTAAAGTCTGACATTTCAAAGTGGAAATTACAAACTTCAGAAGCCTTTTTATACCTCAGATACACTACAAGTTTTACATTTCCTGAAAGTTTAGGTGAACTTGCAGCATTACTCTCTACATTATCTGTGTGTGTGTGTGTGTGTGTGTTTGCCGTATAGTCCACGGTTGTGTGTCGTTCTAGTAAGGGTGTGATAAGTCCTCTCGGATTGTGTGCATGCATGATCTGGTGTGTGCTCATGTGTTTGTGTGTGTGACCCCCTCTTGCCTGTGCGTTTGGTGTTGCTGTTTTTATGGAGCCATCTCCTGGACGGTAGACTGGTTTTATCACAGGCTTTCCTTTCAAAGAGGCTCCCAATGACAGGAAGGACTCCTCCTCCCAACAAGGCAGGAAGGCAGAAGGGGGAGAGAGGGAGGGAGGGATATGGGACAGGGCGGGGGGAAGGGAGGTGAGGGAGGATGGGGGGGGGTGTAGATACTGAACTTAAGACAGCTGATGATAGGAAGTGCCATTGCTCCACATTTTGGACTGAAATCTCCCCCCCCCCCCCCCTGCACGCGCGCTAACACATACACTCACTCAGCATATCCTCTCCTGGGGTTCAGGCCTATCTCTTCCCTCTAGGTTATCTGTTAACATAGGCCTATCTGTAATTGGTGAACTAGTACGTTCAACACCAGTGTACAGATACAACTCTAGAAGCATCCATTAAATACGTTCAGACATTCGTACATTTGCCCACAGCATTCTCATTCCAAAGTCTGAGTGGTCATGGTGGAGCATTATGAGAGTTGAAGACACACGTGGGAATTGTTTTCCTGTTTGTTGGTATATACAGGATGGGATGAGTTCATTTGCTTTGGCAATGTTAACATGTGTTTCCCATGCCAATAAAGCCCTTGAATTGAATTGAAATTGAATTTAGTTCATGTAGACTCCATTTTCTCCCTCAGATCCAGCTTAAGGAGGTGTGAGTGTGCACACACACACACACACACACACACACACACATTCCACAGCACACTCCAGAACATTTTGTGAGGCGAGAAGTTATGTAAAAGGAAATTTGTAAACCAAATGAGTCTTTGGAGACCTGATAGTGCCATACTGTAGATTGGAGCACAGCCAATATAAAACTGAACGCCTACAGTCATGTAACGAGATTCCATTATGTTGGCACCACAGAATTCTGTGCAGAAACTCGTCTCTATAAAATGCCATCTAATCTTGATAATTAGAACTAGATAAGGCCATGTGACCTGACCATGAAAAAACGACTATTACGTTATTGCCAGGTAGCTTTTATTTTATTTATTGTATTTAACATTGTATTTATTTAAGACATGGAGTATCACTACTAGGACAACTAGTATCACTAAGACATGGAGTTTTTCATTGTCAGATCCCTGGGTCAGGAAAACTACTGTCCCTAGAACTATTTAGTTGATAATCCAAAAAGTTTCTCTTGTAAGGACTACTAGAGGAAATACAAGGGAAGTAAAATATAGACAAAATCACAGGATACTCCATAGTAACATCCCTTGGAGAGGGTCTGTCAGCCCCCCAGGATGGCTGAAGCCCACCACTGAGACGTCTGAGCTGCCCCTCAGGCGATGCGCCACACTGTCGCCTGCAGCGAATGAAAGGAGCCCTTCATCACAGCATACATTCAACACGCTACACTGTGTGCGTGTGGGTGCGTGCTGGATACGAAAACGCATTTCTCACCGCTAGGATTTATGTGACATATATGACATATGGGTGAAAAGTTTGCATAATGGGCTGGCAGGTAGCCTAGCAGTTAGAGCGTTGGGCCAGTAAACCAAAGGACGTTGGTTCAAATACCCGTCGATGTGTCCTTGAGCAAGGCACTTAACCCTAATTTGTTCCAGGTGTGCCGTACTACTATGGCTGACCCTGTAGGTAGGCTGTCATTGTAAATAAGAAATTGTTCATAACTGACTTGCCTAGTTAAATAAAAGTTAAATTTAAAAAAAATTAAAAATTGACTAAAGCTTCTTCACTGTCCGGCTGTGGTAGCAAGCAACCTGTACTAATGTAGGCTGTAGCCTACACTGACAAATTACTTTTAATTGTGTAACTGACAAGCCTGTATCTACATCGAGATTCATTCAGACATCTAATAAGTCTCATAAGTCAAGAAAACTCTGTAATTATGTGAAAAGTGGACATAGCCTCAGTGTATGTCAGCCTCAAGCCCAAGCTGTAATAGCTAGCAGAGGTAGCGCGAGTTAAGACAGACCTATGCTGCATGGTTGAAAGACAGACAGAGAGAAAGAGGGGGATAGATAGATGGGTGAGAGTGTGAAGGCCAACCGACGGTAGAAAGTGGTGCATGTATAGGTGACAGGGGGGATTATGAAGACTCGCTCCCTCCCCTGCACAAAGAAGCCATGCAGAGACAGAGGGGATTAGCAGTACAATAATACAGCTCTGCTGTACCTGTCCTCCCCACCCACACCCACACCCACCATCACCCCCACCCCTCCTCAGAGCCCAGGCTGACACACGGCACTCAGGGTGGGGATTGTCATGTTAATTGAGTCCCAGGCTTCTTGGGGCTGATAAGGAAGGCCTCAGGTTTCACAGTAGCTTTTGTTTTCTAAACAGTGATGTGTTGAGCTGAGGCACACTGAAGGAGAAGCAGATAAAGAGAAATGCCTTTATTATTTTGGAACTTCTGAGTGGAATGTTACTGTTAATTTGTATTGTTTATTTCACTTTTGTTTACTATCTACTTCACTTGCTTTGGCAATGTTAACGTATGTTTCCCACGCCAATAAAGCCCTTAAACTGAAATTGAATTGAATTGAGAAAGAGGGAGCAAGAGAGAGCAAGTGGCGCAGCAGTCTAAGACACTGCATCTCAGTGCTAGAGGCATCACCACAGACCTGGGTTCAATCCCGGGCTGTATCAACCAGCTGGGATCGGGAGTCCCATAGGGCGGCGCACAATTGGCCGAGTGTCGTCTGGGTTTGGCCGGGGTAGGCTGTCATTGTAAAAAATAATTTGTTAAACTGACTTGCTTGGTTAAATGAAAAAGCGAGAGAGAGAGAGGTTACTAAAGTACCAGGGTAGACACAGACCCACTTTTGTGCAAGGTGGAAGAAGGAAGGTAGAGATGGAGGGAGTTGTGAGGGGTGGAGCTGGTCTAATTGCTTGTCTTGGGGTAGTCGTATGGATGTGTGCTGATTGATGTAGTGACACGCTGTGAGGTGAGCCTTGGGTGAAGAGAGAGACAGAAAGAGAGAGAGAGAAGGGTGTTTTTTCAGGCTGAGGCTCAGTTCAGGGTGATGACAGATCCTGACAGATTCAGGCCTCCTCTCTCTCAGTCTCTTCCAGCCAGGTGGAGCTGGAATCTATTTCTCTGTGTTCTCCTGTTCTCCCTCACTCTTGTCCTTCTATGCCCCTTCCTCTTTCTCTGTCTCCCTCTCTCCCTTTATCTTGTGTCCTTCTGTCTTCTCCCACTTTTCTCTCTCTCCCTCTCTCCACCCTCCGTTCAGACATTGTCAGTCACTACCTCTCCCCTGGCGCCACATGCAGCTCCACCTTTTCAATAGGAGTTTTTTTTCAGGGCCTTTCTTTCATTGTCAGTGTTACTACATAAACAGAAACAGCACTCCGGTTACAGTGTCCCTCACTCAGCACCAATCCACTCCCCACGACCCTCCTACCTCCACTACCTGCCTCCTCTGACAGCATGGGTGTCCCAAAAGGCACCCTATTCCCTATATAGTGCACTAATTCCCTATGGGCCCCGGTAAAACGTAGTCATTTGGGACGTATCCTGGGACTGGGCCTCTGTCTGTCTGTCTCAGGCCATGGTAAAAAGATTTGTGGCCCCAGGATTAGATTGGGGAATGCTCAGACATATTCACTTCAACGTCTACATGCGATCACAATTAAATGACCTCAGTCATCTGTAACACTGTTCAGAGCAGTTATCGTAAACGAGGGCCCAGAGTTATTACTGGTCGGGATTACTGGTCACGAAAGGTCCTGGCTCTAATCACCATTGGTAAAAGTAACAGTGGCTGTGGAACCAGCGACCATAGGAGCAACAGTTGAAGTAGTGGTAGCATCGCAAGTAGGCTATTGGTTGTAGTGTTGGTGGTAGTAAGATGTTGGGCAACCGATAGCGTTAGTGGTATTGGTAGTGGTTTTAGGCTATTGGTGTAGCAGTAGTACTAATGGTAGTAGACTGTTAGGCTATTGGTAGCTAGGTATTGGTAGTGGTGGTCTTACAAAACATCTCCTCAGTCAAGGTCAAAGCTAAAGGCTATTGGTAGCTAGCTATTGGTAGTGGTGGTCTTACAAAACATCTCCTCAGTCAAGGTCAAAGCTAAAGGCTATTGGTAGCTAGCTATTGGTAGTGGTGGTCTTACAAAACATCTCCTCAGTCAAGGTCAAAGTTAAAGGGTCAAAGTTGTATTCCACCTCTCTAGCCACTGGGAGCCCTCTCTCTCTATTCCCCTCTTCATTTCTCTCTCTATTTCTCTCTTCATTTCTCTCTCTATTTCTCTCTTCATTTCTCTCTCTCTATTTTTGTTACATTATTCATTTATGCCCTTTTCTCCTCTTCTCTCCTCTTTTCTTGTCCTCTTTTCTCCTCCTCTCTCCTCTTTTTAAAGTCTCTCCACTCTTGTTAAACGCAGGCCCTGGTGTGAGAGAGAGGGCTGGAGGGGGTAGAGGAGGAGGAAGGGGGGTGTAGATGTCCACGTTTGTGTCAGAACTGTTCTATCCATTGAAGGTGGCAGCTAGGAGGGGGGCTGTGCGTGGCTTTTGGATTTTCGACCCCTCCATTTTTGTTTTTTTTGTCTTTTTTTACGGGGAAGGGATGTGAGGGTCCAGCTGGTGGTGTGAATGGCTGTCCGAGGTGACTGGATCCCAATAAAGAGGCGGTCGGCCTGGCCGGGGGCCTCCTTCCCAGCCCAGACACAGCCTTTATAGGCCGGCTTACGAGCCTGGTCCTCTATTAAACCCTGGCCAGCCTGCGCTGAGGAATTTAGGGCCAGGAAACAAGAGAAAAACAGGGGGGTTTGGGGATGTGAATCGGGGAGGTGAAGTTGGGGTGACTGAAGGTGGAAGTTGAAAGGCATGTTAGAGGGGATTGTTTTGGGGGCTTTGTCGGTGAATGTAGCAAATGTATGGGTATATGTGCTTGTTTGACTATATATAAATGAATGTGTGTGTGTGTGTGTGTACATATATTCAAATGTCTGCGAGATAGTGCATAGATAGTGCATAGATAGTGCATAGATAGTGCATAGACTTGAAATGGTCAGTGATGTAAAAGAGAAGGGTCGCACTCTTAGAATTAAGGTGAATACAAAATAAAGACGTTTTTCATTTGAGACATGGTTTTGCTCACCATGTCGTGGTGTCTCTGTGTTAAGATGTTTGTCTCTGTGTGTGTGTGTGTGTGTGTGTGTGTGTGTGTGTGTGTGTGTGTGTGTATCTGACGTTGTTTATTTTGAGGGTTTCCATTGGCAGCAGTTGAATGACTGCTTGTGGCACAGCAAATGGTGTTATATTGTGTTCCATCTTCCCCCTGTGAGACAGAAGGGAAGGACAGAGTGAGACAGCAGTCTCATAAACACCTTCAGTCTGTTTGTTCAAATGTGGCTAGAGGTATACAAGCATGTCGGCTTGGGCAGGCATTCAAATAAAAAAAGACACACACACACCATTCAGCTGTCAGTTAGTCAGACAGTCAGAGGTATGCTCCACCCCCCCACTCCCCAGAAGTGGAGACTGCAATCAAATCTCATCTGCCAATCAGCATTTTATCAGCATAGCCATCTGCCAATCAGCATTTTATCAGCATAGCCATCTGGCCATCAGCTAATTGTATCTCTTTTCCCTCTTTCGATCTCTCTCTTTCTCTCTCTCTCCTATGTCAGTCAACGCCTGCCCCCCCCCCCCCCCCCGCCTTTGAGCTGCCCTCCTGGGTAGAGCTGAAAGGCTGGGCTAGAAGGGGGTTGGGCTGGTTTGTTGACCAGTCTCCCTTTATCAGTTACTCCATATTTATACATCAGCTTAACATATTTAGGGAACAACACTGTGGTCCCATTGAACCCCAGTCAGGTATTGTACTTGTATTGTACCTCCAAAGATGCTTCAGAAAGAAATGTGTTCATGCTCTGACATGCAGAATACATATTAGCTGCAATACTGAAATGTGCAGTAACTATGTCTTTATTGCCCCCTTCTCTCTCTCTCTCGATTTAAAGTGCTTTATTGGCATGGGAAACATACAGTATGTTTACAGTTGAAGTCGGAAGTTTACATACACCTTAGCCAAATACATTTAAACTCAGTTTTTCACAATTCCTGACATTTAATCCTAGTAACAAATCCCTGTCTTAGGTCAATTAGGTCAAACCACTTTATTTTAATGTGAAATGTCAGAATAATAGTAGAGAGAATGATTTATTTCAGCTTTTATTTCTTTAATCACATTCCCAGTGGGTCAGAAGTTTACATACACTCAAGTAGTATTTGGTAGCATTGCCTTTAAATTGTTTAACTTGGGTCAAATGTTTTGGGTAGCCTTCCACAAGCTTCCCACAATAAGTTGGGTGAATTTTGGCCCATTCCTTCTGGCAGAACCGGTGTAACTGAGTCAGGTTTGTAGGCCTCCTTGCTTCCACACACTTTTTCAGTTCTGCCCACACATTTTCTATAAGATTGAGGTCAGGGCTTTGTGATGGCCACTCCAATACCTTGACTTTGTTGTCCTTCAGCCATTTTGCCACAACTTTGGAAGTATGCTTGGGGTCATTGTCCATTTGGAAGACGCATTTGCGACCAAGCTTTAACTTCCTGACTGATGTCTTGAGATGTTGCATCAATATATACACACAATTTTCCTTCCTCATGATGCCGTCTATTTTGTGAAGTGCACCAGTCCCTCCTGCAGCAAAGCACCCCCACAACATGATGCTGCCACCCCCATGCTTCACGGTTGGGAAGGTGTTTTTCGGCTTGCAAGCATCCTCCTTTTTCCTCCAAACATAACGATGGTCATTCTGGCCAAAAAGTTATATTTTTGTTTCATCAGACCAGAAGACATTTCTCCAAAAAGTACAATCTTTGTCCCCATGTGCAGTTGCAAACCGTAGTCTGGCTTTTTTATGGCGGTTTTGGAGCCGTGGCTTCTTCCTTGCTGAGCGGCTAGGACTAGTTTTACTGTGGATATAGATACTTTTGTACCTGTTTCCTCCAGCATCTTCACAAGGTCCTTCGCTGTTGTTCTGGGATTGATTTGCACTTTTCGCACCAAAGTACGTTAACCTCTAGGAGACAGAACGCGTCTCCTTCCTGAGCGGTATGACGGCTGCGTGGTCCCATGGTGTTTATACTTGCGTACTATTGTTTGTACAGATGAACATGGTACCTTCAGGCGTTTGGAAATTGCTCCCAAGGATGAACCAGACTTGTGGAGGTCTACAATTGTTTTTTCTGAGGTCTTGGCTGATTTATTTTGATTTTCCCATGATGTCGAGCAAAGAGGCACTGAGTTTGAATGTAGGCCTTGAAATACATCTACAGGTGCACCTCCAATTGACTCAAATTATGTCAATTAGCCTATCAGAAGCTTCTAATGCCATGACATCATTTTCTGGAACTTTCCAAGCTGTTTAAAGGCACAGTCAACTTAGTGTATGTAAACTTCTGACCCACTGGAATTGTGATATAGTGAATTATAAATATCTGGAAGTCTTGTGTCTTCACTCTCCAATCTGTGGAGTGGTTGAAAAATGAATTTTAATGACTTCAATCTAAGTGTATGTAAACATCCGACTTCAACTGTACATTGCCAAAGCAAGTGAAATAGATAATAAACAAAAGTGAAATAAACGTTTTTTTTCTCTCCCTCTACCTTTCCTTCTATTTGAGCAGCAGTAGAGACCCAGAGCACCAGCTCTGAGGAGATGGTGCCCAGCTCACCCTCTCCGCCCCCTCCTCCCCGCATCTACAAGCCTTGCTTCGTGTGCCAGGACAAGTCCTCTGGATATCACTATGGGGTCAGCTCCTGTGAGGGCTGCAAGGTGAGCAACACTAAGACACACAGAGAGACACGATAGATTCAGTCACACGATAGATTCAGTCAATATGTGTAACCCAAGAATGTGTAAGCCAAGCAAATACATGACATATACAGAAAATGCATACACAAACAAACAAGCAATGAACAGTCAGACAGGGGCACACAGACAGTCTATCATAATTGTTTCCATGCAGTTGGTCCCTATTCTGAGACGTTAGAGGGTGTAAAGATGCCTCTGCTGCCCTCTGTTGGAATCATTATCTAAGAACAAAGGCATGAGCTCAAATAACCTCTATGTTCCGGACTCATATGACCTTGTGGCTATTAACAATGTTTTAATGGCTGATTTCTCTCTCTCTTTTACTCTCTCTTTGTCCCTCGGTTTGTCATACTCTCTCTGTACATCTCGGTCTCTCTCCCTCTCTCTCTCAGGGATTCTTCCGGCGCAGTATTCAGAAGAACATGGTGTATACCTGCCACCGAGACAAGAACTGTCAGATCAACAAGGTGACCCGTAACCGCTGTCAGTACTGCAGGCTGCAGAAGTGCTTCGAGGTCGGCATGTCCAAAGAAGGTGCGTGCCAGTGCCTCAGAAGGATTACATTACAACCAGTTTTGTCCATACCTGCTGGGTATGTTTTGCTCAAGTGTAAAGGTGTGAGGGGATCACAGATGGTTTGAATACAGAGAGCATGTGAGAGTGATAGTGCTTTGGAAAGGGATCTCACTACAGTTCATGTCTGTGAGTATTGGGATAACACTGAAGTCACAATATGGCCCCATTATAAGTGGGCATCCTGAGAGGAAGGAAGGAGTGAAGCATGAGGGATGTGTTGTTCTATCAGACAACAAGTACCACCAATTTCCCTCATCTTCTCTGGGTGCTTTATTTGTCCTATTTGACACATGTGCAAGTGTGTATTAATATGCAAGCGTGAATTGGAAATATTTTGTCTCAGAGAGTTGTGTCACGGCCAGGGTCCAATAGATTTTTCACCTTCAATCCAGGATTTGAACTAGTGACCTTTTGGTTATTGACCCAACCCTCTAACCACTAGGCTACCTGTTGCCTTCTCCCCCATGCAGCAGTGCGTAACGACAGGAACAAGAAAAAAAAGGATGTGAAGGAGGAGGTGGTGTTGCCGGAGAGCTATGAGCTCAGTGGAGAACTGGAGGAGCTAGTCAACAAAGTCAGCAAGGCCCACAAAGACACCTTCCCCTCACTCGTCCAGCTGGGCAAATACACTACAGTGAGTCAAGTACACACACACACACTACACACACGCACGCATGCACGCACACACACACACACACACACACACACACACACACACTCAGCCCGGTCTCTCCTGTGTTCCAGAACTCCAGTGCAGACCACCGCGTGCAGTTGGATCTGGGGCTGTGGGATAAGTTCAGTGAACTTTCCACCAAGTGCATCATCAAGATAGTGGAGTTTGCCAAGCGCCTGCCAGGCTTCACCACCCTCACCATCGCTGACCAGATCACACTCCTCAAATCAGCCTGTCTGGACATACTGGTACCTAAACATCTCTCTCCCTCCACCTCCACTCTGTCTGTACTCCTCTCTCCCTCCACCTCCACTCTGTCTGTACTCCTCTCTCCCTCACTGTTCTTTACACCTTCACTCATCTCTCTCTCCTTCACTCATCTCTCCCATCACATTCACTCATCTCTCCCATCACCTTCACTCATCTCTCCCATCACCTTCACTCATCTCTCCCTTTACCTTCACTCATCTCTTCCATCACCTTCACTCATCTCTCCCTCCACCTTCACTCATCTCTCCCTCCACCTTCACTCATCTCTCCCATCACCTTCACTCATCTCTCCCATCACCTTCACTCATCTCTCCCTCCACCTTCACTCATCTCTCCCATCACCTTCACTCATCTCTCCCTCCACCTTCACTCATCTCTCCCTCCACCTTCACTCATCTCTCCCATCACCTTCACTCATCTCTCCCTCCACCTTCACTCATCTCTCCCTCCTTCACTCACCTCTCCCTCCACCTTCACTCATCTCTCCCTCCACCTTCACTCATCTCTCCCTCCACCTTCACTCATCACTCCCTCCATCTTCACTCATCTCTCTCTCACTACAATCTATCCACTCCTCCCTCTCCCTTACAATGCTATATCAATACTCCACTTTCCCTCCACACACATTGCACTATCCACATTTCACTGTCCTCACTCCTCTGTCACTCCCTACACTTTACAATACCCCCTCTTCCTCACCTCCCTTCTCATCATCCTTGTTGTCATTATTCCGTTAACCTCTCTATCCTCTCAGATGCTGAGGATCTGCACTCGCTACACCCCAGAGCAAGACACGATGACGTTCTCAGACGGGCTGACCCTGAACCGGACCCAGATGCACAATGCAGGCTTCGGCCCGCTCACAGAACTGGTGTTTGCCTTCGCTGGCCAGCTGGTGCCTCTGGAGATGGATGACACAGAGACCGGCCTCCTCAGCGCCATCTGCCTCATCTGTGGAGGTACTGCAGCATTGGCTGTTGTGTGTGTTTGTCTCAATATACTAAGCACTCTCTCCTCTTCTCTTTTTTTTACCATCTCTTTTCCCCCTCTGACCCCCTCCTCACCCTGTGTGTTGGCTCTCTCCCTCAGACCGTATGGATTTGGAGGAGCCTCAGAAGGTTGACAAGCTGCAGGAGCCCCTCCTGGAGGCCCTAAAGATCTACGCCCGCCGCAGACGCCCCAACAAGCCCCATTTGTTCCCCCGTATGCTGATGAAGGTCACTGACCTCAGGGGCATCAGCACCAAGGGTCAGTACAGATAAGGATGTAGAACACAGTACAGTACAAAGACACGGAACAGCCTAGATCTCTATTCATAACAGAGTACAGTACAGAGACACGGCACTGCCTACATCTCTATTCATAACACAGGCTATAGCCTTAACACATTCTGAAACATGGATCAGTATACATGTACGGTAAAGCCTCAGACTCCTGCTTTCATTCAGTATTGATAGAGACATAGAGTTTGCTAATTGGCTAAAATGTAATTGTGAATGTAAACTCATTTTTAAGCGTGTCTCTGTCGCTCTCTCTGTGTGTACTGTAGGTGCGGAGAGGGCCGTCACTCTGAAGATGGAGATCCCGGGCCCCATGCCTCCTCTGATCAGGGAGATGCTGGAGAACCCTGAGGCCTTTGAGGACAGCAGCGACTCTGGGGACAGCGCCTCTGCCGCCGCCCCCCCTGCCATCCAGGCAATCAAGAAAGAGAGAGAGGAGGAGAAGAGCCTGGAGGAGGAAGAAGAGGAGGACGATTGGGGGGGTGAGGATAGGGAGGGAGGGGCGGACAGCGATGGGGAGCCCTGGGGGGAGGCTGCATTGGCAGCAGGGGGGTCCCAGAAAGGGGCGACTGGGAGAGCCCAGTAAGAGAGACATAGTGATGCACTCTGACCCATTCACATCACCTCCTACTCCACCACCCTCAGACAGACCAACACTCCCTGTCCTAGCACACCAAGTCATCTGAGCAACCCATCCTATAACAAGGGTCTTGGCCGAGACGTAGTGCTCACCTCTGCTGTTACACCTGTTACACTACCCAATACATTTACACATCTACATATAGTGTACATACTGTTTACCCATAATAATTCCCCTTTGCTCTAGATAGACAGCGAAGTATAAGATCTATATGTAGTGAACCTACTCTGACACTCCAGGGTGAAACTGACCCTTTCTACAGGAACAGGTGGAACCTGTAGTCTGGGAAATAAGAGAAGAGATATAAAAACAAGCACTAAATCTCACTGAGTTGGAACAAGGGCCACGAGAGATCACCGTGCCAACCATAAGACTGACCATTATGTTACTTTACAATACTGTCTCCAAACAAACAGAAACACAAGGAAATGCTAGATTGAGTGGCAGCAGCCTGAAGTGGTGGTCTATGGGAAATGCACGCCCCCCCCACCCTTAAGTGCAAGAGAAATGGCGAAACGACAACTGCAACAACCAAACTCTTAATGTGGAAACCATTCGCCACAAATGCCTTTGAAAAGAATTTCCAGTGACATTTGACCTTTTCTTTCTTCTATTGTATGACTTTCCAAAAATAAATCATGTATGCATTTCTATTTTATCATACTGTATATTCATGTGTTTTACTATGCATTTTTCTGTGTTATTGTTGTTATGTATGTTTGTGCTTCAGCCATGCTCTATGTTTCACATCTCAAAATTAGCCATAGATTCTCAATCTGGCAACACAACTCGCAAACTGGCAACTCTCTTCTGATCTTTACATTGTCTGTGCTTGTGACTTCACTCATTGGGACAGAGCTAACTATAGATCTCAGCTCAGTGAGACAAACAAAAAACAACAAGGATTGCAATTTTATGCAATGTAAAGCCAAAGCTTTGACTCAGGGTGACTCCCAACAAGGAAGAGTGGTGTAGAACCAATGGTCCGCCACACTCCCTGTTCTCTTCATCCACAAGCCATTCAAGTGTGATCTGAATGTGAAAGTTGTAATTTCCTTTACCAGGGGGTTCCCCCCCCCCCCCCCAGCTGAGTATCTGTGATAATGAAAGTAAGTGTCTGCTCCCAGCCTCAAGCCAAGGCTCAGGTGGTGTGTTTACAATTGTACAGCACATTGAAAGTAAGCCATAATCAGAAGCAATATGATTAAGGATACATGGACTGGATTCCTGGATCACTAACTAACACTCACCGCACCAGTACAGTCTTAGGTCCATTCGATTCATTCAGTAGAATAACTCAAACGTGTAAGTCATAGTTACACATATCATTGATGTCCATGAAATTTCACCCTCCTACAGTGATGATTTCGTAGATGAATAAGCAATATTGGAACTATATGCAAGCCCTTGAGAGGGAGATAGCCTTGTATGATCTGCCTGAATCAGGAAATGACTGTGTGTGTGTGTGTGTGTGTGTGTGTGTGTGTGTGTGTGTGTGTGTGTGTGTGTGTGTGTGTGTGTGTGTGTGTGTGTGTGTGTGTGTGTGTGTGTGTGTGTGTGTGTGTGTGTGTGTGTGTGTGTGTGTGTGTGTGTGTGTGTGTGAGCGTGTGTGTTTCACATTACTTGTATAATGTACATTTTGTGTTTTGTGCTTTACCATAGAGCAGATGATAGTATTTGGGAAACTGTCTACATACATAAGCTGGGTTATAGGAGTTTCAGTCCATAGTTCTGTCCAAGAACAAGCACAGAACCATATGGTTGATTTTCTTACTACAGTCATATAGAGAATTCTTCATTTGTCAAGTTAATCTATGCCAGGGCTCTCCAACCCTGTTCCTGGAGAGCTACCGTCCTGTATGTTTTCACTCCAACCCCAGTTGTAACTAACCTGATTCAGCTCATCAACTAGGTAATTACTAGAATCAGATGTGCTAGATTAGGGTTGGAGCGAAAACCTACATGAGGGTAGCTCTCCAGGATTAGGGTTGGAGCGAAAACCTACATGAGGGTAGCTCTCCAGGATTAGGGTTGCAGCGAAAACCTACATGAGGGTAGCTCTCCAGGATTAGGGTTGGAGAGCCCTGATCTATGCAAAGCTGGGATTTTGTCATTCTATTGATGTTATTTCACTTTTGATATACTGTACTTTACACATGTAATAAGAAATGTTTCTGCTGAATTTGAGATTTAGATTAAGTCAGTCCTTTTAGAATGACTACATTTCATTCTCTAAAAGTCCACAAGTGAGACATTCCACCCAGTTCCACTATAAATGTATCTTCCTGCCCCAAGCATTACTGTACAAGATCTTACTTTGATAAAGGAGCAGGGTATTAATAATAACCCCACATATATAGTATATTCAGACAGACACAGCAGTGTGTGGATTTATTCAAATCTGTGGTTGTAAAGCATTAACATGGACCTTAGACTTCCAGTGTATGGAATGGATTTGGAGTTAATCCCCAGTGTGCATTGAGACCATTAGTTATTCTGAAAGAGTGATTTACACCTTCACGTCAGCAGCCACTGCACAGGCCTACGTCTTACTCAGTACTCAGCCAAGCCCTCGTGGAGTAGGGGGAGAAGTTTCCTATACAGTCAGTCACACCCTGATGCATAAACCTCAAATCCTTACTAGTGTAGCTACTGTAGTGGGATATCTGACAGCACTCGTTCAAAACAAAAGCCATATTTACTGTGTTAAGTGTGTGGTCTCAGAATGCTACAGAGGACTCTCAGCCTCTGTCTCACAATATTAGTCACATTAGCAATA
Organism: Thymallus thymallus; assembly: GCA_023634145.1. Lineage (NCBI taxonomy): Eukaryota > Metazoa > Chordata > Actinopteri > Salmoniformes > Salmonidae > Thymallus > Thymallus thymallus. The sequence continues at coordinate 36,311,987 of CM042409.1, read as the reverse complement.
TATTTGATGCCATGGTCATACCTCTAAAGGAGATTTTCAATCAGGTTCATTGGACTCCTGGGGGGCTTCTTGGAATAGCAGTAATGAATAAAGGACATTTATTTAAGTATTTGTTCATTGTTTCCTTTTTATATACGGTAGTCAATGTTTTGTTTGAAGCTAAGCAGATGTAGCAAAAAGCCATGGTGCTTGTGCATTTAGCAAGCACTTAGCAAGCAGCCAATATAGAAAGAGATGTTGATGTGTGAATCTGTATTTTCCTAGGCATATTTGAGGAAAATAGGGCATATATTTTGGGAAAAATCTTTTCAAAGACAGCTGACATTTAGTAGTGATTGTTTGACGGCGATGATAACTGAAAATAGATTGGCCGAAATAAAAACAATTACACCCATGTTATCATTAATGAAGAATCTCAATTAGGTAATTAATTTGAAATATGTGTGCTATTGTCTGAGTTTGCATTTTTGTGGCTCTTCACAGCTTTTATTATTGATAATAAGCGCTTCCTTTTTAATGCTTAAGGATTGTTGGGTATTTTATGAGATAAAGAATTGCTTTTGAGAATGTACTATACTTATTTTAATTTGTATTTTGTTCTTATTTGTTGGTGTTACTTTTCATAACCATAACTTTACATTTTAAATTTAATTTGTAACAAAAAAAAAAGGATGCAATATTTTAACTCAATTCAGGGATTTCAAAATCAGCCTAAGATTTGTATTTCTGTTTGTGTCAACACATGAAATCCCAGTTTGTGTTTGTATGCGCTTTTGAGATAAAATATAGTGCTAGTTTGTTTTTCCTGTTGTTTTTATACATGCTGTTCCTTTCCTAAAACAACACCTGTCTTTTTTGTCACTTTTTTTTTTGGTCATTGAGGAAGTTGTCTCTTCTTCTACGTTTGGATGTTGTTGTTTTTTCTAATATTTTGATTTTATAAAGAAACTTCTCTTTTATATGTGTGTGTTCATTTGTATTACTAGTGTACTGTATCACAATGTCGTTTGCATCAATCCAGACGGCATACCTGGTAAAAACACAAATGGACACAAGGGGGCGATGTAGTCATGCCAAAGCAAGGTGAATCTGCTGCTACTCTATTGGGAGTGACTGGGGCAACATTAGGAGGTTCCACATTTGTGGTTAATCACCCCCCTTTTAGTACTAGACTACTGAGCCGAGCTAATCTGAGTGGAACTGTACTGCGCTGACCTGGTTGCACATCCACAACAGTTGCTGGAACCTTGCTGGAAAGGGCAATGTTGAAAGAAAATATCTTAGCCAGCACAGTACTGTGGGCTACAGGTCAGCAAGATACTGTAGTGTGAAAAGGCCATTAGGGTATTATCAAACCAAGTCATTGAGTTAAATTGGCCATGCCCAATTGTCAATGCAAATACCAGTTGATTTATTTTATTTTTTTATTTGCTCCACCAAACTGGAAGTCTTCCTACTAGCTTGGAAAGAAAGTACAGTGCAATATCGAAGAGCCCTCACTGCTGCTCGATCATCCTATTTTTCCAACCTAATTGAGGAGAATAAGAACAATCCAACATTTCTATTTGATACTGTTGCAAAGCTAACTAAAAAGCAGCATTCCCCAAGAGAGGATGCCTTTCACTTCAGCAGTGATGAATTCATGAACTTCTTCGACGAAAAGATCATGATCGTTAGAAAGAAAATTACGGACTCCTTTTTGAATCTGCATATTTCCCCAAAGCTCAGCTGTCCTGAGTCTGACAGAACTGCCAGGACCTGGGATCAATGGAGACACTCAAGTTTTTTAATCCTATATCGATTGACACGTTCATGAAAATTGTTATGGCCTCTAAACCTTCAACCTGCATACTGGACCATATTCCAACTAAACTACTGAAAGAGCTACTTCCTGTGCTTGGCCCTCCTATGCTGAACATAATACATGGCTCCCTATCCACCGGATGTGTACCAAACTGACAAAAAATGGCAGTAATAAAGCCTCTCTTGAAAAAGCCAAACCTTGACCCAGAAAATGTAACAAAAAAAAATAAACTATTGGCCTATATTGTCACACCCTGATCTGTTTCACCTGTCTTTGTGCTTGTCTCCACCCCCCTCCAGGTGTCGTCCATCTTCCTCATTGTCCCCCGTGTATTTATACCTGTGTTTTCTGTTGGCAGTTCATTTTGCATCGTCAAGCATACCAGTGGTTTTCCCTCTGCTCTTGCCTCTTGATTATTCCCGTTTCCTAGTTTTCCCGGTGTTGACCATTCGGCCTGCCCTGAGCCTGCCTGCAGTCCTGTACCTCTGCCCCACCTATCTGGATTATTGACCATTCTGCCTGCCCTGACCCTGAGCCTGCCTGCAGTCCTGTACCTTTGCCCCACCTATCTGGATCACTGACCTCTGCCTGCCCTTGACCTGTCTTTTGCCTGGCCCCGGTTCGATTTAATAAATGTTCTTACTTTGACGTTGTCTGCATCTGGGTCTTACCTTATACGTGATATATATTGAATCTCCCATTCCTCTCAAACATTTTTGAAAAAGCTGTTGCACAGCAACTCACTGCCTTCCTGAAGACAAATAATAATGTATACGAAACACTTGGTTTTGGACCCCATCATAGCACTGACACTGCACTCATGAAGGTGGTAAATGACTTTTTAATTGCGTCAGACTAAGGCTCTGCATCTGTCCTCGTGCTCCTAGACCTTAGTGCTGCTTTTGACACCATCGATCACCATATTGGTCTATTATTTGCCTGGTTTAGATCTTATTTGTCGGAAAGATATCAGTTTGTCTCTGTGGATGGTTTGTCCTCTGACAAATCAATTGTACGTTTCGGTGTTCCACTATTGCTTTCACTAAATATTTTACCTCTTGGTGATGTCATTCGGAAACATAATGTTAACTTACATTGCTATGCGGACGACACACAGCTGTACATTTCGATGAAACATAATCTCTTTTGACGAACATATCAAGAATATTTCAAGGACAGCTTTTTTCCATCTTCGTAACATTGCAAAAAATCTGAAACTTTTTGTCCAAAAAATGATTTTTTTAGCAGGGCGCCAATCAATGGGGTTATTTCTGGGGTGGCGCCAGAAATAAAGGCAGAGGATATAACTGAAGACATCGATGGAGTGGTAGGTGCACGTCAACTGACCTGTATGATGGACTGAAACAATAAGTTAATTTCATCAATGCAACTGTTCTTTGATAAAGAGTCTCTCCCTTCTTATATAAAGTTAGGATTCATGAGATACCCTGTAAGAGCTTTTGTGACCAAGCCCCTTCAGTGCCATGAATGTAAAATATTAGCTCATGTGTCAAGTGTGTGCAGAAGAGAAGAATATTGTATGCCAGATGAAGGGAAATGCTGCCGCTGTGGAGGTGAATACGTGCCTCGGAGTGTCCTGTTAGGGTGACGGAGAATAAGGTAAGGGTAAGGAGTGAATGCCGGTGAACGTTTCTTGATTTCACAGCTGAGGCGGTGCAAGAAACCCTGTCTGTGAATGTACCCCCATCACAGGCCCCTGAGCCTGTGTAGGGGTGTATTTTGGAGTGGACAGTGATTAAAGAAGTGGGAGGGGTTTGCTAGTTGACTGTGATTGAAGAAGTGGGAGGGGTTTGTTAGTTGACTGTGATTGAAGAAGTGGGAGGGGTTTGTTAGTTGACCGTGATTGAAGAAGTGGGAGGGGTTTTGTTAGTTGACTGTGACTGAAGACGTGGGAGGAGTTTTGTTAGTGGATTGTGATTGAAGAAGTGGGAGGGGTTTGTTAGTTGACGTGTTGTATTTTGTATGATGTCGTTTCTCCCCTTTACCGTTAAACCCCTTCGAAGAAGAAGAAGTTGCTTGTCAGCTCCTTCACTGATTGAGTCAACATTTCTTTTGTAAATATTCAGAAAAAATATTTGAATCATTGTTCTGCAACATATGCTTAAACAATTGAAGTATTTGTTGTGCTAGACCTAAGAGATAATGCTTGCTTTAAACATTTAGTTTTATGTTCTTAATCTAGAAAAGCATGCCAGATATGTTTGCTATGTTAGGTTTATTTGATTGAATGTATACGTTTTGTAATGCTTAGGTTTCTTAGGTGTACTAATATACTGTAAGTAGGGGCGGCAGGTGGCCTGGAGGGTAGGAGTGTTGGGTCAGTAACTGAAAAGTTGCTGGATCAAATCCCTGAGCTGACAAGGTAAAAATCTGCCCCTGAACAAGGCAGTTAACCTACTGTTCCCTGGGCGCCAAAGATGTGCACCTCTCTGATTCAGAGGGGTTGGGTTAAATGCGGAAGACACATTTCAGTTGAATGCTTACTGACTAGTATCACCCCCTTTCCCTAAGTAGGATACATGACATCCTGGCAACTTTGAGAAAAAAAAAAATCTCAGTTACTGCTGCCATGAAAGGATGCACCTTATTGGCAATGATTTTCAGATATTCTGTGGCATTCAAGCGTTGCTCCACTTTTATCAAGGGCCTCCAATGTGTGCCATGAAAACACACCCCACACCATCACCACCAGCGTGCAATGTTGACACGGGGCATGATGGATGCATGCACTCATGTGGTTTTCTCCATACCCTAGTCCTCCCATCAGCACCATCAGCATGAAACAGCAGGAACCAGGAAATGTTTTTTCCAATTCTCCAGTGTCCAGTGTTTTCGTTCCTCAGCCCACTACAACGACAGTTTCTTATTTTGGGCTGAGAGAAGTGGAACAATGTATGGTTGTCGGCTGCCATACCCCGTATGTGTCAAGGTACGACGATCTGTGCATTCTTGTATTGATCTGGGCATTCTTGTATTGTAGCCCGTCTGTTGCTCTGCACAATTCATGTCAGCCTCCTTTCTCCTCTTTTGTCTTGCCCATTGGATAGATAGATAGATAGATAGATAGATAGATAGATAGATAGATAGATAGATAGATAGATAGATAGATAGATAGATAGATAGATAGATAGATAGATAGATAGATAGATAGATAGATAGATAGATAGATAGATAGATAGATAGATAGATAGATAGATAGATAGATAGATAGATAGATAGATAGATAGATAGATAGATAGATAGATAGATAGATAGATAGATAGATAGATAGATAGATAGATAGATAGAAACGCATTGCATAGTATGAGTGAATGACTGAATATGTATACTATAAATTGTTATAGTGTGAGGTGAAAAAATTATACAAATATTGCAAGTGGTCAACTATTCTATTCAGGTCGATGGCAGAGAAAGATACTTAAATAGCTAAATGTACGTATGATATAAGTGAGGGTAATAATAGTTTACTTAATATAGAGTCTGGTTAAATGTACAGGTCAATTAATATTTGCATGGTTAGATTAACTGTACAGGCAAATGACAGGAAGAGATATTTAGCTAAATGTGCGTATGATATAATTTAGTGTAATAATACTAATTCCCTTAAAATACAGTCCTTAAAACACGGTTAATTACAGATAAATGCACGTTTTGCACATTCAATATACTAAATGCAATGAAAAAATATATACTACTGACAGGATACTAGTATACAGTCCTCAGTGAATGACTACGCATGTTCAGTCCAAGAATTACTTACAATATTGCACGTGATATGATATAACAACTGCACATGAATATGTACATACAGTACTGAATGAATGAGTGCTGAATGAATACGTCCTGAGTAAATGAGTGATTACAGACCAGAGAGTTACTCACGGATGGATGGATGCCTAATTGTGAAACTAGGTCCAAACGCCCCAGCAGTTCCAGGTCTATGTTGCCGACGGCACGGCACCCTGGTGAGGCATTAAATAGTCTGATAGCCGCCGGCAGGAAGGACCTCCTGTAGCACTCTCTGACACACCATGGTGGGATCAGTCTGTGACTGAAGGTGCTCCTCTGCGTCATAACCATGGCATGCAGAGGGTGGGTGACGTTGTCCATGATGGCCAGCAGTTTGGCCAGGATCCTTCTCTCCACCACCTCCTCTAGAGTGTACCCTCTGAATGGCGCAGGGTACACTCTAGTGGCACAGATACACAATCCATGTCTCAAGGCTTAAAAATCCTTATTTAACCTGTCTTCTCCCCTTCATCTACCCATGTGCAATTACCCAGACATGGACAATGACAAATTACATGACTTTTTAATTAATATTTTAAGTAACTATGAACTCAGACTAATATAATTTAATGTGCATTTGCATATTGAAGCTGCAATGAAGGAAGCTACAGGACGTTGGGGAAGGCCAATTTTTCATCCGTCGACTCAAATTGACCAGATGATGTTGACAGTAAGTGCAGTTGCTCTCTTGTCTTCTAGGTTTAGATCATTACCTCTTAGTTTGTAATGTCCATAACCATATCTGCAGGGAATATAACCACGTTTCCATTCACAGTTTTATGCGAGTAATGTAATACCGTATTAAAATTCACGACAGTTGTGACGGAAACAGGTATATAGTTTCGGTACAATTTTATAAATGCGGACATTTGTGTCTGTAAAATGAAGGCCTATTATGCGATAAATTGTGGTGGAAACGCCTTTATGAGCAAATATTAATATAATGACCATCATATCAAGTCACGCGATGATATGGTGTGTGTGGTCCTCCCACTACGACTCGGGATAGCATGCAGTTTATTAAGATACAGATGAAATAAGTTATGAACTTCACAGGGTGGTGAAAGTGCAGGGTTATCTTGACGCTACTTTCGAATAAATATCTAGGGTCTTGTTCTGTTGACAAAATGATTGATGCTTGACTGCCGTTTGACAAAATACAAATATTCTCGCTCTTATCCACAATAATCGCATCATGTAAACTAGCCTACCCGCACTTTGAGCTGTTGACTAGTTCCTAGCCTACCCGCACTAGCTACCGTCTGCACAAATTATTACACACCCCTGCTGATGCGGTTAGATTGGGGGATAGGCCCTACTGTTTTTTGCGAAAATGCTCACTCTAATCTTGAAAGTTGGCACAATGAATCTTTGCATGCATTACACACATAGGCAAGCCTCCCTTCAATGATGGATGTGTTTTGTCAGCATGGTCATTTTTAGTTATAGGGAGAGAGAAAATGTAATAAATTGGAATAGGACTGCTAATTAAATGATTGCTATAATTAACTTTCATTAAACAGAGATCGATAAAGCGATGCAAGGATTAAAACAGGGTCCATACATTATACACTGTTTTACAAGGAAGCTTTTAACGACCTTGTATATTTGACTGCGCCGAGGCACGTTTCCATGGGAACCCGGAGTGGGGGATTTAAGGAGGCTGAGCAGTATATTTTATTTCTCCTTTTTTATGTGTTTCTGCCTTCATTTATATTTGATCTGCCTTTGGCTGCCTGGAGTGAGACTGCTCTGAGATAAAAAAAATAAAAAATAAAAAACCTGCACAGAGAAAAAGGAGGAGTGGGGGGGAGCCTCTCTTACCCTTGGGTACAGATGAATATTACAAGAGTATTATCAGATACATCAGGGGGTAAAGGCATTTTGAACCATACATCATCAAGGGTTACCCAGGGAAGCCTTGTAGATTAGTTGTAGATGGCAGCCAGGGATGTTCTTGAGCCCAAGAAGGATACAGAGTTAGAGGCCTTAAGATAAACAAATGCTATAGTAGGGTGGTGGTGGGATCTCTGATGCTATAGTAGGGTGGTGGTGTGATCTCTGATGCTATAGTAGGGTGGTGGTGTGATCTCTGATGCTATAGTAGGGTGGTGGTGGGATCTCTGATGCTATAGTAGGGTGGTGGTGTGATCTCTGATGCTATAGTAGGGTGGTGGTGTGATCTCTGATGCTATAGTAGGGTGGTGGTGTGATCTCTGATGCTATAGTAGGGTGGTGGTGGGATCTCTGATGCTATAGTAGGGTGGTGGTGTGATCTCTGATGCTATAGTAGGGTGGTGGTGTGATCTCTGATGCTATAGTAGGGTGGTGGTGGGATCTCTGATGCTATAGTAGGGTGGTGGTGTGATCTCTGATGCTATAGTAAAGTGGTGGTGGGATTCCCAAAGAGAGGGTAGCTCTAATGTTTGGGTTTTAGCACAGAGCGACTCTGATTTACCCAGACTAGGTTTCACACACAGAGCATGCTGTAAAAACAACTGCATAAGACCATTGATAATGAGCGCTTCTGCGCCATCTCAGATTCAGATGTTGGAGGGGTTATGTAGAGGTTGGTTTCAGAATGCAGATGTTTTAGTGCCAAAGAAGGTTGAGAAGAATGCAAGCATTCGTTAGACTGGACTGGTGGGGAAGGGGGGGCACAGGTGTTTGTGTGTGGGAGCGAGGAAAGTGGATATAGAGGAATATTGCAATAAGTATGTTGCTGAGTGGCAGAGTGGCTGATCTTCCGCTCCATCCAGCCAGTCTGTGATAGAATATGGACTGTTTGTTTTAACGGTGCCTCCAAAAAAAAATAGAATCACAGGATAGAGGTGAGCGTAAATCGGTAAACAGACAGTGTTTTATTAGAAAAACTCATCCACACAGTGTGAAGCACTCCGAAAGTAAACTTCAGAATCAAATGGATAAATCATTCAATAAAAAGAAACGAAATAACCAAGAGGGAACTTGTTCATTCTATCGTTCTTGTGCACACTCTACACATATCTTTACAGCCTACTCACAAATGTATCAGGCTAGTTTATTGTACCTAGATAAAATGTAAACCAATATAAAAAATTGTTTAATGGACAGATTGCTTTCAACAGGAAACCTCTAATTGCTAATAGCCAGCTGCTGTAGGCCTAAGTTGAAGGACCTAGTGTTTAATTTCTATGTAAACATCCGTTGACATTGTGCTCATATGAACATGGCACAATGGTCACCTTTCACGCAAAACATCTACACTTTTATTCTATTGGCTAATTTGTAACACTCAATTGTTGACCAAACCCCTAATGCAATGTAAAAAAGCTAAGAGGAAGTGTGTTACTCTCTATAAAGAAAAGGTTCCTGGAGTGTCCTTTAGGGGGTTCTTAAAAGAGTTCTTCAAATAACACCTTTTAATGGATCCTCTAAGAACCTTTTGAAGAACATTTTGGGGTACATTTTTTAACTTACCCCCCCCCCCTCCCTCCCTATTATTATTAATAATAATTTTAGTGGCAAAGCAGAATGTAGAGGCCTATGGGATATTCATTCATTGACGAGGTAAGGGAGTAGGATGGTAAATGTGATCTGCATAACATACCAATACCAATTGACATACCTTTGTATCCCTCCTTGTCTGTATACCTGCAGACAGACACAAAAGTGGAACCAGGTTCTTTGAGGATCCTTAGAACCCTTGTTGAAGCCCTAATTTTTAGTGTAGTGTACAATTAAAAACATTTTAAGGAACTCTCCACACAACCAATTGAGTCTTTAAAAAAGTACACTCATCACACACACAACATCCCAACTCCTATTCATAGGCTTATAAATATTGTATCTCTACAGCACAGTTTGTCTATATGGCTAACTAGATGTCGGTAGCCAACCATAATGTAGGTCCTTTTTTTATTTTAGAAACTCAGTCTGGGTCTCAACTCACTGTTGAGAGTTGGAATAGTAAAATATATATATATATATAATTTCAAAATGGGGTTGAGCGCTCACCCATGCCAGCTAATATTCTTTAGATTGGTAAGTTGGTCAGCCAGCTATCTAAACTTGTAGTATTGTAGTACTCAGATATCAGATTCAAAATTGCTAACATTTCTCTCCACCTTACAGCAAAATGTGTAGAATTGCCACTGACAATATTTTGCTTAGGACCCCCAAAAGGCTAGGGCCGACTCTGACTGCATGTGTGGGTATGGATGTGGGTACGCAGACCAGCGAGCCACTGCTGCCTCTCATGATGAGTTCAGATTTTTTTGAGGCCCCCATCCCCATCAAAGTTGCCCATCCCTGTTGTAGGATATTCAAGCGACTTGTCCTCATTTCTGTTACCACAAGGGGGAGCAGTGAGCAAGCTCACTATGAAAGAGGGAGATGGCGAGGGGAGACATTAGGTGAGGCTCTGTGGATGGATGCATGCATGCATGAAAGTGAGAGATTGGGCATAGTAGTTAATAATGGTTGGAGAGAGAGAGTGGGAGAATGAGTGATGCTGTGGTGAATACTGAACACTGTGTGACTATTGATGGATCATCTCCACACTGCTCCCAGCACTGGTCTTTATTTCTCCCTACCCCCCCATCCCTATGTGGCTCGGCACTACTCCCGCTGGCCTACTCCAGCTGATGCATTACCTCTATAACACTCAAATTATTTTTGGGGAGGAAAATCATTATCATTTTATAGATGTTCTTATTCCCGCTGTTCGTTAATTTAGTGACACTGCTTGCGGTGCTTTACATATTCTCACACACGAAGAGGAAAGGAACAGGGTCCTTTTAACAGCAGTCAGCACTGTGTATGTATAGTCAGAAAATAAACTGGGTAGGTACGGGGGTTGGAGATAGTGGAGGGTTATGCAGAAGGCCAGGATGGTCACCTTATGATTGGGTTGGTGAGGTCCGGCAGAATGAGTGGTTGGTCTTGTGCTCCTCATCCTTAGTCCAGATTGATAGAACGACATACGCACACAGAAAAACACAGAAAACAACTCAAGTGCGGATTTCCGGGGGTATTGATATGCATGTACTGATATAATTTGGTATGTTTTGTTTATGATATAGTTGTGTGTATTTGGATGTCTTATTTACTGAACAAAAATATAAATGCAACGATGTTTCATGAGATGAAATAAAAGATCCCAGAAATGTTCCATACTCGCAAAAAGCTTATTTCTCTCAAACTTGGTGCACAAAAGATAATCCATCCACCTGACAGGTGTGGCATAACAAGAAGCTGCATAAACAGCAGGATAATTACACAGGTGCACCTTGTGCTGGGGGACAATAAAAGGCCACTCTAAAATGTGCAATTTTGTCACACAACACAATGCCACAGATGTTTCAAGTTTTGAGGGAGCGTGCAATTGGCATGCTGACTGCTGGAATGTCCAACAGAGTTGTTGGGGGGGGGGGGGGGGGCTGATTTCCTTCTATGAACTGTAACCCAATAAAATCTTTTGAAATTGTTGCGTTTTATATTTTTTTAAGTATATTTAGCTGTGTCCATTGCGTATTCTGTGTTTTGGTGGTATTTATGTAGTTTGACTTGGGCTGTGATATGGTGGCCTACTGTCTCTGTCTGGGGACACTCCACACTCCGGTGACAGGAGCGTTCCAGGGCGTCACTCCAGTAAGGTAGTCTGGGTGTCCGGTAGTGTAGTGGAGATGCAGGCTTCTCATCCTCAGAAGACGGTTTCTCATCCTCAGATGAGTTGTCAGATGGGGAGTCATCGGCACGAGCTGCAAAGGAAGACAGGGTGTCTCTTAAATATGATGTCATGAGCATCCAAGAATGGGACGACGTCTGTACTATACTGTATATACTGTGAGTGCCTGGCTTTGGGTCTGTACATTAGCCTCTGTGGTATTTGTATCACTCACTGGTTGAGTAGTAGACACTTCCTTCCACTTATTGTCTGTAGCCACCTCCAGCCTCTGCTCCAACTGATGCAAGTAGTTCAGCAGGTCCTGTGTGTTTTTTAATGTGTACACAGCAACGATTACAGGATAAGACAAACAGAGATTGAAACATTCACAACATGATTTACTCAAACCAAATCTTACACTAAAATGTCATTTTTATTTTGATAAATAGTTGTGTCCCACATAACAGCAGTTAAATATACACTGAGCATACGTACCAAACATTTGGAACACCTTCCAAATATTGAGTTGCTAGCACCGTTGCAGTTCTTGACACACACCTGTGTGTCTGGCACCTACTACCATACCCAGTTCAAAGGCACTTCAATATTTTGTCTTGCCTGTTCAGCCTCTGGATGGCACACACACAATACATGTCTAGAGGCTTAAAAATGCTCCTTTAACCTTTAAGAAGTGACATCAATAAGGGATCATAGCTTTCACCTGGTCAGTTTGTAATGTAAAGAGCAGGTGCATAGCCTGATCCTTGCCTGTCTCTCCAGCTGCTCCCTCTCCTTTTGGTTCATTCTCAGGCTGGCCTTCACTTCCTGCTCCTTCCCGCGGGCATCGATCAGCAGCACCTGCAGGGAGCGCTGGTGTGTTTAGAGTCGAAAGGCAGAGGATGTTTAAAAAAAAAATTGGAAACAGTTTCCGAAATCTGCTCTGAATGTCCGATGAGGACATTAGTGAAACTAGGGGAATGGCAGTTAAAATTAGGAAGTACGTTTTTGTGTGCCAATAATGGTCTATGGTTTATGTGTTTGTGTGTAGCCTACCTATTGCAATACACTTGACTATATTATCCCGTTGCAATCTTTCTCTTTTCCAAGCTCCGCTTCTACTTTCTCCCTCTTAATTGTCTTCTCTTGGAGCCCCTACTCCTTACGCTGCACGTAGCGGTTCAATTTTTGCACCCTTTTTTTTCAAGCTAATCAAGGAAAGATGAATAGATAGATGAGAAATACGACACACATACATTGATTCATAAATACATGTAGAAAAAAAGTTGATACAATTACAAATCGGAATATTTTTTTTGACGATATATCGTATCGTTTTGACATTACGCAATATAATTGTTGGGCTAGTTGGTTGTACCTGCACCAAAACCAGTTTTTTTCCTTCATATCTTGTTCTCCATCTTCTTTTTAAACAGAGAGCCCATTTTGTTTTCAGTACTTTTATTTCCATGACTGATCAAAACTTATTTTCTCATGGCCCTCTTTTGTCCCTCTGTAGTAGACATATGGTGAGCCAGGGCCATTATGTTGCCATAGGGGAGACCAAACAATGCCGCCCCCGCAAAACTAGAATAATCCCAGTAAGCAAAATTACGTTGAAAAGGCGTCTAAAATAAGTATTTTCCAGACATTTAAGTTATGTTCAATTTAGGTTCTGAATGAAAGGTGAAAAGGTATTTTCCGTATGTTTAAAATGCATATTTTTCAGGAGGTTGAAATGGCATCTTTTCCGGACATTGAAAAATATGTATTTTCCCGGACATTGAAATCAGGCATATTTTCGGTTCTGAATGAAAGTTGGAAATAAGTAATTTATAGACGTCTATGTTTGTGCCAAATCAAGGAAGAGCATCAAAAACAGACATCCAAAAGTTGTCTGCGTCAGTCCGTGCTTACTGCGGTGTAGCTACAGTGTTGTCTGAAAGCCCATCTATGTGGTAAACCTACCGTTTGTAAAACACCAAAAAAACAACTTACAAATTACGTCGGCTCGTGCTAACTGGGGTATAGCCGGCCAACAATGGAATTTTTACCGTTTGAAAAACAGGCCATTGCATTGGCTTTATTAGTCCTGATTCATGTGACTATTTAAGCTCTGAATATCAGCTACCCAACTGTATCAGGAGTTATCGTGAGCCTATTTGCAATGTGTTTACACAAGTATTTTCTTCAGCTTGTCCAAAATGTATGGACACAAACTTGAAACCATGGATCATGGCAATGGGGTGAAACTCCTGGACAACAGTTGTGATTGTCCATTCCATATTGTCCATTTTACTTTGACCTGTTCTGTTTATAGGATATGTTTTTTTTTTTTGTCCCTTGTCAATCTGCCGCCATAGGCGGCCTCCTAATCCTGCCTAATGAGTGGGCCGGCCGTGTGGTGAGCAATATGTTTAGAACATTGAATCGCAATAAAATCACAGCATCTAATCGCAATACCTATAGAATCGTGAAAATCTGTACAGAGGGTTATAGTGATTAGGCAACAGGATAGATAATAAACAGTAACAGTTGTGATGAGTCAAAAGAGTTAGTGCAAAAAGTGTATTTGTGCTGGCTTGCATGTTCAAGGTTGTCCCATAACTCAAGATCTGTGAAACCGAGACGAGTTGGAGCCTTACTAGCCATCACCTCTCAATGAAGTAGGAAACTTGAGATGTAGGAGTCAGTGGGTTTACAGAATTTAGAGGGGAGAACTGGTGGGTTTTTCCACCTCAAAAAGCACAAGAAAGAGTATTTCGACACCCATCTTGTCGGCTCAGGTATTTTTTATTTTTTATTTTATTTAACCTTTATTTAACTAGGCAAGTCAGTTAAGAACAAATTCTTATTTACAATGACGGCCTACCAAAAGGCAAAAGACCTCCTGCTGGGACGTAGGCTGGGATTAAAAATAAATAAATAAATAAATACAATATAAATATAGGACCAAACACACATCACGATAAGAGAGACAAAATCACACTACCAAAAGAGACACCTAAGACAACAACACAGCATGGTAGCAACGTAACATGACAACAACATGGTAGCAACACAACATGGTAGCAGCACAAAGCAGGGTACAAACATTATTGGGCACAGATAACAGCACAAAAGGCAAGAAGGTAGAGATAACAATACATCACGCAAAGCAGCCACAACTGTCAGTAAGAGTGTCCATGATTGAGTCTTTGAATGAAGAGACTGAGATAAAACTGTCCAGTTTGAGTGTTTGTTGCAGCTCGTTCCAGTCACTAGCTGCAGCGAACTGAAAAGACGAGTGACCCAGGGACGTGTGTGCTTTGGGGACCTTTAACAGAATGTGACTGGCAGAACGGGTGTTGTATGTGGAGGATGAGGGCTGCAGTAGGTATCTCAGATAGGGGGGAGTGAGGCCTAAGAGGGTTTTTATAAATAAGCATCAACCAGTGGGTATTGCGATGGGTATACAGAGATGACCAGTTTACAGAGGAGTATAGAGTGCAGTGATAAATCAAATCAAAGTTTAATTTAGGAAATATGTACATGTGGGTATAGTTAAAATGACTAAGCATAGATGATAAACAGAGAGTAGCAGCAGCGAAAAAGGGAGGGGTTGGGGGGACGATGCAAATAGTCCGGGTAGCCGTTTGATTAGCTGTTCAGGAGTCTTATGGCTTGGGCATAAAAGCTGTTAAGAAGCCTTTTGGACCTAGACTTGGTGCTCCAGTACCGCTTGCCATGCGGTTGCAGAGAGATCAGTCTATGACTGGGGTGGCTGGAGTCTTTGACAAATTTTAGGGCCTTCCTCTGACACCGCCTGGTATAGATGTCCTGGATGGCAGGAAGCTTGGCCCCAGTGATTGACCCTCTGTAGTGCCTTGCAGTCGGAGGCCGAGCAGTTGCCGTACCAGGCAGTCAGGATGCTCTCGATGTTGAAGCTGTAGAACCTTTTGAGGATCTGAGGACCCATGCCAAATCTTTTCAGGCTCCTGAGGGGGAATAGGCTTTGTTGTGCCCTCTTCACGACTGTCTTGGTGTGTTTGGACCATTCTAGTTTGTTGGTGATGTGGACCCCAAGGAACTTGAAGCTCTCAACCTGCTCCACTGCAGCCCCATCGATGAGAATGGGGGTGTGCTCGGTCCTCCTCTTTTCCAGTAGTCTACAATCATCTCCTTTGTCTTGATTAGGTTGAGGGATAGGTTGTTATCGTGGCACCACACGGCCAGGTCTCTGACCTCCTCCATATAGGCTGTCTCGTCGTTGTCGGTGATCACTGTTGTGTCATCTGCAAACTTAATGATGGTGTTGGAGTCGTGCCTGGCCATGCAGTCATGGGTGAACAGGGAGTACAGGAGGGGACTGAGCATGCGCCCCTGGGGGGCCCCAGTGTTGAGGATCAGCTCCCCACCACCTGGGGGCAGCCCAGGATCCAGTTGCAGAGGGGGGTGTTCAGTCCCAGGATCCTTAGCTTAGTGATGAGCATTGGTGGCAAATCTGATGGCCGAATGGTAAAGAACATCTAGCCGCTCGAGCATGGGTAGGATAGTAGGCATTCGAACCAGCGACCTTTCGGTTACTGGTCCGATGCTCTAACCGCTAGGCTACCTGCCGCCCTACTTTACAGCTTGCGTTAATTTTTTTGTTCACTATACATAAGAGATGTTGGGTGTCATGGCTTACTGAAATTACATGGAACGACCCAGGTGGAAAGTGATGGTTGAGGTGGGATTCAACCCCATGCCGACATCGACTATGTGCTTGGAAGACTGCCACACTCCCGCACGCAACTATTATTTAAAAAAGAAGATTAGCAAAACAGGAAATGTTAAACCACTCAACTTGTATAGAGTAAACTCAAGCAACAGAACTATTAAAATAGACTTCCCTCGTGTGCATTAATCTTACCTGCAAACTGTACTCATTTTGGACTTATTACAACATGAGTAGAGAAGTTGAGTGAAACTGAGCTGTTGTCCATCCACCCACCCCCACCTGCAGGAGCTGAGCTCTGGGTACCACCAGGAGCAGGTCCCCCCTCCACCCTCTTCATCCTCATCCACCCCCACCTGCAGGAGATGAGCTCTGGGTACCACCAGGAGCAGGTCCCCCCTCCACCCTCTTCATCCTCATCCCGCTCCACCGCAAATGTATCCAGCTCATCCAGTGGCTTGGAAATACTGAAGGTGAACTGGAGACTGCGGGCACACACCTCGCCTCTCTGATCCACATAGACAAACTGGTACTCCACATCACTGGGGTGTGGCAGGTAAGAGGCTGTGGGGAGGGAGGAGACATAGAGTGGTGGCATAGATTCTCACCTCCAGTTTGTTTAATCATATTTTCTTCTCCCAAAACTGCGTTGGACGAGATCTTCCGTTTCTTGGCAATTTCTCACATGGAATAGCCTTCATTTCTCAGAACAAGAATAGACTGACGAGTTTCAGAAGAAAGTTCTTTGTTTCTGGCCATTTTGAGCCTGTAATCAAACCAACAAATGCTGATGCTCCAGATCCTCAACTAGTCTAAAGAAGGCCAGTTTTATTGCTTCTTTAATCAGCACAACAGTTTTCAGCTGTGCTAACCTAATTGCAAAAGGGTTTTCTAATAATCAATTAGAATTTTAAAATGATAAACTTGGATCAGCTGCCATTGGAACACAGGAGTGATTGTTGCCAATAATGGGCCTCTGTACACCTATAAAGATATTCCATAAAAAAATCTGCCATTTCCAGCTACAATAGTCATTTTCTGATGAATATTATGTTTTTTTTATGGACAAATAAAATTGCTTTTCTTTCAAAACAAGGACATTTCTAAGTGACCCCAAACTTTTGAAGGGTACTGTATATACTGTATATATACACTGGAGGCCAAACGTTTGGAATATTACTCATTCAAGGGTTTATCTTTATTCACACTATTTTTTACATTGTAGAATAAAAGTCTAGACATCAAAACTATGACATAACACATCTGGAATCATGTAGTAACCAAAAAAGTGTTAAACATATCCATTTGTTTTTATTGATTCTTCAAAGGAGCCAGCCTTTGCCTTGATGACAGCTTTGCACATTCATGGCATTCTCTCAACGAGCTTCATGAGAAATACCTCTGCTGCAGAGGATAAGTTCATTAGAGTTACCAGCCTCAGATTGCAGCCCAAATAAATGCTTCACAGAGTTCAAGTAACATACACATCTCAACATCAACTGTTCAGTGGAGACTGTGTGAATCAGGCCTTCATGGTCGAATAAAAAACATTCATCCCAACCACCACCATTCTGATTCCATTCTCAGTAACAGTAAAAACAATACCATGCAATTCCAATCATCTTTAGGAGCAGAACTGGTACACAGTCTTTGTAACAGAAGAGTGTTGTGTTTAGTCCCTGTTTTTGTCTATGTCCTCTCATAGTCTTCTGACCTGAATGTTGACATGGATTATGTGCTGTACAGTAGACTGCACATTACACTCTAAGATGGCCAGTAGATTTACCCACTTCTCTTTCTACAAGTTGTCGTTTTTTAAGAATGTAATAATAAGTTGGGTCAGCTGTGTTACCTCCATCTCAGCAGTGCTCCTAGATTAGATAAGGATGACATTCCGGTAGCTACTGCTATTAGTTTCATGTGCACAGGGTTCTGTGTGTGTTGCGTTATGTCAACTTGCAGTGGGAATACTGGGTTCAGCCTCGCATGGTTCACAGGCGAACCTTGCAATGCATGAAGCACAATAGATTTTTAATGCAATGCACTTTTAGCTGCGTACACACACACACACACACACACACACACACACACACACACACACACACACACACACACACACACACACACACACACACACACACACACACACACACACTTGGTAGAGGCGATGCTGGAACTCCGCCCTTTGTCTCCAGGGGAGGAGATGCCATTCAGATCTGGTCTACCTATCAGCGTAGTCCCAGCCCCCGCCTCTTCCGCCACGCCCACCATTCTTCCTGCTATGTATCACAGTAAGGAGAACCCCCACCAGCCACCCCCATATCAACACAGTGCACAACTACTGCCATACAGTATACAGGCAGGTGGAAAGCTACCAGTTACTGCCATACAGTTTACAGGCAGGTAGAAAGCTACCAACTACTGCCATACAGTATACAGGCAGGTGGAAAGCTACCAGTTACTGCCATACAGTTTACAGGCAGGTAGAAAGCTACCAATTACTGCCATATAGTATACAGGCAGGTGGAAAGCTACCTCCAAACCCTCCTATTGTCATCCTCTGAGGGGAAAACATGCACAACCTGTGGTCATGTTAACGCGCATCTGGGAAGACACAGTAATCATCGATTTGCTGTCTGTGACACAAAGAACCTACCCATACTGAAAAATGTCTGGAAACCTAAAACGTGTGTGGAAACCATTGGCATGTGTCGTTAATTGCAGTGTTAATCTTGAGGCTCAAATCACGGTTGTGTAGGTTGTAAGCTGTGTGTGGGTTGATTTAATTTGGGAAGAAAGATACAGTAAAGCATTTCAAGAATGAGCATTGATGAAAATTGATTGCATTAGGTGAATTTTGAGTGATTGGTTGAGTTATAGGTCTCTGGATTGATGTATCCATCAGTAATTAGGTTGGAATGTCAGTGTTGGTAGAGGTCATGATTAAAATCCATAAGGTCAAGGTTATTAAGAAAGTATCAGATGAAGGCGGGGTAGGGAGCGCTTAAGACCAGGGGATATTAAAGAGGAAAGGTGGTGGGGATATAGGAGAGAGGAGGATGAGGGAGACATTTGATGGGGTTGTACATAAAAGAGGGAATAAATCAACCCGGGATAACAAGGAGAGATGTAACCATAGTTACCATAGTGATGGAGTGGATTCATGCTAAAGAGAAAATAAGTGTCTGTGTGAGGGGAGGGAGCAAGGGACTGAATGACAAGAAGGAGGAAGGAGGCGAGGGAATCCAAGGACAGAGAAAACCAAGGACAGAGAAAACCAAGGACGGAGAAGTCCAAGGACACAGAAAGCTAGTGAGAGATTTAAATGGGTTAGAGGGAGAGGTATAGGCAGCATCGGTACTGAGAATGATAAAGGGAGGGAGAGACGGGAGTGAGGCGATGGGAGAGCGCAGGATGACGGTAGTTAGTATGCAGGGCTGAGCTGCCCCATCTGCTTAGCCCAGCAGTCCTTGTCGTATAACTGTCGCTGGGCCGCGGGCCGCATAAAGAATGTCCCAGATTTGATGTAATTCCACAAAATTAATGACAGCTTTATGCTCGATGGACCGAGAGGGAATGATTAGTGTTTGATCGTCCATCTGATCCGCTTCCGATCCCAGGATGAGGCAGTGGAGGGCAGGCTGGAGGGAGGTGGAGAACCCCCCTCTTTTTGGGCTGGGCAGTCACAACCCTCCCTCCCTCCCTCCCTCCCTCCCTCCCTCCCTCCATCCCTCCCTCCCTCACACACACACACACACACACACACCTTCTTTAAATATATTACATATTTATTGCAAAAACAGCCAGGAGAGGACTGAGATGGGTGCTGATTGTCCCTCCTTAACAGGCTCTGTGTGGCTCTTTCTGCAGTATGCTTTTTACATGCCTTTAGCATTTAGACATGGAACAGAATACTGTTCAGGCTCTAAATTAAGTTAGATGAGGGTTGTCATTAAAGATTTAAGTGATAATGCCCGAGAAGCCGGTGTTTGGATGATATATTGGCATGGCCAATATATCCTCCAAACACTGTCTCCGAGAGCATTATCACTTTTTTTTATCACGGTTTACAAACATATTCAAATAATGATTGACATTATTAACTTATTCCTACTATTTCATCCTTCCACAAGATTTAGTCCCGACACAGATCTAGGGTTGCTGTATCTATGGTCACGACCCAGCCATATTGGCTGGCAACGTTCTTATCCCTTGCTTGCTAACTAGCCAACTACGGCTAATTTACAGTCAAGTCAAACAGTGTAGCCAGAATAACAACAAAGTAGCTGCATTTGCCTTTGTTTTAGCTGTTTTCTAGTGACCTTTATTTGGATACATCCATAACAATGAGCTAATGAGGCACGATTTCACCTGGCGTAGAAAATGTGCTCTCTCGTCAGCTAACACAATCACAAAGTTTTTACAAATCTCCGCTGTTGAAAACGAAACGTTGGTCTAAAAGAAATGTGAGACAATGTCTAGATGCTTTTTATAGTGGAGATCAAGTTTATAAATTGCCTGGCTGGGCTGATGAGACAGATTGCGCAGTCAGATGGAACAAAGTAAATAGGCATTTAGCCAGTGGTAACTTGTGGAATATATATATATATATGATTCCATATGTGTTATTTCATAGTGTTGATGTCTTCACTATTATTCTACAATGTAGAAAATACTAAAAATATATATATACATACAGTACCAGTCAAACGTTTTTGGACACACCTACTCATTGCAGGGTTTTTCTTTATTTTTTGAATAGTAGTGAAGACATCAACACTATGAAATAACACATATGGAATCATGTAGTAACCACAAAAGTGTTAAACACATCTAAATATATTTGAGATTCTTCAAAGTAGCCACCCTTTGCCTTGATGACAGCTATGCACACGCTTGGCATTTTTATATTTTTTTTGCAAAAGAGGGCTGTCACGTGCCTTTTACAGAGGAGTGTCTTCCGTCTGGCCACTCTACCTTAAAGGCCTGATTGGTGGAGTGCTGCAGAGATGGTTGTCCTTCTGGAAGGTTCACCCATGTCCAATCAATGGAATTTACCACAGGTGGACTCCAATGAAGTTGTAGAAACATCTCAAGGATGATCAATGGAAACAGGATGCACCTGAGCATAATTTCGAGTCTCATTGCAAAGGGTTTGAAATCTTATGTAATGCACAAATTGCTAAAAACCTGTTTTCACTTTGTCATTATGTGGTATTGTGTGTATATTGATGTAGATAAAAATGTATTTAATCCAGAATAACTCTGTAATGTAACAAAATGTGGAAAAAGGGAAGGGGTCTGAATACTTTCCAAATGCACTGTACACACACACACACACACAGTGAGCACAAGGCAACAGGAGCAACTGCAACAAAGATGCTGTTTTATTTCCAAAATCATCACCGTGCGGATAGCTGTTTTAAGTGTGCATGCTCATCATATGCACAGCGTGAATTGATCCTAACGTTGGCGGTAGCTGTTTATCCCCTGAAGGACTCAAATTCCTCTCTGGCCCTTAAAATGCAGCAGGCCCCAACCCCCACCCCCTCCCACCCAGACAGCAGAGTTTACAAGCAGGCAGGGGCATTCCTCTTTACTGCTCAACCCCAGGCTCTTAGTGAGCCGGTTGCATTAAAATCGAACCCCCTGTCTCATCCGTGTGAAGACGGCGGACGTTTAAGGTGCCCGGGCACAGAGCTGCCCCCTGGTCCTGATGGGCGCAAGGCTACCCGATTAGACAGTAACACGCTGCAAAGTTGCCAAAAGATAGCCAAGTAATTGAGATACTGCAGTAATTGATGGGCTTAAAGAGACACACTAGTGTAAAAGCTCTTCCGACAGGCAATCGATTGTTGCTCATCTTCACTTACGAAGCAGCTGAGAGGATGGTACACGGATGTATTGGTACCCGTAGCTACCAGTGTTGTTTTTCTGTTATGTTTGCTCCTTCCATACCTCCAATTTTAGCGTAATCATGTTTGTATTGACATTTTTTAGCTGTGAGCTGAAGCACGGTTGCCCAGGGGAAGGGTAAAGATTTATGGCCTACAGGGAGGTGGGGAGTGGCGTCAGATGGAGCCATTTTCCCATCTGTCTGGAGCTGTGAACCAGTACCAGCCAGTCAAACGGTACCAGGTGCCTGCTTTAACACTTGTGCGAGCATGCATGTGTGTGTCTGCATGGCCTGTTTGTACGGCCTGTTTGTACGCATGTGTGTGGGTGAGCTGTCTGTTTTCTATTCCATTCTCTATCCTCCTCCCTTGAATTTCTGACCTCTTCGTTGTTGGGCAGGTTTTCATCTCTAAGCCAATGACCTCTCTCATTGACGTGACCTTTAAGAATGCAAGCACTGTGGCCAGTCTCTTTTCAGTAGCCAAGTTACAAGTCTTAGGAGGAAATGTGTAAAAAATGAAAGGCTCAAGTGAAATGGCCTCTTAAAAATGCCTCTTAGATACATGTAACATTGGCTGGCGATTGGTATGGATGTCATGTGTAAAGCTCAAAGTAGACTGGAGAGAAACTGAGGAGAAGGCTGAAGGGAAACCACAGAGACATTTGACTTGGATGCAACTTGTGTGCTGCATTATGGGTACAGGAAAGGATTTATGAAGGGGGAACGGGTAACACAGTAGCGTTTTGATTGCTCATTTTCCCCAGATAGTGATTCTTTCTCTGATTTGAAAATCCAGGGCCCCTTTCTATAATGTGTGTATATATATATATATATATATATATATATATATATATATATATATATATCCCTCTGTCTGGCTTTCCTCCTACCCTCTCTCATCTCTCGTCTGCCAGAGATCAGATACAATCTCTGTTTTGATCATTGTAGCTCTCTCTATAACGGGGCAATCGAGGGGTACACTTAATAAATAGCTCTCTCTATAACGGGGCAATCGAGGGGTACACTTAATAAATAGCTCTCTCTATAACGGGGAAATCGAGGGGTACACTTAATAAATAACTCTCTCTATAACGGGGCAATCGAGGGGTACACTTAATAAATAGCTCTCTCTATAACGGGGCAATCGAGGGGTACACTTAATAAATAGCTCTCTCTATAACGGGGCAATCGAGGGGTACACTTAATAAATAGCTCTCTCTATAACGGGGCAATCGAGGGGTACACTTAATAAATAGCTCTCTCTATAACGGGGCAATCGAGGGGTACACTTAATAAATAGCTCTCTCTATAACGGGGCAATCGAGGGGTACACTTAATAAATAGCTCTCTCTATAACAGGGCAATCGAGGGGTACACTTAATAAATAGCTCTCTCTATAACGGGGCAATCGAGGGGTACACTTAATAAATAGCTCTCTCTATAACGGGGCAATCGAGGGGTACACTTAATAAATAGCTCTCTCTATAACGGGGCAATCGAGGGGTACACTTAATAAATAGCTCTCTCTATAACAGGGCAATCGAGGGGTACACTTAATAAATAGCCACAGTTCATATTTGTGCATGTAATGGATGAAAATGTAACACACATATACACACACCCCCCCTCCCCCATCATCCAAGGTTTCATGGCACTTGGCTTTGTGTGTTCTTGCCACATGTTGTGTGAATTTCGTAGACGTTAGGTTCATCAGAGACCACAGGCGTTTATCTATCTGTGAATAGTAAAGTCATCCTCTTCTCTTTTCTTGAAGACATTAACACTCAGTTTACTGCAGGGTTTAAAATGAACACTGACTACACATTTCTCTTTTTACAGATTCTTCCTGGTAAAATCTCTCCTCATACCAAGCATTGGTAGTGGAAACAAGAAAAGGGGACACTTGAAGTGGACGTTGAAAAAGAGAAGAAGGAAGCGAGACCCTTCGTGTTTTTTGTTCTGTCCGGGTTAATGCGGGTTAACACACACACACACACACACACACACTCTATCCTCCCTTTAGCCCTTATCTGAGAAATAAGCATTTTTACAAAGTATGAGCTGTAAAGAGCAGAGCGGCAGATAGGCCGTAAATCTGGCTGTAAAAACGCTGGGCTGTCAAAGGGGCCGTCAGCCATCAATCGCATGCGCTCTGCAGCCTGATCAAGGGGAAATAGGTGATAAAAAAAACAGCATTTTAGGGAAATTATGTCCAGCCTTCCATTTGCAAAGTGCTGCAGTCGCATGGTACCAGAATCTTAATGACGGACTGGTGCAGGGAGGGAGAGGGAGAGAGGGGGAGACTGTATATAGCAAGAGTATCACAGGAGGTTGGTGGCACCTTAATTGGGGAGGACGGGCTCGTGGGAATGGCTGGAGAGGAATAAGTGGAATGATATCACATGGTTTGATGCCATTCCATTTGTAACGTTCCAGCCATTACTGTGAGCGAGAACGTATATTATGTGCATTTGCACAAGAGGAAGAGGAAGCACATGTGTATGAGCAAGTTAAAGAAAGGGATAGAAAAGAGCAGAGAAGTTAATGCGGTGAAAGAAATGAGAGAAAATACTGCTGGAGGAGTAAGATAGGATTGAGCTAGCATAAATCACACTGTATAGTCTCCTATTTTTCCCCTTTGGTTCTGTGAGGTCCTCAGCTCATCTGCTCCATTTCTCTTCTTGTTTTGTTCAACATTGGTTTTGTTTGTGTCAGTGTAAGTCTATAGAGGAGCTATGAAGAATTCAGATATGGAGGATGATCAGGTAACATGTTGAGAAACTTTTGTTGTCACTATCCCCCGGCACTCCGGTCTTAACGTACCAAATGGCTTTTTCTTTATGAAGGGCCCTGTTAATGCCTTTTGATTCTGTCATTCTTATGTAGTGCAACACAAAGTACTCTTTGGCATGGACCACTGAGACACAGAGTGAGAGGGGGAGCGTACAAGGTGTAGTCTGGCCATAAAAGAAGAGTACGTCTCTGAGCATTGAAGTGATGAATGCAGCCATTGTCTGACCTCTGACTCCCCTCTTAATTGGGCGTTGTTCCTTAATTAATTTTAATCGCCTTTCTGCCGCTGGCCCGACGCCAGAGATGGTCATCTGAGTGATGTAATGCTCCTATCAGAGCTATTTAATAGGTGGAATGTGATTCAGACAGAGGGACATGGAGCGGGAATGGGCGGAGTGGGGTAGTTAGATATGTTGGGGGGGGGGGGGCAAGGGCTAATATAGTATGATGTATAACTTAATGACACAAATGTAAACATACTCCTGATCATAGGCTGCATTGAAATAGAGTATACCCAGGAGTCCCCAATGGTGAAGCCTACATAAGCAAATGTACAAAATGTATATGTGAACTTATACTCCAATGCAGGAGATATCTTAGCTACTGTGTCCACTATCAGTAAGATTCCGGCTTTTTTCGTCTCATTCAGCCATCTTGATTAATGAGACCGGAGTCTCCCTGAAAACCACATGAAGCCTTCTGCATCCCAGGCAGCACTTGGTCCTGGGTGCTATGCTGCCACCTACAGCCTGACCAGGGAGCTGCAGCCAGTCCCTGAGTCTTGCTACCTCTGTTTGCGTCTGCCTCCAAAAAGGGCTGTATCCATATACCACACCCCCTCTGGATTTATTGCTTAATTATATAATTACTCCTGTCTATACAGAAATACATAAATCACTGAAAATACTACACCAGAGAGCATGATTTGGCCACAGAGGATCATTAGCTTCTTAAAAAAAATAGCTGTGTATTGTTTTAAATCACAAGCACAATTTCAGCAGCACGTGCTGCAAATATCAAGTAATTTCTCTAACTGTCAACACATTCAAATGAATAGTTTAGGTGCTCCCGAGTGGCGCAGTGGTCTAAGGCACTGCATCTCAGTGCTAGAGGCGTCACTACAGACACCCTGGTTCAATTCCAGGCTGTATCACAACTGGCCATGATTGGGAGTCCCATAGGGCGGTGCACAATTGGCCCAGCGCCGTACGAGTTAGTGTAAGATTTAGCCGGGATAGGCTGTCATTGTAAATAATTCAGAAGAGGGAAAAGATGAACGGAGCAAAGTACAGAGAGATCCTTGATGAAAACATGCTCCGGACCTCAGACTGGGGCGAAGGTTCACCTTCCAACAGGACAACGACCCGGTTGTGATACATCCTGAGATTGAACCAGGGTCTTTAGTGACACTTCTAGCACTGAGATGCAGTGCCTCAGACTGTGCAATTCTACTCATTTTGCCATGGGATAGAGAGGGGAAAAAAAACATGTTTTAAAGCTAATTTCCTGCAATTCTACACATTTTGCCAAGACTTATGCCATGTTAATGATATCTAAGTGAGAGTGACTAACAAAACCCTGGAGGTCAGCTCCTGTGCACATGCCCTGCCTGCCTGGTCGGTCTTTGGCCAAGATTAGATAGCTTGTTAGACTAATTTACCAATCTAAAAATTGTTAGCTGACATGGCTAATTCAGGGACGCACATAACAAGAAAAATAACTTTTTTTTAAAGGGATGGATCAGCTTTAATATTGCGGATAGATTGTTGCTTCCATGAACGTAATTGTCTGCATAATTTCCAATCCCCCATATATTTTTTGGGGTAAATATATATATATATCCATATGCATACATAAATACACATACCCACATATATACACATATACAGCATACATATAAACATTCATACATACATACATACATACATACATACATACATACATACATTTTGTTTATGTACCTTCCTTTATTATTCCCCACAAACCCTACCACCACTCACCCAATTGGAGTAAGCTAATAAACAATAGCATTTTAGCATCTGCTTCCAGCTTATACATGCACATTTTACAGACACAATCTATTTTACAATAGTAATATTTGTTTGTTTTTAGTCCTGGCCTTCCTCTCTATTGTCTATCTACTGTAGTTTGATTTGTATTTGCCATATATTTGTAACTGTGCTATTTCACAAAAGCTCTGAACCTATATACATTCTACAGACCACGTATGTTTTACATTTGTTATCTTGTTAGTCCCGCCCTTCAGCTCCATTCAACCCCTCCCATCTATCTCTTAACACCATCCATATTGGATTTCTATTTGACATATATTTATAAACTGTGCTGTGATGCTTCACAAAAGTACGGAACCTTTCTATTCTCATAGTTTCCACCAGTTGTAAATTAAAGATTTTATAGTAATTAAAGATAAAAATAAAATAATTATTATATTATTGATTGATTGACTATGACTTTTCCAAGTCACCCAGTATTGCTATCTGCAGCGTTAGCTCTAGGTAAATGTTGCAATTCTTCGGCCATTTCTGGACCTGTGACCAAAAACCAGCTGCATATGGACAATACCAAAATAAATGGTGTAATAACTCTGCCTCCTCGCAGCAAAATCTGCACAGCTGGGAAGATTGTATGCCCCATATACAGTTGAAGTCAGAAGTTTACATACACCTTAGCCAAATATATTTAAACTCAGTTTTTCACAATTCCTGACATCCTAGTAAAAATTCCCTGTCTTAGATCAGTTAGGATCACCACTTTATTTTAAGAATGTGAAATGTCTGAATAATAGTAGAGAGAATGATTTATTTAAGCTTTTATTTATTTCATCACATTCCCAGTAGGTCAGAAGTTTACATACACTCAATTAGTAATTGGTAGCATAGCCTTTAAATTGTTTAACTTGGATCAAATGTTTCAGGTAGCCTTCCACAAGCTTCCAACAATAAGAATTTTTACCCATTCCTCCAGACAGAACTGGTGTAACTGAGTCAGGTTTGCAGGCCTCCTTGCTCGCACACACTTTTTCAGTTCTGTCCACAACCTTTCTATAGGATTGAGGTCAGGGCTTTGTGATGGCCACTCCAATACCTTGACTTTGTTGTCCTTCAGCCATTTTACCACAACTTTGGAAGCTTGGGGTCATTGTCCATTTGAAAGACCCATTTGCGACCAAGCTTTAACTTCCTGACTGATGTCTTGAGATGTTGCTTCAATATATCCACATAATTTCCCTTCCTCATGATGCCATCTATTTTGTGAAGTGCACCAGTCCCTCCTGCAGCAAAGCACCCCCACAACATGATGCTGCCACCCCCGTGCTTCACGGTTGGGATGGTGTTCTTCGGCTTGCAAGACTCCCCCTTTTTCCTCCAAACATAACGATGGTCATTATGGCCAAACAGTTCTATTTTTGTTTCATCAGACCAGAGGACATTTCTCCAAAAAGTACAATCTTTGTCCCCATGTGCAGTTGCAAACCGTAGTCTGGCTTTTTTATTGCGGTTTTGGAGCAGTGGCTTCTTCCTTGCTGAGCGGCCTTTCAGGTTATGTCGGTATAGGACTTTTTTTTACTGTGGATATAGATACTTTTGTACCGGTTTCCTCCAACATCTTCACAAGATCCTTTGCTGTTGTTCAGCGATTGATTTGCGCTTTTCCCACCAAAGTACATTCATCTCTAGGAGACAGAACGTGTCTCCTTCCTGAGCGGTATGACGTTTGCGTGGTCCCATGGTGTTTATACCTGCCTACTATTGTTTGTACAGATGAACGTGGTACCTTCAGGCGTTTGGAAATTGCTCCCAAGGATGAACCAGACTTGTGGAGGTCTACAATAGTTTTTTCTGAGGTCTTGGCTGATTTCTTTTGATTTTCCCATGATGTCGAGCAAAGAGGCACTGAGTTTGAAAGTAGGCCTTGAAATACATCCACAGGTACGACTCCAATTGACTCAGATGATGTCAATTAGCCTATCAGAAGCTTCTAAAGCCATGACATATTTTTCTGGAATTTTCCAAGATGTTTAAAGGCACAGTCAACTTAGTGTATGTAAACTTCTGACCCACTGGAATTGTGATATAGTGAATTATAAGTGAAATATTCTGTCTGTTAATAATTGTTGGAAGAATTACTTGTGTCATGCACAAAGTAGATGTCCTAACCGACTTGCCAAAACTATAGTTTGTTAACATGAAATCTGTGGAGTGGTTGAAAAATGAGTTTTAATGACTTAAACCGAAGTGTATGTAAACTTCCGACTTCAACTGTATATAACATTCTATTTGTTGCAAGAATTTTGTATAATAATTTAAATTGAAACATTCTAAGTTTTGAATCCGGCGTTGTTTTGCGTGTTAATTCATAAGCCATGTGCCATGGAATTGGTACATCGAAAATTTTTATTCATCACAATTTTCTTCAACCAATTTTGGTCTTTAATGCAGGGCCGACAGACAAGTTCCTTACTTTTTCCCCCTTCCACTTGCCTCTTCCATTTTTGTGGTAATGCTGCAATTAGTTGGTTGTAATTCTCCATATGTCTGTGTTAGCTGCATGTGTGACATAACTCCACCAGTCCTATTAATGATATAATTTACAAAGATTATTCCTTTTTTTTTTTTTTCGTTTTTTTTAAATAATTTTGTATATTTGTTATATTATTTGTTCTTTATTTTCAGGTGGATTAAACTGAAATTGAAGCCAACTTTCTAAAAATAAAGATTTTTTGGAGATGATTTTGTTTTCAAATAGCCGAAAGTGAGCAGTTGTAATCTGAATAAATGTAAAAGGGCCATTCTTGAACATGGGGTAAGACATTCTTACTAATTTACTAGAGAACCATTTTGGATTTAAGTATAACTTTTGTATGACTGATGCCTTTAGTGAGAGGCATAATGCTTTAATGTTTAATCATTTCTGCCCTCTGAATTCATATTCTTTATATAAATAGGCCCTTTTAATTTTGTCTGGTTTGCCATTCCAAATAAAATGTAATATTTTTTGCTCATAAAATTTAAAAAGCAGGTCGCTTGGTGTAGGCAAAACCATAAGCAAATAGGTAAACTGTGATATAACTAAAGAGTTAGTCAGGTTGATTTTTCCACAAATAGACAGGTGTTTTCCTTTCCATGGTAGCAAGATCTTATCTATTTTTTCTAACTTCCTATTAAAATGTTTTAAAGTGAGATAATTTCTTTCTTTCGGGATATGTATACCGAGTATGTCCACATCCCCGTCAGACCATTTTATTGGTGAACTACACGGTAATGTAAACGTTTTATTTTTTTGTGATCCAATACGTAACATAGTACACTTATCATAATTTGGTTTTAATCCAGAGAGGTTAGAAAAAGTATCTAGATCCTCTATGAGGCTGTGAAGGGATTCCAATTGTGGATTTTAAAGAAAACACAAGTCATCCGCTTTGTTTTTATGCCATGGATTTCTAATCCCTTCATCTTATTGTTGGATCTAATTTTAACAGCTAACACTTCGATGGCAATAATAAATAGATATGCAGACAGTAGACAACCTTGTTTTACTTCTCTTGACAGTTTAAAACTTTCTGAGATGTAGCCATTATTTACTATTTTACACCTAGGGTTAATATACATAACTTTAACCCATTTTATAAGAGATTCTCCAATATTGAAATATTCCAGGCATTTATATATAAACTCCAGTCATACTTTATCAAAAGCTTTTTCAAAGTCAACTATGAAAACCAGGCCTGCTTTCACAGATATTTCATAGTATTCTATTGTTTCCAGTACTTGTCTTATATTATCTCCAATGTATCATCCATGTAAAAAAACCTGTCTGATTATGATGAATAATATCTGTCAAAACCTTTTTAATTCTATGCGCTAAGCATTTAGCTAGAATTTTTGCATCACAACACTGAAGTGTAAGAGGCCTCCAATTTTTTTAATGGACTGGATCTTTGTATATACCTTTTGGATCCTATTTCAGTAATAATGAAATCAGACCTTCTTGTTGAGTGTCCGGTAATCTACCGTTTATATAAGAGTGGTTAAAACATGCTAATAGTGGTCCTCTGAGTATATAAAAAAAAAAGTGGTATACCTCCACTGGTATGTCATCCAGCCCTGGAGTTTTCCCGGACTTAAAGGCTTTGATAGCATCAAGAAGTTACTCCTCTATAATTTGGCCTTCACATGAGTCTTTCTGTACAGATATTAATTTTACAGATTCTCATCCTCAACAGAAAAAAAAAATTGCGGCCGGCATGCAACCGCTTATATCGCTTATGCCTGGAGATGGCCCTGCTCTGCTGGGTTTAGTTGAGGATGGGAATCTGCTGCTGAGTGTTACCCTGGGCACACAGCCAGCCTGGCATTTCCTGTGCACAAGAGGAGCAGACAGACTGCTGTGTAGACATATAGAGACTTTCGCACCAGGAGTTGTTGCACTTTGTCGACGCAGGTCCTCATTCATCTAACGGAAGCTCCTCCTAGCTTTATGGCTGCAAGGTTAATGGTGCCCTGCCTCTAGCGTACCTCCTGTGGTGGGAGAATGCAACATTACAGTAGCTGTAGTGAAGAGAAGTGGGGATGTTGCCTTGGTTGTGTGAGAGACTTGTGCCTTCCTTGCCCTGAGAATATCAGCTTATAATGTTAGATAATTAGGAGGAATATGGATGCACACATTGCACAGATAGTGATATCGCTGGAGTTGCCTTGTCTGTTTATGAAGTGTATCGGTGAAAGCCCACAGGCACACAGATGGACAGCTACATCAATAAATAGGCGCTTTGTGAGACTAGCAGTTGCTCAGGCATAGTGGGGGCCTGCTGTTCTGCTGACTAAATGAGAAGGTGTGTGTATGTGTGTGTTAGAGGGAGTTGTTATGGGTTAAAGTGTCTTGTCATACACATGTAGTGGAAGGATGTGAAAGAAAGGAAAATAATGATGGCAAATATCAATAAGGCAACATGTAGCTTAAAGTGGATATTTTAATGAGGCTGCCGCTGAATTCAAGACCCATGTTTGTATTTACAAAAATGACCCTGTCGTTCTGCCTTTGACATTTTCCCTTTTCACACAAAAACAGGACTGCTCTTTTGTGACTTGCATCAAATAGAGCACACTAATCTTTCATTTTCACAAATGTAATCAGACTCGTTTTTATTGTGGCGTCAGATGCCAAATGCACTCTCACACGCACAGTGTTTTTCCACTTACTGCCAGCACAGAGCGTCAAGGGAGGGAAGGGCACATTTTGTTAATGAACAGCATAAATAAGGGGGGTAGGGGAAGTTTTTAAGGTTACTACAAGCTTCACTCCGTTGATCTACGCGCATGTGTGTGGATGGATTTTTTGAGCAGCGGACACCTTTTGGTAGCATGACATCCTCACCGGTCCCACTCCCATTCACAAGGGGGCGATCGTAATGCTTTTTCTCTGTCATTTCATTTTGTGAAAGCAAGGAGAAGACGCCTTCCCTTGCTAGAAGTAGCTAGCTGGCTTTAGCCTGGCTAAAAACATAGCAAGCTAGCTAGCTTGTTTAGTTTCCCACATCTCCATGTGAAATAATCTGATTTATAATATAAATGTGCCCTGGCAAATATCCTTATACTTGCAGGTGTAACCTAAAACATTATCCCAGTTTGATATGCTGCTTGTGTATTAGTTCCCATATCAGCTAAAAATGGAAAGTCATCATGTTTTGGTCACAGAGAAAAAAAAGCACATGGCTAACTAGTTAGCTACAGCAGGTTCTACCATTTCACAACAGCCTGGAATCATTGTTCGGTTTACTGTTTGAACAGTCACTCAGATTATATTTGGAAAATAGGCGACTTTGGTGAATAGCCTATAGATCTGACCAAGGAACCACGTGACAACACTGGCTGCGGAAGAAATGATACGGTGCGTCTCAATTTTCAGGTAGTACAAAAGTATGTTGAATGACAGAGCGTATATGCAAAAAACTACATTGCAACACTGCGTTACGCTCTGAATCTTGCATCTCCATAGAGCTTGTAGTAAGTTTTGGGAAAAGTGAGGTAGAACAAAGCTGTAGTATCTGTCTTTACTGCATGGGGGCAGTAGTGTTGCTCACCACACTATGGAGAGGCTGAATAGACAAGACAGGCACTGGAATTCTGCTGAGGCATTGAGATCTAAAAAAAATTATCTCTTTTGCAAATAAAATAAAACATTTGAAATAACCCATTTACATAAGTATTCAGACCCTTTACTCAGTACTTTGTTGAAGGACCTTTGGCAGCGAATACAGCCTTGAGTCTTCTTGGGTTTGACGCTACAAGCTTGGCACACCTGTATTTGGGGAGTTTCCCCTATTCTTCTCTGCAGATCGTCTCAAGCTCTGTCAGGTTGGATAGGGAGCGTCGCTGCACAGCTATTTTCAGGTCTCTCCAGATATGTTCGATCAGGTTCAAGTCCGAGCTCTGGCTGGGCCATTCCAGGACATTCAGAGACTTGTCCCGAAGCCACTCCTGTGTTGTCTTGGCTGTGTGCTTAGGGTCGTTGTCCTTTTGGAAGGTGAACATTCGCCCCAGTCTGAGGTCCTGAGTGCTCTAGAGTAGGTTTTCGTCAAGGATCTCTCTTTACTACTTTTCTCTGTTTGATCCTGACTAGTCTCCCAGTCCCTGCCGCTGAAAAATTGTGCTCAGAAACTCTCTTGGGCATAGTGGAGAGGTGTCGCATGGGAGAGAAATGTCCTTCTGTCCACTAAATCATTCCATTCTCCCCAGGAAGTCATTGGCTGTGTCTGAAAGGACTGTATTTTAAGGGAATTACTATTATTACCCCAAATTATATCATACACACATTTAGCTATTTAAGTATCTCTTCCTGTCATTTACCTGTACAGTTTGTGTAACCATGCAAGTATTCACTTATCTGTAAATATAACTGTATATTTACCTGTACAGCTAATTTAACCATGCAAAATATTCACTTACCTGTTCATTTAGCCAGTCTGTCTATTTAGTAAACTATTATTACCCTTGCTCATATCATATGCATTTTTAGCTACTGAAGTATTTCTCTGCCATCGTATCGTTAAGTATAGTTAACCATCCACCATCCCCCAATGTATAGTGTACATATTCAGCCAACCACCCATACTATGCAATGGCTTTTTATGGCTTTTTTTGCACTCCAGACTTCTTGTAATTCTATACTTTTTCATACTGCCGCTCTATGTATCATGTACCGTGTATCTGTCTTTTGTGTACTTTCGTTGTGGCATTTTGCACCTGCCCTGTGTTTTGTTTTTGTAGCTGCTTGACAAAGACATTTCCCCCTCGGGATCAATAAAGTACCTATCTATCTATCTATCTATCTATCTATCTATCTATCTATCTATCTATCTATCTATCTATCTATCTATCTATCTATCTATCTATCTATCTATCTGAAATACTTTTGACCAGAGCCCTATTGAATCAATCTACTCATATTTATTCATTGGCTTTACTCTGCCTTGCTGTTCTGAAATTAGTGTATAGTGTATAATATCTCTCTCTCTCTCTCTCTCTCTCTCTCTCTCCAATTTCAATTCAATTTAAGGGCTTTATTGGCATAGGAAACATATCTGAACATTACTATCTACTTCCCTTGCTTTGGCAAACACATTTCTTTTTACAGTAAACATTGTATTCAGAAGTGACAAAAATTTTAAAAGTCATATTATGTATACATACAGTGTTTTAACAATGTGCAAATTATTAAAGTACAAATGGGAAAATAAATAAACATAAATATAGGTTGTATTTACAATGGTGTTTGTTCTTCACTGGTTGCCCTTTTCTTGTGGCAACAGGTCACAAATCTTGCTGCTGTGATGCACACTGTGGTATTTCACCCAGTAGATTTGGGAGTTTATCAAAATTGGATTTGTTTTCGAATTCTTTGTGGATCTGTGTAATCTGAGGGAAATATGTGTCTCTAATATGGTCATACATTTGGCAGGAGGTTAGGAAGTGCAACTCAGTTTCCACCTCATTTTGTGGGCAGTGTGCACATAGCCTGTCTTCTCTTGAGAGCCAGGTCTGCCTACGGCGGAGTCTGTACATAGTCAAAGCTTTCCTTAAGTTTGGGTCAGTCACAGTGATCAGGTATTCTGCCACTGTGTACTCTCTGTTTAGGGCCAAATAGCATTGTAGTTTGCTCTGTGTTTTTTTTTTTATTCTTTCCAATGTGTCAAGTAATTCTATTTTTGTTTTCTTATGATTGGTTGGGTCTAATTGTGTTGCTGTCCTGGGGCTCTGTGGGGTCTGTTTGTGTTTGTGAACAAAGCCCCAGGACCAGCTTGCTTAGGGGACTCTTCTCCAGGTTCATCTCTCTGTAGGTGATGGCTTTGTTATGGAAGTTTTGGGAATCGCTTCCTTTTAGGTGGTTGTAGAATTTAACGGCTCTTTTCTGGATTTCGATAATTAGCGGATATCGGCCTAATTCTGCTCTGCATGCATTATTTGGTGTTTTTCATTGTACAAGGAGGATATTTTTGCAGAATTCTGCTTGCAGGGTCTCAATTTGGTGTTTGTCCCATTTTGTGAATTCTTGGTTGGTGAGCGAACCCCAGACCTCACTACCATGAAGGCCAATGGGCCCTATAACTGATTCAAGTATTTTTAGCCAGATCCTAATTGGTATGTCGAATTTGATGTTCCTTTTGATGGCATAGAAGGCCCTTCTTGCCTTGTCTCTCAGATCGGTCACAGCTTTGTGGAAGTTACCTGTGGCGCTGATGTTTAGGCTGAGGTATGTATAGTTTTTTGTGTGCTCTAGACCAACGGTGTCTAGATGGAATTATTATTTTTTTATGGTCCTGGCAACTGGACCTTTTTTGGAACACCATTATTATTGTCTTACTGAGATTTACTGTCAGGGCACAGGTCTGACAGAATCTGTGCAGAAGATCTAGGTGCTGCTGTAGGCCCTCCTTGGTTGGTGAGAGAAGCACCAGATCGTCAGCAAACAGTAGACATTTGACTTCAGATTCTAGGAGGGTGAGGCCGGGTGCTGCAGACTGTTCTAGTGCCCTCGCCAATTCATTGATATATATGTTGAAGAGGGTGGGGCTTAAACTGCATCCTTGTCTCCCCCCCGGCCCTGTGGAAAGAAATGTGTGTTTTTTGCCACACACTTGTTGTTTGTGTACATGGATATTATAATTTTGCATGTTTTATCCCCAACACCACTTTCCATCAATTTGTATAGCAGACTCTCATTCCAAATTGAGTCAAATGCTTTTTTGAAATCAACAAAGCATGAAAAAGACTTTGCCTTTGTTTTGGTTTGTTTGTTTTTTCAATTAGGGTGTGCAGGGTGAATGCGTGGTCTGTCGTACGGTATTTTGGTAAAAAGCCGATTTGACATTTGCTCAGTACATTGTTTTCACTGAGGAAATGAACTAGTCTGCTGTTAATGATAACGCAGAACATTCTCCCAAGGTCACTTTTGTGGATTGGGGCGATCAGTCCTTGGTTCCAAATATTGGGGAAGATGCCAGAGCCAAGGATGATGTTAAAGAGTTTAAGTATAGCCAATTGGAATTTGTGGTCTGTATATTTTATAATTTCATTGAGCATACCATCAACACCACAGGCCTTTTTGGGTTGGAGGGTTTGTATTTTGTCCTGTAGTTCATTCAATGTAATTGGAGAATCCAGTGGGTTCTAGTAGTCTTTAATAGTTGATGCATTTGATCATGTATATTTATTTGCTTTTTGTTCTTTTGTTATAGGGCCAAAAATATTGGAGAAGTGGTTTACCCATACATCTCCGGTTTGGATAGATAGCTCTTCGTGTTGTTGTTTGTTTAGTGTTTTCCCAGAAGTGGTTAGAGTCTATGGATTCTACAATTACATTGAGCTGGTTTCTGACGTGCTGTTCCTTCTTTTTCCGAAGTGTATTTCTGTATTGTTTTAGTGACTCACCATAGTAGGCTCAGGTTTTCTGGGTCACTATGTTTTTGGTTGGATAGGTTTCTCAATTTCTTTCTCCGGTTTTTGCATTCTTCATCAAACCTTTTGTCATTGTTGTTAATTTTCTTCGGTTTTCTGTTTAAAATCTTTAGATTTGATATGGAAGCTTAGAGGTCAAATATACTGTTTAGGTTTTCTACTGCCAAGTTTACACCTTCACTATTACAGTGAAACG
Organism: Thymallus thymallus; assembly: GCA_023634145.1. Classification (NCBI taxonomy): domain Eukaryota; kingdom Metazoa; phylum Chordata; class Actinopteri; order Salmoniformes; family Salmonidae; genus Thymallus; species Thymallus thymallus. The sequence goes on along the minus strand of CM042409.1, from coordinate 36,275,170 downwards.
TGTTGTCCAGGAAATTGTCTAGAAGGGATTGAATTTGTTGTTGCCTAATTGTTTTTTGGTAGATTTCAACACTACTTTCCTTCCATCTATAGCATTTCTTAATATTATTAAGTTCCTTTGGCTTTGATGCCGCATGGTTTAGCATAGCTCTGTTCAAGTAGAGTGTGATTTTGCTGTGATCTGATAGTGGTGTCAGTGGACTGACTCTGAACGCTCTAAGAGACTCTGGGTTGAGGTCAGTGATAAGGTAGTCTACAGTACTACTGCCAAGACATGAGCTATATGTGTACCTACCGTAGGAGTCCCCTCGAAGCCTACCATTGACTATGTACATACCCAGCGTCCGACAGAGCTGGAGGATTTGTGACCCGTTTTTGTTGGTTATGTTGTCGTAGTTGTGTCTAGGGGGGCACATGGGGGAGGGAATGCTGCCACCTCCAGGTAGGTGTTTGTCCCCATGTGTAATGAGGGTGTCAGGTTCTTGTCCAGTTCTGGCATTTAGGTCGCCACAGACTAGTACATGTCCCTGGGCCTGGAAATGGTTGATCTCCCCCTCAAGGATGGAGAAGCTGTCATCGTTAAATTGGGGGGATATAGGTAGCACACATGAGGACATTTTTCTCAGTTTAGATAATTTCCTTATTAATTTCTAGCCAGATGTAAAATGTTCCTGTTTTGACTAATATAATAGAGTGGGTTAGGTCTGCTCTATACCAAATTAGCATAACCCCTGAGTCTCTTCCCTGTTTCACACCTGGTAGTTTGGTGGATGGGTTTACCAGCTCTCTGTAACCTAGAGTGCAACCAGTGGGTCCGTCTCCTTTATACCATGTTTCTTTTGTTTTGTGTGGCTTAGGCCCGGACCATCACAGTAGGTGTGAGCAGAGCATGTTGAGCATCTGATACATACCTCTTATGTCTCTGTCTCTGTCTCTCTCTCTCTCTCTCTCTCTCTCTCTCTCCCCCTCCCCCTCTCCCTCTCCCTCTCCCTCCCTCCATAGTGCTTCTCTCAGTCTTTCCCTGAGTCATAAAAACATTTTTTAAACCACTGTGTAAAAACAACACCTGCATGTCAACGCTGTGCTATGCTGAAATGTCACTGGCAGTTTTATGACGCAAAGGTGCTACAGGGCCCACACATGAACATGGACATGGACATGCATGCACTAAATGTTTCCATATCCAAACCAGTGACTTACCACCTGCTAAAAGTGTCTCTCTCTCTCCCCAGTGCAGCAATGTTTACACATGAAAAGCTGAAATGTCTTGAGTCAATAAGTATTCAACCCTTTTCTTATGGCAAGCCTAAATAAATTCAGGAGTAAAAATATGCTTAACAAGTCACATAATAAGTTGCATGGATTCACTCTTTGTGCAATAATAGTGATTAACATGATTTTTAAATGACAAGCCCATCTCTGTACCCCACACATACAATTATCTGTAAGGTCCCTCAGTCCATCAGTGAATTTCAAGCACAGCTTCAACCACAAAGTTCAGGGAGGATTTCCAATGGTTTGCAAAGAAGGGCACCTATTAGTAGATCGGTAAAACACTTAATATCCCTTCTAGCATGGTGACATTATTCAAAATAATTTGGATGGTGTATCAATACACCCAGTCACTACAAAGATACAGGTGCCCTTCCTAACTCAGTAGCCGGAGAGGAAGGAAACCACTCAGGAATTTCACAATGAGGCCAATGTTGACTGAAAAAGTTAGAGTTTAATGGCTATGATAGAAGATAACTGAGAATGGATCAACACCATTGTAATTACTCCACAATACTAATCTAAGTGACAGAGTAAAAAGAAGGAAGCCTGTACAGATTAAAAATATTCCAAAACATGCATCCTCTTTGCACTAAGGCACTAAAGTAATACTGCAAAAAATGTGCCAAAGAAATACATGTTTTGTCCTGAATACAAAGCGTTATGTTTGGGGCAAATCCAACATCATTGAGTACCACTCTTTACATTCTCAAGCATGGTGGTGGCTGCATCATGTTATGGGTATGCTTGTCATTGGCAAAAACTCAGGAGTTTTTTATGATAACAAGAAATGGAACAGAGCTAAGCACAGGCGAAATCCTAGAGGAAGACTTGGTTCAGTCAGACAAATGTACCTTTCAGCAGGACAATTACCTAGAACACAAGGCCAAATATACACTGGGGTTGCTGTCCAAGACGATGCTGAATGTTCCTGAGGGGCCTAGCTACAGTTTACTTAAATCTGCTTGAATCTATGGCAAGATTGAACATTGCTGTCGAGCAATTATCAACAACCAACTTGACAGAGCTTGAAGAATTTTGAAAAGAATAATGGTCAAATATTGTTCAAACCAGGTGTGCAAAGCTCTTAGAGACTTACCCAGAAAGACTCACAGCTGTAATCGCTGCCAAAGGTGATTCTAACATGTATTGAGAAGGGTTGAATACTTATCTAATCAAGACACAGTATATTAGTGTTTAATTTTTTCATTTAAAAAATTAATGTTTTTTTTATTTTTAATTATTCCACTTTTGTGTAGATTGTTGAGAAATAAAATCACAATTTAATCTCACTTTGTTAAACAACAAAATGTGGACAAAGTCAAAGTTGTGAATACTTTCTGAAGGCACTGTATACACTGGATGAATTTACACAAGATATACTAAGAATGTATCTTGTAGTTCTTATTAAGTCAAGGGCTCTCTTTGTCGTGATAGTTGCAGAAGGAGCTTTAATGGCTTTGGGGAGTGTTGTGAAATGTCAGGCTTTAGTCCATCTGTAGCCCCAGGGCTGGGAGAGAGATTTCAGTCAACTATTTGAGTCCACCCGAGCACCAGTGATTTATTACCCACAGGGACATCTGCAAAGAGCCTTCACTTCTCCCTCCCTTCCCGTCTAACCCCCCCCCCCCTCTCTCTCTTCTCTTTTTCCCCTTCCTTTTTCTCTCTCTACCCCCCCCCCCTTCCTCTTTCTCCCTCCACCCCCCCCTCTTTCTCCCTCCACCCCCCCTCCCTTGTTGCAGAGATTCAGCAGTAAACTTTAAGATTGTCAACTTTGATGTGACATGGAGAGGGCAGACCAAAAACATCTAAAATCCCTCAAACACACTCATAGCAATCTTGGCTTTCCAGGGCCATTTCCTTATGGGTCCGAACCAACTCTGTCCTCAGTCTTGCTTGTCTCCTTCCCTTTTAACATCCTTTTCCTCTGTCGCTTTTTCTCTGTCCAGCTGGACTCGTCAATCTGTGTGACAGCTGGCCATCATCCATCTATATAGAATGGGAGATGGCCAAGGGCACTGGGCAGAGACCATTAGGTAATGTTTTCTTTCTCTCAGACTCTCAATGGTATATTACTACATATGAAATAAGTGTTGTTTAAAACCATTTAAATTATAGTGTATTGATATTGGTTACCTATGTCAACAGAAGTCTCTAATTTTACTGTGTATATTTTCTGGTACATTTAACCTAACTATAACTCTAAACAGCTTTTGGGACTGGCCACCCCTGGCATGTTGTGATGGTTGAAGTTGCTGTGGGTTTGAAGGTTAGGAGGGGGGCTTTAGTTGCCGTCCAATCACCCCATCTAAGACTCCACCACATCCTGTTTCTCAACGTGGCCCATTAGCGGAGAGAAAAAAAAACTCCCGGGCATAGCATCCAGCAAAACTGTAATTCTGAAGAAATTTTTTTTTTTTTGCACAATACACATTTCCATCTAGTCCACTTTCCGTGCTTTTTTAAATAATTAGATGACTTTAAATAGACATTTCTGTGGCTCAGTGTTTAAGTCTATGTGTGTGAGCCTAACTGTGATGAGGATGACTTCAGTGGGTATGACATTTGCCATCCATGGCGCAGCAAGCTGAACCACTCCCCTGGGCAGTGTGGGGCATAAAACCCAATTAGCAGCTCATGTGAAGGAGCAGACATAAAACAAAAAAGGGCATGCTGGTGAATAAAGGTGGAAAACAAACGGAGCACTTCACGGTGTAAAAGAGGTGAGGATGAATGAACAAAACAGTAAAACTCTCTCTGTGCCATGGAGAGATGGCGGCGAATGACAGAAAGGGGTTATATTTCAGTCCGGACAGAAGATGACCCACCATTGTTAAGAATGTGTTTTTTTTTTCTTGTTTGTTTTCCCAGCAGCCTTTTGGAAAGAGCTGTTCTAACAGATGGTAAACTGCAGTCATGAAATTAAATCAGATGATTGTGAATTAAATTCACTCAATTTACTTTTTACTTTTCATACATTTGATGGATCATAATTTGCATAGGACCAGTCTGTAATGTTCGAATGACATGTTAATGTGAGCTTAAGGCAAGAGTCTGAACGTGGTTTGATGCCGTTCATTACATGAGAAAGAGTGCTTGTAGTAATGCTGAGATGTAGCCTACAGTAAATTAAATGTGATTCCTTGTGATATGTCCTTGTGATATAAAAAAAATTTGTTTACCACAGGTAAAATACAGGTAACATACACCACACTTGTTTTCATAGTCATACAGGGCAATTCTGGCCTTAGGAGTTAACAGAATGTCTGGCAGCTAGGCTTGGTCAAAATTCAAAATAACAATTAGACTATTCCAGGCCTCTGCATTCCAGTTAAAGCCACACTAATCAAAGTGGGCCTTCAACAAACTTGTAAACAATGGAGCAAATGCATCCCATGACATTCACACATGGAAATAGCATTAGATTTTTATGACATATCTAATTCTCATGACAACAAAAACAAACAATAGCGCAGTAATCGGTTCTCAGCTCGTTGGTTATGACGATAGTAATATCCGTAGGTTCTTAGAAGTCATATTCTTCCAAATCAAGGGGTGTATTTCATTCATTAAAATGAGTGAAGCTTAAAATAATAAAATGTAGACATGATTACCAACGTAACTATCATAAATGTATTAATTGTTACAATTTCAACATCAAACAATATACTTATATTTTTGTGATTATTTTTAGGAGTAAACTTGGAAAAGGGTATATCAGCAAAGGTTTTATGTGTGATGTGGATGTGCCAAAACTGTCTGTGACTGCCAGATTACAGCATCCCACAACATGTAAACTAGCATGAGTGCCAGTCTGTTTGTGCTATCATGCCAATTCCCTTACACATTGTACTATAAATGGTAATCAATTTGATAACATGCCCAACAGAGGAAGTGTGTTAAGCTTTACTCATTTGTATACAGCAATAAGAACAGTGAATGGAAATCTATTTTGAAGAGGAAAGGGAAGGGGTAGTACCAGCAGGGATATTACTTTGGGGGCCTTGGCAAAGGTGTTAAATTCTTCCCTGGCTTTGTCATGGATGGTGTAAGGCAAGGTTGGTCCCCATACGCAACAGTCATTTAGTTGACTGGAAAAACAACACAGTTGGTTGCTATGTGTCTCCAACCCCACCCAAGTTCAATTACCATGGAGTCTTCCTTTCTTCTGCGGTTTCAATACAAACCATGCCCCAGTGTAATGCCATTCCTACTTCAAAGATAATGCACACTCACAGCTGTACTTGCACACATTTACATTTACAATAGGTCTGAAGTCATATTGTCAATAATTGTAGTTGCGAATTACACTATATATAAGCTCAGACTCAGAGGCTCTTGCCATAAGCTCACTATATATACAGTTGAAGTCGGAAGTTTACATACACTTAAGTTGAAGACATTAAAACTCATTTTTCAACCACTCCACAGATTTCATGTTAACAAACTATAGTTTTGGCAAGTCGGTTAGGACATCTGCTTTGTGCATGACACAAGTAATTCTTCCAACAATTGTTTACAGACATATTATTTCACTTATAATTCACTATATCACAATTTCAGTGGGTCAGAAGTTTACATACACTAAGTTGACAGTGCCTTTAAATAGCTTGGAAAAATCCAGAAAATTATGTCATGGCTTTAGAAGCTTCGGATAGGCTAATTGATATAATTTGCGTCAATTGAAGGTGTATCTGTGGCCTACCTTCAAACTCAGTGCCTCTTTGCTCGACATCATGGGAAAATCAAAAGAAATCAGCCAAGACCTCAGAAAAACAATTGTAGACCTGAGCCACAGAAATGTCTATTTAAAGTCTGGTTCATCCCTGGGAGCAATTTCCAAACTCCTGAAGGTACCACGTTCATATGTACAAACAATAGTATGCAAGTATAAACACCATGGGACCACGCAGCCGTCATACCGCTCTGTCTCCTAGAGATTAACGTACTTTGGTGCGAAAAGTGCAAATCAATCCCAGAACAACAGCAAAGGACCTTATGTAGATGCTGGAGGAAACAGGTACAAAAGTCTCTATATCCACAGTTAAACGAGTCCTATATCGAAAAACCACCATAAAAAAGTCAGACTACGGTTTGCAACTGCACATGTGGACAAAGATCGTACTTTTTGGAGAAATGTCCTCTGGTCTGATGAAACTAAAATAGAACTGTTTGGCCAAAATGACCATCATTATGTTTGGAGACTTGCAAGCCAAAGAACACCATCCCAACCATGAAGCATGGGGGTGGCAGCATCATGTTGTGGGGGTGCTTTGCTGCAGTAGGAACTGGTGCACTTCACAAAATAGATGGCATCATGAGGAAGGAAAATTATGTGGATTTATTGAAGCAACATCAGGAAGTTAAAGCTTGGTCGCAAATGGGTCTTCCAAATGGACAATGACCCCAAGCATACTTCCAAAGTTGTGGCAAAATGGCTTAAGGACAACAAAGTCAAGGTATTGGAGTGGCCATCACAAAGCCCTGACCTCAATCCTATAGAAAAAGGCCTACAAACCTGACTCAGTTACACCAGTTCTGTCAGGATGAATGGGCCAAACTTCACCCAACTTATTGTGTGAAGCTTGTGGAAGGCTACCTGAAAAGTTTGACCCAAGTTAACAATTTAAAGGCAATGCTACCAAATACTAATTGAGTGTGTGTAAACTTCTGACCCACTGGGAATGTGATGAAATAAATAAAAGCTTAAATAAATAATTCTCTCTACTATTATTCTGACATTTCACATTCTTAAAATAAAGTGGTGATCCTAACTGGCCTAAGACAGGGAATTTTTACTAGGATTTAATGTCAGGAATTGTGAAAAACTGAGTTTAAATGTATTTGGCCAGAGGAGGAATGGGAGAAGGCCATGTGGTCTGATGAGACAAAAATAGAGCTTTTTGGTCTAAACTCCACTCGCCGTGTTTGGAGGAAGAAGAAGGATGAGTACAACCCCAAGAACACCATTCCAACCGTGAAGCATGGAGGTGGAAACATCATTCTTTGGGGATGCTTTTCTGCAAAGGGGACAGGACGACTGCACCGTATTGAGGGGAGGATGGATGGGGCCATGTATCGCGAGATCTTGGCCAACAACCTCCTTCCCTCAGTAAGAGCATTGAAGATGGGTCGTGGCTGGGTCTTCCAGCATGACAACGACCCGAAACACACAGCCAGGGCAACTAAGGAGTGGCTCCGTAAGAAGCATCTCAAGGTCCTGGAGTGGCCTAGCCAGTCTCCAGACCTGAACCCAATAGAAAATCTTTGGAGGGAGCTGAAAGTCTGTATTGCCCAGCGACAGCCCCGAAACCTGAAGGATCTGGAGAAGGTCTGTATGGAGGAGTGGGCCAAAATCCCTGCTGCAGTGTGTGCAAACCTGGTCAAGAACTACAGGAAACGTATGATCTCTGTAATTGCAAACAAAGGTTTCTGTACCAAATATTAAGTTCTGCTTTTCTGATGTATCAAATACTTATGTCATGCAATAAAATGCAAATGAATTACTTAAAAATCATGCAATGTGATTTTCTGGATTTTTGTTTTAGATTCCATCACTCACAGTTGAAGAGTACCTATGATAAAAATGACAGACTTCTCCATGCTTTGTAAGTGGGAAAACCTGCAAAATCGGCAGTGTATCAAATACTTGTTCTCCCCACTGTATACACTATACATTTACTGTACATACACAGTACCAGTCAAATGTTGGGACACAGATACTCATGGTTTTTCTTTATTTTTACTATTTTCTAGATTGTAGAATAATAGTGAAGACATCAACACTTTGAAATAACACATGTAATTATGTAGAAACCAAAAAGGTGTTCAATTCTTCAATATCCAGCCTTGGCCTTGATGACAGCTTTGCACACTCTTGTCATTCTCTCAACCAGCTTCATGAGGTAGTCACCTGGAATGCATTTCAATTAACAGGCGTGCCTTGTTAATAGTTAATTTGTGGAATTTCTTTCCTTCTTAATATGTTTGAACCAATCAGTTGTGTTATGACAAAGTAGGGGTGGTATACAGAAGATAACCCTATTTGGTAAAAGACTAAGTCTATATTATGGCAAGAACAGCTAAAATAAGCAAAGAGAAACGACAGTCCATCATTACTTTAAGACATGAAGGTCAGTCAATACGGAACATTTCAAGAACTTTGAAAGTTTCTTCAAGTGCAGTCACAAAAAACATCAAGCGCTATGATGAAACTGGCTCTCATGAGGACCGCCACAGGAAAGGAAGACCCAGAGTTACCTCTGCTGCAGAGGATACGTTCATTAGAGTTACCAGCCTCAGAAATTACAACGCAAATAAATGCTTCAGAGATCAAGTAACCAACACATCTCAACATCAACTGTTCAGAGGAGACTGCGTGATTCTGGCCTTCATGGTCGAATTGCTGCAAAGAAACCACTACTAAAGGACACCAATAAGAAGAAGAGACACGAGCAATGGACATTAGACTGGTGGAAATCTGTCCTTTGGTCTCGAGTCCAAAATTGAGATTTTTGGTTCCAACCGCTGTGTCTTTGTGACACGCGGTGTGGAGGAACAGATGATCTCCGCATGTGTATACGCATACCATAAAGCATGGAGGAGGAGGTGTTATGGTGTGGGGGTGCTTTGCTGGTGACTGTCAGGCTCTGGCCATAGAGAAGCTTTGCTTCTCTATATTTCTATGGTCAGAGTCTGGCAGATCTATCATTTCTATTTCTGTCTGGTGTTGTGTGTGTGTGTGGGATCCCTAATTAGAGGCAGCTGCTATGCATTACCTCTAATTAGGGATCTTACTTATATGTCTGTTTTCCACTCCGTTGCGTGGTTCATTGTCGTATGTTGTCTCGTGTCGTGCTACGTGTGTTCCCTTTCATTATATATTGTATTTGTTATTTTGTATAGTTCGTTAGTTCAGTTCAATAAACATGTCGAACTATCGTTACGCTGCGCCTTGGTCTCTCTACACACCCGAACGTGACAGAATGAACCACCACCCGACCAAGCAGCGATATTCTGGAGCAAAGGAGAAAAAAGGAAGACAGCGGCGTAATCGTGGATACGGAGGTAAAGGAGGCCGTAGTCAACCCCAGGAAAATTTCGGGGGGGGGGCTATGGGGGTGGTCTGGTAATGAAGAGGACGCGCCAGTACCACTCTCCATGTGGGATACACTGTGCCCGACATATAAATGGGGGGCGCAAAGTGAAGAAGAGGAGGATTATTTGGAGAGCCATTTTGGAGATGTTCTGGAGGAAATGTGGGAGATAGCAGAGGAGGTTGAACGGGAAATGTCGGAGTGGAATAATCCGTGTCCAGTCGCCTACTCCACTCCCATGAAAGAGCAGTCCGCTTTACCGGTGCCCAGTCGGGGTCCGGCCGTCTGCTCTACTCCAGTGCCAGAGCAGTCCACTCCACCGGTGCCCAGTCTGGGTCCGGCCGTCTGCTACACTCCAGTGAGCCTCTCCAGTCCGGTACGTAATGTGCCTGCTCCTCGCACTCGCCCTGAGGTGCGTGTCACCAGTCCGGTGCCATCAGTGCCGACTCCATGCACCAGGCCTCCAGTGCGCCTCTCCAGTACGGTACGTCATGTGCCTGCTCCTCGCACTAGCCCTGAGGTGCGTGTTATTAGTCCTGTGCCACATGTGCCGACTCCACGCACCAGGCTTCTAGTGCGCGTCTCCAGTCAGGTACGTCCTGTGCCTGTTTCCCGCACTAGCCCTGAGGTGCGTGTTATTAGTCCTGTGCCACATGTGCCGACTCCACGCACCAGGCTTCCAGTGCGCGTCTCCAGTCAGGTACGTCCTGTGCCTGTTCCCCGCAATAGCCCTGAGGCGCGTGTTATTAGTCCTGTGCCACATGTGCCGACTCCACGCACAAGGCTTCCAGTGCGCGTCTCCAGTCAGGTACGTCCTGTGCCTGTTCCCCGCACTCGCCCTGAGGCGCGTGTTAGTAGTCCAGTGCCACCAGTGCCGACTCCACGCATCAGGCTTCCAGTGCGCGTCTCTAGTCCGGTACGTCCCGTGCCGACTCCCCGCACTCGACCTCCAGTGTGTGTGCCCAGCCAGGTTCCTCCAATGCCGGCTCCACGCACCAGGCCTCCAGTGCGCTTCTCCAGTCCGGTACGTCCCGTGCCGACTCCCCTCACTCGACCTCCAGTGCGTGTGCCCAGCCAGGTTCCTCCAGTACCGGCTCCACGCACCAAGCCTCCAGTGCGCCTCTCCAGTCTGGTACGTCCCGTGCCGACTCCCCGCACTCGACCTCCAGTGCGTGTGCCCAGCCAGGTACCTCCAGTGCCGGCTACACGCACCAGACCGTCGGTGCGCCTCATCAGCCCGGAGACTCCCGTGATAGTCGACAGCCCGGAGACTCCCGTGATAGTCGACAGCCCGGAGACTCCCGTGATGGTCGACAGCCCGGAGCCTCCCGTAATGGTCGACAGCCCGAAGCCTCCCGTAATGGTCGACAGCCCGGAGCCTCCAGTGATGGTCGACAGCCCGGAGCCTCCCGTGACGGTCGACAGCCCGGAGCCTCCCGTGAAGCTCGACAGCCCGGAGCCTCCCGTGACGCTCGACAGCCCGGAGCCTCCCGTGACGCTCGACAGCCCGGAGCCTCCCGTGACGCTCGACAGCCCGGAGCCTCCCGTGACGCTCGACAGCCCGGAGCCTCCCGTGACGCTCGACAGCCCGGAGCCTCCCGTGATAGTTACATGGCCGGAGTCGCCTGCCACACCGGTGCTCAGTCCTGGCCCGGTTATTTGCCCCGCTCCATGGCCTGAACTTTTTTCCCCACCATTGTTATTTAAAGGACCGGTGGGTTGTCCCTTTATATGGCCGGAGTCGCCTGCCACACCGGTGCTCAGTCCTGGCCCGGTTATTTGCCCCGCTCCATGGCCTGAGATTGTTTCCCCACCATTGTTGTTACCAGGACCGGTGGGTTGCCCCTTTATATGGCCGGAGTCGCCTGCCACACCGGTGCCCAGTTCTGGCCCGGTTATTTTCCCCGCTCCATGGCCTGAGCCTTTTGCCCCACCATGGTCATTTCCAGGACCGGTGGGTTGCCCCTTTAAATGGCCTGAGTCGCCTACCACACCAGTGCCCAGTCCGGGCCAAGTAGGAATGAGGAGGAAAATATCCACTTCGCCGGGGCCGGAACCGCCACCTGCGATGGTTATGTCGTGATGTTTTTCCTCTCTTACCCTTCCCTCATGGTTTTGTGTTTGTTTTTCTTGCGGCCGGGAGTCCGCGCCTTTGGGGGGGGGTACTGTCAGGCTCTGGCCATAGAGAAGCTTTGCTTCTCTATATTTCTATGGTCAGAGTCTGGCAGATCTATCATTTCTATTTCTGTCTGGTGTTGTGTGTGTGTGTGGGATCCCTAATTAGAGGCAGCTGCTATGCATTACCTCTAATTAGGGATCTTACTTATATGTCTGTGTTCCACTCCGTTGGCGTGGTTCATTGTTGTATATTGTCTCGTGTCGTGCTACGTGTGTCTTTATTATTATCATTTGTTATTTTGTATAGTTCGTCTGTTAGTTCAATAAACATGTCGAACTATCGATACGCTGCGCCTTGGTCTCTCTACACACCCGAACGTGACAGTGACACTGTCTGTGATTTATTTAGAATTAAAGGCACACTTAACCAGCACGTTTGGGCATAGTGAGACTTTATTTTGTTTTTCAACAGGACAATGACCCAACATACCTCCAGGCTATGTAAGGACTATTTCACCAAGAAGGAGAGTGATGGAGTGCTGCATCAGATGACCTGTCCTCCACAATCCCCCGACATCAACCCAATTGAGATGGTTTGGGATGAGTCGTACCGCAGAGTGAAGGAAAAGCAGCCAACAAGTGCTCAGCATAATAAATAAAAGGTTAAATAAAAAAGCATATGTGGGAACTCCTTTAAGACTGTTGGAAAATCATTCCAGGTGAAGCTGGTTGAGAGAATGCCAAGAGTGTGCAAAGTTGTATCAAGGCTAAGGGTGGCTACTTTTAAGAAACTCATAACATACATTTAGCTTTGTTTAACACTTTTTTGGCTAATACATGATTCCATGTGTTATTTCATAGTTTTGATGTCTTCAGTATTATTCTACAATGTAGAAAATAGTACAAATTAAGAAACACAAGGTGTGTCCACACTTTTGACTGGTATTGTATATTTATATATATATATTCTGGACAGAGACATATGGAAATTTATGTCCATGCACATTCTTATAAATCAGCTAAAAACGTGCTGTTATTACACATTTCTTGTGGATAATCCAATGTGAACATCAATTTCAAGTATGGAAAAGTTAATAATATGGATGTTAGCCCTAGATGGTATGGACCTTTATTCAAAATGAATGATTGCAGAGTTGTCAGATACAAGCATGTCCATATCCAACCACAGTCCTTACTGCACTTATGGCTGTATTGATGGTTAAAGGGACAGCCTCCACTTCCGTTCTGGTATGTGAGGGACCCCCGTTGACAGGAAAGGTGATCTTTCACACATTGAATGTCCACTATAATAGACCTATTCATTGATACGATAAGGACCTGATTGGCTACTACTTCAAACAAAATCAACAGGTTGAGGAGGCAAGGTCCTTGAAGGCACTCCCTTGAACCATATATGGCAGCACATCGCTCTCATATCAGGAGTGGCTAATTAACTGAATATAAATACAGCTACAATAGTGCCTATAGTGCCCACTGTGACCATGCTCAGCTAAAGATGTAATATCCTCTGAGTTTGCATACCAATAATGGTTTTATGCAGGGTTACTCTGCCTATTTACCCAGCTACTTTCTCCCTTGACCAACGAAAAAATAAGCCAAATGTATAATCTTTACTCTGTAATATAGTTCACACGGCCAACGTTCAAGAATGTCATTCTTCACTGAAACAAAATAGGCCTGACAGTGCACCCTCGGTGTAGATTAGAGGTCTACTGTTACGCGTTTTACATTTCGATAAGAGAGGCGATAGACATCACGCGGCCATTTTAAGATCTCTTTAGAGAACTACAGGATCGTGATTTCTGTAAGTGATAATTCAGTGAAGCTTAACAACACGTGGTTTTTATAGTTAAACATTTTACGCGAAGTAGAAGTCATCCAGTGGCTTATCAAAACAGACTCCCATATACTCCACTCCTGTCAATCTTTTAAATGTCAAGTTATGATGAAACCAACTCCAGTTGAGTATCTTTTAAGAGTATCTAGTTTGATTAAATTGTTGGGATATAATAGCTTCATTTATATATGTTCTGCTGTGGTTTTTAAACACTTTTTTAACAGTATCTTGTAATATAGGCACACATCATTATGATTGCCGACATGCAGCGTCGATATAGGCATACCTGTATGTGAGATACTGTATTAACGAGTTGTGTGTTAAACAAACACTTGAACTGAAATAACGAACCAATAAAAGAGATGTAGGCAATTATTTGTAATACGGAAAGTATTTGTATTTATTTTACTATTGAGTGACCTGTTTGGTTCCCTTGGCTGCATAAATGAATCGTATTTCTTTATGCGTTTCAATTAAAGCGCCTGCATAGACAAAACTTACAAAATGAGTTTATTTAATTGATATATAGAAGCATTTGACTTTTTTTTAAATATCGTATTAATTTTACTACATAACTGTATCTTACATCTGATTATTTTGGTTCTTTCACACATGCATTATTAGGAAAACAAGAGAAAGTGGTCATTAACCACTTGTTAGACTGTTGTCAGAGTATTAGGCTTTTTTTTTGTTTTTTTTTTATAACTCTTGATGCATGTTCGAAAAAAGTATTTAAACTTCATATGAATCAGCTTTTGTTGTAATTGTCCAGTTTATTTTGCTTTGAACTTGAAACCATGCGTGTTCAACCGTGCAGCGTCGTTCGTGCATCCTATGAAGATAAACCGATTAGGAAATGTATAGAATAGCCTATTGTACACTAGACTTTCTTTTGTATTGTCCGTTAATTATGTGCATTTTTCCATCCATTGTATCTAACAAATCATATATTGCCCGTTTTGTAGGCTACCTTGAAAAACTAAATAATATTTTGTAGGCCTATATACTACCATACTACTCAATGTCTGATTATTTTGTGTTTTTTTATTAGACTCTTGCATGCAAAAGGTTTAGGCTATTGATTTCAAGATTAATACGATAAATCACAATCAGGTGAACTTTCATTCCTTTTCAAGGTTTTTGAAGTAGGCCTATTCCACATTTAGTCTGCGTTATATCGGAAAGGCTAAAATGTTTTTCAAAGCCACTTAAAACAGAACATCTTTGCAGGATAAATAGCCTAGTCAAAATTCAAAAAGATGCCTAATTTACCTTAATATTATAGGCTGTACGAAATTAAATAATTCTGAATGAAGGTGAACATATCGTTAATATCTATTATTAAAATGAACATTTAAAAAAAACGTTAGGAAAGAGTTCCTAAATGTTGAGTTGCACCCCCTTTTGCCCTCAGAACCGACTCAATTATTTGGGGCATGGACTCTACAAGGTGTCGAAAGCGTTCCATGTCTCAACTGTCTTGTCTTCAAAAATATTATTTAACCTGGATTTAACAAGTAACATCAATAAGGGATCATAGCGTTCACCTGGATTCACCTGGTCAGTCTGTCATTGAAAGAGCCGGTGTTCCTAATGTTTTGTCCACTTGGTCTATGTAACTATAGCCCACGTGCCGAATGAGATGTGGCATATTGTCTCCAAATAGCCCATCGATTTATTTTGACACAGATTAAATTATTACTTATTTAATATTATTAGAATTAATTGTGTTCCTATCTATTCTATGGGATTGGATCAAATAGGATTTGCTGTGTGGGTTTTTTTTGTCGGCTAAATAAAACTAACAGGTCTTCGTTTCATGTGCAGGCTGTTGTGTCTGGAGAGTCACAATTTTGAACTTGAACTTTGATCTTCCAGAGATCATTTAGACGTTGGCTATAACGTCATAGCTGCATATACATGCTACAGCACTGGATATGGGCCCATAAATTCGTTTGTGAATTTCAACCACCATTATCAGAGAAAGCTATAAGCATACAAAGAATATACTTGCTTTTAACATCATGATGTCCAATATAGTTAGAACACTCTGTCCTGATTCTAGATTTATTACAAGACCCTATTTTGAAGAGTCTAAGATTAGACAAACTCTGGATTGATGGGTGGATGGATGGAGGAATTAAGAAATGGAGCGATGGATGGATGGAGATCCTTCTACAAGTACAGTTGAAGTCGGAAGTTTACATACACTTAGGTTGAAGTCATTAAAACTAATTTTTCAACCACTCCACAGATTTCATGTTAACAAACTATAGTTTTGGCAAGTCGGTTAGGACATCTACTTTGTGCATGACACAAGTAATTATTCCAACAATTGTTTACAGACAGATTATTTCACTTATAATTCACTATATCACAATTCCAGTGGGTCAGAAGTTTACATAAATTGACTGTGCCTTTAAACAGCTTGGAAAAATCCAGAAAATGATGTCATGGCTTTAGAAGCTTCTCATTTGAGTCAATTGGAGGTGTACTTGTGGATGTATTTCAAGGCCTACCTTCAAACTCAGTGCCTCTTTGCTCGACATCATGGGAAAATCAAAAGAAATCAGCCAAGACCTCAGAATTTTTTTTTAGACCACCACAAGTCTGGTTCATTCTTCTGAGCAATTTCCAAACGCCTGAAGGTACCACGTTCATCTGTACAAACAATAGTAGGCAAGTATAAACACCATGGGACCACGCAGCCATCATACCGCTCTGTCTCCTAGAGATGAACTTACTTTGGTGCAAAAAGTGCAAATCAATCTCAGAACAACAGCAAAGGACCTTGTGAAGATGCTGGAGGAATCAGGTACAGAAGTATCTTTATCCACAGTCCTATATCGACATAACCTGACTGGTCACTCAGCAAGGAAGAAGCCACTCCTCCAAAACCGCCATAAAAAAGCCAGACTACAGTTTTCAACTGCACATGGGGACAAAGATCGTACTTTTTGGAGAAATGTCCTCTCGTCTGATGAAACAAAATTAGAACTGTTTTGCCATAATGACCATCGTTATGTTTGGAGGAAAAAGGGGGAGACTTGCAAGCCGAAAAACACCATCCCAACCGTGAAGCACGGGGGTGGCAGCATAATGTTGTGGGGGTGCTTTGTTGCAGGAGGGACTGGTGCACTTCACAAAATAGATGGCATCATGAGGAAGGAAAATGATGTGGATATATTGAAGCAACATCTCAAGACATCAGTCAGGAAGTTAAAGCTTGGTCGCAAATGGGTCTTCCAAATGGACAATGACCCCAAGCATACTTCTAAAGTTGTGGCAAAATGGCTGAAGGACAACAAAGTCAAGGTATTGGAGTGGCCATCACAAAGCCTTGTTCTCAATCCTATAGAAAATTTGTGGGCAGAACTGAAAAAACGTGTGCGAGCAAGGAGGCCTATAAACCTGACTCAGTTACACAAGTTCTGTCTGGAGGAATGGGCCAAAATTCACCCAACTTATTGTGGGAAGCTTGTGGAAGGCTACCTGAAACGTTTGACCCAAGTTAAACAATTTAAAGGTAATGCTACCAAATGCTAACTGAGTGTATGTAATCTTTTGACCCACTGTGAATGTTATGAAAGAAATAAAAGCTGAAATATATCCTTCTCTCTACTTTAATTCTGACATTTCACATTCTTAAAATAAAGTGTTGATCCTAACTGACCTAAGACAGGGAATTTTTACTAGGCTTAAATGTCAGGAATTGTGAAAAACTGAGTTTAAATGTATTTGGTGTATGTAAACTGAGTTTAAATGTACACATAGGTGTATGTAAACTTCAGACTTCAACTGTAGGTGACTACAGTAATGCAATTCTTTACCCCTGCATGCACGATACTGTGCTAGTACCATATTACACTGTAAGTAAATATTCTAAGTAGATGTAGTATGTCAAATATTGTGATGGACCTCTTTACTCTGAGCCATGTTGTATAGCTCTGTTGCATCCCTCTTGACTTGCACTGCACTATGAAGTGGTAAATCAAGTAAGTACGTTCAATTTCATTTAATTGCAAGATTATATGTCAAGACGTACTGTATGTGTCTTTCCATTTCTTTTAATCTACTGCTACTATCAGTAGTACTATATAACTGCTATGCGATAATGCTAGGCATAATGCTACATTTGCAACTCTCTGTATGTTACCTTATTTTCCCCTCCCTATGATGCAGTAGGGTAAGTGCTCTGTAGACAGGGTATCTATTTCCAGTGTTAGACCTTAAATGTATAGAGAATTGAGTGACCAGCAGATTCTCATGCATGGCCATCACTATACCCTAAAATGGGACCATGTATGAATGCGTCCCAAATGGCAACCTATTCCCCATATAGTGCATTACGTTTGATGAGTCTTATGGGCCCTGGTCAAAAGTAGTGCACTATGAAGGGAATAGGGGGCCATTCCTGCTCTCCATCCCATATGGACCAATGCCTCCTCCCCAAGATGGAACCTCTCTTTGCCTCTTCCCCTTAAAATGGCCGCTCTCCTCTTTTTCTTAAGATGGACCCCATGCTCCTCCTCCAAAGATGGACCTCTTCCAGTTACGCAGGGCCATTTGCTCGGTTACACCTGACGTGTTACACCCCCATTTCTTAGCCTGTACATCTCTTGGTTAGCCTGTGCAAGATATGAAACTGTTGTTTTAAGAGGCAGCATGACTTTTAACCTAGCAGTTGGTTGCTAAGAATAGCTAACTTGATTTCTGCACTTGCCTCTTGTTTAAGATTATAGTTTATCTTTGCATACTGACTGGTCTAGTTGGCTATGAGGGGCTCCATGTATACTGTTACCATCGTTACCATTATCCTCAGATGAAACGCATTATCCTCAGATGAAACTCTCAAATAAACCCATTCCATACCACAATCCCCTAGCATTATGTACTCACTGTTTGACAGTATGACTACTCTTGATAGAGAGATCAACTGACACACTTGGATTGACAGAGCTGCTCCTTTTTCCCAGAACTATATCCCTGACATTAACTTCCAATTCGTTTCCCTTTGCAGCTCCTAAAAAATAACCCTAAGCCTACTTTTAAAACTTTAACAAGCTTCCATTGCAGGCTATAAGTGTTGCTCTGGGCGAAGGCTCAGCCACTTAAACAAATGTGTCCTCGCGTTTTATTAAATCTGTTACTTTTCCACAGGCTTAAATCGGGGGGCTCTATTTTCTTACCATATCCCTTAGGAAATGTTTTATATCACCTTAATGTTGACATCGCTTGTAAAAACCCTTATGGCTGTTGTTTGGATTTATCTGCTTTATAAGTTATATGAAGTTACTTCAAACATTCAAAAATGGTTCCAGGAACTGTTATCACATATTTTGCATGTATACAGGTTAATTTGATCATTTTACTGTAGTTATTTATATACGTTTTAGGTAGGCAAGCTAGTGTAACTATATTCAGTGTTCACACATAAACATATCATACTGAACAAAAATATAAACACTGTGCAACAATTTCAAAATTTTACGGAGTTAAAGTTCATATGAGGAAATCAGTCAATTGAAATGAATTCATTAGGCCCTAATCTATGGATTTCACATGTCTCGGAATACAGATATGCATCTGTTGGTCACAGATGCCTTAAAGGTAAGGGCTTGGATCAGAAAACCAGTCAGTATCTGGTGTGACCACCATTTGCCTTATGCAGCGCAACACATCTCCTTAATTAGATGTTATCCTAGTTGAAAGACATTAGGGATGTTTAATGATAGAAGTCCTATCAAACATAGCCGTGGGAAGTAGGGGTGCCGAGGGTGCTGCTGCAGCCCCCCTGAACAATTTGAATTAATAAGAGAGAGAGAGAATTTATTTCACAAAAGTAGTACATAGGGCCTTTACTAGTATTAGCTGACTGATATAGATTTCTGTAGCGTGTGCAAAAACATTTTCAGCATCTCTGCTTTGGCAAAACAGGTAGTTGTATAATTAAGAACAGAAACTGGAAAACATAAATCAAGCAAGTATTTTTATATTTCACAAGTATTCTCATATTAACTGTTTTGTACAGATAATTATCAGACTCAAGTTACAAATGCATGTAAACACTCATATATTCTAGTTCAAAATTGTTAACAAAAGTAGTGAACTGGGCCTACTGAAAGTATTCAGATCCATACACTTTTTCCACATTTTGTTAAGTTGCAGCCTTATTCTAAAATTAATTAAATTGTTTTATTTCCCTCAGCAATCAATATAGAATACCCCATAATAAACGCAAAAAACGTAAATCAGACACTTTACTCAGTACTTTGTTTAAGACATTTTGGCAGTGATTACAGCCTCAAGTCTCCTTGGGTATGACGCTACAAGCTTCACACACCTGTATTTGAGGAGATTCTCCAATTCTTCTCTGCAGATCCTCTCAAGCTCTGTCAGGTTGGATGGGGAGCGTTGCTCCCTTGATCCTGACTAGTCTCACAGTCCCTGCCGCTGAAAAACATCCCCACAGCATGATGCTGCCACCACCAAGCTTCACAGTAGGGATGATATTGGCCAGGAGATGAGCGGTGCCTGGTTTCCTCCAGACCTGACGATTGGCATTCAGGCCAAAGAGTTCAATCTTGGCTTCATCAGACCAGATAATCTTGTTTCTCATGTTTTTAGGTGCCTTTTGGCAAACTCCAAGTGGGCTCTCATGTGTATTTTACTGAGGAGTGCCTTCCATCTGGCCACTCTACCATAAAGGCCTGATTGGTGGAGTGCTGCAGAGATGGTTGTCTTTCTGGAAGGTTCTCCCATCTCCACAGAGGAACTCTGGAGCTCTGTTAGAGTGACCATCAGGTTCTTAGTCAACTCCCTGACCAAGGTCAGCTCTATGTAGAGACTTGGTGGTTCCAATCTTCTTCCGTTTAAGAATGATTAAGGCCACTGTGTTCTTGGGGACCTTCAATAATGTAGAAATGTTTTGGTATCCTTCCCCAGATCTGTGCCTCGACACAATCCTGTCTCAGAGCTCTACGGACAATTCCTTCGACCTCATGGCTTGGTTTTTGCTCTGACGTGCACTGTCAACTGTGGGACCTTATATAGACAGGTGTGTGCCTTTCCAAATCATGTCCAATCAATTGAATTTACCACAGGTGGACTCCAATAAAGTTGTAGAAACATCTCAAGGATGAACAATGGAAATTGGGTGCACCTGAGTTCAATTTCGAGTCTCATACCAAAGGGTCTGAATACTTATGTAAATAAGCTATTTCTGTTTTTTATTTTTAATACATTTCCTACATTTCTAAAAACCTGTTTTGCGCTTTGTCATTATGAGGCATTGTGTGCAGATTGATTAGGAAAAACATTAATTGAATACATTTTAAAATAAGACTGTAACGTAACACAATGTGGAAAAGTGAAGGGGCCTGAATACTTTCCGAATGTCTTCAGCGTAAGTTACATTTGTTTAAATAATTCTGCAAATCGCAGCTATGCCATCAAAGCCAGTTATCAAACTGGTGCGGTATTATGTATTCACTTCGAAACCAAAAATGAGTGATGCTGATTACTTTGGTCAACAAAGAGATGTCCTAATGTCCGTCCAACAAGTGCAAACAAAGTCTAACAAGTATAGACTCAAAACAACATCAACATGTGACGTAAACAACATTATTGGTCTATATGTTGAGACCGCAGTTGTATACTCTTTCCTCAACCGAAACAGTGTTAGCAGATATTTTTTCCATGAGAGAAGACGGGCACAATCCATGCCCGATGGAGTATAGTGCACATGGTGGCCTAATTAGAAAGGGCTGGACACTTTGTGTTGCCGTCTGGACAGAGGGAGGCAGTGAACGTCTCTTAACTTGAACTTGGACTTCTGAGGATGCATATGACAGATAAAACCACCTCCAATACAGTGAAATTTAAGTGTTTTAACATCCCATAATGTTGATTAGAAAAGACGGGCCCAATTCATGTCATATGGAGTATAGTGCACATCGTGACCATAATAACGGATTATGTTGATTTGTGCCAATGCCAAATATTGTCTGAATAGCCTCGTAGGTCTAGTTTGACTATAGCCCACAAATGGTCTTCAGATATGAGGAAATTGACTACTTTTAGGTATTTAATGTAGGCCTAATCAAAATGCTTTCTGGCCAAATGGCAATTTTAGATTTGCGATTAACTCCAATTAATGCAAATGTAGCCAAATTTACGCTTGAAGTTCCGAGTACATAGATAGCTTACCTCTCAAGATACGTTGCGTCTCCACACGTACACAGTCCGTCTAGTTTTACCTTTGTACAATTCAGGATAGGGAATGTAATTTAAATTGTAAGAGGAATCTTACAGTTATTTGGTAAAAAGCTGAATAAAGGTAACCTCCAGTTGCTTAAATTGGCAATAAAGGATCATAACCCCGGGCCTCTTGTGATGGTAGGTTGGGTGCACAACCATTTACTATTCGCCTGGATAATTATAATAGTACATCTTTATACAAATACTTTGTGGGCCTTTTTCTGTTACAACCTTTGTATTAATTTATATATATAAAAAGTTAATACAAAGGTTGTAACAGAATAAGGCCCACAAAGTATTTGTATAAAGATTTACTATATATATATATATATATATATATATATATATATATATATATATATATAGGCCTATCTGACATGATTGAGTTTCTGTATTTGTTCTCTCTTGTAGCTAATGTGAGATCATGTCTGATGTCCTGGAAGCATGTTATTTTTCCTCATGTGGAGTGTTGCCTGTTTTATCATTAAGCGCACGGTATTCTCCTCATACAACAACTGGCACTTTCTGTCGTAGGTGAAAGTATATACTGACGTTATCATTGCGTCTCTATTTAGGTTGACTGGTATAGCTGCAGTTACCCATGCTGACATGATCTGTGCCTGCTACTTCCACTAATTAATGTTGTGCTTAATTAATAATGTTGGAATTGGAGCCCATGCTGTAGAATGACAGACAATGTTAATGCAACAATTGGAGCCTCAATAACAAGTTTTGAACGATGTGAAGCACATAATCTCATAACGATTTAGGTTATTTCAGATTATTGAATGAACTGTATGTTATGGCCTATTTAAAAATTGGGAAGTCCATGGAGTGCTGTCGACTAAACTACCAAATACAAACAGACTATACATTTGGTTACGTTCAACTCAATTGCATAAACGGTCCATACATGACAGTGGGCATGTTTTAAACCTATTCAAAATAGATTGTTATACTAAATACTCACCACTTAGACGTTTCAGGTATGTGGACCTGGCACCCGTTCAGAAGTGAGTAAAACCCTGTAGGCTAAATCTAAATCTAAAAGATACTAATATGTTCGTCAAGATCCCTGGTCAAGATAAATCCAAAATCCCCATCTCATGTTTTGTATGAATCAAGACTTCATCACTTTTTCCAAACAAATCAATGTCGGGACTGTGTTTACAATCCAGGTTTTGCAGAGGTGTATGTTCAATCAAATAAGGCTACTGTCAAAACCAGTGCATCACAGTTCATGGCTTAGATTATAAATTACCCGGGCATAGCCTATACATAGGCAGGCGAGCAGAATCGTGTGAGGTTGTTGGTACTATTCGCATTAAAACGCTGCAGGGCCGGCATTGATTAGGCTATATATTGCAACAGTCCAGTTGTATTTTTAGATTATATTTAGATCATTTGGCGCCATTAATCAAAATTGACAATGACCAAGCTTACTTTTAAACAACATTTCCACTTGTTATTACAGATTCGACAACTTGGTGAAGGTGGTATGGATATGTGGAAAACTTGTCTCACCAACTTGACATGTGTTTCTGATAGGCCTACATAAGGCGTCCCGTTCAGAGGAGGAAGTCTGCCCATCTCTGAGCGATTTAACTGGAACTAAGTAGCGTACCGTACCCAACCATGCCCCTGGTTTGAACGTATTGCCAGAAAATATGACAATGAATACTCAAAGCGTTTTAATGGGTTTGTTCTTCAGTTGCTCGAACGTAACTTTAAATTCATACTCTAATTTAGATGGGAGCAGCATTATATTAATGAGGGTCGTCATGCACAGTGATGTTATTTTGAAGACTACAGAGCCGAGTAAACTGTGATCCACCGTTGAGGATCAATGAAAAATATTCCGGAGGGATGAATCTTTACTACACGAATTATTGTTGTTTGCATGATGCCACATGGTTGTGGGACAGTCCATACATTTCACCAGGACTATGGATGTTATTAACTTAGTGTAGGCCATCTTGCATCTGTATGAAATCATGTGATTAGTAGCCTATGCGTTTCAACTTGAATCCACGTGGCAGAAAGCGCCGTATAGGCCTTTCGTAACAAGCAAACACATAATAGACAAGAGATGTGCAAACACCACCAAATATAAAAAACTAAGATTTCCAGATTATGTTAATTGCTAATTTAAGATAATGGCATGTCTCTTTTGCAGAAAATATTATCTCAATGAGACTAACCTAAACCTACCCAAAAAAATACATTAACCAAATGGAAAATAGCCCTTGGTTTTGGAAGAATATTACTTATAAATTAGTCTATAAATGTAATGTCTTACTCATGTTTCTTTTGACATTTGTAAACTTTATGTAGGAGGACTCCGATCATGTTGCTCTCATTGAATGTTGATAGGCCTACTTGTTTTTTTTAATGATAAATATAGCTATCGTACGAATCATAGGAAGTGCTATTTATCGATGCACCTTGGAATATTTCCGCAAGGTTTACGTTATTGTTGGTGTGGGCCCATGTTTGATGGTATGCACATCTTACAGAGTGTAGCTTTAATGACTATACTACGCTTGGGAGAGAAATATATTTCATCTTAGTTGGTCCAACAATCCAAAACAAGTTAAAAAAATCCAGTCGGTTTCAGAAAATGTTGTATTATCTCATATGTAGGTTGGTTTAAAAAAAAAATGAATGAAGGAAAGAAGGAAAAATAACCAAAAGGAAACGTTTTTATACTCGGTAGCTCCATAGCATGAATAATAATGAAACAAATCATTTTTGTTACAATTTTTACATTTGACTTATTATTATAAATCAATTTCCGCTATTTATACTGCTTGTAATTTAAAAAGGAAATGCCCATGTGTTCATCATATGATGGAATATATCGAACGTTATCATATTGGCCACGTGAAGCACACATTGCAATTCGGCCTATGCGTGTTTGTTAAATAAGGGTACTATATCGATTTTATCGTCCTCACTCTTCGTGAAAAGATTATTAGGCCAACGGTTGATTTTGTATCACTCTTGCTCATAATGAAAATGTGAATATATTGTGAGTAGGCCTAAAAGGCCTACGTGTTCAAAAAAACAGTATGAGAGGCATGTTTTATTTTGCTATACCCAGATGTTGTTTCTCTGATAGCTAAATGTTTGTTTTGATAGGCTATGTATGGCAAGCCTACCGTTCCATACAGATTTTGTTTTCTGAAACTGCTACTCGGAAGCGTCATTGTTGGCTCTCCTAATTGCAGCGAGTTTGCGCGTAAACTCCACAATGCGGGTGTGAAGTTCATTCTTGCCTGTCTAGACTTATTACGACCATGTTTGTCTGCCTTCCCTACCTTGACCTTGGACTTCCTGCCATTTGAATGAATGGTCAATATTTGTGAGTTGCTCCGCTGGCAGATATGAGTTCCCTTTTCCTGGGACAAACCGAAGAGATAGTTCAACGATTGTATTCCCTTTATATCTTCGATTCCAATAGCCTATATGTTATCTGATTTGTTTCATGTTGATTTTTGACACAGATCTCATACCTGGTGCATTTAACTATATAAGACTGCCTCTTGACCATCGTTATGCCCTTCTTGTGTTTTACAAACAGGGGATTTTAGATGGGCCAAATAATCTCAACGGTTGTTTATAGTGCGACTGTAACACGTTCCCTCCAAAACACAATGCTTAGAATTTAGCAATATCCTTCATTTTGGGCAAATAGGCCTACCTTTTAACTCAGTTTTGTATATCATATATGCACTTAATACTAAACCTAAAATAAGGTATGATGGTTGGTCAATAACGTTCTGTCAAATTAAATCATGTAGAGACCGGTGCAAGCATGGTTGCAAGGACAATACTTTGTGTCCCTAACTCAGATTGTTGGCATTTGGGAAAATAAATACACTTCTTTGTTCACTGGCCTGGATAATTGCCAATGTTCTTCCTATTTTCAGCGTTTTGCCAAAAATGCACCGCAATTTCTATTTATTAAGCCAGTCCCCAAATTATACAGACCAACCAGTTGCATGTTTCAACAAACCACATTATTAGTATGATTTCCCTGTGCAGTGGATAGAGGTATTATTTAATATTTAGATTTGCTTTATTGTGTCAATTGTCTGTTTGCGTTAGAGGTAGGCCTATTGGAGGAAAGAAGATGTTTCTATTAGCTATGGATTGGACATCTTGTCAACCACGTTGAGGGTTGTAGTTAACTGGCCTGGCAAGGTTTTGTTATTTATTTATTTATATATTTATATACGCACACATAATTTGAACATTTAAAATGTCAGTCAAGTAAACAAAAAAAATGAAGCTGTCATTACGCACGGAGAACTATCAGAAAGTTTTCGATATTATTCTAATTCCTACCAAAAGCCCTATATTACAATCCCATTTCGAAGGGTGGTGTGTTATTCTGCGCTCTACAACAATCTTCTGGTAAGATCTGAAATTCTGAGTAAATAGACTGTTGTTTGATATTGGACTGTAATTGATGTAGCTTAGCCTGTTTGATTACATAAAATATTGTTAGAGCAAGTGTAATCTTTACCTTATCAAGAATCCTCAGACGTAGGCTTATCTAAGTAGTAGGCCTAGCACTGGCCTGGCGAATTCATACTTTATGTGGTTCAGATGAAATTTATTTCCGTTTTGTAAAATATGACGATCATGTCCTCCTCCACCTTCAAACTGTTGGGGATGTTTGATGTCCCCTTTAAGCATACTTGACCATGATAAGCCAATGACAGGATCCGCTGGACTTAAAATTGCAATCAAGAAACATACACCAGAGGCGGTTTAAAGGGATGATCCCCTCGTCCCCACACCCTCGTGTCGGGTCTCGTTATCGTATCACGTGTCAGCGGATCCCATGGTCTCAATAATGAACTGGACACTTGGGTATTGTGCTGCGCATGCGCAAAAAAAATGTGCTTGGAGATGAGGTGTCCGTCTTGGAGTAGTTGACTTTTAAAAAGCATTGTCAACCCGTGATATGACGACTTCGCTGGTTCTGCATCCACGCTGGGCGGACACCTTGATGTATGTTTATGAAAAAAGCCTGAATGAAAGTAATCCGAATAAAAACCAATCCATGGAGGGACTAAGCGGGAATTGTCCTGCTACCCACTGCAGGGAACTGATATCGCACTCGGCGTTGGGACGACATTCCAGCACCCTAAGCCACCAGGGTTCTGTGTACTCGGACATACACTCCCAGGACACTGGGCGACAGTGCCCCGCTCCCCAGACTTCCTCCAGCGCCACCCTTGGTTATGGCTACCCTTTCGGAAGCCCTTATTACGGGTGTCGGTTGTCACACTCGCACAACGTTAACTTGCAGCAGAAGCCATGCTCTTACCACCCCGCCGAGAAGTATACAGAACCCAACGTGGCCCTGCCCACTGAAGAGTTGTCAAGCCGGGCAAAGGAGTTCGCATTTTACCCGAGTTTTGCTAGCTCATACCAGACTGTCCCGGGTTACTTGGACGTGTCGGTTGTCCCCGGTATCAGTGCGCACCCGGAACCGAGACATGAAACTTTGATTCCCATGGATAGCTACCAGCACTGGGCTCTATCTAATGGCTGGGATGGACAGGTGTACTGTTCTAAAGAGCAAACACAGTCAACACATCTCTGGAAGTCGCCCTTCCCAGGTATGAAAACATGTTTTTGTGGGGGAGGGGGAGGGGAGGGGGGGCTTACGTTGTGGTTTCTTATAAAATTATCGAAATAATCAATGTACTTGTTCTTGTTACATGTTTATAGATGTCATACTGATACATTTCCTTTTAATTGATATTTGATGTATTCATTTAAAACCCGTTTCCTTTGTATAGCCATGTCATATAAACATATGACTATACAGTGCATGATACCACAGGGTAGTGAGCGTGTTTGTTTATGTTCATCCTTGAGTTAAAGTCCGGAGAGGAGGCCATGGCGTTTTTCAATATGGGGCTAGAAATTAGTCTGCCAAAATATAGAAGCAAAGAAAACAGATTGGAATGACATAACCTTATCGACATATTTAGTTTCCTTCAACCTACCGTCATTCGTCTTCATGGCTGCTTCACGATATGACCACAGCAGATTAAATGCAAAAACAAGACCTTTGAATTCATAGTAGCCTACAATGAGGTTTATGGATTGGATCAGGGCACGGTTGCACTCCCCGATAAAATTACAGATATTTGCTCAGTGCCAATAAATCTAGTCACAACAGGGAGTGGTGCATTGAAGCTCACAATTTTCACGCCTCGGCCAGGTCGCAGTTGCAAATGAGAACTTGTTCTCAACTGACCTACCTGGTTAAATAAAGGTGAAATAAAAATAAAATAAAAAAATTTGCAATGGCGAGACCCCTTTTTCTTCTCAATTTCTTTATTTACTATTTTAAATTAACTCCCAAACAATGGTAATAAAGGATAGGATCGTTGAAGTGTGTGTGTGTTTGTCGATAGTTGAAGCGAATTGATCCATCTTGCTATTTGCTATACACATTGCTATTTGGAGCTTGTGTGACCACTTTCCCCAAACAAATAGTCGTTGAAACGCTGAAATAAAACGTCGTATTAAGGATAAATATGGTAGGACTGTTAACCAACCAACCTACTGAGGTTGTTTGCACACAACTCATCCGCATGATTACATGAATGGGATGTGACGTCTTGTTATATAGCTTTATTACATCAATTGAAGCTACTTTCAAGTTTAAGATCAGGGACTATCAATAGGCTTAGCTATGCCCAGACTTCTCCTGCGCTCTCATAGACTGTATAGACTGTATAGCCCCAATTCAGATTATTACCGCTTAATATTCGTAGTATTTTCATATCAGTATTACAATTATACTTTGAATATGCATAGGTCAAATATTTATGTTTGGACTAATAGCTCCGTATATCTCCGCATTGACATGATTGGTTGACGGTAGGTGGGGGCTGGAGGTCCTGTATAAACACAAACTCAGTTCCTCGACTACTTCCTTCACAACAGCTCTGCACTGCTCCACTAAAGGCAAGAAGTATGAATGCCCTGACTTCTGCAGAGGCCGTGTCACCGTAAATGCTGCACGGCCAATGCAGACAGCGGATTGACCATTCAGCCCCTTTTATGGGCTCAATTACCATTAGTCCTAGGCCTACGTTCTTTTAAGTCGTTTATATTTTTAAACCATAATGATTGCGACGTAACATAAGTTAAGTCCAGCCATAGCCTACTTAAAATATTTTAGGCCCATCTTAATAAATTAGCCTAGCCAATCTACGGGGACCTTGAACTTCACCAAATGCAATGCATCAGTGCTGGGTGCTTTCACATAGCATTGTTCTACCTGAAATAATTTTAAATTGTTGTAGACTAACAATGGTTGCTATCTCGGCCTTCCCTTCAGTGTGGTATGCTCTTCTTTTCTCAGATGTCGTCCCTTTGCAACCAGAGATCAGCAGCTACCGACGAGGCCGCAAAAAGCGAGTTCCTTACACCAAGATCCAACTGAAGGAGCTAGAGAAAGAATATACAGGCAGCAAGTTTATCACGAAAGACAAAAGACGGCGAATATCTGCCGCTACTAATCTATCCGAACGCCAGGTCACCATCTGGTTCCAGAACCGGCGGGTGAAGGAGAAGAAATTCGTTTGTAAATCTAAATCAAGCTCTCACATGCATGCCACTTGATTCAGTCCAATCTCACTGGCATGGCAACTCAAATACGTTTTTATTACAAACGCTCGATATTTATCTATTGACATTATTCTCCCCTAGTATGATGCATCGCAAAACACAAACTCACCTCCCTATTTGGACATAAACTGGGGGGGGGGGGGGGGGGGATACAGAAGAAGATTTACTGAACCTGGTTGGAACGAATGATCACATCCTTACAGGAGCATCGAAAGCTACCAGCATTGTTAGTATAGCCTGAGACCTAAATGAAAAACTTTTGTGACTGATAAAGTAAACCGAGGTCTCATACAGTGATCTTGTTCAGACATTTTCAGGTATTGGACGCATCAAGACTGAAAACTCACATTTGAATGATATTGTATGGTGGTTTTAGTTTGGTCCCAAGGGAATGAGCAAGGCTGCTGTTGTCTATGTACAGTGCCGTGCATTTATTATTTAATTAAAGGTTCTGTCTTGTGACAGAGGTTGTAAATTGCTATATTTTATGGTTCTCATATTTAGATTATGTTTTGTCAGTGAAGGATATGTCTCTGCCATGCAACTGGAATGATTGTAATCAATATAAGAATATTAAAAATGATTTCATATTATCTTTTCTCATTTAGTTTGTGTAGTGAGTTAGGTCCTGCATCCGGGCTGTGCACTCCCATAAACTGTTTTATGCCATTATTTTGTGCAGTATTTAAAAACTGTGATGTTTTGTTTGATTGACATTTACTCAGTGGAGACGTGTTTTCATATACAAATAAATATAACGACCAATAAGGTTAAATTAATGTTTTTTTTTGCCACCTAGCCACCTAACGTTAGCCGCAACAAATTGGAATTAGTATATGATATGTATATATATTGCAAATTCCCAATATATTTTTGAATGAATTGCAGTTCGTAGCACAACATAATTTGTAACATATCATACAAATTATAATTCGTAACATATGGTACAAAATGAATGATAGACATCCACAAATGAATACATACAGTACCATACCAAACGTAACATATAATACTAATTTTAGCGTCCCGGATTTTGGTCTAGCCTGAGTTAGATAATAGATATTGCACATTGACAATTAGTTGATTGATGAGAGCTGAGACTGTATGCCCAAATGTTGTGCAAGTCAGAAAAGCATTTGAACGTTTGTTGAGTAGGCTAACCAAATGATTGACCCGAACTCCAAAACGGCATTAATAACCTTTTTTTCATATTATTTGGGCTATTATGATGATGCATTTTTGGGAAATTGTCTTATCGATACAAAAAAAAACAGGCTAACGTCAAATATTCACTTGAAATCATTTGATAAAAGTGACTGTAATTAAGTTGGCCACACATAACCTAATAAAATGACATTAGGTTTACCTCTTTGAAAGTCATTACAGCGCATGTATCCAGCTTCACTGACATTAAGCATAGACTTCTCCTGGACTAAATGGTTAAGAACACCTCAACTGAAAATGATCAATGATGATGGTTTACATTTTAGAATGATAAACCCAATCCTAGACTTTGACTAGTCCTCATCATATTATCTTAATTCTGCGTTCAAGACCGAGAAGCCTCCTTACTATCTTCATCCCATAATGGAAGATTGTCATGACAACGAAATCACTTTAAAACGCTGGTTTTAGTCGGTCTATTGGTTAAGTGAGAATATGTCCGTGAAACCTAAATTAACTGCAGTACACCTTCTGATTGTGATTTTGTCAAAACGCAATTATGGGCTAGAGATTTCGTCAAAAGAAGAATTGTCTGTGTAGATTATTAGCAAAGAGTTGAGTCATTTTAAGAGTAGGCTAAAACATCGAATGCCGGATTAATTAATTCCGTTTTTAGTCTCTGCAGCAATTTGATTCACTCGTTTATTTGCGCTCCGAGATAGCCTATGGCATGAACACATTTTTTCTGGAAGCCTTCATGATCTTTCTGTGCATTACTTGGTCGAGAAATGTTTAGTTGATTTGATTTGATCATTTAAAACAAGGTACACGTACCAAAGTATCCACACAAAAAGTTCCATTGTGGTTGATTATACCGAAACATAAAATGTGACTTTCCAAACGAATTTCGTAAAGTTGGCTATTCAATCTTTTGCAATGTCAAGTTAACCAACATAACTTGACATTATAAACTTCAGTGAGATTCTCATGACGCTTATAGTCTTCTAATCAATTGTCCAAAGGCTTTTATATAATTTCGATAATGGAAATAAGTAGCACAAATGCTTTTGAAACAATTGGTGAACAAATGACAAAATGTACAGTATTAAGGAAATAGTGGGCCTTTTACGCACGTGTTTTGTTGTGCAGAAAATAGACACCCTTGTATCTCTTGAATACTGTGCATT
The DNA here is from genome assembly GCA_023634145.1 of Thymallus thymallus. Lineage (NCBI taxonomy): Eukaryota > Metazoa > Chordata > Actinopteri > Salmoniformes > Salmonidae > Thymallus > Thymallus thymallus. Next base: position 36,243,552 of record CM042409.1, on the reverse strand, counting down.
TTACATAAAGACATGTTAGGCTATTCATTTTAAAAATCTCAACTAAATACTCTATAGGCCTAAATGATATTGCTTTTGGCATATTGGTAAGATTGCTTGTGGATGACGTATGATTAGAGCACAAGTTTGATGGATCAATCATTGGGCTATACTTCTCTTTAAATATACTATCTAAAATATCTTGAGTTTTCCTAATTCAATCGAGCAAAACGTATGGCTGACGTAGGCCTACACGAGTTGTCTTTTCAAGTATCACGTTGACTAATGAATCTTTGTCTCGAAAAAAATATTCTCATGGAAATTGTATTTTGAGTGAGAACAGACCCATAGGCATGAACACTTGTTTAGATATTGGTCAAAAAGTAGCCTAAATTCGCGTTATGGCTAAAAGACAAATGAAAACCTAACTCATTTCAATATTTAATCACTTAAGAATGCTTAAATTGGACAACCTTTCTATTGTTGCTGGATTTAAAAACTTTTTTAACTTTAGGCCTAAGCAAACGTTTATGGGCTGGTAGTAGGCTGGAATGTATGGGCTAGTAGTAGGCTGGAATGTATGGGCTAGTAGTAGGCTGGAATGTATGGGCTAGTAGTAGGCTGGAATGTATGGGCTAGTAGTAGGCTGGGATGTATTGGCTAGTAGTAGGCTGGAATGTATGGGCTAGTAGTAGGCTGGGATGTATTGGCTAGTAGTAGGCTGGAATGTAGCTGCAGAGCTCCTCGTCTATTGTGTCTGTACGTCACTTCTTGGCTACCCTTGACCATGACTATGCAGTCACTTTGACCTTGACATAACAACAGCTCGTGCATAGCTAGGGACATAACTAGGGAAGAGTGTGCTTCCTCTCTCTGGTGGGATGAGTGTGGGTACCGGCCACGCGGTTTGTTTGCAAGGCCATATAAAAACAATTTTCGAGTCTAGACAGTAGGTTATCGCTAATTAGCATACCATAAACGAGGATACTGTCAGGGTTTATTTAATATCATCCCCAAATTCCAAGCATTTTAATCTGTTCCTTAATTTTTACACTTTTTCCTTATTTTTTTGCCTGACAGTTTTACAGAATAATCTCGCCCCAGTCTCCAGACCTTAAATTATACAGCACACTTACACAGTCATCATTGGGAGTGTGTGGTATTTTGAGCGTGGATAACAGATAGACAGACCATTGACGTCTTGCAAGTCCATCACGTTTGACACCGACAAGTTTGAGCTGTGTAGCGTTCTTTTCAAGTCGAGATTTAAGGTGTGCTCCTTGCGATGAGCTGTGTATCTGCCTTAAAGGAAAACAGACGTGGCCCATAAAATAATTTAAGGTATGTAGGCTGTTTTTATACTACCTTGAGTTCACATCGACGTGAAGAACTTTATCGCTATATATCAGTAGCGTATACCTGCACCGTTTCAGATTTAGGACTTCAATAATGGCAAAGCGAATATTTAACCCTAGTGCCATGAGACCCCTTTACGATGTAACTTTATTTTTGTGTGCATCCACCCCTATGGTCGTATTTTCGCATGTGGTGAGTGCAGGTTATGAATTATCACTAATTTCGTGAAGTAGGCTAACCTAGATAAGGCACTGGTAGAATACAACCATAAAGGTTCTGTAGGATAGCTTTCTTTATTTAGAATTTTATGGTTTTGTTTAATATTGTTGCAAGTAAAACGGGCATCTTCGAAACGAATTGATTTGTTGTTTTTGTTTTATTTTAAATAGCAAGTGAAAACGTTTTAATTGGAAGATGTTGCGAGACAATCATACATGGGACTATATGGAGACGTTTAGCGCACGCTTTTGAAACACTGGACATATTGGAATAGCACGGCTTAATTCTTGCTTGATTTCAATGACTACTCTTATAGACCAAATATCTGAAAATCTACAAATTAATTTCTAGAATTAATATAAGTCTCACACACACAAACATTTTAAACAATTGCTGAACAAATGGCAACATTTTAAGGAACTAGTGAGCCTTTTACGCACGTGTTTAGTTGCGTAAAATAATCACTTTCGTGTAGCATTTATCCAATGAAATATAATACCATATGGATAAATTTTTATGAAATATAGAATACTTTCATCTGTATTTTCAGTGGAAGTTTTTAATGTTTAGGCCCATGCATTTTCTGAACTGTTTAATCCGTATTTCTTAGGTCCTCTCTATGTTAAATTGCACGTTTCGGGATCGTCCCCAGAAATTAGAAATGGCTTTTCACAATTGCTTTTTTATTTCCCGGTAAACCACGTAGTTGAGCTTCTTTCTTGTATACATTTCAAATCACAGTGCCTCTATACCGTAATACCGTTTTGTCTCACTTCTAGAGTAGCCTGTAATTGAACAGTGTTCCTTATAAAGTCCACAATATCGTTTTTGAATCATCAAATGTTACATTTCTTTGTTGAATATCTTGACATATTCGGCCATTGGTCTTATGTCTGACATAATTTACATGATAGAAGAAGGTAGAATTTACATTAAAACAGGGATTTTGTCCACTCGCGTGTTCGTATCAATATCTTAAATTAGAACCGTGCCGCGAAATAACTCGGAGAGAGAGAAGGTAGCTGTCATGGTCAGTCAACCAGCGTTTAGGCCCAAGTATGAGTGAGTCAATGTGTGCTGTCCTGAGTGGGAAGGCTGAGCACTGAGAAGAAGGAATATGACAGCCTCTGGTGGTGGATGGATGGAAATAGCAGGAAGTTGGAGAGGGATTGTGGATTCACACGTTTGCAGCATACAGCAGGTGAGCAGAATTTGAAGAAAAACAACATTGTCTCATGTTTTTATTTTATTTTAATCAAATTATTTCGCTATTGGTCAGAGATTCCATCACATATTGCTTCACTCTAGTCCAAACAACCACCTCACCCACCCATACATGTTTTTATTTTGATCAACAGTACTTGATAGTAGCCTTAAGAATAATTTTTCAATTGACATTCTTATAGCATGTGTCAGTGGTCATGTTGCATGATTTAAAGCCGGTTTGTCAGCCAGAAGAACTGCCTTTATCCTGAACAGCTGAACTGTGATCGAGCAGACATTGCATCAGAAGAAGCTTCAGCCGTTCCTTGCAGATGATGCTTTCTCGCGCAGGGGTATATGACATGTTGTAAGATATTATGGCAGGTTAGAGTGTTTTTTTTTAAAGCAACGATGCTTGGCGACATGATACGACTAACAGTTTTTTTTGTAATAACTCACTCTGGATTAGTAAATTGGCAGGTAGTCAGCAGTCCTTGATACACACACACACACACACACACACATACAGAGAGAGATTTATGAGATTTTGCATCACAGTGCCAAAACCGCATGTGCATCTTATGCGGTTGTGCCTTACCAATGTAGGCCATAGCCTATCAAATTGAAAACAGAATTCCAAAAGTAATTGAATGCATCACAGATGATGTATTTAGGCTATGTATTTATAGTATGTATTCAGTTTTCTTAACAAAAAAACAAAAAAGTAGCCTACCAAATAATGTATTGCCAGTAGTAAGGATGCAATTGATTCTGTATTAATGGCTAGGTCTATTTTGTGCCATTAAGTAGCCTATATTGTGTGGTAATGTTGATGTTTCGTCAAAATACAGGTTTCATATTTAAGAATTGAGTGTTGTTTATTTAATCCAACTGCTTAGGTCATGTTATTTTGTATATTATTTTAGCTGCCTTTGTACGATAATGAATTATCAATAAGTAAAAACACTTAGGCCTATGGGAAAAAACATAAAATGGACTTTGTTTTTATTGAGTTGTAGACAAATCATAAATGGATTACATTTAAACATAGCCTTGTAATCTGTGTTAAACGCAGATGAAAATGTATGCCATGTTGATAAAGTATGTTGAAATAATAAACAAACAATCAAATGAACACAAGGCGCCCTGAAACCCGTCAGCATTAAACATTATTAAGGAATTTAAATTGCAGTCCTTAGCTTGAATTCTTTCACATTCCATTTCAGAACCAGTGTTGTCACGACTAATTTAGTTTATTTTAGATAGCCAATGTAATATTATGATTGGGCTTGGCTTGCCTGTAAGAAACCTATATATGCTATAGACTGAATCATTCTACTATTTAATTATAAAATAAAAATATATAATTAGGCTTCTCAACAATTAGATAACTCAAGTGCGATACATTTTATATGCTACCATCTAAGAATGAGCTATAGTGGCCTAATGTAAATAGGTCTGACATCGATATTTGGCTTCAGTGTGATTTTTGGGTGGACTTAAAATAATCATTCATGAGTTTCACAACGAGGCTGTAACTCTGACAACATGTTGTATCGAACTCAAAGGAAGGAAACGCTCTTTGTTTGCGCTATTGCCCCTGTCTGGACATGGCGAGGGATTCCAAGACAGTTGTGTCAATGAGCCAGCAGACATCAATGCACTAGACAGTGACCTTGAACTGCCCAAGCGCCAATTGGTATAGTGTTCTTCACAACAACAAAAAAAAGCGGAAAGAAAGAACTTGAGATAGAGAAACGCGGAAGTTTCAGCACCTTTTTTACAATTGCCTGTTAAAGTGCGATTCCTGAGTCTTGTCTTCAGTAGAAAATACCCGTGGTGTTTCTAAATACTTTCGTTTTTTCTATATACACAATAATGTTGTTTTTTAAACTTCATGTCGAGATGTCAGGGTTTGGAGTTCTTCAATGGCCGTCATTATGGGGCATGGGTATCTATCTTCTGTTTCACCGTGATTGTCCGTGAGTTTTTTTTACCTCATAATTTGTGATTTGTACTGTGTGCGCTGAGAAATGTATTAGCATAAACATTAGCATAAACATCAAAGTGTTCCTAGATATCATAAACTGTTATGAGATTCCCCTTTCTACTTTGGTCAATATCATCCTAGTAGGCGTACACTAATCTGTTCAATGACTGAAGCCGTGGATGACTGGAGGTCGATGACTAGTGTCCTTTTCTGATGGTGATTATAATATTATGCCTACAACATTTTGTGAATTTGTGCAGCATATAGGCATGCCTACTCTGCTTAACTAATCCAAAGGCTAGGCTATTGATCATGGAAAATCCACGGCAAATTACCCATAGATAAAGGCAATTTTGAACGGCCCACAAACTATATTAGTTATGTGAAGCAAAACAAAACATGTAATAAGTATAGCTAATCAAATGGCTACCCGGACTAGTTGCATTTTTCTGCATTGTTGGTTGTTGGCATTGTTGGCTTGTAAGTAAGCATTTCATTTCACTGTAAGGTCTACACCTGTTGTATTCGGCGCATGTGACAAATACAATTTGATTTGATACAAGACCAAAAACAGGCCTAAGAAATCCATGCCATGTGCTTAATTCATTTGCATTTTAGGTGCTTAATTTTATGTGCTTAATTCACTCACGATTTTTAAGGTTTTTCGAAAATAATGTATCTGATGGCAGTTCAAAACAATTGGCTCTAAACAATTCTCAACTGATTGAGTACCAAATGTAGTATCAGTTTTAGGATAATGTCACATAATACGCAAATGCTCTACATATTTAGGCATTTTATTAACACTTTATGCAGATACACATACTGTAGACCTAGGCCTATATGTTGAATTATTTGTATATGTAAACACACTAGCCTGGAATCAGATGTTGTCTCCGTTTTCTTCGATTGTCCTGTCTCATTTGTAAAAAGTAAACATTGATTGACAGCTAGAACAGGCTATGCGTGCTCTTGAAATGACAGAATGTCCATCTCATATGCAGTTTCATTATTCCAGACCTGTGGCGCTTTTTCAACTCGCATAGCCCAAATATGAAGGATTTCACGTATATTTGAACAGTAGGACAGTAGGACAGTAGGCGGCAGGCAGTCTAGCGGTTAGAGCGTTGGGCCAGTAACCGCTACGTCGCTGGTTCGAATACCCGAGCCGAAAAGGTGAAAAACTTGTCGACATGTCCTTGAGCAAGGCACTTAAACCTAATTTGCGTCATTGTAAATAAGAATTTGTTCTTAACTGACTTGCCTAGTTAAGTAGTAACTTCCCTTCCAGATTGTATTATCCCATTTCAATCGGCCATACACAAGTAGTGTCAAATACACTCAAGTTGACGTTAGGCCTAATTTACAATGCCCCATTCATGACTATCCTTCTTGACGAGTCCAGACACTATCATTTATTTTTTTGTCGCATAGCAGCAGCTGCTGCAGAAGCCAATGCTTCTATAGTGATGTATAGACATGTTCATTACACATTGATAAAATAGCGACTCCTCTCTCTCCTATGCACAGATAGCCCCACTATGACACTGTAATAACAATGGTAACCCATTAGCAATTCTATAATAAGAAATGTTTTCTTGACATCTTACATAATTGCTATCATTTGGCAAGTAGGCCAATGATTAGAAAGCGGTGAAGGTTGTCAAGCATTTCGAGAATAGCAACATTACACGAAGAAAGTAAATAGTTAAAATTAGTAGTGGGTAGGCCAGTCTAAAGCAATTATCTAATCTTAAAGCAGTTAAGAGGAACACTTTCCACAATGGAACCCTCATTATTGCACCAGCCAGTCACCCATTACATGTTATCATTCCTCCGTGAGCCCTTGTTTCGCGGCCTGTCATACAGATACCTAATAATTAGATACCTAATAATATTTTTGATAAATCTTCATCGCTCACTTTACTCAACTTGATTGTGACAGGGGCACACTCAGTAGCAAATCAGTTAATAAAAATGCACTGTGATTAATTTCGACTAATGAATCGCATTTAAACTCCTTCGACCATCTTGTTAAAAATTGTGAGTTTACACCAAGCTACCCAGTGCATGGCCACGGTCGTTTAATAGGATATCTGTTGAAGTTTTTCCTCAGAGAAGCACGGGTATCATTTGAAATATACGCTCTTAAAACAACCTTATTGCAGATCGTCTTATTTTTTTACTGAGCCAACGGTTTCAACCTACTGACCCCGTTACTGTAAATACGAGAGGAGTGAGGCTTTGGACATCAGTCGTTCCTTAAAACAGGCCCGTAAAGTGGAACATCACAGCTTTATATGACATTCAATTCATCTGTAATTTGCTCTAAAATAAAGTGGGACAAGCACACCCAACAATTGTAGGTATTTGGTGGCGGGGGGGGGGGGGATCAATAGGACACTTACAGGCCTTTTTGCAGCTGCCTTGTAACTGTTAAATGACATATTAAAAAGAAAAGGCTGGCTCTGGGATAACTTTACTAAGATCAAGATGGTCTGTAATATTAATGGATAGGGGCATCATTCAAAAATGTAAGAGTATAGTATTTCGAATCACATGCAATAAGGAGAAAACAAAACCCAGATTACCTTTTGCATAAAATGTTTATAAGTATTTTAAAAAGCATATAAAACCCGTAATACAGAAGTTAATGTTTTGTTTGGTCAGACATGGACATAGTGGGTGGCACCTTCCGTAAGGCAAGTTGGTGAGGACATGTGACCCTGATCCGACCAATCAGGCGCACCGCTCGGTTTAATTATGTTAAATGTCAGATTGCTATAAACTAGAAGCTATTGGTCGGGCCCGCCGAAATGGGCGAGCATAATCTTCTTAATCCTGGGTTTGTGGGACCTTTGGTTAACATCCACACGGGAGACACATTTTACCTCCCCAATTTTAGAGCGTCCGGGGGACAACTGGCGGGTCTACCCTCTCTCTCCTACCCAAGAAGGGACAATGTATGCTCCCTTCCTTGGACCGCGTCGGAGCCGTGCAATGGATATCCTCAATCCTACTTTAGCAGTACCATGTCCATTAACCCCTCTTTCAACCGTGCATGCGAAATCACCAGGCAAGATGAAGGCAAATGTTTTTACAGCAATGGTGGCGGCAGCAGGGAACTCTGCGCTGAAAGCGCAAACCTCAAACGTGAAGAGAGGGCAAGAGGAGACTCCTCTTCCTCCATAACGACGGAACATGGACTGCACAACGGGATGGGCAACAACAGTACATATTCCAAGTACGACTATGGCGTCGAGCAGTTGACCCAAGATCCACCATCCTGTCAATCCCTAGAATCTGACTCCAGTTCATCGCTGCTCAATGAAGGGAGCAAAGCCTCTGCAGGCATCGCTCAGGCGTTGACATCCCCTGGCAATCACGCACTAAGCACAGCAGCGGGCGGAGGTGAGTGTATTTATTTATATACGACAATACATAGCCTTTTATTAGATGTTAACAATGGAATGTTATACGCTTGTTTGTTTGTTTTTCTCATTAAAATCGTATTTCTTGATTTGCCTATATAAGTTATTAGGATAATGATTTGACACGAGGCTTGCATGTTTGGATGAGCACCGCTAGGGGAAGCATTGAAAAATGGGTTCATGTTTTCGTTTACTCTAAGCCTTTACACGCCAGTAGAAACTCGATATTGTTTGTGGTAAAAAAAACAAGAAACAAAACAAAACACAAAAAAAAATACATATTGATCATACTAACGAAACAACAATATTTGATTTTGAACCACTTCAACCTATGGTATTTCAGGACAAAGTCTGCAAATACACTCATGCTTATTGAGTGTTTGTTGGTAATTACACCAATATTTTAACAAAATCATACATCGAAATAATAAAAGTTGTTCATAAGAACTCTCGTTTGCATGCCTTTTGGCAATTTGATATGCTTGCATGCTCGAGAGACTGAATTCAAGCGTTATTGGCGACCTTAACTGCCACTCTAAACATTGTGTGACACAGAGTATTGTGAATTATAGCTAGTGCCTCTCCACAATCAAATTACAAGAATGATTTGAAATGTCCCCCTGTCGTCCCACACATTCTTTAGTGAACTTCTAAATTGATCATTAGTAGACCTACTAGTTGAATGTAGCTAATTGGTTTGTGTCCATATTCTAAACTGAATTTTTTACACTAATTTTTGTAAATTGGTCTGCTTTAAGACGGGGTCAGGAACTGTTCACACTGGTGACAAAATCTCTGTAGAACCAACCCATTGGTGCAGTGCAGTTTACCGTACCTTGGCGACGCATGCCAAGCTATGTAGTCTATAGAGCAGAGGTCTTTAACCGTGTTCCTGGAGAGCTACCCTCCTGTAGGTTTTCACTCCAACCACAGTTGTAACTAACTTGGTTCAGTTTATGAACCAGCTAATTATTAGAATCATGTGTGCCAGATTAAGGTTGGAGCGAAAACCTACAGGACAGTTTCGCTCCTGGAACAGGGTTGGAGAACCCTGCTATGGAGCCTCATCCATGCTCACCCATCCATTTCTTCTCCCCCTCTTCAGGTGCCCCGTGGTACCCAATGCACACCCGAACCCGAAAGAAACGTAAACCCTACTCCAAACTCCAGCTAGGAGAGCTGGAAGGCGAGTTCATGCTCAATGAATTCATCACCAGACAGCGGCGGAGGGAGTTATCTGACCGCCTGAACCTCAGCGACCAACAGGTTAAGATATGGTTCCAGAACCGGCGTATGAAGAAGAAGAGATTGATGCTTAGAGAGCAAGCCTTGTCCTTCTTCTGAGTGGGAGAGAGCGGGAAAAGATATATTTTAAAGAGGAACGTAGGCAGGCTCTATTCTCAATGAAACATACTGTTGATTATTTTGGCGTAATCAAATTCGATGGCATATCGCATGCACAGTATGACGTCTGACGTCCTTTAGAAGGAGGGATATTTTCTGAAACATAACCACCTCATCTGAGTTATCACTACAGCTATCTCGAAAAACAAATCAAGAGACCAAATAATATGTTTATTTTACCTTAAATCGCATAAAACGTTCATCATGACAGTGCAAGGGCTTATAGTCTTCCCTATATTATGTGTTCTTCGATATAGCAGATTCGAATTAGTCAGCGCCCAGGAATGAAAGTTACAATGAACATTATTTGGGAAAATAGCATTTGAGATTTGTTACTTTTTTTCACAGATTTCTTTGTCTATGTAGTTTCACATCATTTTACCAAAGCATTAAACACATTAACAATCATTCCCAAAAAAATGTACTAATCAAAGTGTATATGTCGGATGTTTACAAATTGATTTAATTTAAGACATCAACAATTCCATTAATATGCATATGCCTACTTGTTGGGAATATGAAGTTCATAGAAAGTTACGGATTTGGGCAATTCCATAATATTTGATTCAAGTCAATATTTTGAGAAAAACTCAATTAAATGTACGAATGTATAGCATGTATTTATAAACCTTTTTACTCTCATGAGTGGAATTAAGATAGAACTGACACAAATTATGTTTCATAAGTATGCGTTCACTTAGCTACGTCTATGTAGGCAGGATACATCAATATGGCTACGGCGCATAATGTTTTATATCCAATCTACATTTCGCCAGTATTAAATAAGTCATGACATGATCGACCCCAGAACTCCTAAAACAAGTGTTACAACGGTCATGAAAGGTTGCATTTTGGCTTAAGCATATTCAGACTTTTTTTGTATCTTAGTGGACAATAAGACGGTTTTGGGGCATGCAATTAAAAGCCTAAATTATTTATTTTCAATCAATCAGTCATGTGCTCTAGGAGACGTGCATGGCCACGGTCAAGGACAACAACTGCGTTTTGCATTCTAGAGCCGTTTTCTTGATTGCATTTCGATATTGTTTGTAAATTACAACACTTTGATTTACAAAAGTCGATTATATGCTATTATATTACTCATCCCACTAAAACACGCACACACACAAAGTTGCTGAGTTGCAGTCTTAAAGGCTAGTGGGGCGATTACGATAAGCTATTTGAGTTTGTTTTGGTGAGGGGTGGGCAAGGGTAGGCAACATGCTGCTATTTCTGTGCGGAATGATCTGCTGATTCTCTCGACGCTTGGGTGTAAAGTAATAGCCTATGTACCGTCATGACTAGTCATCGACTGGGAACTGTTTACTGCAATAATAATTGGCGGCTTACGTAGACTAATATATTTTTTCGTAAACACTCTCCCTCTTTAAACCTTTATAAATAACTGAGCGGTCATCGTGGAGTAGGTGAGCACGCTCTGGTTTAAGCAATGAATCATGGGTACTGCAATCAGCTCTACGCTATTGTACTGATAGTTAATACAAAAAAAAAGGCTAATACGTGTTTTGAGAAGCAGGCCAATATGTGATGTAGGCTTGTATAGCATATCCATTGTGAGATGTGAAAAAGGGTCTAGAAACAGGATTCATTCGTTTTTATTTGGGCTCATCCGTTCCAACACCAAATAGTGAAAACTCACTTACCTTCTATGCATTGATGATTATTGCTTGTTGTCTGTTACATATTTTCTATGATCATTATAATAATTTTCATAATGAAAGCTATAAGTAGATTTGAATGTTATCAAAAGTAGTAATTATAGTCAGTAGCTGTATTATTGTGTTTGTAAATAAGTTGGAATAAGTTCTCCTCTAGGACGTTTGTTCATGTAAATGTAAATGTCCTGAGTATCTTGTGCTGCTCTGTTTCCCTCTCTGTCATCTTGCCAGTGTTATCCAGTGTTATTCAATATGTTACCCGTTTGATGTCTCCACGAAACCATCTCACTTTCGAATAGGCATATGCTATATTGTAAAAATAAGAATGTTTACAATAACTGCTTTTTAGAATGACCAATATGATAGATTTTTGTTTTGTCTGTGTTATGTGACATCTATATCCAATGTATAGAATAAATTGGCCTATATTGACCAATATGAATTACATGAATGTTTCATATGTGTAAGGTTTATTATGTCTATTAAAATATGTTCACTTTTATATCATTATCATATTGTTGGTGTAATTATCCTCATTGGTAGTTTTTTATTTGGAATTATGAGTAAGACCAATATTGCGGCAAGTAGTGGACATATAGGCCCAGAGCACACGCCATTCTGTTAATCCCAAAAACCAACAAAATAATGAAAAAGCATTCAACTTAGATACCCGCGGCAAACTCGCCTTTTGATTCTCAGCCTCACATTTCAAGGTATAGTGGTACAAGAAATGCTAACAGTACCTCCAGTTATATTTCCTTTTTTGCTCAAATTGGCCATAGCAAGCTATGCTTTTACAAGGCTGCGAAGAGGATGCAATAAAATAATATATTAGCAATGAAACACTTGCACCACCACATAACAATACGGTTCAGTGATATGGCCGATGATCAGAAAATTGCATTATGCCAATATTTTTAGGAGGGATGCCTCAGTCTTTGTTTTGCTTTGCTCTTTAATCTGTAGGCCTAATTTAACTTCAACCATGTATGTATACACTTTGCTAAATACATTTACTTTTATGAGAGGATCTTTAAGTTGTGAAAACATTGGTTTCTCAGCGCAGTAGTTATAGGTTTAGACCCATTGGATCGGGCTGTTACAGTTCCGGAGGCCAAAAATATAAATAGCAACCACCACTTTGTGTTCAGAATGTTCATGCTTTTACACAACTGGATTTCTCGCACTGAACTTCAGTTTACTTAAAGCTTTATTTATAGAAATGCATTCAGATTCCCACATACAGACATAGGCTTACCTCTGATCACAAAGACATACACTTTGACATTTTTATTTTATTTAACCTTTATTTAACTAGGCCAGTCAGTTAAAAACAAATTCTTGTTTACAATGACGGCCTACCAAAAGGCAAAATACCTCCTGCGGGGACGGGGGCTGGGATTAAAAATAAAAATGAATACAAATAAATAAAATATCAATATAGGACCAAACACACATCACGACAAGAGAGACCAAACAACATTACCTAAAGAGATACCTAAGACAACAACATAGCAACAACGCAGCAACGTAACATGACAACAGAGCATGGTAGCAACACAACATGGTAGCAACACAACATGGTAGCAGCACAAAACATGGTACAAACATTATTGGGCACAGACAACAGCACAAAGGGCAAGAAGGTATAGATAATATATAAATAATAGAATATAAACATTTTTCATAGGTTTTTACCATATTTACCTTACATGAAACATATTTATTTAAAAGCCTTTTTGAGATATAGTTAATTGTTTAGATTTTATCGTATCGAATCTACATATTTTGATGTCTCCCAAAAATAAAAGTGAAATAGGCTGCAGTGATAGCTCTGACCGAACACATGCCTATCTGTCAAGTCAAGGTCAAATGCACTAGTTTTGGCCATGCATGTTTAGCAGGGCGGACAAGTTGTACAAATGGCAGGAATTACTCCTTATCTAGAGATAGGTGTGACTGCACTGTCTATACTCAAACAAGTCGTGTGGAATCTAGATTTAGTCTCAAGGTTACAATTCCTCAAGTAAGCAAGTCCCAATGTCTTAATCTGATTATAAATGCAGAAATACTATAATATATTGCTATATCCCCCTATATGCACTGAGACCCTGAACGCTCAAATGAGTTTGCATTTTCTACGTCCAAGTGGAGCTGCTAAATGTATAATGTATAAAAAAATGCAGATGCAAGGGTATGACATATATCATATTGGATAACCAACAGATAGTTTTGACTTTGAGACGGTCTCCAGGCTCTTTTATGTCGGCTAGTCTGTGGGGATCAAAGGTCAGAGCTGTGTATGGCGTTGATGCAGACCTTGAATGTGGGACCAAGGCCTCCCTCTGTGGAGGGAGACGGGCTAGGCAGAAGGGGAATAATAAATAGCCTACTGTGTGTGTCTCTGTGCTCCATATATTGCGTCACATGCAAAAGGACCTATTCCGCAAATGTGTCTGAAGAAACTATTTGTGAACTTTCCTTTGTGTTTTAGGTGCATTCTGCATATCCGCTGTCCTAAAACGGATACTCAATACTTTTTTGAGTTGAGCCTACTGTTTTGTACTATCATGAGATATATTTACAACAAATAGGACAGAGAAACGCAACTCTTCGTCTAGTAAAATTACACACACACACACACACACACAGCGACAGAGAGCGAGAAAGACACTAAGTGCATGTCATTTCCTTGTATAAATACACAGGATATTCTTCTTCCCGTGTTAATAAGTATGATACTAGTGAGAACTGCATCACTGTTTTTTTTCTCCATATTTTCGAATGGTTTTACCTGATTTGTGTGATATTTTTATGTGACCGTTTATTACATTTTTACGTTAACTTTGTAGTGAGTAAATGTATAGTCTATTTCAAGCTTATTTCTTATATTTTCCCTGTTAATGTTATAATTGACGGATTAGGTGAAACGTAAGCCTAGCATAATAAATAGACAATGATCCAGGCATGGACAAATTAACAAGATAAAATAGATATAGATAGCCTAGTTCTAAAAATACGTTTTTACGCGTAAGGTTTGTGCATAAAACCGGCTTTTCTGTTAGGTATTTTGAATTGTGCTGTAAGCAAAAACATTTATGGGTTTGCCTAAAAGGGTTATTTTCATTCAGCATTTTGATCGAAAAACTAGGGACTTAACATTTGCGTAGTATAATTTCCCAACCGATAATAACGACTGTTTAATAGGCTAATCCATGCTATAGGCTAATAAAAAGGCATTGATAAAATAAAAAATTATCCCACATATTAGAAACATTACAAGTAAGAGTAAATACAATGTTAAGCTATACAAAACATTTTAGGTGCACAATCGTTTTATTAAAGAAAAATAGCCTACTCTTGGATTTGTTAAGAAACAGACGGACTGATTTTAGGTCCATGTGCCTTTATTTTGCTTGAATAATGTAAACTTCTGCATACGTTGTATTTTTAAAGAGGAAGTTGCCTTCATTCTTACACATCTTCCACCATTTGCTTTTCACTTCCAAAGCCAATTGTCAAGTTCAGACACCATTGTTTGTTTGTATCTGAGTGTGTGTGTGTGTGAGAGAGAGAGAGAGAGAGAGAGAGAGAGAGAGAGTGCGCGCGCGTCTTTTGTTGTCATATTAATATTTAACGTGTCTGTGTCAAACCATGCAGTTGAAGCCTTTCCTGCATAGCTAAAGTCTTCAGATTTTCACCACAAAATTCGGTAACTCAATGTCGAGGTCATATTTGGAGCATGTGCTGCTTATTTACAGACACGTTAACACAACTAAATTACGAGCAACCAATAGATCTCAAAATGTGGCTTTGTGAACAATATATCAGACTCATATCTGAACCACGGATATAACATAATATTGGATTACACATGTCCAAACCTCACACGCAGGCGTTATATCACCTTCCGCAGAGACAAAAAATGAACTGAAGTATTTTTTGCGTTTTTTGTTTCATCACCCATATGGGCGTTGTCATTTTGCAATGAAGATGAAAAAGCGTTTAAACACAATTAAAACAAACAATGGAAGGAATTAAAATGTTCACATTTTCTGAGATGGCCTATGCCTTTTTCTTAACTGTTTTTATTTATATTTTCACAGATAAAATGCAAACAACAACTGAATTAGAATAGGCATGTGAATGTCAAATTAAGATCAGACTTATTCTTTAAAATAAAAAAATGTGCGTGCTTTTTTCATGTCATCTTGGTTATTTTGGGTAATCGTCAATCATATTTTGCTTAGATTTTGCCCAAGATTTTTCTAAATGCATCGTTAAATATAAGGCCTAAGCCTAAACCACCGTGCATTAATTTCAGTAAGACTAACTGCGCATTGTTTCGGCACCGATTAAACTATATAAAACTATGTAAGCTACTTTTAAGGAGATGATGTTGTGACATATTGCTGTGTTGATATGTTTAAATAACTAACGCGCAACTTTTTTCTATTATTAGATTCAAAGTAGGTATGTTGTTATTATTATTATATAGCCTTTGGCTATGTTGATATGTTTAGATTTAAAGGATCTTTCACGCACGCGATATTGCTGTTTAGACATCCCATATTATGTGCATCTCCTCATAGAATATCGACTTTTATGCACGCTGAGAATTTTGACATTTATGCACGCTTATCAGATTATCACGTTTTGTCTATTCTTAGATTCAAAGTAGACCTGCTATTAAATTGACTAGTTAATCTCCTAAATGTATTGATAAACTAAAACCAATCAGTTTTTTTGTTGTAATTACTGTCACTTGATGTGTAATCTTATTTGCATTTTATTAGCAGCCTATTTGTCAAATAAACTTACTGTGGGTTCTTCCGTGTGCTTGTGGGGCTCACGTGCTTAGCTTTGCGACATAACCCTTCGTCATATTTGCCTTTAGACTATAGGCCTATACCTACCTACTACATGCTAAAAACGAATTCAGAGGCGTAAATATGATTAACTTTTGTAACTTTTCCACATGAGTGCGCCATACAAATGGCTGTGCAGTGTTTTGATTTTAAAGATTTCCACACAGCTGTGCTTGCGGACAGTACGGGACATTGTCCCTGTTTTTCCTGCCGTCTATGTGGGCGGGAACAGACGGGAACCCCCCCCCGACAAATTGAAGGTCAAGTTAGTAAGCTCCTTATATGGAGCTCCACTGTCCATCGCCAATGTTTTGGGAAAAGGGAAAGAAAGACCGGTTATAAAAAGAGTGGGGGAACTGCTCCTACAAGTCGTATGATGGTTGTATTTTATTTTAAAGTTCTCGTTGAGTATAAAGTAAGACTTACAACTTAGATGGATAGAGAGGGACAGGAGAGGAAAGGTTCCAGGGCGCGTTTTTGAGAGAATAAATTGTTTCTCAATAAGAATAGAAGATGTAATATATCCAAAGTGTTCGGGATGCCAACTTCAAAAGCGGCAGTATCCGCTAGATCTGAAGGCAGCAGTGTCTAGAGTTGGAGAGGAAATTAAACGTCATAAAAAGAGAGGCTTAATTAGGGCCCCAATGCTTAAGCGTTACCGAATCCTATAGGAAACAAAGACGGATATTTGGTAAGAAAATACAGATTCTATTTCCTTTCTCATAAATCTACTTTACCTTTCAGATACTTAAGAAAAAGCTTTTACTGCGTTTTTGCAGGGTCTCAGATAGTCAAATGCCAAATGTCTCAGAACAGCTAGAGTTCATCGGGTATTTTGAACATGTCCTGATTTTTTACCTAGGCTATAAGCTCTCACAGTCTTATGTCAGAATTAGATCTTCATCCATGTTTCTCAAACATCAAATTTCGAAGTTGTTCCAAATGTAAAATGTCAAAGTGTGTTTACTTTTCTGTATTTCTCGAAGGTTAAGTGTAGGCATTAACTCTTTCTTAAGGTTAGGCATTAACTCCGAATGGCTAAGGTAATGGTTAAGGTTTGGGATAGGCTTAAAACAAAAATATCTATCTCTGGATTCGAACATGCAACCTTTTTACCATCCACAAAGCCCAGGCAAAACCAAAGTCAACTTGAAGGTAACAACACTCACTGTCGCCTCTAGTGGCCGGTTTTCACGTCATCTCCCGATGTCTTCCAACAGGGATTGACATTAATACTGACTTGTATCATGGGTGACCTGCCTGGTTGTATTGTGGTTTGAAACAAGACAACAAGTGTATTGTGTCAGTTTATGTATTTTTGATCATCTAATTAGTTTTCAACTTTGATGCGACCTAATCACGTTGATAATGTAGAACTAGCTATGATTACAGTTTTTGACCAGTTGATATTTTTCATGTTTGGGATCAAAATGTGTATTTGGTAACGACTATAAACCAGCTTCTCATTTACTTTTTAAAAGCAAGTGTAAGAATCGCACACTCGAAACGACAGGTGACAGACTTTCAATACATGGTTTTCTCCTTAGTTATAACGTTTTCAGTGTTCGTGGATAATAGCTGTTCCTGCCAGCACCTGGAAACGCATTGCAGTGCACATGGTTTTTCTTTCTTTTTTGCCCATTTACCATTTGTCATAATAACGACGATAGTCCAGTAGGCTGTCCACGCGAGTCGTGCAGATTCACCCCACAAATGACAGACACATCTCGCAAATGCATCTGTAAATTGCAGTCTGTAATCTTTTTTTCTCCTTGTATAATGCAAAAGTGCACTAAGTGAAATTAAACTATAAATTCTACACTATATGCCTACAAATGACTACCACACACGTGGATATAATTGTCCTCAGCACGCGCAATCCAACCACATCACTGGATTTGTAGGCTATATTAGGCCCTATTGTAAGTGACAGAGCAGCCATGAATAAATAAATATTATAAGGGATACGTATATTATATGCCCTCAAAGTTATTTGTGGAATGTTTGGTGTTACAGTTTCGGTTTTCATTTCGCACACATAAGCATAAAATACATATAGCTTGTTCGAGGACCGTGATCTGTCAACGCTGACTCTCTCCCTGGGTTAGACCACACCTCAGCTAACACTGCAAAATATATTTCATAGGACATTTTATTTACTTAAATAGGCAAGTCAGTTAAGAACAAATTCTTATTTACAATGACTGCGTACATACAGGGTCAGCCCCTGGAGCAAATTAGGACTAAGTGCCTTGTCGGCTCGGGTTTTCGAACCAGCGACCTTTCGGTTACTGGCACAACCCTCTAACCGCTAGGCTACCTGCCGCCCATGGGGCATACCTTTGTTATATTCATGAAGTGGGCTACCCTCGCCACAAATTATCCCCAAAACAAGACGGCAAAATCCACACATTTAACGTTGTATACTTTATCATAAAGTGTTGTATTCATTGTTTCTTATTGTTTTAAGCTATATATTGTATATGGCTAGTTATAGTATCGTCTATAGTATGACTAGTTTCAACAATAAATAGCCTATCACATGATCTTTGTTAGCCTATTTAGGAGCTATTTATGTCTAATGAATAGTATCTTAATGTAACCTTCAACCTTTCTAAATGCTATATCCTGAAAATGACTTACCAAAACATAAGTAATAGC
Organism: Thymallus thymallus; assembly: GCA_023634145.1. NCBI lineage: Eukaryota > Metazoa > Chordata > Actinopteri > Salmoniformes > Salmonidae > Thymallus > Thymallus thymallus. The sequence goes on along the minus strand of CM042409.1, from coordinate 36,224,762 downwards.
CTATGCCTAACTCACCTGCAGTCATTGCATTTTAATTAGGCTATTGATAAATCCACTTTTCCGCTTTAGTGGTTTGCAAAACAAAACTTGCACAATAAAAGACGTACGGCTGTGTGCTTACTGCACAATGAACTCCTGATATCTTCACCTAAGGGCATATGTGTTAAAACCTGCTTCCTATTCGGCTCGTTGCTTTGGCCAGGACCTTGGTGTAACCATGGCCTTTTTTTTGTTGATGCTTGAAACTGTTCACAGCTCATACAACCGAATTTAATAGGTTGGCTTACATCCAATTAAAATGATCTAGGCCATGAGGGGACAATAATATTATTTCACACGATTGCCACATTGAGCGCTTGTTCCAGCTCAAATTTTTGTCGGTATAGACATTGACGGAGCTAACTTGACCACTGCCATGAGAGAAAATATAGCCTATCCTGGTCTCCGTTTGGTCTCAATTTTAATGATTTCTCTTTGGATTCAAAATAGGTCAGTACTTTTGTTGGTTTACTATAAGGGGTGGCGAGGCGTTGCCTGGATTCCGCAGACAAACACGTCGTAAAGTCTTCTCCCCAACAATGTTGTTTTCAAGCAGAGAATGGCAAATATTTACAACACCGCTCTCGTTCAAGTCTCAAGACGCGAGAGACCATTGGTGCTTTTGGGGATATTAGGCTACCCGCATCAATATTATATTTGCTATGCAAATGAAAAACCAAACTCAACAGAACTGTAAAGGACAAATATCTATTTTCAGATCGAACGAATAACTAGATTGTTTTATATGCAAAGTCTTATTGCGAGATGACTTCCACTAACCTAGCCATACCTCTCCAAGTGCACGCAGAAGCAATCGTTACATTATGTCAGCCTTCAAGAAAGCAATATAGCCACTCACAATAAGATGCTATAGGCTACATGTATGCTAATGTAGAAATAATCTAAAATGGTGCCTAAAAGAAACAGCATATAGCCAGTATGTTCAAATGAACATCGAATAGTGCACTTGGCATCCCTGCAGCATGGAAGAGAGTATTTAATGGTCATACACGGGCGACGGTCCCAGGAAGAGGATACAATTTTTATGGCAGGCTATTTGTTTATTAGTTCTACTGCTCTCCGGGTACAGTTTGTGTGCCGACATCTTTTGCTGAATTTGACAAGAGATATACAGATATCTTTAAAAAGCTGACACTATGGCTAACATTACACTCAATTAAACTATAGTGTGTACACCTCACCTTTCTTTTCTTGTTCAAGTTCAACAGCTTTGGAATGCCATGCATGTAGTCTATGATATATTTAACACAGTAAACACGATGATGTAGTCTTCTTGTAAATGTCTGTTTCGGATATGCCACATGTTGTGTTAGTGGTCTGAATGTGAGGAATTAAAATGGCACACATGTATGTAAACTTCGCTCCTTTCAACAAAAGCCTAGTAGGCAAAGAGGTGAAGAAAAGTATGTTTACTACAGCAATTTCGGCCTTTTATGGTGGTTTGCTTACAGGATTTTGATGGTCAAATTCAAGTGCTGTGTCTGGACAGTTGTCTGGTTTCTTTGTGCTTGATTGCAGGCGTCTTGTGTCTCGACCTTTTATCTTTTAAAAGTTGGGCTTTCGAACAAACCGTCCATCCAAAATATCGCCACCACCTATATAAAGTGATGCAGACCTCAACTATTTGGCCCAGTCAAGTCTAGGTAAGTTTGTCCAAGATCTTGGTCAATTCTCCTATTTCAATGAATTTAATTTAAAAACACGAAATTATTGGAATTCCAATGGAATGGACCGAGGTCGTGAACATGTTCCTGCGTGAATCTCAAACTATGCACTATTTATTTGTCCACAACATAACTCTGAAATATATGTGTTTAACACTTGGCCCCTTTCCTTTAGGAAAATTCAATGAAACCATTTGGTATTGGTAAGCACTGGCATGTCTTATGTCTTCGTATTATTGAATTATCGTTTTTTTTTTTTTTTTTACCTTTATTTAACTAGACAAGTCAGTTAAGAACTAATTCTTATTTACAATGCAAATGTAAATGCAAATGCGTGGAAGAAAATATGTGTGAAACCCGGTTAATGTCTAAATATAATCATGCAGGGGCACACACACGCACGCGCGCACGCACACACACACGCGCACGCACAAAGATTATAAAATTGATGTGTTTTTGCTCTCTGATTTCGTAGTTTTCACGTCGCCAAACACTGGGCTGTGCTGCAGCCAGATATGTAACAAAAATATTAATTTATATTCATGTTTCTGTCTTTAAGTGATCTTGGTGCTGGGGATAGAGCAATAAACTGCGTTAAAATTGGGGCCCTTAACGAGATGTTCATAATTTATAATACTTTCATGAGAAACTAAACCATCGGACTAGATGATAATGATAATTTTAACTATATTTTATTTACTGAAATCTCAGGTTATATGGAAATTGGGCCTTCGTGCCTTTTCAGTCACTAAAGAAGACTGGAAGAAATGGTATGTCTTATTGTACTTTATTTGTAATAATTCAAGAGTTTATAGAATATGTTCAGTATGCACTTCAAGGGTTTTTATATAAGATAGTGGATTCATAGAGGTCTTTCATTGCAAGGGGTGAAAATCTCAAACACTGCACACTCATATGGTCGAAATTGAGTGATTCTTTGCTAAATAAAATTGTATAGGCTACTGGTAGCCTACATTTGTATGGCCTCATAATACTACTACTACTACTACTACGACTAATAATAATAATAATAATAATAATAATAATAATAATAATAATAATAATAATATTAAAAACCCTACCTGTCATGGTTATATGCTATATTGCATTGCGCATGTGCTATAAGGTATTCATATCTTGATTACATTGTTATAGGCTACGTAGCTAAGATACCTGATATAGATTTTCATAATGCTCATGCGGTGTTGGAAAACCAATCACTTGAACCTCCTATATCTTACCAAAGTGAACCACTCCTACGCATGTAAGTGTTCCAAATTGATATATGACAATATCTACTTTCGATCACGTGTCTTGGGGTGACTTAGACGGATAGCGCGTCATCTCGCCTTCCCAAATTTACTCCTTCTGCAGTTCGAATCCAAAAAATCTATCTATAGTGCACGAGAACGGGAAGAACGATGTTTAACTCTGTTAATCTGGGAAACTTCTGCTCACAGACGCGAAAAGACAGGACTTCCGAGTTCGGAGACAGAGCAAGCTGCGGGTCCAACCTTTATCTCCCCAGCTGCACCTATTATGTCCCCGAATTTTCTGCAGTCTCTTCCTTCCTGCCACAGGCCCCGTCTCGGCAAATCACCTACCCTTACTCCACGAACCTCTCCCAAGTGCAACCAGTTCGGGACGTTTCTTACAGTTTAGAGCCCTCAAGTAAGTGGCACCATAGAGGAAATTATGCGTCCTGCTACTCAGGGGAGGAACTGGTACATAGGGACTGCCTTCCGCCATCGTCCACCATGACAGAAATGCTGATGAAAAACGAAAGTGTCTACAGCCATCACCATCACCACCACCACCACCCAAGCTCCAACCACCCATCCACGGGCTTTTACTCGGGTGTGGGGAAAAACAACGTACTACCGCAGGGCTTTGACCGCTTTTTCGAAAGCACACACAGCGGGGCGGAAAACAGCTCGCAAGAGAACTGTGCTCAGAAGGGCGACTCCAGTAAACTAGGTTTAGAGTCCCAGCCGCCTGCCGCCCTCCGCAGCGCCACAGACCCGGAGAAAGACCCAGAGGATGAAGAGGAAAACACTAATTCGAGTTCTTTTGCCTCTTCATCGGGCACGAAAGACGACAGCGCCAGCAAAACCAGCCACTCGAGTAGGTACCGAAGCTGTAAATGGGAAAAAAGGTTAAGGGACTAGCCCGGTGTTTTGTCGGTCAGATTTTATGTGGAGTTTTATAAGCATTCAAAGGATTTTATTATAACCTACAAAGCTCTTTCTTCCAGCAAGAATATTTTTTACGATGGGAAAGCGCTTTGAAAAAACGATACGTTACACACAGGCAACAGCTATCCCAGAGTCTGTGAAATTTTAAGAGCGGGCTATTGTGACAAATGCTAACTTTGATCATGAACTTGCGCTGGGCTTTTTAAGGGATGTTTCGCCAGGCTGTCGAGGGTAAAAAGCAATTGGGCAGAACACTGCTTTTGGGCGTTCTGTGAGGTTTCCCTTCTCAGCAGCCTCCTGTAAAATTAGAAATGATATTGTGTTGCTACTGTGGACGTGTTGCTTTACGCCGTAACAAGATTGAATGTACATTTATGTTCAGAAAATATCGGTTGTGATAATCATAATGTTTGGTTTTCTTTGTCACCCATGCTCTCAAAAAGGCTGTCCTAATATTTCAGTTTGTAGACTAAGCAATTTTAAAATCACCAACAATGATTATGTAAATCACCAACAAACTCGTTCTGCTTTGTTATAGTCCGTGTGATAAACCAATGAGCATCAGTAAGTTGGTCAAAATAGATATAATTGTCTCATATTTATTCGTAGAGTAATGAAACGGCGGTTCCTACTTCGCAGGCCCCAACGTGTCATGTGGAAGAATTTGGCTCTAGCCTATAATAATATCCCACCTGTGTGTTATGTTATCTAGGTATCCAGTGTTAATTTGCCATAGATGATCGCAATATGCAATTAAGGTAAATATGGCAGTGTATTGAAAGGCGAAAATAAAGGGGGTTGTGAGGGGATAAAAAGCGCAATATCGTTGTGTGGATAGTGTTACAAAACTAGTCAGAGATTGTATAGAGGAGAAGGCTGATTATAGTTTTGCATCATAGGTTCTCCATGTTACAAGGGGATGGCACTGAGGGGAACGTATTTAATGAAAAAGAGAAAGAAAGTGTATGCGCAAACTTAAGGGTACATGTTTAGGAAACTTACATTTTATCAAACTTAACAAACCTACGTTTTGAATCCCACACAAGTTTCAACGAGTCTCTAAAGTGTACATGTTGGTTACATTTGACCTTACATTCTTCTTCTTATTTGTTTTAAATTTCTCTAAGGTACACCACGCACGAGGAAGAAGAGGTGTCCTTACACGAAGTTCCAGATTCGAGAACTGGAAAGAGAGTTCTTCTTTAATGTTTATATCAACAAGGAGAAACGGCTGCAGCTCTCCAGAATGCTAAACCTCACTGACCGTCAGGTCAAGATCTGGTTCCAAAACCGCCGAATGAAAGAAAAGAAATTAAGCCGAGATCGCCTGCAGTATTTTTCTGGCAACCCCTTATTGTGAACTCTAAACTGGTAGCTTTGGTGAGAAATAATCATTAATATTATCACTTCTAAAACTGAATTGCCTTCGGAGGACAAGGCCAGAGTCGACTTCAGCTAAAAACAAGTGTTAGGTCATGGAAACGCTGGGACTGAAAATAAAGATCAATATATCAGTTTCCTTGTTTTGTTGAACCAATAACAAGAACCAGCATAAAGCAAGACCTCAGAGAAAAGTATCTCTGACAATAGCAGATAAATAAAGGTAAAATATTTTTTTTTCTCCCAATTAAAGATTTGTATTCACACGTTTGCCACATTAAGCCAAATATGTGAAACATTCTAATCGCAAATACGAGTTCTCAGTATTTTTTATTTTGTTTGATTATATAGCCTATTTCGATTCACTTGCGAAATTCTGTCTTTCCAGTGACATTTCTCTCTTTTATCTCTGCATTTCATCATTATACAAACTGAACGGACTTGAGGACAGCCGCACAGACTCTTCATAGGTACGCTGCAGATATAGACACAGTTTTGCCGCAACCAAGAACTTCGGCACGAATCATCTGCCCCAAGTGAATAATGTCCTTTAAGAGACTATACAATATGACTGACTGTATATATGAATTTAATTTGTTTATCAAATTGTAACCCTTAACCTAGTTACTATCTTTGAAAGATTTTTTTTTTAAATAACTTAAACGCTTACAAGCTCTTTGACTATAGTGAGCTGTTGTTAATTGCTTGCCGATTTTATGCAGTATGAAGAGATGACGTCGCATATATACATCAACTGGAAAAAAATGTAAGAAAAATAAACGAATATTGATTCTTAAATCAAGCCATTCTTTGAGAATTGTTATGTTATTATTTATATTGGGTCTAGTCTGTATTTCAAAGAACATGCTTTGTTATAGGATATACGTGTTTTCATATTGAATGCTTGGGCTTTTAGATATCAGGGCTTTAGTCCTCAACGCTTGTAGAAGAGCATTGTACTGTTACCTTCCACGTGACTTCTTAAGTAGGCCCTTACTAGCATAGTATACTGAGCTATTTAAACTGGCCACAACGGCCAATAAAAACTTGTGAAACCTTGTGCAAGTCCCCGACAAGTCGTTGAGATTTCATGTGAAGATTAATGGGAAATAAGTATAGGCTCTATCACATAACTAGGTATCTAGGCTAATTGATACAAATCAAGACTCCATGTATACCAACAAATCAACAGGCTAAGGGTAGGATGTCAGATTAAAATATTGGGAATGCTTGTAAAATAGTTAAAAGCTAGGTGGACTTGATGCGCAATTTGTCAGGAGTATGAGGGCGCTATATTTGTCTTCATTGTCCAGTGCTCTTGTTTTCACGAAAAAGTCTGCAAGTAATTAGGGGTGCTATAATGTTGAATTGGTTTTCATCCATGTATGACCTATGTAGGCTAAAGGAAAACACATTTGCGTGTGCGTGCATGTTTGCCCGTGTTACTGGTTGGTGAGTGAATGTGTCAATGAGAGAGAGAGAGAGGTTGAGGTGTGCACTAAACTAAATATCCAATGGTCCATTTTGAAAACTAGACCAGTCCAGTCTAGACACTGTCATAAAGACCAGGGGCACTAAATAGCTACTTTTCTCTTAATTGCACCTTCTGCCCAGTGGAGTGAGATTCCTTCCGTCATAAATGGGGAGCTCGAATAGATGGCCTTTTACAAAAAAAAAAACCAAATCCCATTTTGATATCATCCCTAGTGCACAATCTTAACGTCATCCACTATATCCACTCCCAAGTGACGCAGTGGTCTAAGACACTGCATCTCAGTGCTAGAGGCGTCAGTACAGACAACCTGGTTCGAATCCAGACTGTATCACAACCGGCCCAGCGTCGTCCGAGTTTGGCCGGTGTAGGCCGTCATAGTAAATAAGAATGAATTCTTAATTGACTTGCCTAGTTAAATAAAGGTATATATATATATATTCTTATCAATTTCTGCTCGGGCGGCAGGCAGTCGAGTGGTTAGAGCGCAGTAACTGAAAGGTTGCTGGATCGAATATCAGTTAAAAATATGAATTTCTGCCTCTGAACAAGGCAGTTAACCCACTGTTCCTAGGCCGTCATTGTAAATAAGATTTTGTTCTTAACTGACTTGCCTAGTTAAATAAAAAATAATAAAAAAGGAACCCAACTAGGATATCTGTTGAGAGGATTTCTGGAGAGAAAAAAACCCTAAAGTTTATTGACCATGTGGTGGTGTATAGGCCTACCTCACCGATGTCCAGCGGCTTGTGGCATGTTGTTTAGTCTGTAGCTGTGCTGACGCATATATCGAATGTAATTCATACTGATGCCCACCAATTTACAGATATGGAGGCCTTGGGACGTTTATATGTATTTTGATGTCTTGCAAGAAAGAAATTGATATTGTCTTTGAACTTCCGGGAAGTCAAGGCCATCACCTTTAACCCGACGCAATAAAGTTGAATCAGAGAGTGGCTTTGATCCCGGAAATGCGGGTACCAACAGCCAGCCAATGAGTTTTGCGAATGAGAAAAGGTCGAGGGAAAAGGGGGATGGGGTTTAGAGGTGTATGTTTAGAGAACCCAATATTGACCTCTTGAAAACTGATGCATATAAAGTGTTTTTTTTTACCAATTTTGATTGTGTTAGAATTTTGGAAAACAATTTTCAATTTTTTGTTTGCTAGTGTTTAATATTTGTTTCATTTTAGGCATGTGTGCACCCAAAATAAGCAAAAAAGTTAGTGTGTATTGGATGCACTACGCGAAGAGCATATGCGTAACCGGGTCATCATACTATTATAATTAATTTTCTGTAATGGAAATGGGAAAGCACTTGGAAATGACAAACTTGTTTCCAGTAGAAGCGTTGAGATGGCCAATTTGACATCCTCAGGCAATTGGATAGATTGAAACTTTGAGGTCTAAGTGTGTAAAACTGTCCCACACCCAGAAAAACCTTAACGTATGGCATTTTTCTTATTTTCATATGCCATCTTATGGGCTACTTCAAAAGTCTCATACATGCAGGATTAAACAATAGTTATATATAGGCATGTATATTTCTAATACGCTTTTTATTTTAATATGTTTACTAACAAAAACTAAATAGATTATGACCAAAAATATATCGTTTTGTCTTAGCTCAAGTAACAAACTAATTTCACAGCCTACCGAATGATAAACGAAATCTGGCCGAGGGATGTGGGTTTTGAACTAATTCAAGACTCTCACACTACTGCTTTCACACCCTGCCGAGGGACCTTGGACCAGGATTGCCGAGTTTCACAACTCCGGGCCCCTCTCACGGAATCAGATTGCTTGCTCTACTTGCCTCCCGCCTGTCCCCCATTTTGTCTTATGTGATATAGTACTCATCATGGATATAACCCGTTTTAACATGGATATTGTCATTGAGGACTTCCACCATTTTAAAGTAGTCCACTAGGGATTCCTATGAATTGGGAGAAATCAGCCAATGCATAAGAAAAAAATGTATATTACTTTAAAATTGAGATGGCCTCAATGGCGCTGCCCATGCCGTCACTGACGCTATAATGGCACAGATGCAAGATGAGTCCTCTGTCTATCTCTATGGACCAGTGGCATCTGGAGTATGACGCGATATGGCTTGCTGTCTGGTGGTGTCCAACGTCACTCAAAGGCGTCAGGTCTCTGTTTACAATATTAACACAATCAAGACATCCCTCTCAATATTGTGATCTGGGAGGAGTCTTGGCACAATCAAATAAATGTTAATCCAGGGCCCCACAAAATCCTGTCCTCTGATTTGATTTGGTGTTACGTCAATTGTGTTATGTTCACGAGGCTAAGCTTCCGTACCAGATAGACAATTGTGGAACAATGCCCAAATGGCTCTATAGACGTCCTCTAAGGAAAAGAGAACCACAGGGAGGAGAAATATGAATTGCTTCTTCGAGTATAGGCTACATTGTTTGGAACCTATGTGTAGAGGTTTGAACAGGCGCAAGGGCGATATGAACTTGCTTTCTTGAAGGCTTTCTTTGATTTTCTCTGACATCTTTAGCCTATAAGCTAGCTATGTGTATGGTATGACGGCATGCAAGAGGACGAGAGGATGGAGCAATGAACATCTTTAAGAAATCAAGGTCAGGTTTTGAAAATGTTTGCGTAAAGGCCTATTTGTAGTCTATGGTGTGCGTAAAGGCTTGTATGGGATAGTGTGAGCGCGTGCATATGTGTGAAAACTACATTGCTTAACCCCACAAGGCAATGACTAGCCTAAATAACCAGCCCGGTGCAGTGTGGTAATTTGTTTTAATATAATGCTGACTTCTGTTATATATCACACCTGGCCGATGTATTTAACGTACATTTACGTGTTTAACGCAGAGAATATGCGCCAAGCGTAAATTTAACATTCGTTCGTTGGTAGAGCGAGCCTCCAGCGCAAAATAGCTCAAAGTTGATTCAAATTGAATATTATTTTTCTGTCATTTTGATGGCATAACATGGAGGCGGACTCCATTTTAGTATGTGTTTTGTGGCGACAGGAGGATTTGCTGAGTGAGTACACCATCAAGGTTTTAGGTTTTGGGAATAGTATTTCCTCGTCTCACATGTTGTGCATCGAACAAAGTAATTCACATTCCCCTTAAGAAAAGTCATGTTAAGTATGAAATACCAATTAATAAAACACATATATGATAAGACCATATAGTAATAATATTAAGCTAAAAGTAATTGCGAATGTGAATAATAAGAACATGGATACAAATAATAATAGTCCGTTTAATGTTGGCAATTGGCATTGAACTACTTGAAAAATGGATGCGACTTTGAACCGTCAAGATTAGCATGTTCATTCTATATTTCACTTCAGACTGATATTTTGACGTGCTCGTGTTTATTCTAACTCGTAAACTCCATTATGCATCACCCCGGGTCCGTCTAGCGCACGCGCTCAAGTAGGCTACTCTTTGTGCATGGGTGTGTGCATATTTGAAGGTCTTTCCCCCGGGTGGATTGGCATTTATCAATTGTTTAGGAATGGCACCGGATTTGAACATGCGTGTTTGTCTAATAAAACGATATAGCTTTGAGGCTGTGGGGTTTAGGGCAGTGAGGTGATTACATCGGTTCAGCTGGCTCACCTTCTTTTAGCCCATACTTTGTCAGAGATGTGTTAAATTCCATCGCAATTCCAATACAATTATTGGATTTAGAAATAATGGGCTGCATAAGATTTTTTTGTTGTGTTCTTAAGAAGCAACATCTGAATGCAAGACAGTTGTGGCATGTATTGAACTCGCATCAATATCAAAATGAATAGCCATGTCACCTTTTTGATTTGCTTTGAAATCAATCTCGCTTCTCTAAAGGCTGAATTCTTATTTCAGAAACGTCAAATTTCTCGATGTTTTGCACAAATCATGTAAGCTATTGATGTAAATGCAAGTTTTTCGCTAAAGTTCAGGATGAATGCAGAAATAATCTAGCCCTGTGGTTATAGGATTCGACCAACAGTCTACATTCACTTTCTCACTCCCCTGAAAACTTAGAAACGAGATCAATGTTTTAAATCGTTAGACTACACCATAACATGTTGAACGAAGTATGCCCTTGCAAAAAGATATGCCTTTAAAAAAATAAAAGTAGTAACTGTGACAGAGAGAGCAGGTAAAACTGATCTCTCACTGTGAACAGGCCAGGTCATTGTCAGTGACCTCTGTCGGCGCCATTGAAGGCAAAACTAGGCTACAGTTCCATCGTCACATAACCGATAAGATCAGAACCAACTATCAAAACAGTCGCAGCACAATAAACCTGTTTTTGTATTTTCTTATATGTCTTAGATGGTACAGCTTGCTCATTTGTTGATCACATGTATTTTAAATTGCAAGGCTCTCTGACAGATTATGACAGCGAAACGTTAACTGAGAAATTGTTTCAAATATAAATATCCTTTATCTGGTAAAGGAGGATGCATGTGAATAGGAATGTATGTTATGTTGTATTTGCTAAATCACCATAGATTATGTAGGTCTATAGGAATATAACTTCATTTAATTAAATATAAAACAACTCGGATGCACTGGAGAATAGTTCACCATATATAATGCATGCCATTTGCAGAATTTATTCAAAGCTATTTAGAAAACTAAATAAAGAGTATGTGCATATTTTACATTTTGTTTGTGTAAGTGATCCCTGCAGGAATTGAACCCAGGACCATAGCGTTTCTAGCGACACGCTCTTATCGTCTACCAGCTGAGCAACACAACACAATTAATATTGATAAGTAATGAATCCACTTTGGAATGATAAAGAATCAGCTAAGAAAAATCAGCACTCAATTAGCACTAGCCTATATTAATTGATTAGAATTTATTCCCGAAGTATTTTCTGTAATTGCTCATGCCATGGACAAACAGAGGAATCGCTTGGAAATTGCCTCACACAACAAAATAATTAAAAAAAAATATCAATGTTATTGCGGGTGTACCGGGTGTAGCGTAATTCTTGTGTTCCTAGCTCCAACAGTGCAGTAATATTTAACAATATACAACAATGCACACGAATCTAAAAAGTAAAAGAATGGAATTAAGAAATATATAAATATTAGGATGAGCAATGTCGGAGTTATAGCCAATATCTAGGCCTAGAAGCCCAAAACAAATTATGGCAGTAAAGTTTACAAGAATTGGAAATATATTAACCATTATAAACTGGGTTTATTGAAAGTAATTAAATTAAATAATTATGCAAATGTTATGACAGTCTTATGCAAATGTTTACATCACTATTGTGTAGCCAAAAAAATGCTTTTAAACTAGCTATATTAATCTATGACAAGCACAGTAAAATGGCCATAGACAAACCATAGACCATTCAAACTATAGATAATTCAACGGCGAAAATAATTTTAATGAATGAATGAATGCATTTTAATGAAAGAAAGGCAAACAAAAGGGCTAGACTATTGCTTACTTTTTAATTGCTTGTCAGACGAACGACTCTTTAAGTGCATTTATTTAACTAAAGGTTTGCACAAAAATAGGTTTTTGATTAAAATAGTAATGCATAGTAATGTGCCTCTAAAACACATTCAAAAAGCTTAAAAGTAACCTAATTTATTTTGGGCTATCGATAGTAGCGCCACAATGTTTATAAACCTTAAGTCCTTATTAAACTCTCTCTTTGTCCTCAATCCAGTCCTTTTTCTTTTTTTTTTTTTTTACTTAGGCCTATGTCACTCTTTTTTTAAACACTATGAAAATCTGCTACAGCCTATAGCTAAAGCTACTGCGTTCATTCGAGTTTTAAGAAACTATAGGCTACAATAAATATAAACAAGCAAACATTGTTCATTATCACGTTAAGAAAACATAAAATCATACAACTATTTGGCAGTTGATATTTCAAGAATCATTGCCGAAATGTTTGTTTTTGCTTTTGTTGCCTCTAAATAAACATAAAATAACGATACATATTTTGTGGGAGTGCAGAAGCTGTATAAAAAAATCTAACAACACTTATCATTATGGAATGTAGCCTATATGTTATGCAATTTACATAACCTACTTCTTGTTGCTACTTTTGGTTTATTCTCTTATTTTTTTGCCAGCTCCGTCGCTCACATTTGTTTTCTAGAACACAACATTAAATATAATTTTAATTATAGTGACTATATGTTCTAGAACTTGTGTCTGTACCCTATCTGTCCTAATAGATGGCGCCCTTACTCTGTCCTAGAGCTGAAAATTTGACAACTTGACCCCGGTGTCGTCATGGCAGTCTGGTGCGTCAAGGCCACTTTCAAACCCCCATTGGTTTGAAATTCACGTGGCATGCCTTGTACAGCCATAATTATGTTGCTGATGCTTTTTTATGCTCCATGCCCCCAACTCAAATATGTCAGCTTCCTAACATCTATAATCCTTTAGGAGGGCTCTAAAGAGTGGAATCAAAATAAGAAAGATAACAATATGGAATGTCCAAATAGAATCCCAGCTTCTAACTGCCATGTGGAACAGTTGGTAGGAGGATCCTCTGTGTGCAGAGATGAGGGCTATTTCGGCAGTTCCGGAATGTACGCTCAAAGAGTTGCGACCAATAATGAATGTTCGACGGTGAGAAATGATGGAATCACTTATTCGCCTCTCTCCAAAGCGAGAGCACCATCTCCGACAAAAAACACGTCTCTCAGCGCCTACCATCAACATCATTACCTGTCGCAGCTAAATGCTTTTGGGGCTGAATATAAAAATGTATCCCAGGCGGCACAGCCTGTTATCCGACCCATGTTTCCATATTCTTTCCAATCGGACAGTGTGAAGGAGGACTCAATGTGCTGCCTATATAGCGGAGATCCAAACGGACGGACGGATACTGTTGTTGGAACTTGTTCCTACACGCGGATGGCTGAGAGACGCCATCCAAGTCAAACGCACGAACTGTTTCGCCCGGAATCCTCGACAGCTAGTCAACGATACCTGAGGAAAGAGAAGGCGCATGGCTTCGGATCAGAAAGTATCTTCTCTGTGTCCGAAACTGGGACAGATAATCCTGAACTATTTAACGACACATGCGAAACCAATCAGGAGGCTCATCTGGCAGTGGCAGACAGTAAACTCGAGGAGAATCACAATCCCACGAAACAACTGCCTGAGAAAGAAAAGGTCCTTAAAACGGACGATAGCACAGACAACTCAGACAGTGAGGTTAAAGGTAACACACACACACACACACACACACGCATAAAAGGTCTATAACATATAAACAAGCATATTAAGAGAGCGAGCACACACACACACACACACAGTTTATAACACATAAGCAAACTTATCATCCCACCCGGAGGAAGCACGAAGTTGGACAAGCCAATATCATATGAGAAGAGGACCTGTTTAAACATAAATAATATATGTTATTGAGATTTGTTTAACTTTTGATTTGTGCTGGAAATAAAGTCTACTAATGCTTCAAACGATTATGCAACGCTGAGCCTTGGCATAGGCTTATATGTTATTAACAGTGGTACAGTTTAGTAGGCTACCATTTTTAGCATTTGCAAAACTTGATTCGATTGGTAGGCATTGTTTTTTGTTACACTTTTAGAAAAAAAAGGTTCAGGATAGAACCAAAAAGGTTCTATATGGACCCTTTTGTAGGGTCCTTTGATCAGAATCCCAGGGGTTCTTCTTCCAAAATTGGTTCGATATAGAACCCTTGGGTTCTATACAGGGTTCTATATGGAACATATTTCCATATATGAAGCAAGCATAGAACCCTTTTCGGTTCTATATAGAACCTTTTTTGAGTGTAAACACATGAGTAAGAATAGGCTACAGTTCCCTCCCTACATTATCTTTATAATTAGGATCTCCTACTTCATAATCTCTTTCCTAAACAAAAAAATAGTGACACAATAACAGTTAACGCTACTTTTCGCTGTTTACTTTAATGGACTAAACAGCTGCCGGTCCATTACCAATTTGCTACGACCGACATTATCTGTTTAGAATTTAACTGTAATGTGAAATTCTAAATGTTTGCATTGGTAAACCTTTCCAATGTTACGTGATAGTCTACGTTTTTGGTTTTGCACAGTCGCAAAAATCTTTTGTAGTTGAGATGACTCTCATTCATTCTTATTAGTCATTATTTATCTCTAAGAACGTTTAAAGAAACGTTCTAAGCGAGGCTACTAGTAAATTGGGTTGGCCTATCCAAATGAATACCCACGCACTAATTACAGCAATGAAGATTTCAAAACAAACACGGTTCACGTTATGTGCTTCTAACGTAGCCTGGTTTATATCTCATTGGATTTAAAACAGGAGGGGCCGTTTTCCCAGAAACAAAATTAAAATTAGTCCTAGGACAAAACAATCTTGTTCAATGGAGATTCACCATTGAAAGTGCTTGGTCCAAAACTATGTTAAGTCTGTGTCAGAGAAACCGTCCCGAGAAGACATAGGCCTACATACAAACTGACCAAAAAACCACATCAGAAGGCTTTTGTGTATGAACGTTTCTTTGAAGGTGAAGGGCAACGAAATTGCTGCTATATGATTGCTGCTGTTTTTAAGCTTGTCCGCTTTAGAAATGACATTTTGGAGCAAAGTTCTCGATAAACTATTGTTGTACATGTAAAACAAAAAGCATAAAGCACCTAGGCTCCCCCAAGTTCATGACATTTCGTTTTGTAAGTTAAGTAAACTTTACGGTAATGGTGATTCGATTATTATTATTAGGTATATTATTATTATTATTTATTATTTTTAGGCCTGTTATTGAGCATATGTGGCCACAGAGAGTGCATCCGAAATTCACGCCAGCGCTTACACAATGGTACTTTATCTATTAGCTAATGTTAAAATCAGGCAGATATGGGGCCTGTATGTACATGTTGTTGAAAACAACGTGTGATTTAGTTCGAAATAGAAGAAGCTGCTTCAGGCCCTAATTTCTCTCTTCCTTTAAATCTGAAAATTAACTTCAGATTCGTTACAATACTAGTAACTTGCTATAAAAATATGACACTTTTATCCAAGATTTTAAAATAATAATCGATCAGTGATTCACTGAAAAATGAATCGATGACTAGGCTACATAAAAACACTCGTCTGGAATAGTCAGAAGTGTGTAGGTTCAATTACTAGACCTATATGATTTCCGGATTGGGTGAATAGTTGCATTTTTCTTGCCCGCTGCGCCATGTAATCAATACGGAAGTCAATAACATTTAGATTTGAAACTCCTCCGGACTCCTTTATTAGTAGACTAGACTATACATCTCGGGAATAGTCCGTCATATCCATCCCATTTACTACATTTTAGTAGTAACATAGGCTACATTTTATTTCTCTATTTTAGGTTATTTATTGAAGAACATAATGTCATTCGTATCACCAAAAGGACCCAAATTGTTTGAGTCCTTGTACTTAATTGTTTCAATTGGCCTTGAGTGAACGTAGACTACTCGAGATACGCAAATAATGCAACGTTGTAGGCCTACCTCTAACAAGCGGTAAACAACGACAGGTTGTATATAACCTTGTAAGAAAAGAATCGGAGTATAAATTAGAACGTTTTTCTTCCAGGGGACTTGCATCTCAGATTCAGATAAAAAGTGAAGTTGTAAACACAATGGACGAATATGTAAAACATGTAATGATGTAAAATGGCAAGCAGAATACAAAAACTATAGTTTATCGTCAAAACATGGCCTTCTTGGTAAGCTGATTGTCAGTGCATTATTGTTTTATATCACAAATAAGCATATGTTTAGGCTATACACTGAGCATTACCTTAATTTAACTGATTTATTTTTTTACAGGGGACAGATTGGAGAATGCCTTTGGAAACTGGCTCACAGCGAAAAGTAGACGGAAAAAGCGTTGTCCTTACACCAAACATCAAACACTGGAACTGGAGAAGGAGTTCTTGTTCAACATGTATCTGACGCGAGAGCGCCGCTTGGAGATCAGCAAGAGTATTGACTTATCTGACAGGCAGGTCAAAATATGGTTCCAAAACCGACGTATGAAACTCAAGAAATTCAACAGAGAGAGTCGAGTGAGAGAGCTAACCTCTGCTTATGGCTATACTTAAAACCTTACACCTTATTCGGAGAGAAATACTTTTACGCTTAAGCTACACATATAGGCTAGGCCTGCACACATACAGGAGACAACATCTAGAGCAGGTTAGAAATTGTAAGCCCTTCAAACATGATTCACATGCATGGTTTTATGAAAAAGTTCAGTTTCATGATTTGACAGTGAAATGCTATGAAGCACTACAGATGCACATTGTTTTTAAAGGCTGGGTATTGAAGTGGTACTCCAGTCTCCTTTTCGCCTCATTTAACACCTGGTGTACTTAACAAAAGGCACATCTCAATAAGTGGTGCAGGTATGTCATGACGTAGCACAAGAGCTTTCCTCTTTTGTTCTCTATTGTTCCTCTGGCAAGGGGAGGCCGATGACATCACGAATTCTCATTAGACCAACTCCTTTGAATGCCTTACTCCTTTAAGTTTGCTGTTGTGTCTAAAAAACCCTATTTTGCTCAAAACTTTCTTTATTTTTACCCTGTGGGTGTACTTTACTGTATTTATACTTGGGATATCGCTTTTCAGCAGTAAATGTTACAAAAATCGGAAGTTTTTAATTGTTTGTGAAATGTGTCTTAAAGTGACAGTCCCGTGTCTGAAATGGATTCCATTCACTTTTAATGAAAACGTGTCATTACTTGGTATCTTCCTTTTTAATATTTGTTCTTATTGTTTTGTGTTTGGTTGTTTTGTCATTTCTGTGAACTTAATGTCCTGTGCATTACAGCATCACATTGCATTAACGTCCAAAGCATAATCCCAAGCATTATGTGGCTGGACATTTGTAAAAATATCAAATAAGCCAACCAAAAATACAAATAAATCGATTTGGAGCATAATTTCCCCTGGTTGTCCTTCCCCTTCATGTCCTTAATGGCTTGCTTTGAGAAAGAGAGTGGAGAGAAAAGAGTGGAAAGACCGACAATATCGTGGTGATTTAAATATTAGCCAGGTGACCAATAAGTCAAGGTCATAAAATAGCAATGTCAGGATGGTCGGAGTACAGCGCCAGAGGTGGGTTTAATGATCTGAAAATATAATGTGCGCCGCGGCAGTAAAGATACGTTTAAAGGTGAGGAGGAGGAACTCTGTATCCACAGAGCAGCACTAGGATGGGGCTGGTTTGCATGGGCGCACGCCACTGCTTTCACCGGATGAGGGAAATGCGACATTCTCCAACGGATGATGGAGCATAAAGAGACCGGGTGATTAAGGGAATGTAGCGTATATAATGGAACGAGACATGGCTGCAGGAGTATGGAAACGAATCTCCGCATGCAGACAGGGTTGAAGGTAAGACTATAGCCGCTGGCATTTCTCTTCTTTGCTTTGGACTAGATCACGTCTCTGCTCATTCGGCACATTTGCAACTGGCAGCACATTTTGTGTTTTTCTGTTGCTGTATTTTTTACACATTCGAAATCCGACCAGCGATGTCTGTGGGGGGTTTGTATGTTTGCAAGTGGATTTTGGATTATGATGTGTGCTGTGATAATTTTGTTGAATTTACCTATACCTATAGGCCTAGTCTTGCTGGGTGGACAACGATGTTTTTTCATAGAATGAACAGACGATTGTGCACCTGCATGTGTTCATGGAGTATGCTATCCCATTGAGTATGAAAAACGTAGTATACAAAATATCTTCCAAAATAGTATCGCTCCTTGCTGGATGTGGACTCAGATTGTGGATATCATAGACTGTAATATCTTGCTCTTTTCAAATGTGACTTATATGTAAAACAAGACACCTGCATGAATCATGTCAAATGAGTATTGGGTCCAGTATACTATTGTTTAAGTTAATAGGTAGCTTTAACTGATAAACGTGGAAACGTAACCTAATAGCCTGGTCTAGGAATGCATCATATTGTTATTCGTTATTTCTATGGATTTTTTCCCCCTTCGGTCCATAGAAAATCATTTGACAGTATGCGAGACGTTTGATATTGTGTCTAATTCTCAATGGATTGCCCTTTCACGCTTAGCTGATCCGTGGTTTAGGTAGTTTCATGTTGTTGGGATTTACTTCCTGGCTCGGCAACAAAAAACTGCCTTGATTACGTCAGTTCGCCTTCATCAAGGGCGTCCATTTCCGACAGATTATACACTCGGCTCTGGAGTCGCCGCAAATGGCATTGTAAATGAACCGAGCCACCAATATCCACGACGAGACCTTTTTTCTTCGCTCTTTGGCTTTGTGTGGTGGACACTAAAGGTCTATTGGCTGCAATGGGAGAATTGGGGTTGTAAACATCACGGGGTAAAATCCTTTCAGCTTTGTGTTGTGGCGCAGACTTTTGAGGTCTAGCCTTGCAGACGGAATTATTGACCGGAGGTGTTTTAGGGATGGTAATCAGCATTCCAAGAGCGTCTCCAGGTGCCTATATGGGACATCTGCCAAGTAGTGAAAATCAAAGTCTCATCTCTGGACTAATTTAGCAATGCTTTTGTTGGAATAGTTAGACTTGATCATGATAGTATCTTTATCTATCATACTGTATCATATTATATTAGTATCCTTATCACATAATTTGTATGATTAAAATGACCCTCCAGATTATTAGGGTTTGTTTTAGGCCTACTTTAAATGAATTCGTCATTTTGGTGAGTTTGCTTTCTCTTTTGCGCTTCATCTCGGCTCTAATAGCCTAAGCAAACTTGTAATTAGGCCTAAACATGGTTTTGCTATATAAACCATTCTGAAACATTAAATGAACGGTCTTATATTTATCGAAAACTCACAGAACAGAAATGTGCAGCACGCTCTGGTGTCTACTTGAACCGATTTAGTAGACTAGATCTGAGCCTTTTTGCTTTCTTAAATATGCCGTTATGAATTTTCCTCAATGTTTTTGCTACGTAAAGTCACTGATCTCCGTTTGACAGTAAATTGAGTGACGGAAGCAAAAAAATAAATAATGATTTCGTAAAATGAGAAATGTATCGTAATTTATCCAATAGGCCTAGTCTTGACTATAATTCACTAACAATTACAACTGAATTATGTTCAATTTGAACAGATATAGGCCTATGTGTGTTTTTATCTTATCGCCAATTATATGCCTATTGTATTATATATATACTCAAACCTGGATACAAATACATGTGCATTTGAATATCTGCTATTTATGTGTATTTTGAGTATTTTCAAACAGCCCAATACTAGTAATTTTATTTGAGTGTTTTAATGTTTATTTGTAAAAACCAGATAGCAGTCACAACCAAATTGTATTTGACAGTATTTTCAAATACTATTTTCAAATACCTGCGTTAAATGCATGAGAGTGTATTTGAGTGAGTGTTTTTTTGTGTATTTCCAAATAGACCTACATTAAAATATTCTACTTGTCTTTTCAAATAAAATAAACATCTGAATACTTACTTCGAATGTATGTGAAAGTAATTGAGCTATTTCAAAAAATTATTTGAACACAGGTCTGATTTTATAATGACTGTAGTTTGTATATTACTAGTGTAATGGGTTGAAACCACACCCTGTCAGAGGCCGGTAACAGTAGCCTATCTTAAATATACACCATCTGCATGATATCAGGTTTCATAATGCAGAATAAAGGTGTAGACCTATTAGGCTACTAGCTCTTCTGTCTTAATCACCACTATGATTTGACAAAATGTAAATGAAATAATCCATGAACGACATACATAGAAATGTTGTCTCTTGTATTTATCCTTTATGTAACTAGGCAAGTCAGTTAAGAATCAATTCTTATTCACAATGACGGCCTACCTACAGGGTCAGCTACTGGAGCAAATTAGGGTTTAGTGCCTTGCTCAAGGACAAATCAACGTATTATTATGATTTTTTTTTCGCCTTGTCGGCTCGGGTGTTCGAACCAGCGACCCTTCGGTTACTGGCCCGCGAGGACTCAATAGGAATAATTGGAATAGGCTATTATTAGTCCCTTAATTAATCCGCCGTGCGGTGGCCGTCTCCGGTGACCAAATCCATTTCTGCCAATTATATATAGTCTTCAAAAGTAACCCTCTTAAGAGAAAGTAGGCCTAGGCAATGCTCTAACGCCCAATTGCTGTCATAATATGAATGTCTTGACGATATGATATCTTTTATTCAAACGTTTCCTGTCAGTAAGGCCTTTAAGTGGTGGCTTTACATGCGTTTACGAGTTCGCAGTGTTACTCCAACTCCACCAAATTAACGTCTGTAATAAACAGCATTCTTCCAATCCCGACGGCTCTAATTTTTTATCCCACGGAAGAAGTGTAGGCCTAAATGTATGTTGTGCATTTCTACAAAATACCAATACGTACATATACTCTCTATCGCCAGGAATATTAAATTGGCATAAAATTCCAGAATGTATTCCGTTGATTTAAAAACAAAACAACAACTGAAAAACATTTCTGGGTTCATGCTGAATATTAGTTTATAGGATTATTCCCCGGAGCATTGCTATTCAATAAATAACTGTGGCTATTCGTCTACATTTCAGGCCCTTTAAGAATTTATGAAAGATTGAGCCAATGTGACTTTGTTGAATTCGGATGTGGTTGTCTCACCTAGCTATTTTAAGATGAATGCATTAACGGTACGTCGCTCTGGATAAGAGTGTATGCTAAATATGACTGAAATGTAGGCTGAATGTAATTAATGGGGAAATACCTTTTTCTTATTTTCACTTCCTCTCTTACACACACACACACACACGATCAAGATTAATTGTAACATCACCTGCTTGCACGCACTGATCTGTCACAGATTTGTCTTCTCGTTCTTAATGTTATCAATAATCAAGGATCATTATTTGTATTTTATTTTTTGGCTGGGGGGGGGATAACAGTTTATGTTCATGTTGTTATGAACAGAAACTGCATTCTTTCAATCCTCTTATACAATCATTAACATTTTGTCGGCTGACAGTCGAAAAATAAAAACATCAGGTTTTAATGAACGATAGTCCCGCCATCTTCGCTAATATGATACCTTTCTAATACCTACTAATGACTAATTGGGTATGTTGTTTAATGTTTTCAATAACGTTGTTAACGTATTCAAATGGTAGATTTAAAAAAAAATAGACTACATTATGGCCATTAGTCAGTGATCAGTCAGGGTATACTATAATTACAGATTAGCTGAAATATAATCAACTCACATTCTAGCCTATTGCACATACTGGGGCAAACCTGAGGGGGAAGACAATAAAGAAATTCTTAAGATGTTGTGCTTGAAATGTGTTTCTTGTTTAATCGTACCATGATAGTACTTGAAATGTGTTTCTTGAAATCAACTCCTACCTGGGCATTGGCTTGGGTTGGCATATGGATTCCTTAGCCACTTGCAAGATATAGGCTAGCCTATATCTTTCAAGCAGCTGGTCTCCTCGAGCAAACTTGACATTTTACTCCTAGGACTTGACTTACCCTTGTGTGTTTATTGTATTACTTCATTCCATTAGAGAGTAAAGTAGAGTAGAGTGGAATAATACTTTATTTATCATAACATTGCCCATTTCTGTTCTCTTATTAAGACGATTTTTGTTATGTTTTATTATTTAACTTTTATTTAACTAGGCAAGTCATTTAAGAACAAATTCTTCTTTACGATGACGGCCTACAAGACAACTTCTGACCACTAACAATAACAATTCACGAAGACCATTCTGTTGCAAATTAGAACATGTTGTTTTAAGAGGCATTACGGTATTTTTCAAGGCTCTATGTCTGCGAAAAACGTAATCAGGGCGATGTTAAAGGCTACCCAGATTTAACTTAAAATACAGGTCCATTTTTTTTGTTATGTTCCTCTTCAAAAAAGTATTTTAGACACAAAAGGGAGAGTTCAGACACATTATAGCATACACTATATGTACAAAGGTATGTGGACAACACTTACAGTGGATTTGGCTATTTCAGCCACACCCGTTGCTGACAGGTGTATAACATTCAGCACACCGCCATGCAATCTCCATAGACAAACATTGACAGTAGACTGGCCTTGCTGGAGAGCTCAGTGACTTTCTACGTGGCACTGTCATAGGATGCCACCTTTCCGACAAGTAATAATGGTCTGGGGCTGTTTTTATGGTTCGGGCTAGGCCCCTTAGTTCCAGTGAAGGTAAATATTAATGCTACAGCATACTGTGCTTCCAACTTTGTGGCAACAGTTTGAGGAACGACTTCACTAACTGTAAGTCGCTCTGTATAAGAGCGTCTGCTAAATGACTAAGATGTCAAATGTAAATGTTGGAAGGTCCATACATAAACGGTTTGTCAAGATCGTTGTGGAAGAACTTGACTGGCCTGACCTCAACCCCATTGAACACCTTTGGCATGAATTGGAACGCTGACTGCGAGCCAGGCCTAATCGCCCAACATCAGTACCCAACCTCACTAATTATCTTGTGGCTGAATGGAAGCAAGTCCCCGCAGCAATGTTCCAACATCTAGTGGAAAGGCTTCCCAGAAGAGTGGAGTTATATTAATGCCCATGATTTTGGAAAGAGATGTTGGTCATGTAGTGTATGTAATTCATACTTAAACACTTGGATCTATTAAATAGGCAGTGATTTCACCTTAAACTGTAGGTCTACTAAGCAAATGGTGAGCGCAGATTGCCTGATTCGCATTGATTATCTATCACTCAATATTCGTATCTACGTGCACATTCATATGAAGTTGTAATTCTTCTTAGCACGTTGTTGAGTGTTTTAAAACTCCCAAGTGACTGAATAATATAGCTGTAGCGGTGATAGAAATCAAGGCCCCATGTTCACATGCCTTGCACTAGACTGTGGAGTAGTGACGTTACCGGAGTTGACCAATGTTGCATGCGGGGTGGCCGTGTCGTTTTCTTAGCAACCGCATGGTGCTCATATGCATTGCATTTTAAGTATATTCGGCTGTAGGTAATAACGCAAGAAACGCTCTGAGTAAATCATCTAAGAAATAACACAATGATGTGTTATTGTTTTATTATGTGTTATGTGTTAAAAACATAATGTGTGTGTGTGTGTTTCTCTGTTTGTTGGTACAATTAGGCTCCCAAGTGGCGCAGTGGTCTAAGACA
Organism: Thymallus thymallus; assembly: GCA_023634145.1. Lineage (NCBI taxonomy): Eukaryota > Metazoa > Chordata > Actinopteri > Salmoniformes > Salmonidae > Thymallus > Thymallus thymallus. The sequence continues at coordinate 36,200,835 of CM042409.1, read as the reverse complement.
CTGCATTTCAGTTTTAGATGCGTCGCTACTGACAATCTGGTTCGAATCCAGACTGTATCACAACCGGCCGTGATCGTGATTGGGAGTCCCATAGGGCGGCGCACAATTGGCCCAGCGACGTCCGAGTTTGGCCGGTGTAGGCCGTCATTGTGAATACGAACTTGTCTTTTTTTTTTTTTTTTTTTTTTTATTTCACCTTTATTTAACCAGGTAGGTCAGTTGAGAACAAGTTCTCATTTGCAACTGCGACCTGGCCAAGACAAAGCAAAGCAGTGCGACAAAAAAAACAACAACACAGAGTTACACATTAAACAAACAGTCAAAAACACAATAGAAAATCTATAAACAGAGTGCAAAATGTAGTGCAAAAATGCAGTAAGGTTGGGAGGTAGGACAATAAATAGACTATAGAGTAGAAATAAATTACAGAATTATCATCATTAACACAGGAATGAAGGATGTGCAAATTATGATGTGCAAATAGAGATACTGGAGTGCAAGATTAGTGAAAAATAAACAAAAATAAATATGGGGATGAGGTAGTAGTGTGGGCTATTTACAGAAGGGCTATATACAGGTGCAGTGATCGATAAGCAGCTTTGACAGCTGATGCTTAAAGTTATTGAGGGAGATAGGAACCTCTAGCTTCAATGATTTTTGCAATTCGTTCCAGTCATTGGCAGCAGCGAACTGGAAGGAATGGCGGCCAAAGGAGGTGTTGGCTTTGGGGGTGACCAGTGAGATATACCTGCTGGAGCGCATGCTACGGGTGGGTGTTGCTATGGTGACCAGTGAGCTGAGATAGGGCGGGGATTTACCTAATAAAGACTTATAGATGACCTGGAGCCAGTGGGTTTGGCGACGAATATATAGTGAAGGCCAGCCAACGAGAGCATACAGGTCGCAGTGGTGGGTAGTGTAAGGGGCTTTGGTGACAAAACGGATGGCACTATGATAGACTACATCCAATTTGCTAAGTAGAGTGTTGGAGGCTAGTTTGTAAATGACATCGCCGAAATCAAGGATCGGTAGGATAGTCAGTTTTACAAGGGCATGTTTGGCAGCATGAGTGAAGGAGGCTCTGTTGCGAAATAGGAAGCCAATTCTGGATTTAATTTTGGATTGGAGATGGTTGATGTGAGTCTGGAAGTTGAGTTTATAGTCTAACCAGATGCCTAGGTATTTGTAGGTGTCCACGTATTCTAATTCGGATCCGTCGAGAGTAGTGATGATAGTCCGGTGGGCGGGTGCTGGCATCGTTCGATAGAAAAGCATGCACTTAGTTTTACTAGCGTTTAAGAGCAGTTGTAGGCCACGGAAGGAGTGTTGTATGGCATTGAAGCTTGATTGAAGGTTAGTAAACACAGTATCCAAAGAGGGGCCAGATGTATACAGAATGGTGTCATCTGCGTAGAGATGGATCAGAGAGTCACCAGCAGCGAGAGCGACATCGTTGATGTATATAGAGAAAAGGGTTGGAATTAACTGACTTGCCTACTTAAATAAATAAAAAAAGATTGCATCTTCACAATATTATATAAAGGTTGTTTATGTCAATTTTATTTCAGATCCAGATATGTTATTTAATGAACTCAAATGAAAAATATCCATCCTTGAGTCTTTTTAAGGCTACCTTTAGACAGGCAGTCCAATTCATATATGTTTTTCTCACTAATTGATCTTTTGACCATTCAGATTAGCTCTGAAAAAAATCTGATGTTAAAAGATCTGATGTGATTGGTCAAAGTGGAAATAATATCAGAATTGGTCTGCCTGTCAACACCTACCCTGGTTAATTTTAAGAAATTACGCTGGACACAAATGCTCAATGTTCACTGTTTATTTGTTCAGTTTAAGGTCACAAAAAATAAAGAAAGGATAATGTTATGAAAACGTGTGAAGACTTACGTGGATGTAGATCTGTAAATAAATAGAATATGGATGATATTGAAAAGAGTGCAATACTTGTCCTACACAGTCACAACTCAATAAAGCCCTAACCAGAACCCGGTACCTACATTTCTCCAAATGCAGTAGCCCGGCAAGCGAAATGTGGGACAGGTCATAAGGAAGTATATATCCTATGATACAACACAACATTTGCATTCAAAAATATTCGACATGACTGATTGGCCAACTTATAGAACATATAATTATAAATGTTGCATTATCATTTATGTAAGCTACTGTATACTCACTGAGAGGGCTATAGTTGGTACTAAAATGAAGAAAAAAATGCACCATATAACCTTATACAGTTTATTGCAACAAAACAATACATTTTACAAAGTTGTTTTAATCAATCTTCCAGGAAAGAAAGCACACTGAGTGATACCCTATTGTATTTATAAATTAATCTATGGAATATACACTGAGTGCACAAAACATTAAGAACACCTGCTCTTCCCATGACATAGACTGACCAGGTGAATCTAGGCGAAAGCTATGATCCCTTATTGATGTCACTTGTTAAATCCACTTCTATCAGTGTAGATGAAGGGGAGGACACACGCTAAAGAAGGATTTTTAAGTCTTGAGACAATTGTGCCATCAGAGGGTGAATGGGCAAGACAAAATATTTAAGTGCCTTTGAATGGGGTATGGTAGTAGGTACCAGGCACACCGGTTTGTGTCAAGAACTGCCACGCTGCTGGGTTTTTCACACTCAACAGTTTCCTGTGTGTATCAAGAATGGTCCCAAAGGACATCCAGCCAACTTGACACAACTGTGTGAAGTATTGGAGTCAACATGGGCCAAAATCCCTGTGACACGCTTTTGCCACGTTGTAGAGTCCAAAGCGGGTGCAACGCAATATTAGGAAAGTGTTTTATGCACTGTACACTCATGGTATATAACTTCTGAAACTCTACCTCTTTAAAGAGTATCTTACAAAAAATCCCCACGCCAATGGCACGTACTACCATACCTCTTCAAAGGCACTTAAATATTTTGTCTTGCCCATTCACCCACTTGATGGCACACATACACAATACATGTCTCAATTATCTTAAGGCTTAAAATGTATTCTTCAACCTGTCTCCTCCCCTTCATCTACACTGAAAAAAAATGCACTTGGCTTTTCCTACTAGCACTAACTTTTATTATAAGTACTTTGTTGAGGGAAAATGTACTTGCTACGATTGTGATATGTTGTCTCACCTAGCCATCTTAAGATGAATGCATATGCTAAATTACAAACATGTAACTGAATAATGTATATCCATTCACAGGAATTTTTATTTTATTTTTATTTAACCTTTATATTACTAGGAATGTCAGTTAAGAACAAATTCTCATTTATAATGACTGCCTACCCGGCCTCCCCTAACCCGGATGACGCTGGGCCAATTGTGAGCTGCCCTATGGGAATACAAAGTATTGCTTTTTTAATCATGATTTTGTTTAGTACTATTAGGCTAGTATTACTAGTACCCTACTATATGGTACTACTATAGTAGCGGTACTAGTAGTAACAGTCTTATAGGTCTATAGTGGTTGGCTTCTTGTAATATATTATTTGAGATGGGTCTCATTTGTCCATGAATATGTAATGTGTAGCGTCAATGTGTCACTATATGAGTAGACACAAGGACACAGGCCTACAGGTCACAGTCGAAGAGCAGTCTTAGAGATATTTTCACTATTCTGTTGCATTTTGCTGATACAGAGGAACATGTGGATAATTTGCATTATATGCAGGCTATTTGCCTACCACCTATTTATATTTCGACACATATGTTTACATATGTTTACATACCACCAAGATCGTAAGCCAATGAAGATCATAATAACTGAAATGGAGATATAGACCAGGTTTAGGCTTATAGGAAATGAAAATAGCCTACTTCTCTCTGAAGTTACGCATAGCATACAGCATTTTATGCATACGAATAGTAGCCCAAACCTAAAGCAATGCTCACGGTAAACGTTTGTTTCTGAGATACATTCTTGTTTAGATATAGGCTAAAAGTTCATCCAGATATTAGGTCTAGGCCTAAAATAATCAAAGGGATGCAATTATCGATAATAACATAATATATTATATTGGCCTAGTCTCTCCAAAGTTGCATTTTGATTGGCTATTGACAGTTGCGTTGAGAATAATATTGATATTATCTTATTTAAAAATAGTCACTTCTCGTCTGCGTTGTGTGTGTATTTGAAGTCCGCTGACCATCATTGTTAACGTTGGTTCGCAGATGCCAGTAATAGATAGCAAGACAACCGATTATCTAGGCTATACAACATACACGCCCTATCGCCTGTCGTTATAAACATTTCCGTCTACTCATCCATTTTTGCAGATTAAGTCATGGTCACCTCAGTCCGTGACCTACAGTATATTCGAGCCCCTGTAGGCTACAAGTATAATGTGGATAGGAACATACCAAATTCTGTGTGCATTTTATTGTCATTGATAGGTCCACCAATTGAACATAAGCCTAGACCTACTTTACCAGTTAATATAGCTTTTTAATGATCCGCATGGCACAAGGCTACATCGTGACCAGCAAATTATATTTTAACATCTTACGCTGATTATTTAACAAAGACTTCAATGTTTGTTTTTTGTTTTGTCAACAACAGTCACAGAGTCGTAGCTAGTCTGTAGGCCTAGTTGTTAGGCTTATTGAATCATTCATCAAAATGGCTTAATCCAGTTGGCCATCTTTTCCATTAAGTTTCAAAAGACAGCATTGTAAAAAATAAAATGTGTATTTTATTTCTGAATAGAAGGTCCCCAATTGATCATTATGAATAGTAGCCAATGTTACTAACACACGTATAGAACTTTTCCAGATTTAGGATACCCATACCAAAATGATCTCAAAGAAATACGGTGGCAATTGCAGGTTTGTTATTTTGGTAAAGTTATTCAATTGATTTATTATGCTTTATTTTCCCTGATGACCACAACTTAAAAGTCCCAAGAGGTTGGGAGTTGTGTAGTAGAGCATGTACGCAAACGTGTGGGCTCGAAACAGCAATGTCAACAACCAAGAGACGAGAACAGTTTCACCCTTAACTGCACACCAGATATACCGCAATATTACCACTTAAACCCAACCACTTAAACCCAACCCAACTGGACTAACTCCACAAGGCACTCTGTCATAATATTAATAGGGACTGACTAGCCTACACGATCAAACATACACTATGTCGTGGTAGGTCTAGTCTACTTGCTGTTATCGACACACTATCCGACCAACATTTTATTGTCTGCATAGGTCTATGTCTAGGCCTACTCTGACTTGTCCCTCAGACCAGGCATACCAAACTCCATTCTAAAGCATAGGTTTATTAGCATGTGAGTTTTTTTCTGCTTTAAATTGTTGTGGAATGTTGTTGTAATTCATGCAGTGGTTGTAATTAGCTTCCAGTGGTGTAAAGTACTTAAGTACAAATATTTTAAAGTACTACTTAAGTAGTTTTTGGGGTAACTGTGCTTTACTTTACTATTTATAAAGTGCCCACTTTGACTTTTACTTCACTACATTCCTAAAGACAATAACGTACCCTTTACTCCATACATTTTCCCTGACACCCAAAAGTACTCGTTACATTTTGACAGGAAAATTGTCAAATTCACGCACTTCTCAAGAGAACTGGTCATCCCTACTGCCTCTGATCTGGTGGACTCGCTAAATACAAATCCTTTGATTGTAAATTATGTCAGAGTGTTGGACCTCTGGCTATCTGTACATTAAAAAAAATAAAATAATAATAATACCTGTGCCGTCTGGTTTTCTTGCTATAAGGAATTTGCAATGATGTATACTTTTATTTTTGATACTTAAGTATATTTTAGCAATTACATTGACTTTTGTTACTTAAGTAGCCTATATTTAAAAACACATACTTTTAGACTTTAGACTCAAGTAGTATTTTACTGGGTGACTAACTTTTACTTGAGTAATTATCTATTACGGTATCTTTACTTTTACTCAAGTATGACTGTTGAGTACTTTTTCCACCACTGTTTGCTTCTTGTTCTTCGTCTATGTCGGAGTTATGTTTATGTGATAATATTAATTAATCGTTTGTGTTTTTTATTAACGTCACGTTTATGAACAATCAAATGGTCCTCATAAACATTTATTGAGGGACATAAAAACATGAGCGGCCTCTATCAGAATTAGGCAGCAGTGGTGGACAAGAGTTCCGAATCTCTACACAGACACAACGTTTTAGACTCCATTAACTGGTATTATGTGTTTGTACAACATAAAAGCCTCGTGGTTCAAACATGTGGGGTATATTCTTCTGTTATTGGATCCTTAATCTCTTTTTGCTATTGTGCATGTTACAGTGTATCTTCTACGGTGCATTAAGATGGAATTATTGATAACTCTAAAGGAAAAATACATTATTTTTTTCCAAAATTGTTTTACTTGTTTCAAAGTGATTATTCAAATTATGGTCGACAAAGACAAATTATGTCTAGAAATATGGCCTCGTGCTCTGTGATCAACGTACCTCATGCTCCAATACGAGGGGATATAGCCTACCGTTCTCCATGTTTTTATGACAAGAAAAACGACAAAATGATAGGTAGTGAATCCGTCTTAATGATTGCTCATACAATATAAATCATGTACATTAATAGCATTCAAAGGTTTTGGGTACATCGTTGTCCAAGGAGTGCATGCCCATTTTATAATTGTATAATTTTGAGGTAAATATAATCACGTGTTCAGTGGTGGCCAATGAGAGTCGAAGAAACCCAGGATAAATAATTACCTGGCTTGATTGTTCTAGGGGTACGATTTTTTAAAGTACACATACAGTTCATATAATAATCTGATGCATGTAAAAGAGACAAGAAGAATCGTCATGTCTACCACGGGCCCCATAAACAATTGTTATGTGGATTCTTTGATAAACCATGAGAGCGAGGATGTGCTGGCATCGCGGTTCTCAGTGCCAGAGCTTTTCCCCACCGGTTCCCGACCGACGACACTAGTACCGGAGTGCTCCGAATCCCCCTCCTGCAGTTTTGTGCAGAAACCTCCTGTCTTTACCTCCTCCTGGGGCGCAGTTCACTCCAAGTCTTCCGTGGTCTACCACCCATACACCCACCAACCTCACATTGGAACGGACTCGAGGTATGTTCGCTCATGGCTAGAGCCCATGTCTGGAACAATAACCATCCCAGGCTACCCGGCGAACGGCAGACACTACGGACTGAAATCAGATGGTTTTCCTCAGCCCAGTGCCGGAGACTGCATCCTCTCCAACGGCCACGGATACCCGGATTATTTCTACAAAACCTCCGTGGACATCCGAGACAAGACACAGCAGATCATCCCTTCTCCAGAGTCGGAGGTTTTGGCTTCCGGAAAGCACAAAGCCGACAAGCCAGAATTCGACCCAAGTAAGTAGAAGACACGGCATCTTACTCTGTTTTACAACCGGCTATTGGAGTCGTTTGTGTGTGGGTGAGGTGGGGGGTGTTCGTCTTCTATGGGGTTTTCGTTGTTGTCTGTTATCCTACTATAAAACGAAATGGTCGTCTCCTTTCCCTTCCCTTTGAACGGGAGGGGAGCTGGGGGCTGTTAGACACTGTTAGACAGGACAAACGCCAATCCCCGCAAGGTTGTAAAATAGGAAGAAGCTAGAAAGCGGCTATAAAATGGGAAAACTCTGGAAACAAGCTTTTCATTGACGAGGTTAGAATCTCTAGCAAACTCCACTGTCTTACATGGTCTAAACTTGTGCATGTTTTATTTTACTTAGATACATTTGATGTGGTATGCAGGATTTAGATGTGTGGCCCTATAAATAATATAATTTATAGTGGATTATTATTTATGAATGTATTATTATTATTATTATTATTATTATTTGCATTCTGGGTTCATAGCCTACGATTGAAATGCACATACAGAGGCCTACAAGGCTAATACAGCTTGTAGAAACGACCAAAAGCCACTATGGCTTTTATCTGCAGTATGATAGCTAGTTTGATTTCATTTAATGTAAATATATACTGGTTTATTGCTCCGTGTTATTTAGTCAATTTATTTTTTATTTTATTTTTTTATTATTTTACTAGGCAAGACGTTCAACGTTCTGGTACAACCGAAGCCAATTAGCCTAAGTCACAAAACATAACGTTGATATACAACTTATTCAGCGAAGACCAGAACCATTGATATTGAAGTTTCTTCATATCAGTACTTAGAAAAACATGACAACACCGAGTAAACTCCCTACAATAAATACAGAACATCATGTTTTAGGCCACAACAGGAATATCAGGGTGAAATGCATCTAGCTGTCTCGGTTGCAGGCCAGCCGAGACTTGAAAGCTAAAGGCTTTTAAAATCATTTATGGGCCAATAAAGCAAACGGGCGCACTCACAATTTTACGACTCGGTCCTTTTCTAGCACTGTTGACGCTCTTAAAATATGGATGTCTATAAGAGAGATACTTATTTATAATTATTAAGGAAAACATTGATGACACACTTGACAATGTACATGGATTATATTGAACCAAGATTATTGTAGTTTTAGAGAGAAAAAAGAGAGTGGGTCTGATGCTTTCTGTTTGGTTTATCGTGTGTTGAAGTGTTTTATGATAATGCTTTTAAAGTAGCTTATAGTTTATACAATGTAAAAGGTTATCAGAATAGTTCAACTGATTTACTTTTTTCTCTGTCCTTTCCTTTAACAGGCAACCCACTGGCTAATTGGATACACGCTCGTTCAACAAGGAAGAAACGGTGTCCATATACAAAATATCAGACTCTCGAACTCGAAAAGGAGTTTTTGTTCAATATGTACCTTACCAGGGACCGTCGATATGAGGTCGCTCTGGTTCTTAATTTGACCGAGAGACAGGTCAAAATTTGGTTCCAGAATCGGCGGATGAAGATGAAGAAAATGAATAAAGACAAAGCATAAACCAATGAGCAGTAACGTGCCCTACGGACACGTTGACACGTACACATTCATAAAAATGCCACCCATGGACTGTGGGCGATAGTCTCTACACTATTTTCCTTTTTGATCTGATATAATTAAGCTATAGGCCTATTCTTGGCAAAGTAGCACAATGCAATTTAGGCCCACGTCTCAATATAAAAGTCTGCAGCTTGTTTGGACTATTTATTCTTTATTAGGCCTACTGTTTCATGTCAAGACCCACGAATGGGACATTGGTAAAGAAAGGTTGCTTATAAGGTGAAGTTGGATAACTGCTTGAATGGTGTTTCATCTGTTCATGTGTATAACAAATCCTGTGTATTTGTGTACATGTTGCATCTTATTCAAGTGTAAATTAGTGTTTTGTACACGAAAATGCATCAAAGTGGAACGTGTGTCTGTGTTTTCGTTGTTGCCTATATTTTTTTAAATATTATTTTCTCTCAGCACTATACATCTATTTTATACTGTAACTGTAGATTGTGGTCACTGTAAATCTATGTTCTACTGTAACTGTAGATTGTGGTCACTGTAAATCTATGTTCTACTGTAACTGTAGATTGTGGTCACTGTAAATCTATGTTATACTGTAACTGTAGATTGTGGTCACTATAAATCTATGTTCTACTGTAACTGTAGATTGTGGTCACTGTAAATCTATGTTCTACTGTAACTGTAGATTGTGGTCATCTTTAAATATATCCATAATAATCTCCTTTCCTGTATTTGTTGGGTCATTCTGGCCTCCCAAGTGGCGCAGTGCTCTAAGACACTGCATCTACAGACAACCTGGTTCGAATCTAGACTGTATCACAACCGGCAGTGATTGGGAGTCCCATAGGGCAGCGTATAATTGGCCCAGCGTCGTCCAAGTTTGTCCGGTGTAGGCCGTCATTGTAAATAAGAATTTGTTCTTAACTGACTTGCCTGGTTAAATAAAAAAAAAGACGATTAAAACGTTAAATAATCTTACCCGTGGCAGAAATATTAAAACACATTCAAAAAGGACATTGGGAGAAGGCTTGACAAGATGGTAGTGTTCAAGACGCAGTCAATTCTTGTTAGGAGATTAGTAATTCAAATAGGATACATACGGACCACTTCTTATTGAAAGCAGCTGCGACTTTTAACTCATTATTCTTCATTTTCTATTTCCTTTTATAATGCACGTTTCCTGACCACTTCCCACCGCCATTTTTTCTGCAATATGAATGGTTCTGGATGAAAAATTAGGTGACATTTGAGGCCCTGTGTAAACTCATTGCTCAGAAATCATCATGTTGTTTCCTTTCTACGTGTTTTCCATTCATAATCATTTCAGATGATTGCAACCATTTCGACGAATAGCTTTTAGGTTGATATTCTGGCACTGAAACGTTTTCTCTAGCACAAACGTAATATGTCTAGGCCTGGCTTTATTTCTAATTGGTGGTCAGTTAACAAAACATGCCACATAGTATAACTTTACGACTCATAGTATAACTTATCGAGACTTACATGTAATAAAGGCCTGTTTTTCAGACCAGAGTGCATTGAGAGTGCATTTCATGCAACCGCGTTGTATGGGCCTTTCTCAATGTAGGGGTTTAGTCCGAGCGTAATTTCAAACAAGGTGTAGGCTAGTTTACAACAAAGGTTTTTTCTTAGACTTCTTGTTCCTAGTGACTCCACTATATTTTAATAAAAATGTTTGCTATATGAGTGTTGTTATCACAGCACAACTCGTGAATATAGGTCCTGCACATTGATGACATTACTAATTCATATGCAATAGGGCAATGCGAAATGCAAACTATCGGTCAATGATTCGAGGCTATTGTGCGCCGGGCAGTGGGCCTATTATTTTGGTCTGGCTGAGATGGCGCTCTATGTTGCAGTTTAGATGTGTAGTAATGGTCATGTGTCGTGGGTATGTGAGACATATTAACCCACAACAAACTGCGACAGATTTGTTCACCCCCTTTGTCATGGTGCTATTTTTGGACACCTTGGACATCACACTCATTTGCCTAGTCATATTTGAGAGGGTGTGTGAAGTATCTTTTTTTCCCCTGTCGATTTACTAAATTGGCTTTCCCCTTAAAAGGTGCCACAAACAATACTGACAGGATACAGAGATTTTAGAGCCCAATATAGTTGGACATCACCCTCGCGGAGCACAGGGAAATGTGGGGTTTTACGACCCTGCTTCGTGCAGCACTGTTTGTCTCGAATGTATTCTAACAAAGCAAGCCTGGCAGAACTGGCTAGACGTCTGGAGTAAATTTACTTTATTGTTCTTATTTGAGGATATTGTGTGCTCGTTTTAAAGGAGGCTTATAGCGCTTGTTTTTGTCTGCTGCAAACGTGACTCCCGACCGCTTTATGTTTCCACTCTGCATGTGGCAGAGGGGGTCAGAGCAATACATGAAATGTCCCAAATTCCACTTCCTTTATTCCAAATATACAGAACAGCGCACCAATATTCTGTTTGAAAGCTGGCACTGTCCCCAGTCTAATGGACATTTCCGGTAATATGAAATCGATTGAATTCAACCCATACCCATCTATATATGACTTTGACCTATATATGACTTCTGTTTAGCCTATACATGTCCACCATACCATCATTTCTAGTTTTGCTATGATTTTTATCTTTAGAAGAAGTTAGCAAATAGCAAGCTACCAGCAGTAGCAATAGGCCAAGTTGTGGCAGAAGCATTCTATTGATATGATTCATACTGGCATATATTTTAATTATAGGCTACCAATTATCGTTTCAAATCTATAGCCATTCCAATCTTCCACTATCATTATATAGCCTACCATACAACACCACCAATAGTAGCATAACCTAATAAATAATGATGATGATGATGATGATGGTGACGTCTATAATAATAATTATAATGATACAAAAATAAAAAATAAATTTAAAAACAACTTTCAACAATGATTTCGTTTTTCTGTCTTTGTTTTTTTGTTTTTGTCTAAATGTCAATTTAATTGTATTTCCTATATCCAATATTATTGTGTTGTCCATTCCTGTTTTGTTTTAGTTCGAATGAAGGCCATTGACTGTCAACATTTCTGGATTTTAACTTTGAATTAGACAAATAAAGCATTAACATTTAAATTAAAGTTGCACCTATTCCTTCCAAATTGTCTAAATGTCAAGAAATTATTGTGGATCATAGTGTGATCATACCTGATTGAAATATAATTGCCATGTACTACTACTACTACACAGTTTCAACGTTAATCCTGACCCAAACCTTGAAGAAAGAGTAGGCCTATAATTATAAAAGTTGAGGACACGAAATAAAACGTGTACTTTTCAAGAAACCAAAAAGACTGAATCTTCTGCCAAATGTGTAGGCCTACCCTATATTTCACGAAATCATAGACTCCCATGGTTACGTGAAATACTGTAGGTATACCGCTAGTCCAGTTAGTGCAGTGCAACACACAAAAGGCCACTGGATGTCGCTGTTGACTAAGTATTGAAAATGTTCGAGCCCGTGTAGCCTGGGGTGGGGGGGGGGATCTTTCTTCACTACACTATTGGCAATAGTTATCTGAGATATGTCAATATTATTATTATTATTTTTTTTTAAAGATCGATAAGCCAATTTATCTAGCCTATTTCAATCTACGCTCATGAATCTGTCTGTCTCTCTCTATCTCTTTTTTTTCTTGGTGTATTATTATTATTATTATTATTATTTGTTATAACTGATTCATTCTCTTTTATCGTTATGTTTTATGGATAGCCAATATATTTAGTGTTGAGTAGTCTAAGATACAACTGCTATTTGCTCAAAAGAACATCAGAACATCTAGTCCTAACTTAATATCTCCTCTTTCTTATTGTAAACATATTGTAATAGTTGTATTATGTTTTCATGAAACCAACCACATTTATTTTACTTTTATTTTCATGAATAATCATGTAAGTCATGTACAATGATACATCAATGGCATCAACAACTATTAAAGCCTTAATAGTCATTCTGGCAATAGCAAAAACATATAGACCAAATATTCACGGTTTGTTATTAGCAAATACAATTTTGCTACATGTTAACCATCTCAACTCAAATATTTTATAGACTACAATACCGTTTCTGAATTCCACTGCCACTGTGTGTGGGTGAATGTAATTTATTGACATAATGCATAAACCCTGCGTTAGCAGCCAGGATAGTTTTTGTATCACTTTCTTCAAGGCAATAAAGGTACGCCTATAAACTAGAGAGGAATGTCTAGATTGACATGTTTTGTGCTTATAAGTGTACCACTACTCTTTCAAATAGACAATGCACAGCCTTTAAGACCAAACGAAAGGATAATAGACATAGGCCTAGTCTAGGCTACATAAAATGTATTTATTTTTCTTGTTTTTTAATGCAAAATGCACAGTCCCTTTCTGCTTGTCTGTTTCAAGGTGTAGACATCCGAGCACGCTGTGAGAATGGGAGGGGGTTGACGTTTGGTGGAGAGAGGGGAGGGGGTCGGTGTCGTGGAGGGGGTGGGGTGTGGGGGGCAAAAACGCTTGTGACTGTGTGTCGGAGGGGCTAGCCAACTTTAGCTATAGCCCACATCAACCATTCACGAAATAAGAAGCGGATTTGAAGCTGCAAAAGGAAAAAGCAAGGGCAGTGTTTGAACAGAGAGGTGGTGAATAAGGAAACAGGCTTTATTATCTTATTCGTTAAACCTGTCTCTATGCTTTTGTGGTTTCGTTCGTTTTATGTATGGGGTTTGGAACAGGACTAAGGCAATAATTGGAATGGTCGTAAACCAAGTTCTTCAGCTGTAATATTTTGAACAGAAAAACATGAGCTCCTATTTTGTGAACCCTCTCTTTTCCAAGTACAAAGGCGGTGAAACGTTGGAACCAACTTACTACGACTGCAGGTTCCCTCAAAGCGTCACCCGAAGCCACGCGCTGGTGTACAGTGCAGGAGCGGCGGCGCCGGGCTTTCAGCACCCGCCCCATCACGTCCAAGACTTCTTCCACAATGGGACGCCGGGGATCTCCACGCCAGGCTACCAGCAGAACCCATGCGCCTTGGCTTGCCATGCAGATGCCACTAAATTTTATGGATATGAAGCCCTTCCGAGACAAACGCTTTATGGCACCCAACAAGAGGCGAGCGTGGCGCAATACCCAGACTGTAAATCGTCAAATGGCACTAACCTCGGGGAAGGACAAGGCCACCTAAATCAAAACCCGTCTCCTAGTCTCATGTTTCCATGGATGAGACCGCACGGTTAGTAGGCTACGTTTTAATATGTGTATTACCCCTTTAGAGCAACTATAGACTAGTGACATTCTGGTGCTATGCTTAGCTAGGCTACTTGTGTGGTTATGTTGTACTTTTCATGGCATGCAGCCTACATCTGCTAACGTATGATTACGTTTTCGGATAATCCTTATCACTCAGTAGAACTTAATCGGTTAACCGTGGCACAATTATTCAAAAATGGATTGAGTCGTGCTGTGCCAATCACGGCGGCTCGGTGGATCGCTAGTAGTAGATGTGAAAACGAGCAGAGATTAATAACAACAGTGAAAACGAATTCAGTGAAAGTTCAGCAGAAGCATTTGGCATGGCGTTTATCCTCCCATGCATCCATACAGCTATCCAATGGTAGAGGGTAGGCTATAGTCTTGGATTTAAGGTCACCAATATACAGTGGTATGGTTGAATGTGGATGTCACCAGGCAGGATTCAAACAAGAATAGGTCTGCGAACTACCTCCGGCACACACAACTACCTCCGGCACACACAACTACCTCCGGCACACACAACAACCTCCGGCACACACACACATACACCAATCAATATTTAATAAAATAAAATATATAATAGCAGTGTAAACTAATAGCATACGGGTATTGCAACGATTTCTGCTTAATTGTAAGTGCTATTTTCATTCTATAGCCCCCGGAAGACGCAGTGGTCGACAGACCTACAGTCGATACCAAACATTGGAGTTGGAGAAGGAATTTCTCTACAACCCTTACCTCACCCGTAAGCGTCGGATCGAGGTGTCTCACGCTTTAGGGCTGACGGAGCGGCAGGTTAAGATTTGGTTCCAAAACCGACGGATGAAGTGGAAAAAGGAGAACAACAAGGACAAATTTCCGGGCCACAGAGGAGAGGCGGAGGCCGAGGCAGAGGGCGAGGATGAAGGCAACGATGACCGCGAAGGAGAAGAACGAGACAAAAAGGAAACTGAAGAGGAAGAGGACACGAAAGAGTGATTTGAATTGCTCTTTTTATGAGTGTATGGCTTAAAGAGAGAGAGAGAGAGAGAGTGATCACATTTTATGACCACCGTTTTATTGAGTCAACAAGTAAGAAAAATCATTTAAAGACACATTTAAAACATAAAAAAAATATTCCACAATACTGACGACGGGTCAGCTTCTATAGCGATATTACCATTTATGGCTGCACATGGGCAATTGAGGCATCTTAATATGCTTCCTCAATAATAATGCACAAAATTACAAATTGGGCACATCATTGCGCACATGTTGTCACACAGCATGAAACACATAGAGGCAAAAATCACAGACAGTAGCCTAGTCGCAAAATAGAACTCAATTGATTCAACATGAAATTGATTTCAGTATGATTGAAATAGACTATATAGGCTAATCTAGCCTATGTATATTTTAATGCAGTCGTCTCAGTTTTCATTTGAAGCATAATTTTATCCTTCACTTGTTTGTAACAATTTCAAATACTTTGGCAACTTTCTGAAGTTAACCGCAGTCACAGTCAGACAGAATAAAGGTACGTGGGAGGGCAAAAAAGCATCTAGCGATGCACTTTGGCTGATCATCGAGTGGTCTGGATCACTCCTATATGTACGAAGGTTGTTAAGAGCCACGTTACTGACGAAGGCCATGGGAAACACCTCGGCTACTAAAGATACGTCATAAGAAGGCTCTAATGATGATCTTAACGATACGAAGGCTCTGGGAAGCGAGGCCCAGCTCCGTATTCCAGCAAATAGCTATCTCTAGGAGGATAATCACTACTTATAATATCTAGCTTAAAAAGCTGCAAAGGCCCATGTGACATAAAGACGAAGCACTTGCAAAACACTCATATGGTCCACAGAATGCACAAGCGGAGGATGACTAGAAATGTTTCCATGTTCAATGTTGTCATTCCAGGAAAAGGGTACTTTGTTTGTTTAGTTTTTCCTCCAACGTATTATTTATGTGGATTTGTGTGTTTATTGGAGTGATGGGAGTTTTTTTTATTGGCCACTGTCAATTCACAATTTGGAGTCATGAGCAGTCTCTATAATGTGGGAAATTGCAATATGGATTATTGGTTAGAAGGTACATTTCATAAGGGATATTTCATATTATTGTCTCAAATATACTAGTGTGTGTATTGTAATGTATTTTTTGTAAACATTGTGAGCGCTGAGCTTTGCCCGGTCCAATTCAATCCGATAGGCCTATCAAGAACTAAACAAAAAGGAAATTCTCCACATCTTGAATATTTCTTGATTCTTGACCTAATTTAGAGATATAAAATATTCAAATCATATAAGAACGCAGCAATAACTTACGCTTATGTGATTGTTAGCATACTGTTGATTTGAATATCGGGAATAGGCCTTTGCTACCTAAATAGGACGCACTTGGAGGTAATGTTAAAATCTACCTGTATTGTCATTAGCAATGTTGAACTATACATTTTTAGGAAAGGTAGTCCAAGGATAGGGCTATAGCTATAACACATTTATTGCATTTGATTGCATGATACTTATAGTGCTACAGATCTAGGCCTACATTTGAAACAAGTGTCTCTGCGTCTTTGAAACAAGTGTCTCTGCGTCATACTACCTAGTCAGCTATTGGACTTCGTCACAAGCATTGGTGTCCCAACAACGTCAACTGCCTAAAGTAGCCTAATGCACATTTGTTTAACCAATAGCCTATGTTATAATTGAACAAAGAATTGTACTTATTCGAATAATTCATCAACTTTTAAATATTATTACATTATTGTGAGTGTCCAATAGACTCGTTCTTTTATTGCACTGATTATGACCTCTATGTATGTCTTCGTATATCTTGTTGTATTAATAAGCTTGATTTCTTGTGTTTTAAGTTAAATGAGGGGATGTTGGTTCGGAGTGCACACACCCTTGACATTGACTTGTTGAAATAAATTGCAAAACCAGAATTTCTCTTTCTCATCCAAATCTACCCAACACATACACATATACACACACACACACACACACACACACACACACACACACACACACACACACACACACACACACACACACACACACACACACACACACACACACACACACACACACTAAATGTCCAATCACCCTTCAATAAAATCTAAGTTTGGCAATCCTAAATCTTTAATTATGGCCGTTTTTGTGATTATATGATGTTTTCCTAATAACATGAATGAATTCTAAGAAAGATAACATTTAATCAGAATCGGGGAGAGTGGGGTAAGTTGAGCTGTTTTATATATTCAGCATCCTTCCTTCAAGGTAAATATAGTTCTCTTTCTAACAAAGATATATACATATATTTCAGGATTGTTGTGTAAACATTACAGTTTTGAAAACATAGCTTGTGGTCTCTTGGCACAACTAACCCTGGGAATGGGGTAAGTTGAGCTGTGGGATAGGTTAAGTTAAGCCTCCTACACTTTGCTGTATGAATGAAATATTATTACTCCCTTTTTAAAACCATGTCTATCTTTATTTCCTAAACACAATTCAACACAATCACAGTCACTTTTTTGTATTTTAATCATTTTATGCATATTTACACAAGGGCGGCCCAAATTACCCCACTCTCCCCTATCGTAAATATACCCAAACTAAATATATTTTTATCACAACCTTTTTTTCATTCAGCCCAATGGATGAAGTTGTAGATACAGGATACACCAGACAGCCTGTATTGCTAGTGGCTAAGAGAAAATGTGTGTTTGAGACACAAATAATAAGGTAAGGAATAGTAAGGAGTTATTTGACCAATCAGCAGAGACTGTACTAGTAAGGAGTTATTTGACCAATCAGCAGTGACTGTTTTGGGACATAGAAGGTGTTCCCTCACCTAAACTCTTGCATAGGCCTTCATTTCCAATGCATGTAGATGCGTAAATATGAAGTATCCATTTGGGCACTTCATACCAAGGTATAGGTGCTCAAAATATCAACGTGTGTTTGAGACCTGAGTTATTCTTGTTTGAGACCTGCTTGTACAGAGGTTGGTGACATCATATACAGACTGGCCTCTGACTGGGGCCTCCAAATCACTGTCTACCCCTGTGTGGGGAAAACAACCTGTTGTTACCTTGGTTACCCAATTTGCTCAAAGCAAACACCTTTTTTTCAAACACAATCTTCTTGTTGTCTGCTTGTTTAAGTAAATTGCAAAACTACATTTAAGAAAAGTACATGTCTAAAGATTTATTTTCAACATTTTCTGCTCCCAAGCATTCTTATTACTTAGACAAATATAATATTGTAGGGCTTCCCTCATGCTTCATTTCATGACGGCGCTAACGTTAGCCAATGAGTGAGTGTTAGCTGGCTACCAACTAGAACATTAAGGGTGCGTTTGTAAATTCATGCTGGCTATCTACTTCGATTTCAGAGCACTCTCGTCTGAGTGTGCCAGGGCGCAGAATAATTGAGGAATTTACAAACGTGGAACATCCGTTGAAAATGTGTGCGCTCTGAACTCTCTGAGAGCGAAACCCTTTGGGTGTGTTCGCAAATTCAATCTGGAGTGCCAGAGTCCGCTCTGGGCGTTCGTAAATTCAGAACATTGTCAGATGGTCTGTAATTTCAGAGTGTTTCGCTGTCAGAGCGTTCAGAGTGCAGACTGGATGCTCTGGGGGTTTGATCCTAGCCTTCTGACCTCACAACGGCAGTCAAGAACCCAATATAACTGGCTAACATTCATGATAACAACTTCTAGACACAAATGAGAGAACACCTCACTGACCATTTTACTCGCCCTAGCAGAGCTGGTTAGGCTGTTCTCATGTTATCCAGAGCGTTGGTGACTGTAACTGTGCTGCTGGCAACAATTTAATTCCGCTTTTTTTGCCTACGTTTACTGACTCCGACCATATTCAACGGGTGTTGAGCGTTCGTAAATTCATCAGTTATTCTGTGCTCTGGCACACATAGACGAGAGTGCTCTGAATTCGGAGTAGATAGCCAGAGTGAATTTACAAATGCACCCTATGAATGTTTCACAACGCTCTGAGCGCACTATGAGTACACTCTGGCACTCCAGAATACATTTACAAACACACCCTAAGTTAGCCAAAACCAACAGCACAAACAAACGGACTATAAAGGTACAAGTACTGAGTGGAGTTACAAACTGACTATACTACATGAGTTAAATGTCTTACCAGCGTTGAAATATTTTCAACACATAGCTACTCGTAGCCTACTTAGTTGGACACCTGGTCCACACAATTTCCCACTCTCCACATCGAATAGTCTGAAGCCACAGGGCTCTTCTCTCAGGTTCTATTTCCCTACGCGGGAGCATTTCAAACCATTGGTCGAGATTTTTTTACCTGGTTAAATGTACAACTAAGCTGTTTTTCGGCATTTTTTTGTTTTTTTCCCTGTATAACTAAAAATAAACTACGAAGTCGGCTCTTTTACAATGGGGGTCAATGGGAAATAGATTTGTTTTCCCCACTTTGTGGGCCTGGTCAAGGGGAATTTCTCATTATGACTTGAATACCGACTCGGTGAATAGCTGTCTGGATGCATGGGAAGATAAACATCATGCATGTGTTTTGTGGGGAGTCTACATCAAAAGTCTGCAGTCTACATCGGTCCTACCTATTCAACACATCATCACCACTATACAGTTTAGAGGTATACAATCACTAAATAGCTTAGTTGCATTTTATCTATATATCAATTAGAAGAGGACAGAATATTAGGGTATTGGGCCAACAATTCTATAGGTTTCAGAGAAACTCTATTATTGCCATGTAAATTGTTATAGTTAGACTATATTACTATAGTCTATTGTTTGACAGAAGTTGGCATGTCGTTTTTTGACCAGTAACGAAAATGCAATTGCAAAGTTTTTTTTTTTTTTATAGAAAGACACAGATATGTATATATTTAAACCCTTGTATTCAAGTAGTTATTATGAAAGCATTAGAGTAGGCTAAAACGCAATATGTGTGTGATGTGTTTACCTATTTAAATACAATCAAAACATAGGCCTATAGCCTACTCAGAGTAGGCGATGTAAAAAAAATCATATAGCCTACTTGATTTCAGAAAGTCTACCGGAAATAATTAATATTAATTTAAATGTTTAGTCATTTTAAGCCTATAGGTCTTGTCTATCATTTTCCTATTATCTTTTTAGGTTTTTGTTCTTTTATTGAGCTTAAACCTTAACGTAAGTTGACAAAATATATTTGTAACCAGCGCAGTGTGACATTTTGAATAGGGTGCATAGCCTATGCATATTTTTTCATCATATAGCCCTGGCCTCAATATATTTTTCAAACCATCTCTTGGATTAAGATAAAAAGGACACATAGCCATAGCCTGCATTAGCACTACATAACACGACTACAAACAACAACTCAAGAACATCTTGTTTTTTCCTTAATTCTATTTACTTTTAAGAATAAAAAGGGGAAACTCACAATGTCAATCAATGCCGCCACAGTCAGATTTCCAGATGGCTTCTTAACTACATTAGGCTCCTAACTTATAGTAAAACTCTCTTGACTTGAGGTTCTCGGTCTAGATTTAACCAATTATATATGTTTAATGCTGTTTATGCCGAGATTCCGTACGTTTTCTGTAGAGTGACAATTGTCAGCGAGCATTGTCTACCCGTCTCCCTTTGTACTTTATATTGCCGTAATAAGGTTCCATAATAAGGTCGTAACCACCTGTAAACTTTATAGACGACATAAACTCGCCAGTGTCTCTGCGTTAACTTCTGACCCACTACTGGTGCTTTCAGTGTAGACCTCCACAAACAATATGATTGTCTGGTTCTCTCTATTTTGACTAGCTGTTTAGAGAGGAAAAGTGATATTTTCCAATTACGTCTCATATTTGTTATTTAAAAACGTTGATTATTAAAAAGAGGAATATGCTTCATGTGAAGGCTGCATGCATATTTAATCCCTTGTAGTCACGTGAACACCTTCGTTATAAAACGCTTAATAATAACACAATATAGGCCTATATCATTAATTATAACTATCCAGACGTACGAGCTACCAGACCCGGTCTCAAATACTATGGTTGGTATAATACAATTGTATACAGACCAGCTAGCAATGTAGGCTACCCAATAGGATTATTATCAAACCAATTATGCTATTTCGATTCGAAGAGTTGGCCAATCTTGTCACCAAATCAAATGATCACATGAATGTGTCTCTGTCTTGGAGAGAAATGTTTTCATGTAAATATACACAATATTTGCATCGATAAATACAGAATGAGCTGCTCCTGTTGACCTGGGATGAGGGTACAGCATGCGCGCGCAGTTTGTCGCAGCCATGTTTATATGTATGTGTGCGCATTTGGTGGGGTATTTGGTGCGTCATCCGTGTAAATGCTGTATCATGTATTGGCTTGAATAATTGTCAACACATAGTATCGCCATAGGTATTGGCTACCGTAATGTAGTGGTTGTTTGAGTACTAGGCTATCAGTATCTCGGACCGATATTCGACTGGAGTTTGATGTTCTGCACATGTAGGCTATGTAACTGTTTCAGAGGTAGGAGCAAATTAAATTATATAGGACTAGGCTGGCTATACAATTGCGTAAACGAATTGAACGAATAAGGAAATGGAGAAGGCTAGCTTTCATCGACACATGATGCATGAGATGTGAGTTTCTGGAGTTGCTGAGTTTATTCCATAGATAGTGAAGTGTCTTTATGCAGAAGGAAAGATATAGAGAATGGTTCGGAGAGGAAGGGGGTGCAGCGCATTCCTAGTTGTTTGGTAGGACATGTGCAGCTAATAAAAGTTTACGACTGAATCGGAACTTGGATTGGCGGTAGATTGTCATGTGACTCCCCCTCCATGAACATGAACTTTGATTACTAGCTTTCTCAATCAGTACACGACCTGCCCGTCTAAACAACAGCATTTTAGCGTTATATACATGAATATGTTTTATTTTGTAGTACACCTACATGTTTAGCCATTCTATTTGACTGCTACCACTGCTCCCCCTCCCTCTCTGGCTTTATGGCTTTCCGTCCCTATTCAGCTCTCTCTCTCTCTCTCTCTCTCTCTCTCTCTCTCTCTCTCTCTCTCTCTCTCTCTCTCTCGCGCTCATCGCTGTTAAGTCAGAAGTGGAGCATGAGTAGTCTACTCGGTTCCTGATTGTGTATTGTGATACTTCAGAGCCTGAATACCCTTCCTTTCGTTCTACAGAGTACCAGCGACATATAGGATATTAACAAGTTGGGTTCGTCGGTCTCCTTGGTTTCCCTCCCGCACTTGTAACTGATGGACCAGTGAATGTGCGTCATGTAGTGGCTTGGGGAACGTGGGTAAGTTTGGGTTGCTACTGTCCTAATTGGTTTAAAATGAATCTAATCATCTATTTTACTTAACGGGGAGCAAATGCAGAAGTTGATCAAATCATACATATTATGTATGCTATACTTACTGTTTATTGACACTGTGAGGTCTATGGTCTATGGACATAATGTTTTGGCCTGCTATAGGTATAAATATTGTAACGCCAGTCTATATAGCCTATATATTATTGTTTAGTAATAAGCTTCACACTCTGCCGTTGTAATCAAAATAGATTTTCTATAAAGAATATAGAATGAATATTGGTTAGGCCAGGTTAATTAACGTTTTTGGACCTGTGCCTGCGTCTCTCAAAGTTTTAGCGATAGGCCAATGAATCTGCATGTGGAACTATTCCTAGTAGCTTGCTGTAACCCATGCGAGAAATCATTTCGGTTCTGACAGAAATAGGCAAGAGAGCCAGTGTGCATAACCAGGACTAACTTGTAACGCTTCCTGTATCAGACCATAGATAGATAGATAGATAGATAGATAGATACTTTATCTATCTATCTATCTATATATCTATCTATCTATCTATCTATCTATCTATCTATCTATCTATCTATCTATCTATCTATCTATCTATCTATCTATCTATCTATCTATCTATCTATCTATCTATCTATCTATCTATCTATCTATCTATCTATCTATCTATCTATCTATCTATCTATCTATCTATCTATCTATCTATCTAGAAAGTAACTGATACCTTGTGGTGCGGGGGATAGAATGCTGGTTGGTGTGTTGATGCCTGGGATACGTTTACTGTAATTGTTCATATTACATTTGAGCTATTTGTTTTATTTAAAGGAAAATTCCACCCCAAACTATTTCTTTGGTATTTGTTTCATTAGTCCATTGTTGATAGTCCCACAATGTCCCACAATGTTTTGCTTGTCAGATATGTAACTTTCAAAATACAGAAATCATCCCTGTATGATGCATTTTGCATCATACAGGCCTAGGCTATTGTTTTGGCTTTAATGTTTAGGACTCATGTCTTTAATGTGTGGCAATACATTGAGATTCGCCAAGATGTAGCCTTTTTATAAACCATCCCACTGATATTATATAGGTAGTGAAGCTGCGCCACAAGCGTGAATAAAATACTCATTGTTCAGTAGTTAATTATCTGAACCATATTGTAACCTGAGCAGACAAAATAAAAGGTGGCGTTGATGGTTGCACCGACATTGTGCAATCATAACATTGTGCAAGTATTAGTTTCATTTATTGAACTGTTACACTTGTGTATAAAGTGTAGGCTATAATCTACATATACACTAATGAGTATTATGTATAGTGTACGTCGTATACACTAATGCCTATTGTGTATAATGTGTATAATGTACATACACTAATGTGTAGCCTATCAGTACAAGGATGTTTTTTTTTACACACACTTAATCATCATGGATCACCAAAGCCACTTTATTTAGTTACACATTGCATAGCCTCAGTCAATAACTCATCACAGCAATACAAAATCAAACGTGTTATAGTTTTTGTCATGCACAGCAAATAAGCAGTGTAATGTGGCAATACCCTACCAATTGAGGCCCAAACCTTTTTTCCCACAACTAATATGCATTACATTTAACACTGCCATCTAGTGTTCAATCACAGCACCTCACAATCCTGTCCCTGCCAATATACTGTGTTCCATATTGTGAGTACATGTGGCATGGGCCTATTGTCAATAGAGTGTGTCCAGTCAAGTTGGTTTTATCTAATTAGATGTTGACTATGACACAATATTGGACCAAAAAATAACATAATGTTGTTTGCATAGGTACTTAATAAAGTACCTATCTATCTATCTATCTATCTATCTATCTATCTATCTATCTATCTATCTATCTATCTATCTATCTATCTATCTATCTATCTATCTATCTATCTATCTATCTATCTATCTATCTATCTATCTATCTATCTATCTATCTATCTATCTATCTATCTATCTATCTATCTATCTATCTATCTATCTATCTATCATAGCCCACAGTAAGCTGCATGAAGTGTTGTTTGCAATGCTCCATATGCTGTATGGAATAGTTAGGGCCGGCTCTAGACGTTTGGGGGCCCTAAGCAAGATTTGGTTGGGGGGCACCTGGCGGAAAAACATTATAGTGGCCCTGTCTTGACGATGGAGAGAAACATTTACATTTTATGGTTCCTTTTCTGCAATTCAACACATTTTGACGTGGGGCGTAGATAAAAAATATTTGCAGTTTTATAACAAATTTAATGAAATTCTACTAATTTTATGAAATTCTAACTACATTTGCACACATTGTATATAGATGTTCTATAGTGTCATTGTCTGTACGTTTGTTTATACCATGTGTAACTCTGTGTTGTTGTTTTTTTTTTTTTTTTTTTTCGCACTGCTTTGCTTTATCTTGGCCAGGTCGCAGTTGTAAATGAGAACTAGTCCTCAACTGGTTTACCTGGTTAAATAAAAGTGAAATACAAATTATTATTTTTTTTGCCATTGGTTGGAGAGACATTTTTGAAGTTTTAAAGCTAATTTCCTGCAATTCTACACATTTTGTAATTACTTATGTCATGTTAATATGATATCGGAGTGAGAATGGACGCTTATGTTGCATATACCTGGAACCGCCCAGGGAATAGTGGGGCCGATTCCCCTTAGAAACCCACGTTTTTGCAACAATTAATGGGGATCCTAATAAAATAACAAAATATGACACATGGCAAAAACCTTGTAACTACAATGCAGCATCCAACAACCCAATGGCTTTACAGTACTAAATTGCCATTCCTCGACAGCATTAAGGGCTACAGCATATAGGAACCCTATCCCTGACGTGAGATAGGCGCGCAACTCACGTTTTCCAGTAAATCGTGGATTCTTAGAGAAAGATATTCGCGTAAATTCGTGTTGAGGACGCAGATGTCCTGTTAACTAGTCGTCCAAAACATTGGTATTGTGCTAAACACACACAAAGTTTGCCATGACAAACTTGTCCCTTAACGACTATCTATTTGACCTCAAGAAATTCGGAACAGTATAATTTAAGAAAATGTACTTCTATTTCCTCTGACATTTCCTTTACAAAATAGTGCGAGACGAATGTCCACAGACGTGTTGTTATTTTGACGGAGGATTGCAGCAGATCCTTTTTATTGTTCCAGCTCTTGGGCCTCCTGGAGTTTATCCAAGGATACATGCGTTCAGATTATCCTTCCGCAGAGCTGCAGAGAGGGAGAAAAAATTGGAGTCAGTGGGTGTAAGGTTATTAAATGTTATGTCCTCATAGTCAACAATTGAGGAAAGGGAGAATTTATCATCACAAAACGCTTGGCATGCATGCCTGGACTTTAGAAAATGTCTAAATACACAACAAGTGTGTAGACCTATAGTCTACTTGTAATTAGAATACAACAGGCTGTCGTAAACATTCTACTCAAGCAAAAAAAAAGTACACCATTAACAGTAAATATTTATTCGAGTCAACAAATTTCATGCCACAATTAAATTATGGGCATCTAGATAGGTAGGCTAATATTTGTCTGACACCCAAAACGCTGCACCAAAAATGCAAGGCCTAGAAAAGCCCTTGCTTTTCCCTAGGCGCACCCTGTGCTAGTGTGGTTGTTTTCATAGCAGTTTATTGTTCATTTATTGTGCTGTAAAAGCAGGATGCTGGAGGAGAAAGTGAACTGGTAATGCGCTTGATTTCTCACCTTCACATATGGCACCTAATCATGCAATTGGTAAAAAACGGTTTTAGAAAAGGGTAAATACACCTTTTAAACCTTTATATTTACAAGAGTAGACCTTCGATATGTTACTTTATTTGGAGATACAATTCGTTGAAAATACCAAAATTAATGGTTCAAAGTATTTAGATATTATAGGGGGATATACGTTGGAAATCGCAAGTATAGGCCTGAATTTCTTAGGGCCTTTTGATTGGCCCTAAAATGCAGATGGCTTATGTTACCTTCTGCTATTGTGCTTTAATAAACTGTTTTATACTTTGTTTAAATGTCATAATAATATTAATAGCATAAGACTTTTGGAGACTTATTGTTTACGGTTGTTTTGCCCATGCAAGAAAGATACTATTGTAATTTAGCGATGGTTTTCTAAACTATGTCAGCATTAAACCAGTAACAGCCTATTGAATATAACGTAGCCTATAACCCGGATATCATAATTGTTATTATCAGTGAAGTCTAGTTATTTACTTACCTATTATCTTTGTGCTACTGGCACATAAGACAGAGTTAGAGTTGCAATACATTGTTTTTAGAATGCAAAATTGGTGCCACTCTTCTATGCGTTTAAGGCTGAGCTGCTGTATCTGCGAACAATGACGTAGCACGGAACACAATTCTAATATTTTCAGGACGACAATGGGAGGCTTATTTTTGTCCAATTCGTTTTTTGTCTGGTTAAAATGGTAGGCTATATCTCCAAAACCTCCAAAGGATATAAGTGACCAGCTGTTTTTTCCGTGCAAATGCCAGACTGTCTTCCACAAAGGTCGCAATAAAACACTTCCCCATACACTTCCACTTCCATAGTACAATAAAACCGCTCTCTACCTCTCCCCAACCCAATTCACGTTTCCTTCACAGAAAGCGCATCAATAACATAGGCCTGTTTAACGCGAGGTATAGAGCAAGGTGGGGGGGGGGGGGGGGTCTCAGTTAATACATGTATTCATTATCTTAAGAGTTGCATGATAAACCTGGCTTACCGAGGTCAAATGTTCCTTATGAACTAGTTCTCTATTCAATTCAGAGAAAGGCTCACCGATAACATCCCACTGCATTCCAACTGCTGCGTTCGTCATATGGCCCACATTAAAGTAATAGCCTTTTAAAAGCATTCGGATGTAGAGATCAAAGGATGTTTGGGGAACACCACGTTTGTATCCGACAACCCGTGAGCTCATTAGTTCGATTAAACTGAGTGCGGAATTTCAATTTGGAAGGCCGAGAAGGATTGATTAGGCCATGTGGATATTCATCGAATGAATCAAACCTGTCATAAAAGTCCGTATTATCTTTCCCATGTTATTCAAAAAAGAAAATATAGCCTAATACCATTGGCTTGTCATTGAAATCTAATTTTAGATAATAATCTGAGTTTGATATTGATTAAAACGCCACAGACACATTTGAAATATTTTTGGGGTGGATATTTTAAAAGCAGGATGTTCGTTCTATTTTCTTCTTTCATCGATTATTTTTAGGCCTGTGACGACAATTAATAATATTTTCCATCTCCACATTGGCTTAGCTATTTCATCAACTAATGATCAACTATTAAGTTACAACCCCCGAATGTAAACTGCAGTATAGGCTGCTGTAGTTTAATACACTTTGCTCTCTTGCTGTTTAAGCCTATTGGCCTTTTTTTTAAAGGCACCGCTTGACTATCCAGTGTCTTCAATTTAAGTGTATTACCTTTCCATGCGTTAACGCTAAAGCCTTCCATTCACTAGTGCAGTTAATTTCTTTGTTGGGAAGAATTTCCCACACGCGGATACACACAGTGCATGCAGTAGAGGAGTGTTATCGGCGGTAGACTGGAAGCTGTCATTTGTCTGGTTTTATGACTTCTGCGGCTTACACAGGCGTTAAAGACATTCTTTCGCTGTAAAACTGCAATAAACCCCCACTCTTTTTGCCCAAATAATTCCCACTGAACAAAGGGGCAACGCGCCAAAAAGCCTCTTTCCTTACCTCTTCGAATACAATTTCGTTCTCCATCTCTAATCTAATTATTGTCAAGCAGGCAACCTCACGTGCTATCACATGTAGCCTAGACCTGTCTTTTTGATGGAGAAGCCTCAAAATATTTTTGGCATATCATTACATTACCGTCTATCCACAACAACCATTCATAACTCCTATCGTGGAGGCCTACCGTGACATAAGTAACAGTGAGCCCATTGCATGGCAAACTATTTCGTGTCATTCCAGCTCTAATGAGAAATGAGGTGTGTGTGTGTGTGTGTGTGTGTGTCAAAGCGCACGCTCTTGTGTTCAGTTTTCCAGTCAGCCTCTAGCGTTCAAGACAAGCCTGTGTTAGGACTTGTTTTATGTCAAACTGAATGAACTCAATACTTACTATTTGGATTTTGCATCAAAAGATTAGATAACTGTGTTATGGCCCTTCCTTATGGCCCTTCCTATTATCGAACACATCAACATTCAGTCCATGGTGTCATGTAAGTCTAAAGCCTATAGCAACATTGCTATTATAAACTATATAATTCAATGTCACCGAAACACGTTTTTTAGATTCTATTTGAACAATTGGATCACTCTCTTTTGTTTAACATAAATAATGTTATTAATCAGTTTATAAGGTATGTATGTCACACGAGGAAAAATATATTAATCGATTTAAGAGTGCAATATTGTCAAGATTTTTCTAACTGAATAATTCCAACACTGTATTTGCAGTTGCGGAGACTAATCTTATTTTTGGCGACCCGAGAGGTTTGAAAACATAACTCAACGTCTTCTCTAAGGTCCATCTTTAAAAAATGACAAGAGACTGAAGTCAAATAATTGAAATAGAGCATGCTTGACTAGCATTGGCGTCTATTTCTCTCAATAATTTAATTCTGAATTTAGGCTAATTGAGTAATGTGAATGTTTATGGCCTATCGGATTAAGTTAATCCACTGCATCTTCTTCCTTTATGAGTACAATTGTTTTTTATTTTTACTGACTTGCCTAGTTAAATAAAGGTT
The DNA here is from genome assembly GCA_023634145.1 of Thymallus thymallus. Lineage (NCBI taxonomy): Eukaryota > Metazoa > Chordata > Actinopteri > Salmoniformes > Salmonidae > Thymallus > Thymallus thymallus. The sequence goes on along the minus strand of CM042409.1, from coordinate 36,171,535 downwards.
AAATAAAATAACATAAATAAAACAAAGATTATGTGTTGCGGAAGCAGATTGGCAAATTGGTGACTAGTTTGTGGGTGAGCATTCGCGTGCGTGTGTGTGTAAATGCTCCCTATGTATGTTGCCCGTCTTTGTGTGTGTACGCACGCATACGTCAATGAATTAGCTTGGGATGGCGTGTACACGTGCATATGTGAGAGTAGTTTCAACCGAGGATTTTTTTTTAAATGAAGTAACGTTTTTTTCACCCTCAGTCCCTCTACTCCTTGCTTTTTATTGGAGGGAAGTTGGTCAGCTGACATTGTCATTTTGTCCATCCTAGAGTGAGGCTTTAGCAACAACATTCGGCTATTTGCCTTGTGTCTTTATTGGCGTCCAGAAATACATAATAAAGAAATCATTCAGCGTGCCAGTATTAAAAGATAGACTGACAGAGACAAAAAGCGAGTGACCTAGTGTGAGAGAGGGAGATTAGAGAGATAGGTGAGATTGAAAGGGAGGGAGAGAACGAGGGAGCAAGGGAGAGAGGGAAGGTATGAATTCGTATTTCGCAAACCCGTCGCTCTCATGCCATTTAGCTGGTGGTCAAGAGGTTTTACCTAACGTGGCACTAAACTCAACTACCTATGACGCTGTTCGACACTTCTCATCCTACGGAGCCGCTGTGGCCCAAAACCGGATATATTCCTCGCCTTTCTATTCGCCCCAAGACAACGTCGTGTTCGGCTCGAGCAGGGGACCGTACGAGTATGGATCCAACGTGTTTTACCAAGACAAGGACGTGCTGCCCAGCTGTAGGCAGAGCAGTTTGGGACAAGGTGCACAAACCTCGCTCGCGCAGGATTACCCGTCTGATCAGGGCAGGAACAGCTCGCAGGAACAGAAGGGGAACATTCAGATCTTCCCGTGGATGCAGCGGATGAACTCTCATAGCGGTGAGTATTACAAACTCCTAGAGATAAATTAAACGAGCTGGCCCGTTTTACGACTAGGGAAACTACTTTTTATCACCCCATAAACCATTATACTACAGCAGCACCCTGTCGCTGGCAATAAAGACCTTTTATCTTCGTAGGAAATCCCTTTTGGCCAAACTATTCGCTCTTCTCCGTCACAGTCCATCCCTGTTTCCCTTAAAACAAAAGAGTTTATCTTTTTGTGACTCATAGCAGAGTTCACGGAATTTTAAGACGAGTATAATCTCTTCAAATATTACTCAGTGGAATGGGTTTCCCTGATAGCGAAAGTGTGTGTGTGTTGCGTCACTACGTAGGCTACCACCACTGTTGTTTATTTAGATAACTGCAAAACAGAGGCTAGCATGTAAAACCGGACATGATAAGGCTATATCCTGGACTGCGAATGATTATGAATGTAGGCCTATATCGATTCTTTCCGTGGGTTTTTGTGATTATGTGTGGTTGGGTAGTGCAGGGTTTCCCAAACTCGGCCATCGGGACTCCAAGGGGTGCACGCTTTGTTTTTTTGTCTAGCACTATACAAATAATCAACAAATTAACAAGCTTTGATCATTTGAATCAGCTGTGTAGTGTTAGGGCATAAACCAAAACGTGCACCCCTTGGTGTCCCGAGTTTGGGAAACCCTAGGGTAGTGACATTGCATATAGCTTACTTAACAATATATTTCCTGATCATGCTAATTTAAATTGTGTTTTCCACTCAGGAGTTGGATACGGTTCTGACAGACGAAGAGGCCGCCAAATTTACTCCCGTTACCAAACTCTAGAACTCGAAAAGGAATTCCATTTCAACCGCTACTTGACGAGACGCAGGCGTATCGAAATCGCCAATGCACTCTGTCTCACCGAACGTCAGATAAAAATCTGGTTCCAGAATCGCCGGATGAAATGGAAAAAGGAAAGCAATCTAACTCCGACTCTCACCGAAAGTGGTTCGGCAGGGGTGAGTCAAGACACGGGAAAAGAGGACACAGAAGAGGCAACAGAAGCGAAGAAAGATTGAACGACTTCCTAACTTACTATATGCCATCAATCCGCCGTGATGTGAGGATAACTTAACTACCTATCAAGTAGCCTACCTATCAATTATTGTTTGGCACATTAAATAAACTAATGTATTCAAAGATGTGGCTGCGTTTAATGCAATGTGGACGCTACATATCTTCAGACATCAATGTTTGCCTTTTTCATTTCATTCTGTATTGGATATGAACATTTCACCGTGACCACAGAATTAAATTCCTCACTTTACATTCCCTTGTATACCCAAACTGTGTGTAACGCGAAGACATTCATAATAGGATTTTCTTAAATGCTGTTTGACAGCAATGAAAAACAGTGGTTCTCAGATGTCTATACACCTGTGACGAATATGTTGGCAATATGTTTTTACAAAAGTAATTGTCAAAACAATATGTGAAGGAAGGTATAAGCGTTACATCCGCTTCAGTAACCCATTGATGTTTTGTTTTTTTCGTTTTGCTGTTATGTTGTACGAAAAAACCTATGCTGAATAATAACGACTCACACTACCTAAATTGTTGATATGTTTGTAAATATATATATGTCTATATAACACGCCTTAGTCCTGTGAGAGCGTTCGTCCGCATCCCGCAGCTTTTTTTGTAGTAGCTAGCCTACTTTATTTATGCTTAGATGTGTACCAGTAGGCCAGCCTACATTGAGTATGTGGTCAAATTATAACTGACCGATGTGGCTTGAATTGTAGTGTTAGATGAAAATCCAAAAATAAAACAATAAGAGTGATGTAGGCTATGAAATTCATGTCAAGTCATATTTAATAAAATGTTAATAGAAAAGTTGTCGTCCATGTTTTTGCGCCCATCATACCACGTTATTTTGTGAATTCAAAGCTTCGCCACTTAAAGAAAGCACGAGAAAGCCTGGTGGTTTGAGTTAAAGTTGTTGTTATATTTTTAAGTGGCTCTGTATGGTAGAGACTTTCACCGAGATGTTAAAGCAATATAAGCTGGCACACTCATTTTGTCAAAGCAATGAGGTGCAGTATTTGAATAGTCACTTCAAATAGCAAACATATTAGAACATGTGGATGGGGAGAACAAAGGAAAATCAAATCACACAATTCTATATAAAATCCCTGTCTGAGAGGCCTGTCTTATTGCTCAGTCTAAATAGACTTCCCTTTCAGCTTACACAGTATGATTTAAAGTTTTCATGCGTGTTATTAAGTAGGCCTTCTTTTTAGAAAACGTGTCCAGTCGTGTGACTCATGTCACACACAAGCCAATTCAAACCATTACCAGGAGATGTTGACGTTGTTTAGATGACATTCTGTATTTTGTTTTTGGAAAAATTATTTAGCCTTAATTTAACTAGGCAAGTCAGTTAAGAACAAATTCTTATTTACAATTACAGCCTACCCTTTACCTTTTCAGCTAAACCGATAATAATAAGAATTACTGTTATTATTATCGTCACCATTATCATCAACGTTGGCGTTATCATTCTAAGTAGGCTATAAGTCGATGTAGGCTATAACATTACGCACAATTACTCACGTCGATTTGCACACCTGCCTTATCGATAAAACTCTTCCGGGTTTATCTAAAATACCATATTAAGCATATAGTGAACACATTTGAACCCACAGTATAGCGACCCAAACAACTAGACTTGTTCTCGTGCATTTTGTTTTATTACGGTGACTGAATATCAGCTGGCCAAAGTGATATTGCCATAGCAATTGATTGTTTAGCCCATTTTTATTGTCACCATTGTTATTACATATTATTATTATCTGTGTATTGTGAAAAATAATGAAAGAAATGCATCTGACAACCCACTTGGCACACACTGGTTGAATCAACGTTGTTTCCAAATTGAACCAACGTCGAATAGACGTTGAATTTATGTATGTGACCAGTGGGAATTGCTCTATGCTACACTTTTAAGGATGCTTTTATACTTATAGAGCAATTTTACCATCGGAAGTTATGGTGGTAATCAATTAGTTTGTCTGCAACTGATTATAACAAACTTTATCAATAGGCCTTCAATGCAGTTCTATCCTATGAGAGAACCATATTCTATCTGCGTGCATTCAGATGCACAACTTTTGTGTTGTTGTTGCCAGGAAGATTACTACTAGTTTGGCACGGGGAAGGGGGGGGGCGTGTGTGTTTTATGCTCTTATCCGTCCCTGGCACCAGGTGACGCTCTCGGCCTTTTGTCCAGCACTGCACCGCCAGTGCCACAACAGGGTCCACGCTGCCCTGGATATCAGGCGTTTCTCCTATTTCCATCAATAACCTCCAAGTGTGATCTAGGCAAATTTATGACTGGCCGATAAGAGCACGTGATTCTTTTTAAACATCCCATATTTGGGCAATGGAGAAAAAAATAAAAAATCCCCACCTATAAATCGTGGTCATTTTTAGGCTAAAACCCCATGAACTTCAAAAGAGCTACAAATCAAACGCATTAACAATAACAAACCGTTATAACTGCTATCTGTAGGCCTAAATCTTTTACAATTATCGTGTTACATAAAAACTTGAATACAATAATTTAGTCCATATAAATGCTTCCATTTCGTTTCCTTTGCGTTTTCTCTTGAAATGAGCTCTTACGTAGCCAACTCATTGTTTAAGCAAACTCACGAGGCGTCAGCCTTCGCTTTGCACAACCATGGCTACGGCTCTAGCCCCGAACTCAACGTGTCCGGCTACTGTGGTTATGGAGGGCATGATCACCGGGGGTCATTCGCGTCGCCACCGTCCTCGAGCTCCCTTGGCATAGTAGAGATGAACGCTGGGCTGCATGGCAATCCTGGCGACCTTACGCCACGGCCAGAATCTTCCATAGGAGACGCTTCCCAGAGACGCTGCATGAACGAGCAGACAAGCGGCCATGGTTCTCTAAATCTCGGACTGTATTGTCGCAAACCCGAGACGGACTCGGATTTCAGCGAAATGCCCATCAGCAAGGCTCAAACAGGCGAGATCGAAGTCGGAACTTTGCAACCCGTCCAGCCAGTAAGACAAGGAAACCATTCGACTCAGCCACAAACCAGCGAACCGCAACCACAAATATATCCCTGGATGACTAAACTACACATGGGTCACGGTAAAGTTTAATGTATCTCTTTTCTTTATTTTTAACAAAAGGGAGAGTTTTTTCTCTCACCCTCTCTCCTCAATGTGTGTGTGTGTGTGTGTGTGTGTGTGTGTGTTTTTTACACTCCTGAGTACATTCACCGTTTTTCTTTCTTGAGTTTTATAGGCTGTATTCGGAAATAATAAAACTCACAGTCGTAAATTTTATGACAAAGTCATCAATTGCTCGTAAAACTGTCCTGTTACACCGAAGAAGCGATCTGCGTCCAAATTTATGACAGGGTAATTGGATAAGGGAGACACAAGTCCCTGCAAAATCTCAACAAACAATGTTTGTATTCTACTTTATTTAGAACCAAAACAAGATAGTATGATAAGTAGGCCTATGATGCCTATTTTGAGGAGAGTTGAAGGGTGAGATTGTGGATTTCATTCTGCACGTTTATAAAATTTGAACAGGCTACTAACTTGCCATGGCAACTTATTTTGTGTTATATAACAGGGCGTGTAGCCTACTTTGGAGGGACAAATGATATTTCTGTAACTGTAACGACCCTTGTTCTTGTTTTAGTTGTAGTTATAATAATAATACTTTTTATAATAACAATAATAGTATTAGTAATAGGCCTACCCGAATGGACATATTTTGGCGGGGGTTTGGTAACTCACGCAGCTCCACATTGATTACCATTTATCCAGCCACCCAGCTATCGTCATATAGGGTACATTCATTAAGCCATACAGCCATATATATTTTAACATGAAGATATAGTCACAGAAGAGGCTGTGTTTTGCTATTAATTCTTATTAATTGATATACTACAAGTCAATGCATGTCAATTGACAAGTTAAGACATTTTAAGGAATAATGTTGAGACTGTTTCTATCAATTGTCACATTTCCAGTGCGGTCACAGATAATTTTTCTCTCAATTACACTCCAGAGGCTGACGGTAAAAGGTCAAGGACGAGTTACACGCGCTACCAAACTCTGGAGTTGGAGAAAGAGTTCCATTTCAACCGGTATCTGACGCGTCGTAGGCGCATCGAGATCGCCCATACTCTCTGTCTGAACGAGAGGCAGATCAAAATCTGGTTCCAGAACCGCCGAATGAAGTGGAAGAAGGACTCAAAGCTTAAAATGAAAGAGTCCATCTAAAACATGGAGCCATCAACGTTCCTTTGAGGTGACGTTCAAAGACTTTCAGCACCACCCATGTTTCCAAACAGTGACTTTTGTGATGCGATGTTTCAGAGAGATGATAAATATTGAACATCCCTTGATTGTGGATCTGATTATGTAATATACCTGTCATCTTGTTTGAATATTGTATTGTTTTATTTTCTATCTTTGAATATGTTCTTATTGTTATTATTGTATTAGTACTGTACTATCACCATTGTTGTCTTCGTGAGAGTTGCGTATTATTTCTATAAAAAACAACAACAAGGTAAATTCCTTGTAGTTTATCTTCAAACTCCTTAAGTATTTTTTTTTTGTTTGTGTTTTTTTATCAGCTCCGTTTAAACAGCCAAGGATCTTAAGATGTAACATAGACACATTTTAGTAAATTGCGAGGGCTATATAATTCTGTGATTTATTTAAAATAGTCCACATAAAACGGTTGATTTTTGGACGCAATATGTCGTGAGAACAGTGATATACTTAAACTTTACTATACATTTCGTAGTCAACATCTATACTGTGAATGGTTTCCTCATGTGAAAAGGTATGATGTATTAGCCTACATAACTTGCCAGTATAGACAGGGGCTTCATATTTAGGGGAAACATCATATTTGGCCTGATTGTTGACTAAGATCTGACTCAATGTGCCAAGTATGGGATTTGTTTTTGAACCTCAGCATTACATTTGTTACAAATCATTATTAACAATTTAGAATATTGTTTAAAACGAAAAATGCATGTAGTGGCGGATTACAGCCGAGAATTGGGCAATAGCCTACATGGCCAGTGTTCTGGTCATTTCACATTTCCTGCACATTTCACATTACTTGGGAACATGGAAAAACAAAAATACTTAAATTAAATTATGTTAAGGGAGACTGAAGAAATTGAAGAACACAGACATGGTTTTATTTTTCTTCTGAAAACGTCTCCAACTAATGTGAGATTTTGGGTTCACATAAAGGTTGTCATGTGGCAGGAGACTCATGTCCACAAATGAGCAGATAACAATTAAACAATTTCCTCGTTTCCGGCGGCTGCCACAAAGCACAAAAGTGTCATAAGTTTTTCTCATATGCTACACGGTTATAATTCCTCATAGGTAAAACTTTGAAAGCCTTGTAGGCAAACCAAATTCACATATTACATTTTACATATTCTTGACCAAGTTTCTTTTCACTTTGTGGAAATAATAACAATCTATTGAGTGGTAGAATGGAGTATGATCCTCTGGAATTAAATGCACTTTAATTATTGACTGGCCTATATTAACTAGAACAGTTTGCACCAAATTGCTCACCTTGATTATAGATACCTGAAGTTGTATCTTTGAAGTGGACTGAAATCTTGCAGGAGAAAGGTATTCGTGCTATCGTTTGTGTTTTAAGTAATTAAATAAAGATGGGTGAATTTGGGGGGAAAAACAGCGTCTTATGTGCTTCATATTACCACCATGTATTTTGAATGTGTCACGGGGAAAACGGGTTGTGGGAAAGTATAATGGTATACTGGAACTTTGTGCGGCTTATTCAGTAGCCGTTTGATTAGCCAACTCCAAGAAGAAGTGGCTGTTTTTTTTACTCTTTGGCCCTTAGTAGTTCTCAAAGTGTTCTCTGTCAGGCTCCACTTCCTTAATAATTATTTACAGTACAGACGGATGCCTGTAAAACTTTATGGCCCTGACGCGTCATAAAACTTTACAGCTTTCCCAAACACCGCTCAAACAACGACAATTGTTTCCTGTCTAGCGAAACAGATGCACTTTCAGGAAGGCTATGAATACAGGAGAAAACGCTTATTCCATTTGATGTGTCCAGTCTGTTAATTTTGCTAAAATATTAAGTTAATCACCCAAGGTTGACGAAATTAATATAATTTTCCCAGGGAAAAGTAAACTTTTAATCAAAATCAAAAGCAGCAGTTGAACTAGAAATACTATATTCTTCTCTAAGGCTATTTCCAGGAACATTCAACACAATATCTAACTTGTGTGACAAGTAAAAGCTTTCTTTTAGTCCTTTTGAATTATACACCAACGTTGGACCAGAAACTATATATTTATAATTTATTTATCAGTTGGCATGAACTCAAAACAGGTGCAAACATGACTTCTTCCCTAATGTCACGTGTGTTTCTGACATAACTTTTCGATAAAAAACATACATTTATGGTTCCACTTTTGAGGTGAACGTGCACTAAACCGTCACTTTTAAATTTCTACCGTTGAAACTGGTGCTTTGATCATTTTCAAAACCTCTGGTTCTGGTTTGATTTCATTTTTAAGGTGAACTATCTTGTCTATCTGTAATAGTAGCCTACATGCCTTGCCTCCACGAACCTACACCGGGAACAGTGACACCATGTAAAAAAAAAAAAAAAGCCTTCATTACGCAGCATCTGTCTCATCCATATCAACACAGGTAACAGTGATGGACAACCCCTCCCCTCCTCATGCCCTTTCACATCTGAATGAGTCATTTCCATTAGATGATAAACTGTTGTCTACCCTGCAGTCTTCTGCGACTTCTTGGTATAGTATTTTCCAAACACTATTAACATGTCAAACCCTGTTCCATGTCAGAGAGAATGAAACGAACATTACTCACCTCTTCGGTATTGTGGTTATAGTTCCCTCAAGAGGTCCTGTGTCTGACATCCCTATCCAGACCTATCGGGAATGTCACTTTCAGGCTTAACGCGTAGTCGTTTTTTTGTTGTTGTATTGGATAGCCTACTTTTTTGTTTCCGTCTGTCTGTCTTTTGTACTTTTAAACTTTTGGAGGTTGTGTATGCAGAAGGGCCTAGGGCGCTGACCCTGAGTGGCTCGCGGGGAACACGTGATGCCATTAAAGTTAGTTGTATGGTTTGGGAGAGCTGACAACCCAGCCCCTCGATATATTTACATCATATGTAATCTTAACTGTCGTGAATCGCAGCTGTTGGACGCTCTTATCTGAGTGGACGGAGGGGTATGAGGCGTTTAGTGAAGATTATCTAGTCCTCAATCCTCTGCACTCTCATCGTTTGACTCGGGAAAATGGTTCCCAGACGGTGCAGTAAGTTAATAATCTTGTTTATCTTGCTGGTAATGAAATAGACACCTGCCCCTTGTAACACCAGGGGTGGTAATTAATACTGTAATTTTAATGTTAGCCTGAGAAATACCTTGGTGATCTGGCGCTAATGGTTTTCAATTAGGCTCTTTACATGTTGGCATTTTCTCTCTACTCAGATTACTTTTAAAGGTAGACTAGTTACATGTGGTATGGATGTGATACTGTGGGGGTTAACAGTTCAGTATAGGCTACGTACGTTTCCTTTAGGGCTTTGTAGCGTGTAGCATATCGGAAGCCCCCTGTGTTCTCTTGACGTGTGTGTGGTTGTCGTTACATAATTAGACTTCAACATTGCAATTGTAGGCTATCAACTACATTTCCAAATTTTAACACAGCTCACTGTATTGGATAGTAGTGTGTCTCTGTGTGCGTGTGTGTGTCTGTGTGGGGGGAGTCTACAAAGAAACCATTGTGCTCCTATCAGGCTACTTAGAATCTAGGTTTCTATCAAATTGGCGACAGATATATATTCTAAAATCCTCATAAAGATGTATAGTCTGTATGATGACATTATTATGGATAAGAGAAAGAATATTTGTATTTGTCAAGCATCGATCATCATGTCACCAGAATAAGACCCTCGATATTTATTGTCAAGGAGCATCTAGACCACAATGCACTTTCACCACTCTGTGAAGTTCATCATAACTTAATTTCAGATGTATTCTAATAAACTGCATGGTTTCCCGAGTCATAGTGGGAGGACCACACACCAATTAATTTGACCGACAAAAACAGTACACCATGTCGAATGAACAAATTATTTGTCGCATTTATACAATTGTACCAAAACTTCCTGTTTCCATCACAGCTGTCGTGAATTGTTTAAATATAATGTAGGACTTTACTCGCATAAAAACGGTGGTTAGTAAGAGAAATTATTCCATATCAAAAGTTTTAGCAAGCATAACAGCAGGTTGGACCATTAAAACCCCGTGATGCCTGCCAGTTTCGCAGGCATCCATTCATTTACTGAACACAGGAACAGATTGTGCAAATCAAATTTTCCGGCACTCTGAATTTAACTTAAAAAATCCCAGCTGGGTGGCCTCGTGGTTTCCTTGTGTTTAACGTTAGATGCTTTTGGTTTTGGTTCAATAGACAGGTTTTACAAGTGATGATTTGTTTAATTATTTGTTTGATGTTTGTTGTGAAGAGTGGCGACCTGTCATTCAGGGCAGGTTTTAGCAAAACAAATATTATTAGCCAAAAAATATATATGTATATAATCACTTTTTTTTAGTAAGGCAGCTCCAAAATGCAGGTGTTTCAGACAAGCTCAGTGCTTTCTGTGGTGGTGGGGCAAGACAGCAGAAAAAAAGGAGCGTTGCGCCGTGATTGCCTCAGTGTTCTGTCACTCATGGGGACACTATGTCACCGCCAAGTCTAACCGTAGACCTCGAGCCACAGATAAAATGAGTCAAATCACATTTTATCTGCAGTAGCTTTGATTGGACTGATCATGTCAACATCATTCTTTCAAAATCTTTGCTAGCAGTCATCATCATGAATCAAGTCGACAATCTACTGGCAAATCCTTTTTAATCCTTGTCAGATTAAGATAAATAATGAAGATAAATTATAGATAAAACGTATCGGTGCTCATCAGCCATTGGACATAAACATTACACAACAAGTTGGATATCGCAAATTCAACAATGAGTGGTTTGGAAGGAATCAGTGACAGTGGCTAACTGCAAGCATTGCAAAGCAATCACTAGCTTGCTATTCAGTGGAGTGGCTGTGTGGTCCCAAGTCTGGGATTAAGGAGCTCTTTTCCAAGTTTTAAATGATAAACAATGAAGCATGATTTGCGCTGCGCTCAAAACAACTGTTAACTCGGAACTGTGAAAACTTGAGTTCAAGACAACTGGGAAGTCGGGAATAAACAAGCTTTTGAACGGTCATCCAACTCAGAATTTTAAACCCGGCCTCTTTCTTGAGCTACTTCATCATGATTCAACCTTGGTTTTTTTTTCAAGTTCCCTGTTGTCTTGAAAGCACAATTAATCCAGAGAATGGCAGGCTTTGATGTCAAAATTTGCCCACAAAGGACCGCAGCACCACCTTCCTGTTCAAGTGAGCACAGCACAACAAGATGAGTCCAAAAATGTATTGTATGCTGCTGCATAAATTATGTAATATGCCAGGGAGATATGTATACCGTGGCTAAGAAAGTAATACTAAGTGTATGTTGTGTAGTAAACTGTTAGTAGCCCATGTGCCTCACCCTAATCATTTGGTCTATTTACTCCTCTTAATGTCACCTACTGTTCTGACTTGGTGGTGCACATGTAGCCTATAACCTGTTTTAGAGAAACGTAATCATCAAATATTGTAAAAGCTTTCATTGTCTGGTTATATGCCCCCTTTATTTATCCTACGGTTCTGACTTGGTGTACACGGAGAACACTGTACGAACAGCCCTGAATTCTGTCGCTGTACATTTCAAAAGTGCTAAACAAATAGTTATATTGATTACGTCCGTCCTAGCTCGCTCATTAATGTCTTAATCGAAATTACGGATTGCCTTTTATCCGCTTGTCATCCTCTTATGCCATAGTTTGTACATCTCAATTGTCAGTAGAAACCATATTTGTTTAAGCAAGTCAGCCATATCAGCTATGTTTTTTTTAAAGGCAGTAAATGAGGCTGAATGAACTGTTTCGCTGCCAGACAAGGCTCTGCTGATGTGTGTAGCAGTGGTAAGATGTTGGGACTGCTGTTGGGACAGCTTTATGAAGGCCCTAACAGTTTGTGGGCACAGTTTGTCACCATTATAGTGCAATTCATGTATTGTTTAGTGTTGTGTTGTGTAGTGGCTTTGCTGGCATGCATACCACTATTATTATTTTTTGCACCACCAAGATTTACATGTTAAAATTGCCACTGGTTGTAAATAGTTTCCCCCATAGGCTGTATGGGAGTTTCCATGAGTAGCCTAGCTTAGGCTTCAATAGTAGCCTAGGAAATGTATACAGGAGCTAATTTCTAAATAAATTGAATATCAACAAAACATTTCAATATTGGTGGGATGAAAATGTTACATGACATATACAGTCAGCGCCAGATCCCTATTATGGTTCAAGATATAACGATTGGGTCACGTGATGTTATGTCTGATTGACTGCTCTCTACAGACTGCTGCAAGTCTGGCCAAATTAACATAACATTGGACTGGTACCTGTGATATTCAATGTTATAATGAGACTACTACAGGCCACCACTATACATTTCGAATGATCTTGATTCTAAAATGAAACGTTTAGTTTGTTATGAGGTTCCGCAGGGGTGTAATATGGTTATGTTGGGCATGCTTATAGTATTGTGTAATTGAAGCCTGTTTGATGGTTCGTCAGAGGGCATAGCAGATTAGTGATCCGTTCCTTGAAAGCGACCGCTCTAGTCTTCAGCTCAGTGCGGATGTTGCCTGTAATCCATGGCTTCTGGTTGGGATATGTACGGATGGTCACTGTGGGCGAGGGAGAGCTTTGTATGCGTTTCTGTGTGTGGAGTAAAGGTGATCTAGAGTTTTTTTCGCATCTAGTCGCACAGGTGACATTCTGGTAGAAATGAGGTAAGACTAATTTCAGTTTTCCTGCATTCAAATGGCAGGCCACTAGGAGCACCGCCTATGGATGAGCATTTTCTTGTTTGCTTATGACCCTATACAGGTTGTTGAGTGCGGTATTAGTGCCAGCATCGGTTTGTGGTGGTAAATAGACAGTCCCCTGAAAAAATATAGATGAAAACTCTATTGGTAAATAGTATGTATACAGCTTATCATGAGGTATTCTAATGAGGTGTTCAGTACGACTGTTTGATCACGCTCTCTGTAGCTTATATAAGTAAACAGGTTAAAGGTAAATTTACTGAACACCTCCCTCTGCAACTGGATCCTGGACTTCCTGACGGGCCACCGCCAGGTGGTGAAGGTAGGCAACAACACTACGCTGACCCTCAACGCCGGGGCCCCTCAGGGGTGCATACTTAGTCCCTTCCTGTTCTCCCTGTTCACCTACAACTGCATGGCCGTGAAAGACTCCAACACCATCATTAAGTTTACCGATAACGGTGCTAGGCCTGATTAGGGTGAGACAGCCTATAGAGAGGAAGTCAGAGACCTGGCAGTGTGTTGCCAGGACAACAACCTCTCCCTCAACATCAGCAAGACAAAGGAGCTGATCGTGGACAACAGGAAACGGAGGGCCGAGCACGGCCCCATTCACATCGATGGGGCTGAAGTGAAGGATCTATCATGGTCCAAACACACCAAAACAGTCACGAAGAGGGCACAACAATGCCTCTTCTCCCTCAGGAGGCTGAAAAGATTTGGCAAGGGCCCTCAGATCCTCAAAAAGTTCTACAGCTGCACCATTGAGAGTATCTTGATTGGCTGCATCACTGCTTGGTATGGCAACTGCTTGGTATCCGACCACAAGGTAGTGTGTATGGCGCAGTACATCACTGGGGCGAGCTCCCTGCCATCCAGGACCTCTATACCAAAGACTCCAGCCACCCCAGTCATGGAATGTCCTCTCTGCTATCGCAAGGCAAGCATGACCCTGAACAGCTTCTACCCCCAAGCCATAATACTCCTAAATAGTTTGTCTGAATAGCTATTTGGTTAACTATTTAACTATCTGCATTGACCCTTTTTGAACTTTTTTTTGCCTCATCACATATGCTGCTGCTACTGTTTACTATCTGTCACTTTATTCCTAGTTATATGTACATATCTACCTCAATTACCTCGTACCCCTGCACATCGACTCGGTACTGGCACCCCTTGTATATAGCCAAGTTATCGTTACTCATAGTGGAACTAATATTATTTTTATTATTACGTGTTTTACTATTTTCTCTATTTCTCTCTCTCTGCATTGTTGGGAAGGGACCCTAACTAAGCATTTCACTGTTAGTCTACACCTGTTGTTTTTTTACGAAACGTGTGACAAATACAATTGTATTTATTTTATTTGATCAGTTAACTGGAGGGTGATAACCTGGTTACCTAGGTCTAAAACATATGCCGATTTAATTTAATGATAATAATAATACAACGTCAGGCCTGAGACAATATATCTGTGCTGCTGCTGCATGAGGTCAATAGTAATTGGATCACGTTTGAGGAGATCTGGGTGGCCTAACTATTCCATTGGTATTTATGGGAACTACTGTAAATTGTATATCTGATGTTGATAATGACCGTTTAACTTGAAGGAAATAGGTCTATGAGTAGAAAGTGTCAAAAAAGTGTATTTCGTCTGCTCTGGGGGAGGACCTTTTTTGAGTAATATTTAGCATGCTTCTTGGAGAGAAAGATCACGGATTTACAGCCAAGTGTAACTTTGACAGTAGCATACAGGCAGCTCGGTGGCAAAAATTCTGTATTTCAAATGACAGTACACCTTGTAATGACAAGGGATTGGTGCAAGCAGGTTGGCTACTAGGTAAAGTGTTTCCAAACATTACAGCATATGAATGAATGTTTTGTGTTTTAAATCACTTCCACTTATAGACGCGTAAACAAATGCTTCCAAACTGGAAGCGACTGCAGGGAAAAACAGACCAAAAGGACATAATAACAATCAACCTTTTAAGGTTTAAGGTCAATTTATTTGGTTATTCCAAAATTCTATAATATTAAAATTTCAAATGAAGTATAGTTCAACTTCAAAAATAATATTTTAAGGTTTAAGACTTGCTGCCACTCCAATCTCTCCCTTATTGAAATTGATGGGGCACTATAACCACATAGTAGTAAAATTGGTACAGCATTCTCACTTGGGTTCAACAAATATAGCCTCTTACAGCCAGAGCCAGAAACAATAATAGCATGCAGGTTTTTTGGCACTCTAAAGATAGGGTACGGAACTGTATTCTGTGGGGTGGGATTACACTACCATTCTAAATACAGCTAATCTTTCCACGCCCACAACATTTTCCCACAATGCACCATCATTTTTGGTATGCTGCAATAAAACATTTGAGTATTACAAGAACTACCGTATAATTTAAAATGATCCATTACAGTGTATAAAATAACTAATTCTAATACTGAGCTATATTGTATGCACAAAAAAATGAAATTATATGATTTTATACTAATAAAATTGTTTAGACAATTAGATTTTGTTCAATAAGTATTATATTTTCTCAAAAAGGTAGGGGTCAAAAGCATTGACATCCCTAAAGATTATTATAATGTAGTCAAAAGCTTTGTATTTTGGTCCCATATTCCTAGCACGCAATGACTACATCAAGCGTGTTGTAACTCTACAAACAGTTTGTTTTGGTTGTGTTTCAGATTTTTTTTTGCTCAATAGAAATGAATGGTAAATAATGTATTGTGTCATTTTGGTGTCACTTTAATTGTAAATAAGAATATAATATGTTTTAATATAAACACTTCTACATTAATGTGGATGATACCATGATTACGGATAATCCTGAATTAATTTTGAGTAACGAAGAGTGAGAAAGTTACAGAGGGTCAAAGGATCATACCCCCAAAACATGCTAACTTCCCTTGTATTGGTAATGGTGAGAGGTTAGCATGACTTGGGGGTATGATCTTTGACCCTCTCTAACTTTCTCACTCATCATTATTCACGATTCATTCAGGATTATCTGTAACGATGCTACAATGCATGTCCATGTCAATTCCACCATTTACTCAAATCAGTGGTGTGCCACCTCTAATATTTCTACGCTCAAACATGTGTATTAATAACATGATGTCTTTACTGCATTTTTACAATGACAATAGGCCTAACCCTTAAAATGAATGATATGCATCAAATTACAGTTTCCATCAGGGCCACGTTTCTCTGGATCTGTCCCTGCATGCTATATACTTATTTTGTGCATGTACCTCTGAATTATTAACTCCTCTACTCACTTATCCAACCCTTAACAACATTTAGAACCGCCTATGCCTCAGTTATTAAATCAGTACCATCAATAATCAAGTATGCTATCATATTGCATCTAAATACTCCCTTCAACTTTCACTTTTAAGTGAAAGCCTTTGTTAACTGAACAGCTTATTAGTTTCTATAGTAGCCTAACTTTTTTTTTTTTTTTAAACCTAATATTGTATTGTGTTAGATCACACGTGGGGCAGTGGTCTAAGACACTGCATCTCAGTACTAGAGGCGTCACTACAGACAACCTGGTTCAAATCTAGACTAAATCACAACCGGCAGTGATTGGGAGTTCCATAGGGCGGCGCACAATTGGCCCAGCGTCGTCCGAGTTTGGCCGGTGTAGGCCGTCATTGTAAATAAAAATGTGTTCTTAACTGACTTGCCTGGTTAAATACAAAATTTCCCCATTATTAAAATGAGTTTATTGCTTTAACAAACGATTACAATATAGGCTAATCATCTCTGAAGATTCATCATCAATATCGACCTCGAGTACACATCAGTCCTTGATAGGCCAGAAACACATTTTGTGTACCTGCGAATGTCATTATTGTTTACCTCACTGTTTTCAGTGAATGCTATGGCAACAGGTGAAGGGATGCTCAGTAAGCTTGTCTGTTTGATTGGATAAAATAGCATGCCATTGGTCTATTACTGCAATCAATTGAAAGTGCTTTTCAAGTGGGTATCACCACCAACTCACAACGTTTCAGGAAATTGCTAAATGTACAGTCTCTGCCCCGCATAAAACCCATAAACCCGAAGGTGGAGGATGCAGACAGAGTAGTACTTTTTCCAAAAGCATGCGTTGAGTTGAAGTATCCTACACATTGCAACAGAGCCCATATGATTTCTATAGATTCAAGAAATGTCAATTTGCCATAATAAAAATAAGATGAGTTACTCAAGGGATTCATTTTTCCATCTCTACCTATACTCAGTTATTGAACGAGGTAACAGATCTAAATGGCATTTTGAGACAAATTTAATTGGTGATTCTTCATCAATAACTCCTTGGCAGTGAACTATTGGAATGAGTCAAACGCAAGAGGTGAAACGCCGGTCAAGCTGTCTAACAGTTAATATTAAAATGTGGCTTCCGCGAGAATGGGTGCGAGAGAGAAAGGGGAAGGGAAATAAAGCAAGTCTTGTTCCCTCACATATAAACCTAAAGGAAATTACTTTATAGATAGCCTCTCTTAGACTAGGGTATTTGTATCAAGCAGGCTACAGTTCTCAAATATGAAACAAAACCATATAGACGAGGGTGGCTAAAGCCAATTACTTCCTTATGAAAATGCTGCTTACTCTTATTCTTCATATTAATATCATTATTTCTCTTGAGGTTTACATTTATTCAGTGTAGCTTACATTTAAGGCATTTTTCTGGGAGTTCACATACTTGATGTCTTGCATAGGCATAGTCTATTTAGTTTGTTCAGTGTACCACACTCGGGTTACCCAACGGTCAGTATGGTAATGAGGAACACAATAAACCCTCGGGGATAATAGAAAGTCATTTTTCATCTCTACTGTCACGTGGCCGCTTTGTGTCCTCTGTTTTTCAAAACAGAATATTTATGATTAGGAAGGGGGACACACCCGCAAGGTTATATTCAGTGCCATTTTGAAAGATATTTGACAATAAATGTGAGTTTTGCGCATGCATATTCACTTGTTTGTTGTGTGTTTAGGCTACGTCTTGCAGTTCCTTTGTGTAGCCTAAGCCTATACATTCCAGGAGTAGGCCTAACATATTAGGACATTCAGCTAAAGGCATACATTTTGTGCAACAAAGATTTGAGGGTGGAGAGAAGCAGCGCAGAGGTCACAGGGTTTTGCCTCTACTTGGTCATCTATCCCACTGTGCACACCACGTCATTTCAATGTGGAAATGGGGGTAATATTTGGTTGAGACAATGATCAATGAGATTTCAACCTTTATTCACCTACTCAAAAAGACAGCCAGAAGTTTGATGAATTCCCAATGTGTTATCACTATGATTTCAACCTTCTAAAAGCACAACCACATTCCAATAGAAAAACAATGTCTGATCTTTGGTTTAGTTGTCATCAACAAAGAGCAAATGGGAATATAATGTCAGATATTTGGTATTTAAACAACTGTGTTATCAGTATGCTTCATCTAAAAGCACAACCAAATGACTTGGATAGCAGGTGAGATTACATTAAAAGTACAGGGTACAAGTGATCAATGCTGTTCGAGATTCTGCACAGATTATTATAGCAAGTGTGAAGAGCTCCACTGACCTACAACCTTTGCGTGCTATGTTGAACATGCAAGCGTTCTATGATTACATAAGGCATTTATATTTTCAGTAGGCTAACTGCAAAATGTGGACATGGATGTTACTCATTTTAAGGTTGAATAAATACTGTTACATTAGGTAAGAAAACCATAACTTTTGGAAATGTACTGTATTGAAATAGTATTATTGATTTGTGTTTGGTTGACAACACAACCAAATATCAACATTTAAAAGGATATCGAATGCTTGGATCGTTTCATCAGAGGCACTGACTTAATCATATTGTTTAACTTGTATTTTTGGTTTAGTTGGAGAGGTGAATCCAACATATCATTTGTTAACTTGTAGACAAGTTAATAGGCTATTTGCCGTGTTGTAAAAGTTATATTGATGCGAGAATCGACGCTGGAGATGAGAAGCAGGTACGGGGAGTAACATTTAATACGGACATCAAACAGAACAGAAACAGCGTCAGAACCAGGATACAAACATCACATACGACAATTTAATGCTGAAGCGGGGAATGAAGCTGGGGAACAGACAGATATAGGGAAAGTAATAACACATCATTGAGTCCAGGTGTGTCCAATAATCGCTGATGCGCGTGATGAGGGAAGCAGGTGTGCGTAATGATGGTGGCAGGAGTGTGTAGTGCAGGGCAGCCTGGCGCCGCCAGGGAGGGAATGCTGCAGCAGGCGTG
This sequence comes from Thymallus thymallus, assembly GCA_023634145.1. NCBI lineage: Eukaryota > Metazoa > Chordata > Actinopteri > Salmoniformes > Salmonidae > Thymallus > Thymallus thymallus. The sequence goes on along the minus strand of CM042409.1, from coordinate 36,152,256 downwards.
ACAATTTAACTGTGTTTGGTTGTCAACGCAACCAAATATCAACATTTGAAGCAGATTCTTTCGATGTATTTTTGCAACTGATCTAGTCTACAAATTAACAATTGATAAGTTGGATTGATATCTCCATCTCAATCAAAAATCTAAGTTAAAGAATAGGACTCAATCTAATCAAACTTTAAATGCACTTCAAATAAAGTTTGATTTGATTTAGTACTATTCTTTAACTTGGATTATTGGTTGTGATGGAGACGTAACTCCAACATTTGTATGATTAACATGAAGATTAAATTTGAAATCAACCAAAGCTTGAAACCCTGGGCCTAATATATATTGTCTATTTTTAGTTGAACCCTTGGTTGAATTGGAACAATAGCTGTTGATGACTTTGCAACGTTGATACAACCAGTTTGTGCACAGTGGGATGGGTCTAATAGTTGACACAAACGGCGTCTTATTGTTGCGGAAATGTCTTAAATGTTTAGGTTTTCTGTGTCCATCCTGATAGATAACTTTATTCACTTCCAAAGCTATGATGACAGAAATGTTGAATTATTACCACAACACACATTATAGTATTATGTGCACCGATTAATAGCATATACTATATGTCAAGATATAGGCCGCGAGGTGTTGTGTTGTGCGTATTGACACTTTATAACCTATAGGCTGTGAGAAAGTTTACAAGCCGAATAGGCCTATATCTTCTCCTGAATGCAATGTCCTACTGCCATTGGCCTATGCTTCTTATTATTCTGAGTGGGATTTATTAACAGTTATTTCCAGTTTTCACAATCACAGCTCGCAGCATTGGAATGCAGTTCAAGTCGTCTATATGCACCCTGTAGAACCGAATTTGTGTTAACAATACACAACCGCAAATTCGCCTCTACGGGAATACATGGGCGATTTCAATACCTCATCTGTGTCAGATAGAACGTCCGTCAAGAACATCTGATAATGCTTCAATGGATGTGAGCAAAAGTCTAACCTTTGGAAGATGGAGAAGGAGGGAGAAGATTGGGCAGCAAAGAGAGAGAGGGGGAGAGAGGGAGCAAGATAGAGGGAGAGAGAAGAATGGTAAAGAAACCGTAAAGCACGCGTGCAAGCGGGGATCATTTGAAGCTATTGATTTACTGCTTTTTACAGCCCAATAAAACTCAGACAACATTCAACCAGGAGCCTTCAATATCAGCGGGCGGGCCCGCGATTCTAATAAATAAGACATGCTAACTTTTATGTGTCGTTTTTATTTTTATCCGATAAAAACTGACACAGCAATGATGCCTATTATTTAGGAAGTAGAGACAGTTAACCTGGAGGTTCAACTCTCAGTCGCTCTGATATAGGACTGTGAGAGGGACTCCGTCTGTAACCCGCCAGGCCATTATCACTCATAGGGTCATTATACAAACAATAACTGCTAGTCCATTGCAAGTACAGCTGCCATGTAGGCTACTCCTAATATTACCACCACTACCACGGCCTAATGCTAGACTATTCTGTCTTCGGTCTTCGCAAGATGGTAAAAAATTGCAATGACAATATAGTTGTGTTATAGCAAGCCTACAATAGGCTAAATCAAATTGAATTGGTCACATAGAACAGGTGCAGACATTACAGTGAAATGCTTAAATACGAGCTCATTCCCAACAGTGCAGTAATGGTCTAATAGCCTATTACGCATTATATTATAATTATTAGTCTATTCATATCGTGAGAAGTAGCATTAGCAGGAGGCCTACTATAATCCTGTTAGTGGCCTAGTACTGGTAGTAGCATCATCTTCATTTGTTTAGAATGCTTGATTGATGTGTTAATTTACAAATTGTTTAATTACATCTTTGCGTACTGGTCTCAAACAGATTGGTTTGTCGATTACCAATACTGCCCAATTATTTAGACGTTTAGTGTGTTATAAGAATGTGGCCGTTTTCCCAAAATCCCCCTTTTCTCCAGATAGAACTATGTGCTTTCTTATATCAATCAGTGTTAGCCATTGGGTTATGAGAACGACTATTTCCGCTGTAATGGTTTAAGAATGTATCTCTGCCCGCATACTCACACAGCCTATTTCTGCCCTATTTAGTAATTTCATACTGATTTTCATCGAAGAGCGAGGCCTAACCTCGAGAAAACACTCACACCTATACAAAGGGTACAAAAAGATTCGAATTAATATTTGGTTCCTTATCCGGGAACTACCTCGCCAGCTGCCATTGGATTGCAGTGTCACGTGGTTAAAGTAACTTTACAGGGTCTCTTGCTAGTAGGAGGTCTTTATGGACCAGAAAAACGACAAAGGTAGAAAAAATATTTTTCACTCCAAAAATTAATGATCATGAGCTCGTATTTGATGGATTCTAACTACATCGATCCGAAATTTCCTCCTTGCGAGGAATATTCACAAAATAGCTACATCCCAGAACACAGCCCTGAATACTACAGCCGCACGAGAGACACTGGCTACCAGCATCACCACCAGGAGTTGTATCCTCCGCGAGTGACCTACCAGGAGCGCCCGTATAACTGTGTAAGCATCCCCGAGCCCGAGCCCCAGACTGGCCATGGGCTTACACACTCGGGGAATCTGCTCGCGGGGAAGGCACAGACAGCTCCACGTGAACCCTTGCCACCGTTACCCACAGCCCCTACGACCCCGCCGATTGCGCCGCCTGCTTGCATCCAAGCCACCCCGGAGCATCCCATCAGCTCTACCTCGGCTAAGCAGCCTGTAGTGTACCCATGGATGAAGAAAATCCACGTCAGTACCGGTAGGCAATCTGTGTTATTATTCTCATAACTCGCTCTCCCTCCCTCTCGCACACTCTCTTCCCCTGTTTGACCCTTATTTTACCGAGATCGCCTGCCTATAACCGGCTCGTGCTACGTACGTTGTGAGAGAGCAGCCCCTTTGAAATGGCACATATGAGGAGGATTTACGAGTCAGCATTGGCAATTACACCCGCCATAAATTTTATAGCGGAGGCACTAGTCTGGACAGCCATATTGCCGTGTGGCTTTTTCTGTTATGTAGCCTATGTGTCAGAGGGAGGAGAGAGTGAGAGAGAAAAAGAGGGATAAGATTTTTTTTTAAATTATTTGTAATGTTTAATAAATAATTCAGCTGCTCCCTCGTCGTGGATAAAGTGCTACCCACGAGTCGAGTCCCTAACTGTGAAATATTGGATTCCACTCTCCATTCACCGCGCTTTTTCTTTTCATATTTCAATTCACGCCAATCTTGCTTCCCTCCTTTTCCTTCTTCTTTTCCTTTCCTTTCTCCTCTCTTTTCTATTTACCTCTCCAAACCTCTCAGCGAATCCCAATTACAATGGAGCAGACGCAAAGCGGTCCAGGACTGCTTACACTCGCCAGCAGGTCTTAGAACTGGAGAAGGAGTTCCACTATAACCGCTACCTAACTCGGCGAAGACGCATCGAGATTGCCCACACCCTGGTTCTCTCGGAGCGCCAGATCAAAATTTGGTTTCAGAACCGAAGGATGAAGTGGAAAAAAGATCATAGGCTACCCAACACGAAAGTGAGATCCTCCTCCAACACTAACGCGATCTCCGGGTCCACCACAGTGTCAACAACATCCAGCACTCTTCCGCGTGCGGTGGGCTCCAACACCGTGCCTGCTTCCGAGGAACTCTCTCGAGTGTCCGTAGTCGAACGAAACCAGGATATTACAAGGTTATAGACACACAATAATATCTGACAAATAGGAAGAAAACACAACGAATTATTTATAAAAATACATATAATTTTTTATATATTTGTTCCTCGTAGTGTTCTTGTGCGTAAAATGTTTTTTCCTCTCAGTCCACACTTATTCACGTATGCATGTTATATAGCATGAATTACTGCAGATACCAATGCATTATTAAGGTCATCAGGGTTAATTTATTTATGATAGGAATTGTTTTATTTTTTTGTAAAACATTTTTGACGAACAATAATGGACATTATCAATGTATTTGAATGTCAATAGACCTACATGCACAATAGTTTTATTTATTCTCAGAAAAATAATGGTAGGGTAATTTATTTATTTTTGTATCTCAGAAGTGACAGTAACGATAGCAAGTATACGTACCATTAAAACAAAAATATTGCAATAGCCTACATGTGAATCAGTGAAATGTTGTGAATTATTTTTCAGCACAACCTCTTATCAGGAAAAGTGAATCTTAGGTAATGAGTGTAGTGTGTTTTGTGATTGCATTTTTGTGATTTAGATTTATTTGAATTGATCAGATGCAACAAAATAGGTTTAGTGTATTTGTGATAATCGTAGTGGTCAATAAAACAGTGTCGAGTAGTTTCAAATTCGTTTGTCATCTTTATTTACGTATTTAGGGCAAAAACCTATTCTATATTCATTTGGCCTTCCCTGTTTTGAAGTTCATCCATGTAAGAGATGGGGAACACTTGAGCGTCCCCAACGAAGAAGTGCTCGGACCATAAAGTGGTAGTCATTGGAATAACTGATCATAACTTCCCTGAGAAGGGCAAAGTGTTTTCCGAGTCATCTCGCATGAATAGCCCTTTCAGAGTCACCAAAAGGTAGAAAATATTTTTATAAATTTCAGATTAACATCATGCACTCTTTAAACGAGTGTAGACTAACAGGGAAATGCTTAATTATGGGCCCTTCCCAACAATGCAGAGATAGTGAAATAATACAAAAGTAAAACACTTAATAATAAAAATAATATTAGTTCCACTATGAGTAACGATAACTTGGCTATATACAAGGGGTGCCAGTATCGAGTCGATGTGCAGCGGTACGAGGTAATTGAGGTAGATATGTACATATAACTAGGAATAAAGTGACAGATAGTAAACAGTAGCCGCAGCATATGTGATTTAGTGCCAAAAGGGTAAATGCAGATAGTCCGGGTAGCTGTTTGCTTAACTATTTAACAAACAATTTAGCAGTCTTATGGCTGGGGGGTAGAAGCTGTTCAGGTTCCTATTGGTGGTTAATCCCTTGCTGTACAGGGAGTACCGGAGGGGACTAAGCACACACCCCTGGGGGGCCCCATGTTGATGGTCAGCGTGGAGGATTTATTGTTGCCTACCCTCACCACCTAGGGGCGGACGTCAGAAAGTCCAGGATCCAGTTGCATAGGGAGGTGTTGTGTCCCAGGGTCCTTAGCTTAGAGTTATAAGACCCAGTGCAGCTTCGTAACCTACAGATTCACAATAAATACACTTGGTATATGTAAGAGTTGTTTACAATATTCCAAGGAGCATTCCAAGCCATGTTCACATGCAAATAACACTTGATATCTATAGGCTATCTGTAGTGCTCAAGGGGATGACCCAAGTGCTCCCAAGTGGGATCTCAATGCTAGAGGCGTCACTACAGACAAACTGGTTCAAATCCAGGCTGTATCACAACCGGCTGTGATTGGGAGTCCCATAGGGCGGTGCACAATTGGCCCAGCGTCGTCTGAGTTTGGTCGGTGTAGGCTGTCATTGTAAACAAGAATTTGTTCTTAACTGACTTGCCTGGTTAAATAAAGGATAAATAAAATAAAAATTACATTCCAGAGAAAAAATACTAAAAGGTTTACAAAGTCTGGTATGACAACAAAATCATAAATCCTGGATTAATAGGTCCTTAGTGAATTATTATAATGTGTTAATAAGCAGATACATTTCTACAGATTGTGGTGTTAACTGCCTAAGGCCCAAATACTGCTAGTTATCATCACCTACAGACTGAATGTGTACAGTTTGAACAGTCTTGGGCCTTAGCTTATTCTATATCTTAAAGATCCAATGCAGCCATTTCTATCTCAATATCAAATCATTTCTGGGTAATAATTAAGTAACTTACTGTGATTGTTTTCAATTAAAATTGTCAAAAATAAACAAAAATAGCTTCTTAGCAATTTCTCAAGCAAGAATTTAGCTAGGACTGTCTGTGAGTGGTCTGAGTGGGGAGGCTAGCAGTTATTGGCTGACAGGTTTTGAACTGTCTTTATTATTGGTCTATTAATTAATTTACCGGCTCATGATGTCAGCAGGCAGGACAAAACTCCATCTCACCAAAACAGGCTGAAATTTCAGGAGGTCTTTTCAAACAGCTCTTACACTTTAATGTCATTATCATAATTCTCACAATTTCACAGTATTATTCCAACCTCATAGTGTGGAAATATATAAATAAATCACAGGAAAATCACGTTTTTGACTGCACTGTGCCTTTAATCCACATTTCTCCATATTAGCATGGACCACTCAACTCCTTCCTATAGAACAAATCCTAGTTGCCTAGTTAAATAAAGGTTAAATTAATAAATAAATAAATGTAATCCAATATAGAACAGAAAGATGCAGTGTAAAGCCTCACTCGGCCATGGCTTTCAAGGAGAGTGAAACCACACCATATCCAGCCACTGTTCTGGCTGCCATTATACTCCCGGGCACCGGTGAGAAATGAGTGTGTGTGTCTATACAAAACAGCAGCCTCCCCGTGATCTATTTTCTATACCACTCTGTCCTATAGCGCGGCTGAAAAGGGCAATCCTATTGAACTTTTTTTCAGACGGACGGCAGAAAAGGCTGGGGTTCATGTGGGGGACACGTTTTTTCTGTGCCATTAGCTTCATTTCAGTCCGGGATGCTCGACCCTTTCAACGATCTAACATGGCAGGTCAAGCTCCCTCGACTTGTAACGTGTGTGTGTTTGTGTTTGTGTGTGTGTCGTCAGGGGGTTGCCTTGATTGTGGATGTTTGTTCTATGTTAATTGACCTGCGGAGAGTGTGTGTGATGTGACTTGCTAATTGTCCTGTGACCTTTAATTACAAATATGAAGCCTATAGCTCATTATGCCATTATAACATACATGCGTGAGTAATGTCTGAAACAATAGCCTATATCAACGCTGAGCTTATAATTATTAACAGGCCTTCGGTGCCACCTATACCAGCATGTATGCAATCACTATTGTATGACACTTTAGATAAAAGTGTCTGCAAAATGACTTAAGTGTGTTTTTAGGCCCATATATGTAACATCAAATAATATTAGCTAGACTTATGCATAATACAGCTAGTAGCCTAAATTGTGTTTTCAAACATCTATATTTATCTCACTGTCATCTTCTGAGTATAGCGGCCTACCAAAGATACAGTATATCCGCGAAATAGTGTGTTATTTACATGTGGAAAACATATAACATAACATATTGGATGCATTCGCTCCATTGTTGGTGCGTGACCCACTCTCTGTATGCACGTCTTACATAGCGGCTTTGAAACATTAAAACGTGTTTAGCGTTGGGGTTATTTTGTCCTAATGTGATCATCAATGGGCCTGTAGCACACGTGTTTGTTCATACATCCAGTAGCCTAAACTGTTTTACCGTATCTCCTCCTATATACATTCCCAAGAGTCTTTGACGGGACATAGAGAGACGAGTGTGTCTGTCAGCCTTGTATTGACAAGTCCATTCAATTTTCATATTGGCAAAAATAATCGATATCTATGACCACAATTATTGCATTTGCTAATAAAAAAGCAGAGTTAGAAAAGTGTTCAGGGACATAGGTTCTAAAATGAATTTCGATGTGTTCAGCACAACTCCAACAACGAAAACACACAAGGTCGTAATAAGAGCCTTTGAATATGGCCATTTTTTATTCGATTTAATGAATCCTTTCTTTCTTTCTGTCGATTTTCTTCTTTGGCCACCTCTCTATCCCTCAAAAGGACATTTGGTATAAAAAAAAAGAAAAAAAGAAGTTATCAATTCGTATAATTGACTTCCCTTGTCATAATCATTATTACTAAATGATTACCTCATACATCTCACATGGGAACTTTTGATTTAGCCCTAGCCCACCTCTTGATTAGCCTACTAAATGGACTGAAATGTCAAGGATTTAGTTACTGAGCTTAACTAAGCATGTTTTGGCTACTTTTTTTGTACTCTTTTTTTTTGTTTTTGTATGTCTTTGGTGAACATGTGTGAGGTGTGGCCTGTGTTTTTGACCCTATTAGGCTAAGCCCACGTCTCTGGATGTGTCTCCTGTTTGCAGAGCAATGATAAATATTTAAAGACCCAATGACATGTTTCTTGTGAGTTCGTGTCTGGCAACGAAAAGGGCCATGACCCTACTTGAGACAGGGAAGGAGACTTTAGAAGAGAGTAGAGAAGAGAATAGGTGCAGCAGAGATCCATTCAGCGCTGTGATATGGACCACTGGCTGTATTGGCACCAAACTAGTCTATTAAGCAGGTGCAATAGGCATGGCACATGGACAGATATTTACCCTGTTCAAGGAATCCTTCATTCATATATGATGCGAGGAATGATGGAGGACTTTTGTAAGAGGATATAGCCTGGAGTTGGTAGTATTTGGTATTTAGACTTTTAGTGTAATGTAGTAGCCTACACAAATTTGTGGATTAGCTGGCTCCAAATAACACCATTCTTTCTTAAACCTACATTTCCCAAATTAGGCTGTATGACGTTATATTGTCATAATAGAAAACATGATATCAGTTTCTAAATGAGATTTAAAATGTTCTATTTAGATAGCCTCATGTTGGCAATATAAACCGTTTTAATACCACCAAGGTCCCTGAGAAAAGTGCAACCAAACATGTAATTAGGCCTATAGACCAATTGGTTTAAACACAAGTTACTCAAAAACATTCTGCTTTGTGTAATTCAGTATGCCTGCTTATTTAGGCCTACAGCTTTCTGTGTCGCTACACGCCTGGAGGACTCCCCAGCCTCTGGGTTGCTTTGGAACTGTGCAGTGTCTTTCCAGCATTCCTCTGTCTCACTCTGATTTATGGCACGTTTTAAAGTACTGCCCTTACACCCCTAAAAAATGTGAAACTCTTACGCAAGACATGGAATGGTTTTGGAATAGGGCAGGCGATGTGAGAGGAAGCGTAGGCTACAACTGCAGCAGAGGGCGTCCTAATTTACGCAGCCTTTCGTGTGATAATTTCATTAAATGCCCAAGTTATTTGAGAAAATGGCTTCTATTTATAGCCCACGGTTTGGATTTAGATTTTTACATTGGTAGCCAATTGGGAGTTCACCGATGGTTTCCGTATGCAGGAGAGTGAATATTAGGCTTTGTGTGCATCATGGAAGTAGCATATAGGAGCCCAGAGTTGAAACAGGGGTCGTCTGTCTATTGAACAAAAAGCGCGGCACTCTCAACTGCGACGTGTTATAAATCTAGCTGCTCCCTTATTCAAACTGCGGAGCACAGCAGATGTTCCCTTCTCCCTGCATGCGCGCGCGTGGTCGTTGAGGACCTCTCCCTGTAGCCTGTCACACGTGATGTGATGAAAAATTATTATTTACACCAAACGAATATAATATTTTCATTCGTTATCCAATTAACTGTGCTTCTTACCTTGGAAGGAGTCATTTTACCTCACAAATCACATACACGCCCTTCTAAGGGAATTTTGCCAATCAAATAATACTTTGGTTGTCAACACGTTCTCTCTGAAAATATGTGGTCTAAGGAGAATGCCAGATGTACTGTGATCAACTCACAGTTTACATGACAGTATATGCATTACTTGTGGATAGGTTTAGGGGTGTTTGTTTGAAGATCAATCGCTCTATATATTTGCTCTACTCTATTCCAAAAGGAGTGTTTACATTCGCTTTTTCCTTCCTGAATGTTAATTCCAATTACATACAACAACTTATTAGATAAAGTCTTGTTTGACTCTCCCTCCAGGCCCATTTGTGGAAAAAATAATGCCCAGTTCCATCTAGTCCAATGGACAAAACATATACAGTGCCATCAGAAAGTATTCACACCCCTTGACTTTTTCCACATTTTGTTTTGTTAAAAGTTGGGATTAAACTGGATTGAATTGTCATTTTTTCGTCAACGATCTACACAAAATGTAAAAGTGGAAAAAACATTCTAACATTTGTAGTAGCGGTGCATCGGTAAAATCACTGGGGAAGCCAGGAAAAAAAGCCATATTACAACCTAGGCCTATGTGTTGTGATAAACAGCTATTGATCTAGAACACAGCAAGTTGCAAAGAAAACAGGAGCTGCTTCCACTATTCCACCACTGTTTCCACTTCAATATTTCAACATAGAGGTTCCTATCTCCCTCACTAACTTTAAGCATCAGCTGTCAAAGCTGCTTATCGATCACTGCACCTGTATATAGCCCTTCTGTAAATAGCCCACACTACTACCTCATCCCCATATTTATTTTTGTTATTTTCGCTAATCTTGCACTCCAGTATCTCTATTTGCACATCATAATTTGCACATCCTTCATTCCTGTGTTAATGATGATAATCTGTCATTTATTTCACCACTATGGTCTATTTATTGTCCTACCTCATAACCTTACTGCATTTTTGCACTACATTTTGCACTCTGTATATAGATTCTCTATTGTGTTTTTGACTATGTTTGTTTACTGTGTAACTCTGTGTTGTTTTTGTCGCACTGCTTTGCTTTGTCTTGGCCAGGTCGCAGTTGCAAATGAGAACTTGTTCTCAACTGACCTACCTGGTTAAATAAAGGTGAAATAAAAAAATAAAAAATAAAAAATATTTCAACATCATCAAATCACCTATGATACGCCAAATGCCATCCTCCTCTCTTTCATGTTGCAGAAATTGTCTATGACTGTCATAAAGTACACACTGAGTTTTTGTTGTCCTAGGCTACCTGGCTAAAATACTTGCTCATTGCCCATTTCATGAGCCAGCTAGTTAACATTAGCCTCCTACATCTAGCTACAGATTGACTTCCAAACTCTCAGGCAAGGTGAACAATGTCTGAATTTATGGTTGGATCAGAATCAGCATTATAAACATTGGACCTCAGGAACATTCAATGTCTCCCAGTGTCTTTTGAAAAGCAGACTGAACTCAGTATTTCTTAAGGATTTTACCTGTGCTTAGCTCTATTCCATATTGTTTTTATCCTAAAAACTCCCTAGTCCTTGCCGATGACAAGCATACCCATAACATGATGCAGCCAGCACCATGATTGAAAGTATGAAGAGTGGTACTCAGTGATGTGTTGTGTTGGATTTGAACCAAACATAACACTATGTATTCAGGATATAAAGTTAATTTCTTTGCCACATTTTTTGCAGTTTTACTTAGTGTCTTATTGCAGACATTCTTATTCTGTTATATAGGTTAGTATTGTGGAGTAACTACAATGTTGTTGATCCATTCTCAGTTTTCTCCAATCACAGCCATTAAACTCTGCAACTGTTTTAGTCACCATTGGCCTGATGGTGAAAACCCTGAGCGGTTTCGTTCCTCTCTGGCAACTGAGTTAGGATAGACGCCTGTGTCTTTGAAGTGAATGGGTGTATTGCTACACCATCCAAAGTGTAACTAATAACTTCAAATATTGCTCAAAAATCTGCTTTTTTTATTTCATTTTCACCCATCTACCAATAGGTGCCTTTCTTTGCGAGGCACTGGAAAACCTCCTTGGCCTTTGTGATGAATCTGTGTTTGAAATTCACTGCTCGACTGAGGGACCTTACAGATTATTATATGTGTGGGGTACAGAGATGAGGTAGTCATTCAAAAAACATGTTATTATTATTACACATTATTATTGCACACAGAGTGAGTCCATGAAACGTATTATGTGACTTGTTATGCATATCTTTACTCCTGAACTTATTTAGGCTTGCCATAACAAAGAGGTTGAATACTTATTGACTTAAAAAATTTCAGCTTCTCATTTACTAATAATTTGTAAACATTAAAAAAAAAAAGTAATTCCACTTTGACATTATGGGGTATTGTGTGTAGGCCATTGACACACACATCTCAGTTTAATCCATTTTAAATTCAGGCTGTAACACAACAAAATGTGGAAAAAGTCAAGGGGTGTGAATACTTTCTGAAGACACTGTGTCTCTATGAGGAGGAGAATATCAAAAAGGAAATATCTATCACAATGAGCACTATATACAGTGAGGTTGGGGTATTAGTCTCAATTGTCTCAAGGCTTAAAAATCCTTCTTTAACCTGTCTCCTCCCCTTCATATACACTGATTGAATTGCATTTAACACGTGACACAAATAAGGGATCATAGCTTTCAGCTGGTGAGTCTATGTCATGGAAAGAGAATCTTAATGTTTTGTACACTCAGTGGATATAACTTTTTCTAAATATGAAATTTTAGATCAACTTACCTCAGAATCGTTTTGTTAGAGTGAAATACATTTTTTTAGATGTGACAGATAACATGTTTAGTTGAGCAAGAGTAGTGGCAGCCAGGGAAAGTGATGGGTGACAGTTAACCTGGGGGGCTAATAACCGCACCTTACCCTACCGGTAGGACAATTTAGGACCTTTGATTAGCTATCACAATACACTCTAAGCATATAGGGAGGACATGAGATAATAGCCATATAATAACTGTTAATGAGGCCATTTATAATTATTATATCTAGGTTAAGTGTGGATAATACCTCATCAAATTCAAACAGGCCTACTCTTCCACCTGTTTAAGACTAAATCCTTATGTGATACATAATGGTGGATGAATAATTGACAGTGCCTAAATGCAATTTCGTTCAATTATAAAACTAATTAGCTTACATAACACTTTTAATTAAGATTATAATCTATAACCTGTGTTGTCTTGTAACAAGAATTTGGCATCCTGAAATTGTCCAGCACATTATTTTTTGTCTCCTTAATGGAAGGCCGACTCCGTCTTATTTTCTTTTACTCAGCGTTGTTTACATCTGAAGAAAGCGATGGAGTCATAAATCTTACCCTGACTGCGCCGAGAAAGCGCCATTTGTATGCATGGTTCTAACCACAGCCAGTACCTTGCTCAATCACGTCTCCCCAGCTCTCCTCTTGCCTTCTCTCACCCCCAGGTCAGTCTGCACTCTATAGACTATCTCCCAATTTGACCCCAAGGAGAGAAGCTGTGTTTGCCTGGAGCCGAATCAAAACAGTTTTTTGATTGTTTGTACAATTCATAAGTCACTATCTGCCTGATAAATTCACTAAACAAACAATTATAAACCCATTGTAACATGTGAGCCTATTGTCTTATTGACTGCATGCCCAGTTAAAAGTAGCACACAACCAGTTTTTCTTATTTTATTTATATTTCTTCTCGATATGCCCGAGCCTAGACCAGCTCAAAGTCAGGGAAACATTATAATGGTATGACGGTGAGCTAACGGCAGGCGCGAGCGATGGGAGAAAATAATGTATTGCTGCCATCGCGGTTCACACAGAGTTCACTAAGAGCTGCTGCCTGCTTGTGCAGAGAGGAGAGGAAATGCTCGAGTTAGTCTAGTGCTCTGAAGAAAGGTAATAACAAAATAGAAAAGGGGAAATGTTGATAATAATAAAGCAAACCAACGATAGCACGAATTATTACAATTATATTGGTAGTCTAATGTTTACCCTGTAAGTAGTATTAGTAATAATAATAACAATACATTATTTTTTGTCAGTCTGGTCAAGCAATATTGAGAGGGAAATGGCAGAGTAGTTTTGCTTAAGAATAAAAGATAGCGAATGATATGATTGTGCAATATTTGCGTGATTTCTTTAATACAAATCCAAGTGTTCACTTGAAAAATAGGCCTAGTCTATAAAACTACATTTTCTTTGAGAAAGTATAATTTTCCATAACATTATGATAAACTTATTATAACCTTAATGTTAGGCAAAATGGCAAAAATATGTTCCCATATTGATTTTGGTTATATCTGTCTTGTCTAATGTTCAAGGCATATCAGTTATTATGAGGATTATTTAACACAGGAAATTGCAGTGCCTCTATTTTGTGCAGGCAGAAAAAACTGTCTGGTCAAGCAATATTGAGAGGGAAATGGCAGAGTAGTTTTGCTTAAGAATAAAAGATAGCGAATGATATGATTGTGCAATATTTGCGTGATTTCTTTAATACAAATCCAAGTGTTCACTTGAAAAATAGGCCTAGTCTATAAAACTACATTTTCTTTGAGAAAGTATAATTTTCCATAACATTATGATAAACTTATTATAACCTTAATGTTAGGCAAAATGGCAAAAATATGTTCCCATATTGATTTTGGTTATATCTGTCTTGTCTAATGTTCAAGGCATATCAGTTATTATGAGGATTATTTAACACAGGAAATTGCAGTGCCTCTATTTTGTGCAGGCAGAAAAAACTTGTGGGAAGTGCAATATCATTTAAACTGAAGAAGTGTTAGAGTGGTGTTGATTAGCAAATGCAAATACTTTTCATAATGCATTGGCATATTGCTTCTGCGTAATTCTGTATAGAACTATTTACCTATCATTTAATTTGGTGCAATGTAGGCCAATTGTCAGGGCTGTTGTTTTTGTTTGACGGCATTCCTGAGCCTATAACCTCCCCAGTTTGTACTCACCTATTCTGTGATGGCAACTTGACAAAGCGTTTGAACTTCAAATTAGACCTACTGATTACAACAATAATATAAATCACAGCAGAATATGTGAACGGGAAATGGGTTACAGAAAATTATTTAAAAATTTTCTCAACAAGTTGACAGAATGGAAAGCAAATCCTTGGTCTTATTTCCCAGAGTGGGGAATAATTATGGGCCTAATACTAAAGACATGTATTTTGACTGTAAACATGTATTGCCTTTTAATGTGGCATGAACACAACTAGTCATTATGTTTTCATCTGATTATTTTATTTAATTTAACCTTTATTTAACTAGGCAAGTCAGTTAAGAACAAATTCTTATTTACAATGACGGCTTACACAGGCCAAACTCGGACGATGCAGGGCCAATTGTGCTCCACCCTATGGGACTCCCAATCACGGCGGGTTGTGATACAGTCTGGGTATACTTTAAACTGAACCAAATCTTATAGGAAAGAAATGCTGGTTTCCATTTAAACTCCTTAAACATATTGGTCCACAGTACAGGTCAGTAGGTACCAATTATATAGTTTGTTTGCTATCGCGAGGTTACAGACAACGCATCCCAGTGCCTTCTTTGCCGTTTTGGGGGATTTTAACCATGCATCTCTCTCTTTAAACAGTTCTTGAAGTGCCCAACCAGGAATAATAAAACTCTGGACTTGTTATATGCTAATGTGAAGGATGCATACAACTCCACTGCATTCCCTCCCCTCGGTAGATCGGATCACAACCTTGTCCACCTCACCCCACTCTACAGGCCTATGGTCCAACAGCAGCCAGCGACCACTAGGACCATTAGGAGATGGTCCCCGGAGGCGAATGAGGCCCTACAGGACTGCTTTGAGACAGCAGACTGGGATGTGCTCTGTGAGGCTCATGGGGAGGACATTGATGGACTTACTGACTGCATAATGGACTATATCAATTTTTGTGTAGACAACACTGTACCCACCAGGAAGGTACGCTGTTTTCCAAATAATAAACCCTGGGTCACCAGTGAACTGAAGGCCCTGCTGAATGAGAAGAAGAGGGCCTTCAAGGAGGGGGACAGGGACTAATTGAAATGTGTCAAGAGGGAGCAGAAGTTGCGGATTGCTGAGGCAGAGCCAGGTGAGAGAGGTGTGGAAGGGTATGAGAAATATCACTGGCTTCAAAAAGTCAAACAGTGGGCAGACGGAGGGCACCCAGGACAGAGCCAATGAGCTGAACCAATTTTTTAACAGGTTCGATACTGGCCCTGTCCACCTCCCCTCCAGCTCCCCAGGCCACACACCCTCACGGCTGTCCCACTCCCATTTTGCTCACAACACCTCTGTTGAGACAATCAGCGACCCCCTCCCCACCTGCGCTCCCTCTGGACTGATCTGCAACAACTCCCTTCCCCCCACCTCTGGACTGATCCTCTACACCCCCTTCCCCCAACCTCCCCACCTGGGCTGGCTTTCACCACCAACCAAGTGAAGAGAGAGCTGGAGAGACAACGTCAGTGGAAAGCAGCAGGACCTGATGCAGGAGGAGTATAGGAGCACAATAAATGACTTTGTGGTGTGGTGTGAGCAGAACCACCTTCAGCTCAACATCAGCAAAACAAAGGAGATGGGTGTGGACTTCAGGAGAACCAAGGCCCAAGCGACTGCAGTCCCTATACAGGGGATGGATGTGGAAATGGTTGAGTCATACAAGTTTCTGGGAGCCCATATGGGCAACCGGCTGGAATGGGCTGGTAACACCGGGGCTCTGTACAAAAAGGGCCAGAGCCGACTACTTTCTGAGGCTCAGGTCCTTCAACGTCTGCAGTAAACTACTCTATACTTTCTACCAGTCTATGGTGGCCAGTGCCATCTTTTTTGCAGTGGTGTGCTGGGGCGCCAACATAAAGGCCGGTGATGCTTCTCGGGAAAATAAGATGATCAGGAAGGCTAGCTCTGTTCTGGGGATTAGCCTTGACACTCTAGAGGAGGTGGCGGAGAGACGGATCCTGGCCAAACTGCTGGCCATCATGGACAACTTCAACCACCCTTTGTATGCCATGGTTATGATGCAGAGGAGCACTTTCAGTCACAGACTGATCCCACCACGGTGTGTCAGAGAGCGCTACAGGAGGTCCTTCCTGGCGGTGGCTATTAGACTGTTTAATGCCTCACCGGGGTGCCGTGCCGTCGGCAACAGAGGCCTGGAACTGTTGGGGTGTTAGGACCTAGTTTAACAATTAGGCATCCATCCGTGAGTAACTCTGGTCTGTGATCACTCATTAGCTCAGGACTTATTCATTCAGGACTGTATATACATAGTCATGTACAGTTGTTATATCATATCACGTTCAATATTGTAAGTAATTCTTGGACTGAACTTACATAGTCATTCACTCAGGAATGCATATTTGTATCCTGTCAGTTGTATCTTTTTTCATAGCTTTTAGTATATCGAATGTGCAATACGTGCATTTACCTGTAATTAAACCCTGCAGTAAGGACTGTATTTTAAGGGAATTATTATTATTACCCTAAATTATATCATACGCACATTTAGCTATTTAAGTATCTCTTCCTGTCATTTACCTGTACAGTTAATGTAACCATGCAAATATTCACTTACCTGTACCTGTACATTCAACTGTACATTTACCTGTACAGTTAGTTTAACCATGCAAAATATTAACTTACCTGTTCATTTAACCAGACTGTATATTAAGTAAACTATTATTACCCTCACTTATATCATACGCACATTTAGCTATTTAAGTATTTCTCTGCCATCGACCTGTATAGTATAGTTAACCATGCAAATATTCCTTATTTATCTATATGAACTTGCAATATTTTTATCATTTTTTTTCACCTAACACTCAGTAACAATGTATAGTGTACATATTCATCCATCTACCCATACTATGCAATGTCTTTTTATAGCTTTTTGCACTCCAGACTTCTTGAATTTTTATACTTTTTCATACTGCTGCACTATGTATCATGTATCGTGTATCTGTCTTTTGTGTATTTTCGTTCTAGCATTTTGCACCTACCCTGTGTTTTTTCGTAGCTGCATGGCGAAGAAATTTGCTGACCAACTGTGTGGAATACTCCAGTGCCTCTTCTTGCTGGTTCAAGGCCCTGGATGGAGAGAGGTACACCCCCGGTCAAAAGTTTGCCATGAGTGTGCAAAGCTGTCATCAAGGCAAAGGTGGCTACTTTGAAGAATATCAAATATAAACTTTTTTGGTTACTAAATTATTCCATATGTGTTATGTCATAGTTTTGATGTCTTCACTTTTATTCAACTTTTGACCGGGGATGTACATCAAAAAATCAAATACGAATTATATTTTCATTGCCTTTTGCGAATCGCTGCATTTCATCATGTCACAAAAATGTGTTGACAGTGTCTAATTTGTTGGTTTCTTATGTGTAACCTCTACCCTATGTGTCTTTCTCCCCAGGTACGTTATCTGAGAGGCACAGTTGGGTGGATCTTGTCCGATGACAAAGTCAGCCGATGAGCCTAGCGCACCTGTTCCTCTTAGACGACCACAGTACACTGAACAGGGATGGATGCTGTTAAGAACATGGCTCTTGGGCTGCTCCTTGATTTGATTCTCAAAGGGAGAATCTGAGTGCAGCAGCACTTCACTCAGTGCTCTGAGAAGGACCTAAGTGCAGAAGCTATGGCTCACCCACCTTACTACTACAGCAAATGGTGCATCCTCTGGCCCCCTAGTAAACAGAGCTGCAGCATTAGGAAACCAGAGGAGTCAACGAGGCTTATGGGGGGAATCTTCCAGTGGTTATAAATTAAATGATTTTGTTTGTACTGTATGTGCTACACTCAAGTCCTTGGACAAGTGCTTGTCATCAGCATATTTTGGACTACACCTCTGAGGACTGCTGTCGACCAGCATCGCTGTGAACTCTCCAACAGCTCCATGGACCCTCATCTATTCCAGTCATGTTAATGTGATATGTGATGCTGCAGCTGGGACATTTGTAGAATGTACTGAAACAATGTACAGTACCAGTCAAATGTTTGGACAAACCTACTCATTCAAGGGTTTTTCTTTATTTGTACTATTTTCTACATTGTAGAATAACAGTGAAGACATCAAAACTATAAAATAACACATATGGAATCATGTAGTAACCAAAAAATTGTTAAACAAATCAAAATGTGTTTTATATTTGAGATTCTTCAAAGTAGCCACCCTTTGCCTTGATGACAGCTTTCCACACTCTTGGCATTCTCTCAACCAGCTTCATGAGGTAGTCACCTGGAAAGCATTTCAATTAACAGGTGTGCCTTGTTAAAAGTTCATTTGTGGAATTTCTTTCCTTATTGCGCTTGAGCCAATCAGTTGTGTTGCGACAAGATAGGGGTGGTATACAGAGGATAGCCCTATTTGGTAATGTGCCAAGTCCATACTATGACAAGAACAGCTCAAATAAGCAAAGGTAAACGACAGTCCATCATTACTTTAAGACATGAAGGTCAGTCAATCCTGAAAATGTCAAGAACTTTTAAAGTTTCTTCAAGTGCAGTCGCAAAAACCATCAAGCGCTGGACATTAGACTTGTGGAAATCTGTCCTTTGGTGTATAGAGTCCAAATGTTTTATTTTTGGTTTCAACCACCGTGTCTTTGTGAGACCCAGAGTAGGTGAACGGATGATCTCTGCATGTGTGGTTCCCACCTTGAAGCACAAAGGAGGAGGTGTGATGGGGTGGGGTGCTTTTCTGGTGACACTGTCAGTGATTTATTTAGAATTCAAAGCACACTTAACCAGCATGGCTACCACAGCATTCTGCAGCAATACGCCATCCCATCTGGTTTGTGCTTAGTGGGACTATAATTTGTTTTTCAACAGGACAATGACCCAAAACACACCTCCAGTCTGTCTAAGGGCTATTTGACCAAGAAGGAGAGTGATGGAGTGCTGCATCAGATGACCTGGCCTCCACAATCACCTGACCTCAACCCAATTGAGATGGTCTGGGATGAGTCGGACCGCAGAGTGAAGGAAAAGCAGCCAACAAGTGCTCAGCATATGTGGGAACTCCTTCAAGACTGTTGGAAAAACATTCCGGATGAAGCTGGTTGAGAGAATAACAAGAGTGTGCAAAAATAGTAACATTTAAAAAATAAAAAATAAACTTTGAATGAGTAGGTGTGTCCAAACATTTGACTGGTACTTTATATGTTAAACATATTTATATACAGTACCAGTCATTGACTGTCTAATTTGTCTCAAATGCTTAACAAGGCACACCTGTTAATTGAAATGTATTCCAGGTGACTACCTCATGAAGCTGGTTGTGAGAATGCCATGAGTGTACAAAGCTGTCATCAAGGCAAAGTGTGGATACTTCAAAGAATCTAAAATATAAAACATATTTCGATTTGTTTAAAACATTTTTTGTTAACTGCATGATTCCATATGTGTTATTTCATAGTTTTGATGTCTTCACTGTTATTCTACAATGTAGAAAATAGTACAAATAAAGAAAAACCCTTGAATGAGTAGGTTTGTCCAAACATTTGACTGGTACTGTGCATTGTTTCAGTATTCAATATGAATATCTTAATTCACTGTTGCAAAAATAGAATTATTGCAATCTAATTTAGCAATGAGAAACAACTCACTCACTAATAGTGACGTTTGAGGAATCACAATGGGCCTCCAGATACAATGTTGTTAGAATTACAAAATAAGTAGGGTGTGTGTGTGTGTCCTTAGAATGATCTTATCAGTGGTACTTGTCAGAGGCTTCTACAAATGTCCCAGCTGCAGCATCACATATCACATTAACATGACTGGAATAGGTGAGGGTCCATGGAGCTCTTGTCTATTACACGCCTGGGATAATGACACACCATCGAATATTATTGAAGCCATCACTATGGAAATGACAGATTGGAAATACATATGTTGAACAGATTGTGAAATTGTTGATTAAATGCTTTAATAAGAGTATTGATGGTATTTCTCAAGTTTGTGCCATTTGAACTAAACAATGTAAATGAGATACATACCCCAAACCCCGAACTCTGGATCAGTCCTTACATTAACAATTTGGAATGAGTGCCTAAACTTAACCATTAACTTAAAAATGTTACATTTGGGGAAATGGAAAGATACAGAGCAGCGGCCGCAACAAAAACACTTCGAAATTTGACGTTGGGAGCAGCTTTGAAATTTGACTTTTGGAGTACATGGATGAACGTCTAATTCTTCAGTGAGACTGTGAGATCTTGTTGACATTATCCTGTTGCAATCAAATCCCGCTTTGTCCCTCTGTTTACTTTATAGCTTAGTCTGATAATCTTTTAGGTTGAAAGGTTTTTGCCAAATAATTACTCCAGAACACCTGCTAGCATCTCAAATAATTTTATTTTCAGAGAATATGTAAATAATTATTGTCAAAAAATGACAGGCAATAATATTTGGGGATGTTTGAATTGCTTTTTTTTTCTCTCTCTCTCTCTCTCTCTCTCTCTCTCTCTCTCTCTCTCATTCTCTCTCTCATTCCCTATCTCTCTCTCATTCCCTCTCTCTCTCTCTGCCTCTCTGATGGTTTCTACAGTGGCGGCTGTCTATGCTGATGCTGTTATTGTACATATGCCACTGCATTATCATCCATCACCCACACAGTCAGCAGCGGGCTTAATGGTGGAGTTGGCCTGCTGATGGCCCCTGTTTGTGACACTAGCAAATGCCAACTATGTGCTCCGCTCCTCGCGCAGTCTACCATTCTAATTTTGATATTACTGTCATACGACTATTAATCACGGCCACAGGAGAACAATTGGAAGGGGGAAGAAATACACCAGCACAATTAATGCAACTCAATCTATAAGGACCAAAAACCATGGAGACCCTCTCTTTCTGCAGATTTCACAAATGGAACATGAAAACTTCAATTTAGGTCTTAGCGAAAAGAGAATTCTAGAAATTGTGTTGAAATGAATCATTCTTATTTATTGAAGGGTTTTTCATAACCCTACATTAAAAATAAATGCAAACTACTATTGTAAATGAGAATGATGTTTGTTTTTCCCTTAATCTTTACTACTGGAGTTTCAAAATGGAGTAAACACCAGAACAAAATTACTCCAGAAGCCCAGACACCTAGAACAGAGTTCACCCTGTGTTCTGTATTACCTGAAGGGGTTATACTGGCGGCACAAGTCATTGCTGAATAGCGACATTTTGGTATAATCACACAGATTAAAATGATTTAAATACAGGAACAGATGCAGATGAGAGAGCATTTCAGCGACACATGGCTCCAAATCCCACGGCTATTAATCAAAAGAGAAACTCCAATCACTTGATGCAATGCTGGAGGAAAGCCCCAATGACCAACACCAAACAAATGTTTCCTCTGTTTGTCTGTTTATAATCATGTTTGTTTGTTATTGCCCCCGTGGTCCAACCTAGCCTGCTGTTCAGACTTCTCACTTCCTTGTTCCATTTTTATTTTTATTTTCTTTCCTGCCTCAAGTCATGCTGTGGTTAATAAAAGTAGTGTGAATACAGTTAAGGTTTTAATTATACTGTGTGTGTGACTTCTGAAGCTCCCTTTCAAGCCTCCAAGATGTGTCAAGAGCCTCTCTTGCTTGAACAACAGCTGCTTTACATGCAGGCACCTGCACAGGTGGGGCTCGCGCGCGCCCGGTTGGGCCTATTTCCCAGTCTGCCCTCTATGGAGATTGCTCCGCCCAGTATCCATACATGCATGCCTTGAGAGATGCAGTTAGTGTGTGTAGCTACCTAGTTTAAATGTCAACAGTACTGCCACAGCAGTATAACATTTTATTAACACTTCATAACTGATTTAGCCTACATCATCATCAATATTCGGTCAGTAAAATAAATTGAGCTAGCTAACTAGCAGATTTACTTCAACCATCAACATCAATGATCAGCTGATAGCCCACTCTATTTTCCTGACGTCAATCATGTCTTTAGGAGGCACTGTAACTAGCTTGCTGTAACTAGCTTGCTTTGTGATGATGAGTGAGTGTGTTGCAGAAATAAATAGGCTACACTATTTTTTGCCTATGCAAAAAAAGACATTTGAGCACCTGCCCCCTGAATGGTCTGTGCATGGTCCTGTTTACATGGAATAACTTGACATTAAATCAAGAAGTGTTTTGCAAAATAATCCCATTGAAATTCAAACTCTGTGCGTGCACTTGACTTACTATATATATACATATCATAATAGTATCACTTGACCTACTGTATATATACATATCATAATAGTATCAAATTGGAAACATCAAAAGACATTTGTACTTCTTTTGAATCATAATGCAAACCAACAGCTATACATCAAAGTCATAAAAACTACATTTCCACAAGAGCAACACATTCCCCCTCTTTTGTTCAGATATTCCCCGGTGTGGTGGGACACAATTCCAAGCCCAAGCCTGTTCACTGGTGAATTTGAAATATCCCTTTTTTGTTTTGTCAAGTTTATGTCCCTTATTTATTTGTCTGCTTTATTATAATGGTGTTGGGGACAGAGGCATCAGTAAGGTATATGGGTTGTAACTCACCTTATAGGGGCCGTCAATCCGGGGAAGTTGACTTCCTGTATTGCTTACAGCTGTTACTGTCATATTAAAACAGCACATTATCAAAATCAATGGGGATTTAACAGAACTCCCGTTAAGCAGGTGATTGGTGCCAGGTAAAGCAGAGGCTTGGGATAGAACACAAACAAACACAACAACTCCAAACAAACAACTTAAGGGTCACTTTAATGTCATTATTAATAAAACAGTCACCTAAATAAATACAAATAACTAGTAATTATTTGAATACCCTCTACACACATACATCTTCTATTATTTGTTTTTTCTCTCTTATTCAAGTAGCTGAATGTATTCTTGAAATAAATGCCTCCATGAAAAATCCCTTTGATTTTAACCAGTGATTTTAATTCCCTGTCAGTGTGTTTAGATCATGACACGGCTCGCTCTCAGCAGTGTACTATTCTTCCAGGCAGGTGTCATACTATTCTTCCAGGCAGGTGTCATACTATTATTCTAGGCAGGTGTCATACTATTCTTCCAGGCAGGTGTCATACTATTATTCTAGGCAGGTGTCATACTATTCTTCCAGGCAGGTGTCATACTATTATTCTAGGCAGGTGTCATACTATTCTTCCAGGCAGGTGTCATACTATTATTCTAGGCAGGTGTCATACTATTCTTCCAGGCAGGTGTCATACTATTCTTCCAGGCAGGTGTCATACTATTCTTCCAGGCAGGTGTCATACTATTCTTCCAGGCTGGTATCATACTACTCTTCCAGGCAGGTGTCATACTTTTGTTCCAGGCAGGTATCATACTATTCTTCCAGGCAGGTATCATACTATTCTTCCAGGCATCTGTCATACTATTCTTTCAGGCAGGTGTCATACTATTCTTCCAGGCAGGTGTTGTCCTCGGCACTCTGTCCGTTTAGATGGAGTAAAGGAGCCCTCTCTCTTTCTCTTTCTCTCTCTCTCAGCAGCACTCAATACTCTCACACAGGTTGGCATGTTTGAATGAAGCGAAGGCCCAGATACAATATCGCAGCTCGCACCAATCATTCTCTCCCCACAGCCCAGGCAGCAGCCTAGGTAGCCCCAGCTCAACTTGAGCAGTGCTCACTGACCTCTGGCAGTCGTCTGTCAGCACCAATTCATCCCTTCGGTGCTCCCAGGGTCGAGAGATGAACAAATGATGACACCTCGCGCACCTCTGGGGTCAAACGAGAGGCCACCAGACGCTGCATAATTGTCAGGGGAAGTGAGGAGGTAACGCGTTCCGAGGAGACGCATCCTCGTCAGGTAAGGCTCACTACATAACAGCCCTGACCTCCCCAAGTGATCATCCTCATTCTCAAAAACCAAGGTCATTGGGATGTAGATCTGATCTGATGCAGATGAAGGCCTGGGACGTGGTTATAACTCTTCATGTAACGCAGGAAAATACATTAATCTATGACCTGGTGTTTTCTGAGGGCCTGAATTCAAGGATTCACTTATGTGCCAAACATTGTTTTTATATTTCAACACTGTAATTCAGAAAGCACGCAATTCCATCCTCCCCTAATGTTTGAGAGAAGTAGAATCAAGGACATCTGCTTCTGATCTGGGATATGGTTTCAAGTGTAGAAGGTACAAATGCACAGTTCACAGTCAAGTACACAGTCAAGAGGAAGGATAATACATTGTTGACACTGTTCAAGACCTTTAATTTTTTTTTTTTTTTTCACCTTTATTTAACCAGGTAGGTCAGTTGAGAACAAGTTCTCATTTGCAACTGCGACCTGAATGGGTTAACAAGCTTTAACATTAAGACAATGGGATAACAAGCTTTAACATTAAGACAATGGGTTAACAAGCTTTAACATTAAGACAATGGGTTAACAACCTTTAACATTAAGACAATGGGTTAACAACCTTTAACATTAAGACAATGGGTTAACAAGCTTTAACATTAAGACAATGGTTCAACAAGCTTTAACATTAAGACAATGGGTTAACAAGCTTTAACATTAAGACAATGGGTTAACAAGCTTTAACATTAACTCTAAAATATGAGTGAGAGAGAGAGAAAGAGAGAGAGAGAGAGAGAGAGGGAGAGAGAGAGAGAGAGAGAGAGAGAGAGAGAGAGAGAGAGAGAGAGAGAGAGAGAGAGAGAGAGAGAGAGATTTGAGGTCAGAGTGGCATGTCCACTGCAAGAAAATGACAACGCTGCTTCTTGCGTCATCTCACCCAGAAGTGTTGAAGGTGGAACTGCGTTAGCGCTGTCAAATCCACAAGTGGCTCCCAGCATTTATATCTAAAGCGGACATTGCCATTGGCTGCACTTAGTCAGATGAACAGAAATCCCATGCAGCCTTGTTTACAAGTTCAAACACTGGAATGTGAGATTTAATCAACACCTTGATTAGAATGCTAGAAAAAAAACATTATTTCATTTAATGATTTTTCAATTTGAACAAGACATTTTTGTATATAACCTTCATTTTCTCGCTCTGAACTTCTAACGTGTTGGTTTGGGTGTGGCTTTGTGACAATAGCCGCAAGAGTAGCTGCTCATCGATTTGACGGCTCCAACACATTTTCCACCTCTGACACCGCCCAAAAATATGCTATGCTATCACCTGTTAACGCTTGATCTGATTGAATCCAGGCCTTACCCAGTAAACTCAGGGCATGAGTAGGCTACGGACTGTTGGATGAGGTGCATGAAATCATCGAGACATCATGCACATTTATGATCCAATTTTAAACAAAGTAGTTAATTATTTAATGAATTAACATGAGCTGAAAATGAGTTCAGACAAAAAATGTATTATCCTCCAACCTAGGAAGGAGTGTGTGTTGGCGAGATGCAGGTCGGTTTAAGAGTGATGCAGTGCTGAGTTAATTAAACAGAAAAGGGAAGGACAAGGAAGGACAGCTTTTTTTCCTGGCAGCCGTTTTTTTGTCCCGTTTCAGATGCAGGCTATAACAAATAAATGCTGTTTCCTGTGTGACTCTGGAGCAGCTCCACTATCGACTGTGAATTAATTAATATTCAGACGGTAAACAGAAAAAGTTACCAGGAGATTTATTTATTATGCTCTGGGGAGAAACAGGAGCATGGGAGGCAGGTGAACCCTGGACGACCCTGAGAGCTGTCACACAGACAGGATCTGCTTATTATGCAAATTTTGAAGTGAGCCTGTAGGACTCCATTAGCCCACCCAGCTGGGACCGGGAGGTGTTTCAGTGTTGTACCCATGCCCTGCATATTGCTGTTAATTTGCAAATGTATATCAAATCTCCCTGAAATGGCCTCCAAGCAGTCACTCAATGCAAACAGACCATATCCCATGATGGTGACACTGAGAGGAGGGGTGATGGTGATGACAATTATGATGAAGATGATGATGTTGATGATGATTGAAAATTCTACAATAACAAGCTCAAGTAGTAAATACATTCGAATCATGTTTAGATGATTGTAATTCAACAATAACAATCTCAAGCAGTAAATACATTTGAATCATGTTTATTGATTGTTTATTTCCGTTTCTGCAATGGAAATCAGGAATAGGGAACAAATACAGTACATATATCAAGAATGAAGTACATACTGTATCTTAATTGGGTTCTCTACAGATCTTAATTGGATTCTCTACAGATCTTAATTGTATTCTCTCTAGCAGTCAAACACACAGGATGAGACTACAAGCCCAACACAAATGCTAACACACACACACACACACAAAACAAGTTTACACAGGAGACAGCTGTCAACACAGCAGGACTGCTGGATGAAGAGGAGCCTAGGCACATCAATTAATTTACACTGTGATTATTTTTCACCATCCGGGCCTCTCCACAACTGAACCACACCCTCAGGAGTTGCTCTTGCACTTGATTCCTACAGGGAAAACACACACATCCAAGGATTACAACAATTAATCTATCAATCATAGGAATCACTGTGCGATCTGTTCATTATAAAGACGTATCTCTATTTGCACACTGTCTATATGTCTTTATCTCACTACCATTCTCCATATCACCCAACCACATCAATCAATAAGACAAGGAGAGTATACTGTGGTGTTGCCTTGAAGAAAAACTGACACAGTAGCAAAACATAACAAAAGGAAGAATAGTGACAAAAGGTAAATATAAGATATATTGTTTCTTCATACATTGTTGGTTGAATTAAAAGCTGTGCCATCTTGTGCATATAGGAAGGAAAGTCAATATGACTACCAGTGCTAAGCTGCCTTCAGTGCTGATCTATCAGGTCCCCCTGTCGCTTCATTACAATCTCAATGGCAAAACTGATCCTAAATCAGCACTCCTACTCTGAGATGCTTTATGAATACGGGCTCTGGACCATGATGCTCCAGCAGCTTTCCTGACCTGTGAACCCAGTGATGAGGGGAAATCTCACTTTACCAAATACCATTCAGAG
Source organism: Thymallus thymallus (assembly GCA_023634145.1). NCBI lineage: Eukaryota > Metazoa > Chordata > Actinopteri > Salmoniformes > Salmonidae > Thymallus > Thymallus thymallus. The sequence continues at coordinate 36,124,850 of CM042409.1, read as the reverse complement.
ATCAATGACCACTGATGCTGGTGAACAGAAAGACACATGAGAAACACTCAAGTGTCAATGACGTATAGTGACTGACCCTGTCTCTACTACAACGCCTGACACCTGCTCTATGCGAGTGAAGACAGACATGGCATCTAAACACCATAAGTAAAGGTAAGTGGCTTACATAAAGAAGAAATGTTCATTTGTGAATTATCATGATCTTCACGAGACTGTGTTGGATATGTACAAATAAGTGCCTGTTATAAACGAATCCATTATGTTGGAGCCTGGCATATTATTAGAAAACTGTGAAACGTTCAGACAAAAATAAGTTCCTCAAAACCTAAAAAGGACAAATAAAGATAAGTTAGCTATATAATTTAAGATATATATTTTTTAAGGTTAAGAGACAGCATGGCTCATCTCTATCGTTTGTTTTTATTCATCTCTAAAAGACATGGCAAAGGCAAAACAGCCACAGTTAACCATGAATTTGTCCCCTTATTGCCAAATTAATCAAATGTACAAATGTAGGTTACAGAAATGTATGCTCATGCAGAATTTTCAAGGATTCTATTAAGAATGTATGGTAGTCAGGAATCCATATGAATAAAACGCCTGTAAGTGTAAGTTCTGATAAAAAATTAGCTTTAGTTTTGTGATAACAGTTTGGAAGAGGTAGGCCTCGATTAGAAATCTACATTTCTATAATTAATAGTTTGGGGAAGCATGACATCATAAACATGTGCATATTGTACTGCAATATACCGTTAGAGCGTTTTTGTTTACCTTTATTTTACTAGGCAAGTCAGTTAAGAACAAATTCTTATTTACAATGACAGCCTAGGAACAGTGGGTTAACTGCCTTGTTCAGGGGCAGAACGACAGATTTTTACCTTGTAAGCTCGGGAATTCGATCCTGCAACCTTCCAGTTAGGGGCCCAACACTCTAACCACTAGGCTACCTGCCGCCCCTGAGCGTTGGGCCAGTAAACGATAGGTCGCTGGTTTGAAACCCCGATAAGGTGAAGAATCTGTCATTGTGTGATTGACCAAGGCACATAACACTCATTGCGTTTGTAAATCCCTCTGAAAAAGAGCGTCTGCTAAATTACTAAGATGTAATGGGGTCAAGGCACATTCGAATGGTTCCTGAAAATAACTTTTAAAACATACATTCTCAATGTGCAGGAAATGTTTCATGAATGTGTGCCTCGTGGAAAAGTATAAACACCACAACAGAAGTTTGATCTACAAGATTCTTACCATTCGCGCCCACGACAGCATCATGCAGTTACGCAATGCGGAGTCCATTATGAAGTCATGCGTCCACACCAGATCGTCAATGTCTTTAGATAATTTTAGTTAGTAGGCTATAAAATATATTTACTTTCGATATTTAGATACAGATCTTCTAAGTGAGAAAATAAAAAGTTGACTCCTGTTGATTTCCAGATCATGAATAACTTCGACAAAAGATTTGTCTAACTTTGGTCCTCAACTCGAAGCGATGGGTAGGGTGCCATTGCATTGACACACCGAGGGACCATCTAAGGCTAAGCAGTCAACGTCATCACGGGTCCTAGGATCGAATTAATGCTGAAGTGTATAGACTGAGGTTGTGATTGAACTGAGGCGCTTGACAGGCCAACCTGTTTCAGATAAGCCTATGGAGATAAAAAGAGAGCAACATCGAGGGTCGTTTTTTTCTATGTTAAAAGTATATTTCGAACAATGAGCTGTAGACTTCATATACAACGATATCATAGGCTATTAATAAATCATTTGACAAGTCAAGAGACACAGTTCGAAATCCTAACTTGAGACACGCACGTGCAACTTTAACGCTTGTGTAAATCATTTTCAATGGGAAATGTGTGAAAATTCGAATGACGCACTTGCTCCAAGTTAGGTTCGTCCCTTGACAGGTGTAGTACTCAACTCAAGTATCCCTAACATTGCTACTGTCATGGTGTTGTAGGCTATAAAACTAGTCTAATATGGTAAACTATAGCGGAAAAACATTATTTGAATACAGATTTCATTGTGTAGGTTAAATAGGGATGTTGCCATCATTCCCTCTTTAATGTGTAACTTTTTTGTCGCACTGCTTTGCTTTTTCTTGGCCAGGTCGCAGTTGTAAATGAGAACTTGTTCTCAACTGGCCTACCTGGTTAAATAAAGGTGAAATAAAAATAAAAAATAAAAATGGAGGATACCTTTTGAGGCTGAGAACATCACTTTGCCTTATTCACTCAACGGGTGCGTTCGTAAATTCGCTCTGGCTATCTACTCCGATTTCAGACCACTCTAGTTTGAGTGTGCCAGAGCTCAGAATAACTGATGAATTTATAAACGCTCAACACCAGTTGAATATGGCCGGTGTCAGTAAACATCGGCAAAAAAGCACAATTCAATTGTTGCCAGCAGCACAGTTACAGTCACCAACTAACCCGCTCTGCTAGGGCGAGTAAAATGGTCAGAGTGAGGTGTTCTCTCATTTGTGTCTGGAAGTAGCTAGCAAGCTGGCCAATGTTAGCCAGTTAGCTTGGGTGCTTGACTGCAGTTGTGTGGTCTTACCGTCCAGTGTGCGCTCTGAACGCTCCGAGAGCGAAATGCTCTGAATTTACAAACGGAATATCAATATACGAACGGCCAGAGCGCACTTTAAACGCACTCTGGCAATCCAGAATGAATTTAGGAACACACCCAAAAGCAAATGTAACTTCAGTGGTGTAAAATAAATGTGAAAATACTTTCAAGTAGACTACTATTAGTTATCTGTACTTTAGTATTTATATTTTATGACAACGTCCACCTTTTATTCCACTACATTCCTAAATAAAATATGTATTTTTTACTTTCATACATTGAGTAATTGTTAAAGGAATCTTTACTTTTACTCAAGTATGACAATTTAGTAATTGTTCCACCACTGTCTAACGTTAGGTAAAGGGTGGCAAAAAGGTTATGCCATCTCCGGCCAAGCACCTAAATAGTTTGTGAAGCATCTACGTAGATCTCATGACGTGTTATGGTGGTTTCATTAAGCCAAAAAAAAATGTAAAAGTGGGAAAACGTTCGTTTTTTGAATGGCCAGTTTCATAATAGTTAGAAGTACATAGGAAAAGCTTATTAGATATTGGTCATTAAATAGGCTCTGAGATTGTAAGGGGTTGATATGTAATCTTAGAAAACCATATCTCTCAATTTGCCCTGTAGCCTAATGTGTTTTATTCTTATCTCAACAACCAATTCATGATCAAATCTTATGCTTGCAGCTAGTGCTCCTGCTGTTTCCTACATGCATAACGTCTCACAGAATCCTCTGTAGCCTACTCACGTATTTATTACCAGAACGTCGAGGTCAATGATGACGACATTATATCAGCGTAATTCTATACCCCATTGCAAAATGCTCTTTGAACGTAGACCCTTGTGCCGTTCTGCATGCATTTCAACTGCATTTAAGCAGTGTCGAACACATTTTCCATGGGATTTAATGGTTTGCAGTGTAGTTATCCATCCCCAGTATTGTGGCAATAGTTTATCTGGGCTGTTTGCACACACACACACAAAACATACATCATTGTATTAGGCTACAAGATATAAATGACCGCGAAAGTTACCATGGTGCACTTGCCACTCTAATTCCATGACATTCTTCACCGCACATGACCTGCTTTTATTTATTTTGTTTGTAACCTTTATTTAACTAGTCAAGTCAGTTAAGAACACATTCATATTTACAATGAAGGCCTATCCAGGCCTCCCCTAACCCGGACGACGCTGGGCCAATTGTGCGCCGCCCTATGGGACTCCCGATCACTGCCGGTTGTGATAAAGCCTTGGATCGAACCGCTGCGCCACTGGGAGCCCGTTTCAAGATGCTAACCCCTCATGCCGTCTGAAATAGAGAAGATAACACACACCATCTATTTTACATTGGGAATATGAAGGAAATGCCTAAATTCAGCTTGAAATAAAATGTTCCATTGTATCAAAATTATAATTATAAAGGATAGTAGCCTATAACAAAACACCAAAAAGTATAGCACATAGCCTGTACAGCCAGTGAGAGTAGTAGGCTAGTTTAGGCATAGGCTACATTTAATAGACACAGCAATTATTTTCCTATTATTTCTTGATTGTGTTCCTCACTTTTATCAGCAGTGGTTCTGCTACAGATTTGAGCATGGGTATAGAACAAAGCAATTAGCCCAATTTACCGAATAGCCTAATTCAATTCAAAACGAATTACTTTCAAAGTTGAAGTAGTGCAGCCAACAAACATGTTTTTAAAGTTGGGCTAGGTCAACATACATTTTTCCGTCTCTTAAATGCAGTTAAAGACGGTAAATGACTGCTGGCAAGTTAATGACGGCCATAAAAATGTAGATTATGGAGAAAAACAACAATTGACTGGTCACTATTGATTCCCGCATTATGCTGATATGTTTTGGGGGAGACAAGGGGCGGGAAAGTGAGGGAGATGGGGTACATTCAGATTCTGCACAACAAATTAACTATACCAGCATGCTGATGTTTAGCCTACATGTTTTAATTTCTTTAGGCCCTACATGTTAGGATAATACTAATTTAATACAATTGGTTGCTTCTGCATTAATTAATTAGATTCAATTCTGTTGAAAATGGGGATAATCTTATTCATAGTTTTACAGAACATTTAAAATATGTATTTTAGTATCTTCACTCGTTACAAATACACCTAAATTGGAAACGTCAAATTGCATGTTTACTGTTGTTTACAGCTCTTCACTTACTCCTCGACATCATGGTCTTCATTGGGTGATTGGAACTTGTTCCCTAGTTCAACTTCGACCTTTTGACCTCTGACTCGCCTTGGGACAAAGCTGAACCGGTCACCGGGTCTGAGGCAACATTAATTTGCGTAAAAATTCTATGGCTGTCTTCTCAGAATCGATTACCAACAATCCACTCTAACTCCACATATCTGTCATAGGCCTATACGGCAAATTGAAATCGGTCTGGGGTGAAGTTGAATAAATTCTGATATTTGTAGAATACCCTCAGAATGGGAACTTACACATTTAAAAATAATGTGTGGCCTTTTTTTCTAGCTCACTGACTTCGAAATTCAGGATGTTCATTTATTTTTGTATAAGATTGCAAACATGATAAATCATAACGAGTATTACTATTATTATTATCATCAACATATTCAGAATTTGTTTGTTTTACATTTTATGTAAAGTCATTTAGCAGACACAATTTACAGTTAGTGCATTCATATTGTGATAGCTATACCGGACTCCTACACATGTTGTAATTTGTAATTAAATATGAGCAGATATATTATTATTATCATTATTATTATTAATATTAATATTAGCCTTAGTTCACCCAGTGATTATTGACAATACGTGTAGGGACACAAATCAATTTACTTTTAATTAATTGACACAAACTGGCGTTTTATTAATGGACAAATCACTTTGTATAACGGCTGGTCCACTATTTACAAAAGCATTGGCTTGGATCCGAAACAATCGATGTTAGCGAAGTAGAAAAGTAATGAGAGCCCTGTTACATTAAGATCATTGATCGTATGTATACACTATTTTACTTCATAATATAAACTTGGAGAGATCCGTAATTTTAATATGACCTTCATACGGCTACCAAAATAAAGGTAACAGAGCTCCCTCGTGGTTTATCCTCAATGTTAAGTAACACAGTACAACAGGCCTGCATGTCGGATTAATTTAGATGACAAATGAAAATGGATTAATCCCATCTGAACAGCCTATGCAGAAACGAATAGCCATAGTGGATGGGGTATTCAAACCCTACCCTATTGTGGCATAGTATGCTCTAAGACCTGCCCTAAACCTGAAGTATGCGCTGACTGCCCCCTTCGCTTAGGCTCTTCGGTGAAGGCTTGGATGTGCAGGACATGACATGCATGGTTTCGGAGATGCATCAATCTAGCCCAAGCTGATGCTGAGAATCTGGGAGAGAGTGAAATATTGTTTGCAGTCTTGATAAATGCAAACGCGCAACTTTTCTCTCCCTGTCAGACGTACTTGTTTATGTGCTGGTATTGATAATACTTTGTAGTAGACCTCTACGTAATACTGGATGAACTACACTGGGAATTCCTAATGGGAGATCCAGCTCCTATTGATGGAGAGTCTATTCGAGAATGAGAAGGGGATGGGGCGACTCTGTCCTCACATAAAGTATACTCTATTGTAGTCTTATTTGTTGACACATATACCTATGTTCGGCACAGAGAATGTGATTAGAATGCCCCTGGTAGTCCATGCATCCAACTTGTTGGGTCACTATCAAACGGTTCAGATGCATGGACACATTTGGTGGCAAAGTTTGGGGCACCATTGCGAGTGTTCAAATCCATCAAATCAAATTGTATTGGTCACATGCGCCGAATACAACGGGTGTAGACTTGACCGTGAAATACATACATAGGAGGAAATTCCCAACAATGCAGAGTTAAAAAGTAAGACAATTATTTGCTAAATAAAAATGATATTTCACTATTTGTTTACAAGCGGAATAATTGTGTTGACGATGTGTTTTACCATCAACCTATTAAATAAGTTATTGTATGTTTGTAGGTGAGACTGATTGGGTGTCCTTGCACTTCATTGCTCCACCACTGTATGACTGGACGTCTCAGCTTTTCCAGCACGAGAGGCCAAGTCGTACAAGACGCCTCGTGCACTGTTACGCACGAGTTCAGGCTACGTAATCCTGAACGAGCACGTCGAGAGCAACAGGCAGTTCACAAACAACTTTTGACAGAACAGTATTTAATGTTTCAAGCTTTTATATACACAGTAAAGCTTCGCCTATTGGATTATAGACCATGACAACTACGCGACATCGGATGGAAATAAAAATATACAGTTTTTGGTTAATTTTGCGTCTTGAAGTGTGTGCAGAAAAAGCTGTGCGTTTATGCCTATGGAGAGTAATAGTTATTGTTTACGGGTATTTGGCGTATTCGCACTATTGACATGTTTCATTATCTTTCTATATACTCATGTTTCACAATTGACAAGTCAAAAAATCGACTCCGGTGGGACTCGAACCCACAACCTTTGAATCACTTCGACATTTAACCTAGAAGTCCAATGCGCTATCCATTGCGCCACGGAGCCGCTGGGTGTATGATGAGAGCTTTAGAATACAAACGGCGGCCTCAAATTATGCAATTTTTTTGCCCACATGTTATTGTGTCAAGTTTAGGGCAGTTTTGAAATACGCACAGGATTTTAATTGAAATCCAATGTCTCCAAACACATCAAACGCTTTAATAGTTTTCAAAATAGATAGCCTACAGTAGGTTAAGTAAAAACGACCCAAGCTGTAGCCTACAACTCAAATGTTGGTCATATATTAAACTCAACACAACTGTTACACCACTCCAGCACTCAGTAGCCTACCATTTATTACTTATTGTATTTGGAATATGTTGCTCTTTCTTTACAATAGTTGAGAATCCCCTAAGACATTTCTGGTAGAGACAACCAATGACTACAAAGAAGTTAGCTATTGGCGTCGCCCCCACCTCCTGACAAAGGTCAGTCGAATGCATTTCTGGTTGCGACAACCAATCATATCACCGTCTGTAACCAATAATTGCACTCGCCAACAATGGCGATTTTAGAATGTAAATCTTGGTGGGGGGACAGACGTAGTCAATATATAGTTAACTGTTTAGCCCTTTTGAAATGTACATAGACAGAATTTAGAACATGGGCCGTTTTTACAGTGTTCTCCCTGTACACCAAGTCAGAACCATAGCATAAATAAAGGGGGCATATAAGAAGACATTGAAAGCTCTTGCAATATTCAATGATTACATTTCTCTAAAACAGGTTATAGGCTACATGTGCACCACCAAGTCAGAACAGTAGGTGACATTAAGAGTGGAAAATAGACCAAATTATTAGGGTGAGGCACATAGGCAACTAACAGCTTACTACATAACATACACTTAGTATTACTTTATTAGCTACCGTATACATATCTCCCTGGCATATTACATAATTTATGCAACAGCATACAATACTTTTTTGGACTCGCCTTGTTGCGCTTTGCTCACTTGAACAGGAATGTGGTGCGGCTGGGTTTTGTGGGCAAATTTTGTCATCAAAGTCTGTCATTCTCTGGATTTATGGTGCTTTCAACAAAACTGGGAACTCGAAAAAAGGTTGAATCATGATGACATCATTGATCTTCAGGTCGTAGCTCTAGATAGAGGCCGGAGTTACAATTCCGAGTTGGATGACCGTTCAAAGCATATTTTCACAGTTCCAATTTAACAGTTTTTTTGAGCGCGGAACAAATCATGCTTCATTGACAGCATGGCCAATGTTGAATGTTTATAAATTTAAACTTGGAAAAGAGCCCCTTAATCCCAGATTTGGGACCACACAGCCACTCCACTGAATAGCAGGCTAGTGATTACTATGCAATGCTTGCTGGTTTTATTAGTTAACAACAGTTGGTGTAATCCGAGCCATATTAGTGTTAAGGAAAAGTTTTGTAGCCCGGACATTGCGCTGTTAGCCGTTAGCCTGAGAACCTACTATTTGCAGAGGGAATTCACGGCGGCCATTGCTGTTATTGTTTACATCCCGCCCTCCACTGATGCAAACACAGTGTGTGACGTCATCCACTCTGTTATCGCAAGGTTATAGACAGCGCATCCCAGTGCTTTCTTTGCCATTTCGGGGGATTTTAACCATGCATCTCTCTCTTCAACGCTGCCCACGTTCAAAGTGCCCAACCAGGAATAATACAACTCTGTACTTGTTATATGCTAATGTGAAGGATGCATACAACTCCACTGCACTCCCTCCCCTCGGTAGATCGGATCACAAACTTGTCCACCTTACCCCACTCTACAGGCCTATGGTCCAACAGCAGCATGCGACCACTAGGACCATTAGAAGATGGTCTCCGGAGGCGAATGAGGCCCTACAGGACTGCTTTGAAACAACAGACTGGGATGTGCTCTGAGAGGCTCATGGGGAGGACATTGATGGACTTGCAGACTGCATAACGGAGTATATCGATTTTTGTGTAGACAGCACTGTACCCACCAGGAAGGTACGCTGTTTTCCAAATAATAAACCCTGGGTCACCAGCGACCTGAAGGCCCTGCTGAATGAGAAGAAGAGGGCCTTCAATTAGGGGGACAAGGACACATTGAAATGCATCCAGAGGGAGCTGAAGTTGCAGGAGAAGATATAGGACAAGCTGAGGCAGTGTCAGGTGAGAGAGGTGTGGAAGGGTATGAGAAATATCACTGGCTTCAAAAAGTCAAACAGTGGGCAGACGGAGGGGACCCAGGACAGAGACAATGAGCTGAACAGATTTTTTAACAGGTTCGATACTGGCCCTGTCCACCTCCCCTCCAGCTCTCCAGGCCACACACCCTCACGGATGTCCCACACCCACTTTGCTAACAACACCTCTGTTGAGACAATCAACGACCCCACCTCTGCCCCTGCTCCCTCTGGACTGATCCTCAACACCCCCTTCCCCCCACCTCCCCACCTGGGCTGGCATTCACCACCAACCAAGTGAAGAGAGAGCTGGAGAGACTACATCAGTGGAAAGCGGCGGGCCCTTATGGTATCAGCCAAAGGGTGCTAACTGTGTGGAATACTCCAGTGCCCCTTCAACCTTAGCCTGAGCCTGGAAAGGGTCCCTGTGCTGTTGAAAACATCCAGCCTCGTCCCATTGCCCAAGAAGGCGCACCCCACTGTCCTGAATGACTTCAGACCTGTGGCGCTAACATCCCACATCATGAAGACCTGGAAAGGTTAGTCCTCACTCACCTCAGACCCCTGGTGTGTACATCACTGGACCCCCTGCAGCTCGCATATCAGCGCAAAATCGGGGTGGATGATGCTATCATCTACCTTCTGCAGAGGGCCTACTCTCACCTGGACAATGCAGGTTGCACTGTGAGGGTTATGTTTTTTGACTTCTTCAGTGCCTTCAACACCATTCAGCCCCTGCTACTGGGTGAGAAGATGAAGGGATGAAAGTGGAAGCACCCTTAGTCTCCTGGGTCACGGACTACCTGACCGTTAGGCCACAATTTGTGCGACTACAGAGCTGTGTGTCAGAACGGGCAGTGAGCAACACAGGGGCCCCCCAGGGAATGGTCATGTCCCCCTTCCTGTTCACCCTTTACACCTCTGACTTCAGATATAACTCTGAAACATGCCACCTACAGAAGTTCTCGGAAGACTCCGCAATTGTAGGGTGCATCAGGGGTGGGCAGGAGGAGGAATACAGTAGCTCAATCAGTGACTTTGTGTTTTGGTGTGAGCAGAACCACCTTCAGCTCAACATCAGCAAAACAAAGGAGATGGTGGTGGACTTCAGGAGAACCAAGACCCAACTGACTGCAGTCCATATACAGGGGATGGATGTGGAAATGGTTAGGTCATACAAGTTCCTCGGAGTCCACATGGACAACAGGCTGGAATGGGCTGGTAACACCGGGGCTCTGTACAAAAAGGGCCAGAGCCGACTCTACTTTCTGAGAAGGCTGAGGTCCTTCAAAGTGTGCAGTAAACTACTGCATACTTTCTACCAGTCTGTGGTGGCCAGTGCCATCTTTTTTTGCAGTGGTGTGCTGGGGCGCCAACATAAAAGCCGGTGATGCTTCTCGGGTAAATAAGATGATCAGGAAGGCTAGCTCTGTTCTGGGGATTAACCTTGACACTCTAGAGGAGGTGGCAGAGAGACGGAGCCTGGCCAAACTGCTGGCCATCATGGACAACATCACCCACCCTCTGCATGCCATGGTTATGACGCAGAGGAGCACCTTCAGTCACAGACTGATCCCACCACGGTGTGCCAGAGAGCGCTACAGGAGGTCCTTCCTGCCGGCGGCTATTAGACTATTTAATGCCTCACCGGGGTGCGTGCCGTCGGCAATATAGACCTGGAACTGTTGGGGTGTTAGGACCTAGTTTTAACAATTATGCATCCATCCATGAGTAACTCTGGTCTGTAATCACTCATTCACTCAGGAGTTATTTATTCATTCAGGTCTGTATATACATATTCATGCACAGTTGCTATATCATATCACGTTTAATATTGCAAGTCATTCTTGGACTTAACTTACGTAGTCATTCACTCAGGAATGCATATTAGTATTCTGTCATATCATACACACTCATATCATACACACTTTTAGCTATTTAAGTATTTCTCTGCCATCGACCTGTATAGTATAGTTAACCATCCACCATCCCCCAATGTATAGTGTACATATTCAGCCATCCACCCATACTTTGCAATGTCTTTTTATAGCTTTTTTACACTCCAGACTTCTTGTATTTCTATACTTTTTCATACTGCCGCTCTATGTATCATGTATTGTGTATCTGTCTTTTGTGTATTTTCATTCTGGCATTTTGCACCTGCCCTGTGTTTTTGTTGTAGCTGCTTGACAAAGACATTTCCCCTCGGGGATCAATAAAGTATGTATCTATCTATCTATCTATCTATATATCTATCTATCTATCTATCTATCTATTTATATATGTGGCCAATGACCTTGAGACTTCTTGGTCGCTTCTAATGTAACTCTATGGCAGCACTACCCGACATTGGATGGAAATAAAAGTATACAGCTTTTGGTTAATTTTGTATCTTGAATTTCGGTGAAAGATTAGGCTACAGTGTGCAGATAGAGCTGTGCGTTTATGCCTATGGAGAGTAATAGTTAATGGTTACAGGTATTTAGCGTATTCACACTATTGTCATGTTTCATTATCTTTCTACTTACTCATGTTCAACAATCAGCAGGTCAAAACTCAACTCCAGTGGGACTCAAACCCACAACCTTTGAATCACTTCAAGCCTTAATCTAGAAGGCCAATGCACTATCCATTGCATCAGAGAGCTACTGGGTGTGTGTGGAGAGGTTTGGAATACAGTGTCATCATGAGAGTCCCCATGAGTGACAGAACACTGAGCCAATCACGGCGCAATACTCCATATTTTCTGCTGGCTTGCCCCACCACCACAGAAAGCACTGAGCTAGGCTGAAACACCTGCATTTTGGAGCTGCCTTACTCAAGAAAGCAAAAAAGAGACCATGTTTGTATGCGGCTTTATTAACTCAATTATAAAAATAAAAAAAAGTACAATGCCCAAATAACATGCAAAACAGGCATGGGGTCGCCACTGGTGCATAGCATACTTTTGGGATACTTCTTTTCAGATTCCACAATGAGTTGTGGACACTAAATCACCGCACTCCCTCTCTAGCTCTTGGTCCTCATCTTTGTAAGTCACCTTGATTTAGCACCTGTATGTTTTATCAGTTTCTTTATAAAAAATATTTAACTAACTCCATGACAGTAGCAAGGGACCATAGCAGCACCCAAGTAGACTACAAATGCGTGCTGGGGCGAGCATCCCCTGAGCACAAGCGCTACTGGAGCGCTACTGGAGTGGGCGAGAAGGCTCCAGCCTTTGGGAATCCCGCTCCACAGTCCAGTCAAATTGGGCATGTTCTGCTCACGTGTGTGTGTGTGTGTGTGTCTGTGTCCATATAGTGAATGTGTGTTGGTTTTGTATGGGAGTGTCAATGTAGTGTGTGTATATGGTTTGTATACTGTATATAGTCTAGTGAGTGCGCTTGGAGAGTGCAGATAGTTTGGAGACTCTTAATTGACTATTTGGCTGTCTGGCTATTTAGCAGTCTTATGTCTTGGGGGTAGAAGCTGTCCCAGAGCCTGTTGGTCCGAGAGCCGATGCTCCGGTACCGTTTGCCCGCAGAGTGAACAGTCTATGGCTTGGGTGGCTGGAGTCTTTGGCAATTTTTCGGACCTTCCTCTGGCAGTGCTTGATATAGAGGTCCTGGATGGCTCCCTAATGTATGTCGTCTAAGGAGAATGAGAGCAGAGCAAGAGACACATTTCTGTAGTAATGGATGGACTAAGTACTATTGCTCACACCTATCCAGAGAGCAAGGTATTTAAGGTATATAAGAACAACGTAGTGGTGGTAAGAACTGCAGGTTGATTCAACATAGACGCCACCCACCGTCTAGTTTGGTGAATTGAAAGTAAAATCAACAAAAAATGTCACCATATCATTGGATTTAGTTTAAAAGTTTGGTGAAAAAAAGGTGGAATTCCCATATGTTGATGACTTTTTGAAAATCCAATTAGTTTTCCACATTGATTCAATATAATCACAGAGTTTTGGGGTTGAAATTACATGGGAAAAAACGTTGATTCAACCAGTTTATGCCCAATGGGCAGAGTCATGAATATGCCTTTAAAGTTGATCATATTATTTAGCTTTTTACAGCATCCTCAACATCTCGCAACACACATAAGAAGATTGTCACATTTGGCGGAGGCAGGTTTCACATTCAGCCCTGAATGTGTTTCTAAAAGCTGCACCCAGAGTGGAATCACAGCGTTTCTAATTAAGTGAGGGATTGGTTCGCTGTCTCCCACCTACCACCGTTTCTCATCCATCAACTCAATCACAAGTATCACCTGAGCAGGACAGCAATTTATATGAGCTCTATCAGTTTGACAGGCTATCGCTTAGAACAAATGAATAATTTTAAGCTGAAATAAAAGAAAAGACAGACTACTTCAGGAATACCATCTGTAAACTCAGAGAACAGAATCTGTCATCGTCGCTTCTGCAGTATCACAGCCTCTGAAATACCACAAAGGCTACCAGCCGCACCAATGCACATTGCTCTGAACCCATAGAGTCTGGAGCAAAGAAAGCGGGATGTCTGTCTGCTGTCGACGGTCCTAAAGGCTGGTTCACACATAACTCACAGAGCTGCCCCCGCTGCCATCATCCCATAAATAATTAATGGCATGTATTGATGGAGCTTCCCCAAAAATTTGACCAAGAAAAATAAAAAAACACACATTATTTTATCTTTCATCTGTGTTTTTATAATTGTCCATCAACTCGCAAGAGGCTGAAGTATCTCACTGGAGAAAGCATCCGAGCGAGCGAAACAGCGCCCCTCTGTCTCTGTATGTGTAGGCAATGTATCTGATACTGTCTGGTCATAAAGAGTATGACATTATTGCTGCACGTAGCATTGAATGCAAGGGAAGCCAGCGAGCATTTGGCCTCCCTTAAAACCTCTTAAGGATCGGACCCTTTTTTTCAATTTTCACCTAAAATGACATACCCAAATCTAACTGCCTGTAGCTCAGGACCTGAAGCAAGGATATACATGTTCTTGATATCATTTGAAAGGAAACACTTTGAAGTTTGTGGAAATAAGAAATTAATGTAGGAGAATAAAACACATTAGAGTTGTTAAAAGATAATGCAAACAAAAAAACGTTTTATTTTTTGCAAGAGAAAGGCCAGACAGTGATGTAGGATTCTAGATGTAATTTAACGCTACAGCATACAATGAAATTCTAAATTATTCTGTGCTTCTAACTTTGTGGCAACAGCTCGGGGAAGGCCCTTTCCTGTTTCAGCATGACATTGCCCCTGCTCACAAAGCGAGGTCCATACAGAAATGGTTTGTCGAGATTGTTGTGGAAGAACTTGACTGGCCTGCACAGAGCCCTGACCTCAACCCCATCAAACGCCTTTGGGATGAATTGGAATGCCGACTGCGAGCCGGGCCTAATCGCCCAACGTCAGTGCCCGACCTCACTAATGCTCTTGTGGCTGAATGGAAACAAGTCCCCGCAGCAATGTTCCAACATCTAGTGGAAAGCCTTCCCAAAAGAGTGGAGGCTGGGGGGGGGGACCAACTCCATATTAATGCCCATGATTGTGGAATGAGATGTTCGACAAGCAGGTGTCCACATACTTTTGGTTATGTTTTGTAGCTAACGTAACACGAGGGGGAAGGAGAAGATCTAATCTCAGTCAATCATTGGTGCATCTGAAGTATCTGTTCAATTTTAACACGTTACTCCAAGCCAGGACAACTAAGAAGAAGGACATTGTGACCTATGGTGGACAAGCCGAGCCTTACACCGAAGCTACACTAAAACCCTTTCTGAGAAGGCTTAGGTTCAACAGAGATAGACGACGAACAAAGACATCTACAGGTAAATATATACATTATATTTCTTACCCAAACGGGCGGTGGTTAGGGTGCTAAGTATTCTGATTACTGTGAGTGTAGTTTCCAAATGTATGTACGATAAGTTTGACTCTCTTTGTCCCTATCTCCCTTCTTCTATTGACTCCTCCCTTTTAGATAACCAAGCAGTCATGCTGTTGCTAGTCCACTAGGGACCTGTTTCCATTGTATTAACTTTCTAATCAATAACCTATACCTTGTGTGTGTATCCTGTGTTATCATTTAGTTAGTTAGTAAATAAATAATTAAACAAATTTGTGTGGTACGGAATGATCAGTAAGGTTGGGGTTCTTGCGGATCCAAGGAGTATGCGACATTCAGAATGAGACTGATATGGGGTAATGATTAATAAGTGATTGTTATAGCTATATAACATCTATATATCTTTTAGAGTTTAATTCAGGAGATGGTAACTCTAAACAAATTCTCCCGTGGTGCCCCAAATTCCTGATGAGTTAATTGTTACATGATTAATTTAAATCGGGTAACAATTAAACATAGTTAGTTGATTTGATAAATAACAGTCATCACATTAATGAAAGTCACGTCACGACAGGAGGCATCTCCTGTTTTCTTTGCGACTTGCAGTAACTCTCCATGGTTGTAAATCAATAGTAGTTTAGTAGTCCGGAAATGTTGCAAACATTAATTTGCTTGCCCATGCTGTAGGTCATGTAACTGTTTGTTACATGCAATATGCTTTGTAGACTTCACCGGACACAGGTTGCTCTCCCGTTGTATGATAACTTATTTCAACTTGCTGTCTTACACGCACAAACACAGTTGTCCCATCGTCTCATTCCTTTAAGGCCTTCTATTCCTCTAAGTAACACTAGGAGAATGGTTGAGAACTGAAGCATCCCTTCATCTATAAGCACCTGGCTCAGACTCTACTGAGCCTTCACCTGCTAGTAAGGATGTCACACCCTAAACATAAGCACATCTACTAACATTAGCCAATAGTCTCTGGGCCTCTCTGTGGACAGTTGAGGACAGTTTAGGCCAACTCAGCCTAAACATCCACATTTACTGAAAGAGCCAAACTTACTGAAAACAAGTAAGTTGTAGCTGATAAAGTGTCATGGGTGATTTGAGTTAGTACAGGGAGATAGGCCGTGACCGAGCCAGAGAATTACCATAGTAAGTGAGTGAGAAGCAGTGTGGCGCCTCTACATAACCCAGCAGCACACAGCTCTCTCCCTGCTCCTAATGACTCCAGAGATGTAATGAAGACAAACCCGGGCAGAAATTAGCAGTGACATTAACTAAAACATTGATAAATAAACCACTAATAAAAAGGGGGAGTGGGGGTGTGGAGGGGGAAGAGAAGGGAGAAGGGAAGTGATTAGTACAGTGCTCGCTGCAGAAATGTGGCGATTTATCTGTTTAGTTTTATATGTTTCGATTTATCTGTTTCGTTTCGTATTTTCTCGAGACACACTGAAAACAGTAATGGCCAATGGTAAACGGATTTGCCTGGGAAAATCAATGCCCCACATGACCGTGTGCATGTATGTCCATGTTGTAACCGCACAGTGAACCCTCACTGTTCCCTTCCCCCTGCTGATTCGACTAATATCCTTCGACTGTATGACTTATCTGTGTGTACCGTGTGTGCACCGTCCTACGCTCCGAGAGCACACCATGATTGATGGGCTTTGCAGCCGGGGGAAAAAATAAGTGCTTAAGAAAAATGGGAGTCACACAAGACTTATTAAAACAACAATTCTTATGATAAGCAAAACACTTTGGAGAATTAAACTTATACATTCTAATTTTAATTAAATCCTTTTTTAATGAGAACGTTAATCTCGCAATAATCTATATAATACATTTCACAGTAACCCGTACTTATAAGCAGGATGTTATTTAATTAATGTTTTCTAGAGGATTTTCCAAAAACACAAGGCTGGTTAAAACTGCACATTTAAAAATGAGAATATTACTAAAGAATACTGTTTAGAGTATTACTACTCTAAATATCTTAAGATTGGCGTGAAAGGGCAAATGGAGTGATGGGTATGTGGAATAAACTACCCCCCCCCCCCCCCCCAGAACGGAAGGTTCCATAGTGGTGGTTGTATCAGTAATGTGCACCCCTCCTAAATGCCCCCGTTCCCCCATACCTTCCTGCTGTGTGTGTGGACTGTGTGGAGGTTATCAGTTAGGAGTGCCCTTAGTCTTATGACGGCCGGCCCTGGAGGATAATAAAGAGGGATGATGCGGATGTTGTGCCACCCACCTACCTCAACATCCCCCCCTTTCTCTCCTCTCCACCCACACCTCCTTCATCCTCTCTCGCAGAACCCCTCATCCCTTCATTTATCACCTGTCCCATCTCCCCCCTCCTCCCTCCCTTTCTTCCCTCCCTCCTTGCTCTAATTCTGGTTTAATAACTGCAACCTCCATTCATCACAGTATCGATGGCTCTGACAGGCCGGCAGCGGCGCGGAGGCGGCTAAAGCTAGCTCCCCTGTCCTTTCCTCACTCAGCCGTAGGGTCACCGGCAGGTCAGACTGCAATAAGCACACCCCACGCCTTTGTTCCTGGGAGTGAGATGCTGAAATGTACATACGCATACCACTCACATGAAAAAATACTACAGTTTACTATAGAATTCTGTAGTAAACTGTAATATACTGTAGAATTTACTATATAATGTACTTACTATAGAATAGATAGGTACTTTATTGATCCCCCGGGTGGGAAATTTCATTGTCAAGCAGCTACAACAAAACACAGGGCAGGTGCAAAATGCCACAACGAAAGTACACAAAAGACAGATACACGGTACATGATACATAGAGCGGCAGTATGAAAAAGTATAGAAATACAAGATATCTGGAGTGCAAAAAAATAAAAGCTATAAAAAAGACATTGCATAGTATGGGTGGTTGGCTGAATATGTACACTATACATTGGTGGATGTTGGATGGTTAACTATACTATACAGGTCGATGGCAGAGAAATACTTCAGTAGCTAAAAATGCGTATGATATGAGTGAGGGTAATAATAGTTTACTTAATAGACAGACTGGGTAAATGAACAGGTAAGTGAACATTTTGCATGTATGAATAAATAGGTTCTGAGTGGATGAGTGCTGATGGACCAGAGTTACTCACGGATGGATGCATAATTGTTAAACTAGGTCCTAGCACCCCAACAGTTCCAGATCTATGTTGCCGACGGCACGGCACCCCAGTAAGGCATTATATAGTCTAATAGCCGCCGGCAGGAAGGACCTCCTGTAGCGCTCTCTGGCACACCGTGGTGGGATCAGTCTGTGACTGAAAGTGCTCCTCTGCGCCATACCATAGCGTTGTAGTGTGTGTTGTAGTATACTGTTTAATACTATAGTAAATACTACAGTATTATCTACAGTATTATCCACAAAAAACGTTGTAGTAAATACTACACTTTTAACTATAGTAAATACTACAGTACTTAATTTGCATATATCCCGCCCATTCCCCTCCCCCACAGCCACATTTGTGCCACCCACAAGTGAGAAACCTACATGCCAAGTATACAATATATATTGTGTTCCATTAATTTTATAGAAAAGAGCTGAAGTGGGTTCTTTTAGTCTTTATCCATTAGGTTTCTTCAAGTAGACAGACTCCACTTCTTTATCACAGATAATAAAACACAAAACTATAGTATATAGAGTGGTGAGGAAGACCTCATCATTTATTTTCTGTATCCAGGGCTCACTAAAACATAATTTTAAGCTTTGTTTTTACAGCTGAATTTTAAGGATTGTACAGTGCAAAATTGAGGTCAGGTGCATCCTGTTTCCATTGATCATCCTTGAGACGCTTCTACAACTTGATTGGAGTCCACCTGTGGTAAATTCAATTCATTGCACATGTTTTGGAAAGGCACACACCTATCTATATCAGGTCCCACAGTTGACAGTGCATGTCAGAGCAAAAACCAAACCATGAGGTAGAAGGAATTGTCAGTAGAGCTCTGAGACAGGATTATATCAAGGCACAGATCAGGGGGAAGGGTACACAAAAATGTCTGCAGCATTGAAGGTCCCCAAGAACACAGTGGCCTCCATCATTCTTAAATGGAATAAGTTGGGAACCAGGGAGGTGACCAAGAACCCAATGGTCACTCTGACAGAGCTCCAGAGTTCCTCTGTGGAGATGGGGGAACGCACCCACACCGCCAGGGGACTGGCAGCATCTTGGGCATTGTTTAAAGGGTTGTCTATAGGAGATACACTCTTAGAAGTAAAGGTGCTATCTATAACCTAAAAGGGTTATTCGGCTGTCCCCATAGGAGAACCCTTTGAAGAACCCTTTTTGGTTCCAGGCAGAACCTTTTTGAGTAAGAACCCTCTCTTTAAAGGCTTCTACATGGAACCAAAATAGTTCTGCCTGGAACCCAAAAGGGTTCTTCAAAGGGTTCTCCTATGGGGACAGCCGAATAACCCTTTTTTTCATAAGAGTGTACTTGTGCTGTGCGAGATTGGCATCAACACATACTTTTTTGAGGGTTTTATCGTTTGGATGTCACTTCTCCCGATATAGCACACAGTGTGCTTATGGCAGGGACAGGGGAAAGTCACTAGGCAGCACGTCGTGTGCGCAATACCCGCATCTGGAGGAGTCAGGACTGGATGGTCTGCCATGGGCCATTTCATTTAGTAGCCGTTGGTGTCGACTTGGGGCGTGATTATATTCACCATAGTATGTTGTTCCGAAGTTGACTGACAAAGGGAACATAATGATATGACTATAACTACTGTTCCCTGATGTAGGGAAACGAGTTACACCTGTTTGGCCCCGCACCTGGGCTCCATGAAGAGCGGTATTAAATTGAAGGAATGAATCCGAGCCTCACGCTTATCACCTGTGGAAGGCGGGGATTCCGGCAGATTTCATTGGCCTTGTCAGGCATGATTGTAGATCCTTCAACCGAAGTCACGAGAGTACGACTCCCCACAGTATTTTGTACTTCGTTTCCCTCCTTCAGGGAACAGTAGTTATAGTCATGACATTACATTTTGTTGAATAGTCATGAATGGTTTGAAATATCTGTCGTAAGACGACAGTGGCAAAGAATATCATTGAGGGGATTCTATTAATGCCCCGGGCCTGTCCCGGGTGAACCGGATTAGCATTGATTGCATTTGTTTTGAAACCGGGCTGCCTCCTGGTGGTGAGCTGGGTGTCTCACCGGTGCCCCATTCAAAAGTGTTAACTCATATTGACTGACCTTCATGACTTAAAGTAATGATGGACTGTTGTTCCTCTTTGCTTATTTGAGCTGTTCTTGCCATAATATGGACATGGTCTTTTACAAAATAGGGCTATCTTCTGTATTCTGTATACCCCCCCCCACCCCCACCTTGTCACAACACAACTGATTCATTAAGAAGGAAGGAAATTCCATAAATTCACTTTTAAGAAGGCACATCTGTTAATTGAAATGCATTCCAGGTGACTACCTCATGAAGCTGGTTGAGAGAATGCCAAGAGCTGTCAACAAGGCAAAGGGGGGCTATTTTAAGAATCTCAATAGAAAATATATTTTGATTTGTTTAACACCTTTTTGGTTACTACATGATTCCATATGTGTTATTTCATAGTTTTGATGTCTTCACTTTTATTCTACAATGTAGAAAATAGTCCAAATAAAATAAAGACAAAGTAGGTGTTCTAAAACTTTTGACCAGTAGTGTACTTTATATCCCTCATTTACTCAAGTGTTCCCATTACTGTGGCAGTTACCTGTAGGAACATTTGTGTGTCAAAACAGATGTATGGAATACTGTGGCATAAAACAAACCCCTCTATTGTCAGCCACCATCTTGCCAGGCCGTTTTCTCTCTGCAGCACAGCTTGGTTTTGTGGCAGAGAGACAGGACAGCAGCTGAACTTCACCGAAACCCACAGCCAGGGCCCATACCACAGCACACAGGAGGCTGCTTACTGTGGAGTGAGTGAGTGAGTGAGTGAGTGAGTGTGTGTGTGTGTGTGTGTGTGTGTGTGTGTGTGTGTGTGTGTGTGTGTGTGTGTGTGTGTGTGTGTGTGTGTGTGTGTGTGTTGTAAAGTACAGTCGTGGCCAAAAGTTTTGAGAATGACACAAGTATTGGTCTCCACAAAGTTTGCTGCCTCAGTGTTGATGATGGCAATTTGCATATACTCCAGAATGTCATGAAGAGTGATCAGATGAATTGCAATTAATTGCAAAGTCCCTCTTTGCCATGAAAATGAACTTAATACCCCAAAAACATTTCCACTGCATTTCAGCCCTGCCACAAAAGGACCAGCTGCCATCATGTCAGTGATTGTCTCGTTAACACAGGTGAGAGTGTTGACGAGGACAAGGCTGGAAAATCACGCTGTCATGCTGATTGGAAACACGTGCCGTCATCATTGCTTTGCACAAAAAGGGCTTCACAGGCAAGGATATTGCTGCTGGTAAGATTGCACCTAAATCAAACATTTATCGGATCATCAAGAACTTCAAGGAGAGAGGTTCAATTGTTGTGAAGAAGGCGTCAGGGCGCCCAAGAAAGTCCAGCAAGTGCCAGGACCGTCTCCTAAAGTTGATTCAGCTGCGGGATCGGGGCACCACCAGTGCAGAGCTTGCTCAGGAATGGCAGCAGGCAGGTGTGAGTGCATCTGCACTCACAGTGAGGCGAAGACTTTTGGAGGATGGCCTGGTGTCAAGAAGGGCAGCAAAGAAGTCATTTTCTCTGATGAATCCCCTTTCCGAATGTTTGGGCCATCCGGAAAACACCTTGTCCGGAGAAGACAAGCGCTACCATCAGTCCTGTGTCATGCCAACAGTAAAGCATCCTCAGACCATTCATGTGCGGGGTTGCTTCTCAGCCAAGGGAGTGGGCTCACTCACAATTTTGCCTAAGAACACAGCCATGAATAAAGAATGGTACCAACACATCCTCCGAGAGCAACTTCTCCCAACCATCCAAGAACAGTTTGGTGATGACCAATGCCTTTTCCAGCATGATGGAGCACCTTGCCATAAGGCAAAAGTGATAACTAAGTGGCTCGGGGAACAAAACATCGACATTTTGCGTCCATGGCTAGGAAACTCTCCAGACCTTAATCCCAATGAGAACTTGTGGTCGATCCTCAAGAGGCGGGTGGACAAACAAAAACCCACAACTTCTGACAAACTCCAAGCATCAGTCAGGATGTGGCCCAGAAGTTAATTGACAGCATGCCAGGGCGGATTGCAGAGGTCTTGAAAAAGAAGAGTCAACACTGCAAATATTGACTCTTTGCATAAACTGAATGTCATTGTCAATGAACGCCTTTGACACTTATGGAATACTTGTAATTATACTTCAGTGTACCATAGTAACTACTGACATAAAGATCTAAGAACACTGAAGCAGCAAACTTTGTGGAGACCAATACTTGTGTCATTCTCAAAACTTTTGGCCATGACTGTACTGCAGGACTTTAATCCACAGATCCGCGTCCCATTGGCAAGGCTCATTGAGCTAATTAATAATGTGGCACAAAACAGAGAGGGATGGGAGTCATTAGGGAGCTGCGGCTGTGCTTTCTCAGCCCTGTGGTGTTGTGCCACTGTGTGTTTCTTGTGTGTGTGTGTGTGCTTGGTTGTATGAGAGAGATAAAGAAGGCAAGGGAGCTTGTGTTTGTGATTGTATTATATGAAAGTGTGTGTGTGTATGAATGAGCGGGAGGAGGGAGGATGTGAGACTCTCAATGCACACATACATGACTACATGTGTCACGGCAGAGACGAGAGTTCAGATAGAGTGCCTGTATTTGATTGCATGTGTGAGTGCAGGTACTTTGAAGCAACAGAGTGAGAGAGATAGAGTTTGTGTGTGAGAGAGAAATAATGGCCATTGTACAGACACCCCGTCCCGTCCCATCAAGCCCTCCCCTGGCAGACACTTCCTCCAGACAAACTCAGTTAAGATGGCAGCTCCTTTCCTCTATCTCACACATCCTGCACCCTGCAGTGGAGAGGCCCGCCGCTGGTGTGCGTGTAATGTATTCATTATCCAGGATTAAGACAAACAACATCACACCACAGAACTGCAGCAGCCCTCTCTTCCTGCTAGCTCCTGGTGACTGGGAGACATTGTGATTGGAGTCCAAAGAGGAACAGAGTTTTCATGGAAGTCTGTTACATTCTATTAGCATGTTGTTACACATCAGTACTGTGTAATGACCCACTAAGCCATAGCGTATAATACAAATTACTGTCTGATCAAAACTATTTAATAATGAGAAAGCAGCACATAGTCCATTTATTGCCTTACAAAATACAAAACAAATGCAACAGAGGAAATTAATTAATGTAAAAAAACATACTAATTATAACATAAAAAATCAAGGACAAGAAAAAAATATTTAAAACAAAACACTAACTTCAAGTACACACTAAAGTACATTACAACCCCATAGTATAATATGAATTACATGCATATCTAAAAAGATCATTCTTATTAAGGGACCACCTGATTTAAGTTCAAATACATACTTATGGAGAGTGGCACACACACACACGCACACTTGATCACCTGATATGTGGCATTTTGCCTGGGTTGTTCAAAATGGTGTGTAAAGGAGGAAGCATCATTGGTGTAGTAACGTTGACTATCATTAAAGTAGTGACTGCTACAGTTGAAGTCGGAAGTTTACATACACCTTAGCCAAATACATTTAAACTCAGTTTTTCACAATTCCTGACATTTAATCCTAGTAAAAATTCCCTGTCTTAGGTCAGATAGGATCACCACTTTATTTTGAGAAAGTGAAATTATTTCTTTCAGCTTTTATTTCTTTCATCACATTCCCAGTGGGTCAGGAGTTTACATACACTTAATTAGTATTTGGTAGCATTGCCTTTAAATTGTTTAACTTGGGTCAAACGTTTTGGGTAGCCTTCCACAAGCTTCCCACAATAAGTTGGGTGAATTTTGGCCTATTCCTCCTGACAGAACTGGTGTAACTGAGTCAGGTTTGGAGTCCTCCTTGCTCGCACACGCTTTTTCAGTTCTGCCCACAAATTTTCTATAGGATTGAGGTCAGGGCTTTGTGATGGCCACTCCAATACCTTGACTTTGTTGTCCGTACACTTGGGGTCATTGTCCATTTGGAAGACCCATTTGCGACCAAGCTTTAACTTCCTGATTGATGTCTTGAGATGTTGCTTCAATATATACACATCATTTTCCTTCCTCATGATGCCATCTATTTTGTGACGTGCACCAGTCCCTCCTGCAGCAAAGCACCCCCACAACATGATGCTGCCACCCCCGTGCTTCACGGTTGGGATGGTGTTCTTCGGCTTGCAAGTCTCCCCCTTTTTCCTCCAAACATAACGATAGTTAAACAGTTCTATTTTTTTCATCAGACCAGAGGACATTTCTCCAAAAAGTATGATCTTTGTCCCCATGTGCAGTTGCAAACCGTAGTCTGGCTTTTATTTGGAGCAGTGGCTTCTTCCTTGCTGAGCAGCCTTTCAGGTTATGTCGATATAGGACTCGTTTAACTATGGATATAGATACTTTTGTACCTGTTTCCTCCAGCATCTTCACAAGGTCCTTTGCTGTTGTTCTGGGATTGATTTGCACTTTTTGCACCAAAGTATGTTCATCTCTAGGAGACAGAACACGCCTCCTTCCTGAGCGGTATGACGACTGCATGGTCCCATGGTGTTTATACTTGCGTACTATTGTTTGTACAGATGAACGTGGTACCTTCAGGCTTCTGGAAATTGCTCCCAAGGATGAACCAGACTTGTGGAGGTCTACAATTTTTATTTTCTGAGGTCTTGGCTGATTTTTTTTATATTTTTCCATTATGTCGAGCAAAGAGGCACTGAGTTTGAAGGTAGGCCTTGAAATACATCCACAGGTACACCTCCAATTGACTCAAATTATGTCAATCAGAAGCTTCTAAAGCCATGACATAATTTTCTGGAATTTTCTAAGCTGTTTAAAGGCACAGTCAACTTAGTGTATGTAAATTTCTGACCCACTGGAATTGTGATATAGTGAATTATAAGTGAAATAAACAATTGTTGGAAAAAGTATTTGTGTCATGCACAAAGTAGATGTCCTAACCGACCTGTCCTATCTTTCGATATATACAGTTGAAGTCGGAAGTTTACATACACTTAGGTTGAAGTCATTAAAACTCATTTTTCAACCACCACAGATTTCATGTTAACAAACTATAGTTTTGGCAAGTCGGTTAGGACATCTACTTTGTGCATGACAAAAGTAATTATTCTAACAATTGTTTACAGATAGATTATTTCACTTATAATTCACTATATCACAATTCCAGTGGGTCAGAAGTTTACTGTCACGATGCGAGGTGAGGGAACGAGGCGCAGAGCGAGAAGTCCGTGCAGACATGGTTTATTTTAATCAAAATACAAAACAACAAAATGCACTAAACAGAAATCGCACCGTGAGCTGGTGTAGAGTAACACACGGACACAGACAATGATCCACACGCAGGTGGACGCAAAGTCAACATAAATGGAATCCCCAATAAGAGACAACTCAAGACAGCTGCCTCTAATTGGGGATTGACCAAAAACAACCAAGATTACCTGAACTAATGTCAGGTCCTGACTGTGGCCATACTACTCCCACTAAAGGGAGTCAGAGACCTGGCGTCAGTCAGGCCCTGACATTTACATACACTAAGTTGACTGTGCCTTTAAACAGCTTGGAAATTTCCAGAAAATGATGTCATGGCTTTAGAAGCTTCTGATAGGCTAATTGACATCATTTGAGTCAATTGGAATGTACCTGTGGATGTATTTCAAGGCCTACCTTCAAACTCAGTGCCTCTTTGCTAGACATCATGGGAAAATCAAAAGAAATCAGTCAACACCTGAGAAAAAAAATTGTAGACGTCCACAAGTCTGGTTCATCCTTGGGAGCAATTTCCATAAGCCTGAAGGTACCACGTTCATCTGTACAAACAATAGTACGCAAGTATAAACACCATGGGACCATGCAGTCGTCATACCGCTCAGGAAGGAGGCGCGTTCTGTCTCCTAGAGATGAATGTACGTTGGTGCAAATCAATCCCAGAACAACATTAAAGGACCTTGTGAAGATGCTGGAGGAAACAGGTACAAACGTATCTACATCCACAGTAAAACGAGTCCTATATCGACATAACCTGAAAGGCCGCTCAGCAAGGAAGAAGCCACTGCTCCAAAACCGCCATAAAAATGCCAGACTACGGGGACAAAGATGGTAATTTTTGGAGAAATGTCCTCTGGTCTGATGAAACTAAAATAGAACTGTTTGGCCATAATGACCATTGTTATGTTTG
Organism: Thymallus thymallus; assembly: GCA_023634145.1. Lineage (NCBI taxonomy): Eukaryota > Metazoa > Chordata > Actinopteri > Salmoniformes > Salmonidae > Thymallus > Thymallus thymallus. The sequence continues at coordinate 36,098,392 of CM042409.1, read as the reverse complement.
GAGGAAAAAGGGGGAGGCTTGCAAGCCATAGAACACCATCCCAACAGTGAAGTACGGGGGTGGCAGCATCATGTTGTGGGGGTGCTTTGCTGCAGGAGGGACTGGTGCACTTCACAAAATAGATGGCATCATGAGGAAGGAAAATTATGTGGATATATTGATGCAACATCTCAAGACATCAGTCGGGAAGTTAAAGCTTGGTCGCAAATGGGTCTTCCAAATGGACAATGACCCCAAGCATACTTCCAAAGTTGAGGCAAAATGGCATAAGGAAAACAAAGTCAAGGTATTGGAGTGGCCATCACAATGCCCTGACCTCAATCTTATAGGAAATTTGTGGGCAGAACTGAAAAAGCGTGTGTGAGGAATGGGACAAAATTCACCCAATAAGTTATTATTGTGGGAAGCTTGTGGAAGGCTACCCGAAACATTTGACCCAAGTTAAACAATTTAAAGGCAATGCTACCAAATACAAATTTAGTGTATGTAAACTTCTGACCCACTGGGAATGTGATGAAAGAAATAAAAGCTTAAATAAATAATTCTCTCTACTATTATTCTGACATTTCACATTCTTAAAATAAAGTGGTGATCCTAACTGACCTAAGACTGGGAATTTGGCTAAGGTGTATGTAAACTTCCGACTTCAACTGTAGCAGTCCCTTATTTAATGTCTGTTGCCTAATCAATCTCGTTCTAAATGTTGTAGACTTCGTAAATCTGCACAAACCCCAGCTCAAACTAATCCTTCCGTAATACACAAATTGGTTTAATGATTTATTTACTAACTAAATGATAATACAGGATACACACAGTAACGGGTTATAAAATATGTCTCTCATACAATGAAACTTAATATGATAACGGGTCCCTAGCGGACCAACACAATATGACACTTGTTAAACACGATAGAGAGAGAGAGAGATCTAGAAAGAGAAACACCCTTTAGTACATTTGGAGAATACACTTAGTTAGCCCTAATAACTTGCCCGCACTGCCGCTTTATAGGTTGACATGTAAATGCATGTATTTACTTTGTTGAAGGCCTCCGTTGATTATCTCTGTTGTCCACTTCAGGTGGTCTGGTCTTTGGTTCTTTGGTATAAGTCTCTGATTGTCCACAAGATGTCCTTTCTTTTCGTTATCTGTTCCCTCAAACTCATTCCTGAAGATTGGTCTTCTAAGGGCAGCTAATCAGCCGTGGTAGAAACCCCCTTTGATGGGGATGAAAGCAGTGTAGACCTTCAATGATTTAGAAGAAAGTATGTAGACATGGTGATTCTGCTCGAATCTACCTACTTAGATACAGTTCTTGACCGCATTAAAATATTATTTTGTTGGAACCTCGTGTTGTGTTTTTGGGGTCGTGACTTATCGTAGACCTCCGCCTGCAGCGCAAATGTCCTCTAGTCAATAAAGTTTATTCGAGTCTCAAAGGTGTAATACCTTTTTGGGCGGAACAGGGATTTCTGTCGTTTATGACCTTCTTATCTGATTTCCCTGAGCATAGTTTGCGCAAGCAAGGCATTAGAATTAACTATGATCATGTGTAAACAGCTAAAATCACAGTTTTATCGTCTTAAACATTCTCTTTAATCTGGATATTTCTTACCAAACGTAACGAAACTCTTAAAGTTACAATGTTTTCGTCATCAAACCTTCACTTAACTTTTAATGACAACAGTCCTCATTCTCTACATTTTAGATAAAAGTAATCATGTTCCTAATGTCTTGTTTCATGGGCATAGTTTTTAGCTCCAAGCAAATAGTCTAGGAACAAAGAGTCAAAGCTTCGGCATTTTCAAAGTTTAAAGCCCTCTCTATAACACAGGAGAAGAGGGAGAGAGGGTCTGGTCGTTGTCAGCCATAAAAGGTGTCAAAACCCCGCTTTCACCCCCTCAATCCACTCAACGCAACAACATGGTGCAAGAACATTTGAGTGCCTATTATGTCATCAAAAAGGGCTTATTCTTATTCATGCATGACCTAATGGGGCGTATGTTATAGAGAGGGCTTTAAACGTTGAGACTGCAGAAGCCCTTCCAAGATGTAACAAAGGTAAGGACAGGGCATCCCCATACATACAGCATCAGCAAAGGTCAATCGTTGGCTTGAACATTAACTAAATTGGTCAAAAGAGAAACATTGCTATTGCAATGTTGTTGCAAAGGCCACATAAAAACTGAAACTAGTCTACGTTCACTCCCAATTTGCAAACCACTGTTGAGACCAAGTCGGAAACAAGAAGGACCCTGGTATAAATTGAGATGTCAGATGTCATTAGTAGGACCCAGATTTAAATTGAGATGTCAGATGTCATTAGTAGGACCCAGGTTAAAATTGAGATGTCAGATGTCATTAGTAGGACCCTGGTTTAAATTGAGATGTCAGATGGCATTAGTCGGACCCGGGTTTAAATTGAGATGTAAAATGGCATTAGTAGGACCCTGGTTTAAATTGAGATGTCAGATGTCATTAGTAGGACCCTGGTTTAAATTGAGATGTCAGATGTCATTAGTAGGACCCTGGTTTAAATTGAGATGTAAGATGTCATTAGTAGGACCCTGGTTTAAATTGAGATGTCAGATGGCATTAGTAGGACCCTGGTTTAAATTGAGATGTCAGATGTCATTAGTAGGACCCGGGTTTAAATTGAGATGTAAAATGTCATTAGTAGGACCCTGGTTTAAATGGAGATGTCAGATGGCATTAGTCGGACCCTGGATTAAATTGAGATGTAAAATGGCATTAGTAGGACCCTGGTTTAAATTGAGATGTCAGATGTCATTAGTAGGACCCTGGTTTAAATTGAGATGTCAGATGGCATTAGTAGGACCCTGGTTTAAATTGAGATGTCAGATGTCATTAGTAGGACCCTGGTTTAAATTGAGATGTAGCATGTCATTAGCTTCATGCTATATCAGTGGTTCCCAAACATTTTCACTCAGGCCCCCTGTTCCTCATTGGGGAACACTCCTGCATTATTTGTTTGGGGGGGGGGGGGACTTCAACATGAAGGCATGGCTCTGTATAATAGCGGGTCATTATTGGTAACAAGCTCTGCTTGTTGACACTGGGTGAGGGAATAGAAAACTCATTAGGAGGTGTGACTGACAAACTACTTTTACCTGGAATATGTAGTGAGGTATTTCTTAGCCAGATCTGGGTGTAATTGCTTCCTGGTAATATGCTACAAAATGTTCTCACAAAGGTCAGAGGTCAGAGACAGGGCAGCTGTCTACATGCTGTTGGGCAGTACATAGTACACACTACAGTGAGGTAAATAGAGAAATAATTGATCTTCTCTGTAATGGATATAACAGCATCTGAGGAGAGTCAGATGAGAGCTCTGGGGCAAATGCTGCTCAACAGGGAACTGCTGTGTGAGAGGGCCTGGGAGAGCAGAGAGGCAGGACAACACCATCTGACAGCAATGTTACAGCAGAGTGATGAGTCATTTAACAATTTGTAAACACAATGTGAGTGTGTCCAAGTCTTAAGGTACAGTGGAGGATAGTGATCCAAACAGACATTGCCCCTAGATGTTGATCTAAGGTCTGTGTTGTGTTGTTCCCCCTAATGGCTATGGTTAGGATTTGAGCAGGGTATGCTGACCCTAGATGCCGTGCTCGCTGATCTGCCAACCCAAATCACCATGGTGATTCCCAGAGCAGCCACGGCCTGGCACAGTGCTATGTCACAGTGCCAGGAGGGCCTCACGTTCCCCAATGACCAGCTCGGGGGGTATCAGGTTCTTGCTGGTGGTACCCATGAACACATGTGGGCACAGGTTGTGTACGAAGAAATGGCGGAATAACACAGCTGGCTCACCACACAGCTTGCGGAAGAAGCCCCAGAAACGGGTGACACTCACTTCGCTCTGATTGCAGGCCATGGCTTTGATTAGTCGCATTGGGTGCTCCGAAGGGGGATATCCCACCCCTCCAGTGATCTTCAGCCAATCAAGGACATGGTTCACCTCTCCAATGGGGATCAGAGGACTGATGATTAGGTGGATAATAATACAACCATGAATTTGATCAGATCACATTCTTCATGTGTACCCTTTAATATCCTTTTGATCCAGATTCCAGACCTTTCCATTCTGCAATGGTGAAGATGAGAATTCCCAGTATTCACACATGATAAGAGTTTATATTATCCTCTATCAACCAAAACCATCACCATGATAAGAGTTTATATTATCCTCTATCAACCAAAAGGTCTAGGATGCCCTTATTTACCTTTTGCCACATACAGCAACGACTTGGGAAAGAGTGCAGAATAGAGGGGCCTTGAATTGAAGAACTAGGCTAACAATGTAACAAACCACCAGCATTCGTTGACCTGCCTGCACATCCTTAGTTACCCCGGTCTGATCCATGCTGAAGGGTCCCGGGTTCATCGAACAGACGCGGCAGACAGCCGAAGAGAATCGTGTGTTCGCAGCGACAGTACGTCTCAACGACGCAGCAGTGCAGTTCCCAGGCATACTCCAGCGGATTGTAGATCTAGTGCACGTTAACGAAGGTGAACGTTCACCTCCAACTCCACGTGCAAAATATGGGAGGCTAGCGTGGAACCGTACAACATCGACCACCGGTGAGTGGACAGATGTTGTGCTTCTCCCTCTAAGACCCTGCAGACAAAGAAAGCAATGGTATTTAGCTTCTTAATGGAAACTGTTAGCTGACTCAGTTAGCCCTCAACGTTAGCGGCTATTAAATTCAATAGGCACATACACAATTACGAGTTATTTTAAAGTAGGCATAACAGTGATAATGCACAGCTCTCTTATACCAGAACGGCTGCATTAATGTATTTAAAACAGCACCTTTGTCGCTGTAGTTACACTGTGTGTTCATCTTGAACGGATGTTTTCCGGCAACAAAGCCAAGCAATTGCATTCTGGGAGTAATAGTTTCACGCAGATGGGCCACTATCCATTCTAAACGAGGTGGTGCTTTTTGTTTTATGTAAACAGCACCACCTACCGCCGACTGCACTAGCATCAAATGGCATGTTTCTACGGGAACGCAGAAGTACAGTGCCTTCGGAAAGTATTCAGGCCGCTTTACTTTTTACACATTTTGTTACCTTACAGCCAGATTCTAAAATTGATTAAATTGATTTTTTTCCTCATCAATCTACACACAATACCCCATAATGACAAAGCAAAAACATATTTGTAGAAATGTTTGCAAATGTATAAAAAATTGACAGGAAGAGATACTTAAATAGCTAAATGTGTGTATGATATAATTTAGGGTAATAATGAAAATTCCCTTAAAATACAGTCCTTAGTGCAGGGTTTGATTACAGATAATGCACGTATTGCACCTTTGATATACTAAAAGCAATGAAAAAAGATACAACTAACAGGATACTAATATGCATTCCTGAGTGAATCACTACGCAAGTTCAGTCCAAGAATTACTTACAATATTGCACGTGATATGATATAACAATTGTACATGAATATGAATATACAGTCCTGAATGAATAAGTCATGAGTGATTACAGACCAGAGATACTCACGGATGGATGCCTAATTGTTAAACTAGGTCCTAACACCCCAACAGTTCCAGGTCTATGTTGCCGACGGCACGGCACCCTGGTGAGGCATTAAATAGTCTAATAGCTGTCGGCAGGAAGGACCTCCTGTAGCGCTCTCTGACACACCGTGGTGGGATCAGTCTGTGACTGAAGGTGCTCCTCTGCGTCATAACCATGGCATGCAGAGGGTGGGTGACGTTGTCCATGATGGCCAGCAGTTTGGCCAGGATCCGTCTCTCTGCTACCTCCTCTAGAGTGTCAAGGCTAATCCCCAGAACAGAGCTAACCTTCCTGATCAGCTTATTTACCTGAGAAGCATCACCGGCTTATATGTTGGCTCCCCAGCACACCACTGCAAATAGATGGCACTGGCCACCACAGACTGGTAGAAAGTATGCAGTAGTTTACTGCACACTTTGAAGGACCTCAGCCTCCTCAGAAAGTAGAGTCAGCTCTGGCCCTTTTTGTACAGAGCCCCGGTGTTACCAGCCCATTCCAGCCTGTTGTCCATATGGACTCCGAGGAACTTGTATGACCTAACCATTTCCACATCCATCCCCTGTATAGGGACTGCAGTCAGTTGGGCCTTGGTTCTCCTGAAGTCCACCACCATCTCCTTTGTTTTGCTGATGTTGAGCTGAAGGTGGTTCTGCTCACACCACACCACAAAATCATTGATTGTGCTCCTATACTCCTCCTCCTGCCCACCCCTGATGCACCCTACAATTGCGGAGTCATCCGAGAACTTCTGTAGGCGGCATGTTTCAGAGTTATAACTGAAGTCTGAGGTGTAGAGGGTGAACAGGAAGGGGGACAGGACCGTTCCCTGGGGGGCCCCTGTGTTGCTCACTGCCCGTTCTGACACACAGCTCTGTAGCCGCACAAATTGTAGCCTACCGGTCAGGTAATCCGTAACCCAGGAGACTAAGGGTGCTTCCACTTTCATCCTCTTCATCTTCCCACCCAGTAGCAGGGGATGAATGGTATTGAAGGCACTGGAGAAGTCAAAAAACATAACCCTCACAGTGCAACCTGCGTTGTCCAGGTGAGAGTAGGCCCTCTGCAGAAGGTAGATGATAGTATCATCCACCCTGATGTTGCGCTGATATGCGAACTGCAGGGGGTCCAGTGATGTACACACCAGGGGTCTGAGGTAAGACTAACTTTTCCAGGGTCTTCATGATGTGGGATGTTAGCTCTACAGGTCTGAAGTCATTCAGGACAGTGGGGTGCGCCTTCTTGGGCACTGGGACCAGGCAGGATGTTTTCCACAACACAGCGACCCTTTCCAGGCTCAGGCTGAGGTTGAAGTAGTCTCTCCAGCTCTCTCTTCACTTGGTTGGTGGTGAAAGCCAGCCCAGATGGGGTGGTGGGGGGAATGATGGAGGCAACTGTGTTCTTGGGGACCTTCAATACAGCAGAAATGTTTTGATACCCTTCCCCAAATCTTTGCATTGACAAAATCCTGTATCGGAGCTCTACGGGCAATTCCTTTCGACCTCATAGCTTGATTGTGAGGCCTTATATAGACCGGTGTGTGCCTTTCCAAGTCATGTCCAATCAATTGAATTTACCACAGGTGGACTTCAATCAAGTTGTAGAAACATCTTGAGGATGATCAATGGAAACAGGATGCACCTGAGCTCAATTTTGAGTCTCACAGCAAAGGGTCTGAATACTTATGTAAATTTATTATATTTCAATAAATCATTTCTATAAGCTTGCAAAACATTTTTTAAACTGTTTTTGCTTTGTCGTTATGTGGTATTGTGTGTAGATTGATGAGGAAAAAACATGTATTTTTATTTATTTAATCTTTATTTAACTAGGCAAGTCAGTTAAGAACAAATTCTTATTTTCAATGACGGCCTACCCCGGCCAAACCCTACCCTAACCTGGATGATGCTGGGCCAATTGTGAGACGCCCTATGGGAAACCCGATCACGACCGGTTGTGATACAGCCCGGGATCGAACCAGGGTCTGTAGTGGCGCCTCTAGCACTGAGGTACAGTGCCATAGACCGCTGTGCCACTCAGGAGGTCGACATTTAATTTAATTTAAATGTAATCCATTTTAGAATACGTTACAAAATGTGGAAACAGTCAAGGGGTCTGAATACTTTCTGAATACACTAGTTTGCCAGTTTGGTAGCTATCAGGCTCAATTATAAACTGATGATTTACTTATACAATTCTCTCTCTCCCCCCTTGTCCTTTGCATGACCTGGAAGTAGCAGTAGCAAAGCTTTGACCCTCATAGCAGGATGGCAGACGAACCCTGCCACCGATCTTTGGTTTTACTAATGGCTGGGCAATTAGTTATTACTGACATGTGTGTCAGTGTTATCTCCTGTCCTCTGAGACTCCAGGTCAAATGTTAAGTACATTGCTGCAGTTTTTTTTATTAGTGACATTTATTCATTTACTGTTTGCATTAAAGCTGCCTATCTGCAAAAAGAAGCACTGTGGTAAATACTACAGTTTTGTCCCCAAAAACACTACAGTAAAAACACTACAGTAAATACTACAGTTTTGTCCCCAAAAACACTACAGTTCGCAAAAACACTACACTTTATTAAATATAGTAAATACTACAGCATTTAATTTAACAATGCCCTTTCCCCTCCCCCATATCGCAATGTGTTCCAGCCACAATTGGTGCCACCCGTAACCTACATGCCAAGTATAGACCATATATTGTGTTCCCTACAGGTTTTAAAAAGTAGAAGCTCTGAACTATCCTTTCAGACCCCAGTCCTACCTACAGGTTATGGAAAATGTGCTCTTTTAGTATTTCTCCAGTATAGTACAGTCTGCAAAAACACTACAGAAAATACTACAGTGTACTACAATCTGCAAAAATATCACATTACTAGCATACTGTATATTTCAGTTTTCTTTCACTACAGTATTTATGTCATTATTTTCCGTATTGACGATTTACCATAGATTTTTATGTTGTGTATCGCATGATCCTCTCTTCAATGCGGAGCTAAACAAACCGGAGAAAGAATTCTGAAGAAAAAAGGAGAGAGAGAAAGAGAGAGAGAGATACACCTGGAGGAAGAGTAGGACATGTGACTGGGAGAGATGACAGGAGTGTTACATTAGAGACCAGGTGTGGTAAAGGAGTGACTGGGAGAGATGACAGGAGTGTTACATTAGAGACCAGGTGTGGTAAAGGAGTGACTGGGAGAGATGACAGGAGTGTTACATTAGAGACCAGGTGTGGTAAAGGAGTGACTGGGAGAGATGACAGGAGTGTTACATTAGAGACCAGGTGTGGTAAAGGAGTGACTGGGAGAGATGACAGGAGTGTTACATTAGAGACCAGGTGTGGTAAAGGAGTGAGTGAGAGAGATGACAGGAGTGTTACATTAGAGACCAGGGCTCAGCTCCTCTGTGCAGCCAGTCTGGTGCTGTTGCCATGGCAGCAGCAGGCCTATATCGGCAGCGCAGGCAGAGAGCCTACAGTCCCCAACAACACACACACACCCATCCCACGGCTGACCTGCAGCTGAACCTGAGTGAGGTCGTAGGTCGATGGCTGGCAGCATATGGGTGACAGTGAGGAATGAGTAGGGGATAGAGAAAAGGAGAGCGAGAGAGAGAGAGAGAGAGAGAGAGAGAGAGAGAGAGAGAGAGAGAGAGAGAGAGAGAGAGAGAGAGAGAGAGAGAGAGAGAGAGAGAGAGAGAGAGAGAGAGAGAGAGAATGTGCCACACAGATGGGGAGGGGGTGGAAACTGAACAGAATCTAATTATCATACAGGGAAAAGATGGTATTGACAGCAGATGTTATTTTGCCATGAAAAGGGAGGCTTCCTATCTCCTTTGTTATTATTATTATTATTATTCTTTGAGGGGTGGGACCGCTATTTTTGCTTATTCTGTGTTTTTTATGAATATGTGCAGGTTTTTGAAGGAAGGGGTTGAAACAAAGCAAATCAAATACCGAATGACACTTCAATCAATTTCACCATGGATCATTTAACCCCTGTGTGTGCATGTCTCTCTATGAGTGTGTGTTAGCGTCTTCTTGTTGAAGATGAGTGAGGATTGAGGAAGCATATGTGTACTTGTTCCTGTTTGCGAAATGAGTTTGCCTGCATGTCTTTGTGCAATGTCTCACAATGGTGATAGACACGACACATTTTGAGCTATGTGTTGTTCACTGTACCTGTTCTGCGTGCCTCTGTAAAGTGTGTTTGCATGTATTCATGTCTGAGCGCTACAATGATAGATGAGCTCACTTGAAAGATGGTGTTTACATTTCTACCTGTAATTTCCCCTATCAAGCTCAGGGTGTGTGTGTCTGTGTGTGCCTGTCGGGTGCCTGTGTGTGTGTGCATGCTTTTTGGGGGCCCTAGGCAAGATTAGTTTTTTCAAATCAAAAGGGGTGCAGTCAGGAAGTGATTGATATCACATGGCACGACCCTATAGTATAATAGTGTCCTCCTCTCTAAGATATGAATGGAGTAATGCCATATGGTCTCTGTCTGGGTTTCTAACTGTTCTAGAGGTCTTAAGAGGATCTTATCCAGGAGTGACTTGGATACAAGGGGGTCAAGTGAGTTCACCTTTGACTCCTCACCTTACTGCAGGTATGTTTGTGAAGTGTCCTAATATTTAGACATACATCGTGTATACATCGTAAAGTGTGAAAATAATGATACGGTCATCATAAATATATATAAGTATATCTCACTGGTCACTGGTCACCCCCAAAGCCAACACCTCCTTTGGCCGCCATTCCCTCCAGCTCGCTGCTGCCAATGACTGGAACGAATTGCAAAATTCATTGAAGCTAGAGGTTCCTATCTCCCTCAATAACTTTAAGCATCAGTTGTCAAAGCTGCTTATCGATCAATGCACCTGTATATAGCCCTTCTGTAAATAGCCCACACTACTACCTCATCCCCATATTTATTTTTGTTATTTTCACAAATCTTGCACTCCAGTATCTCTATTTGCACATCATAATTTGCACATCCTTCATTCCTGTGTTAATGATGATAATCTGTAATTTATTTCATCACTATGGTCTATTTATTGTCCTACCTCCTAACCTTACTGCATTTTGCACTACATTTTGCACTCTGTATATAGATTTTCTATTGTGTTTTTGACTATGTTTGTTTACTGTGTAACTCTGTGTTGTTTTTGTCGCACTGCTTTGCTTTGTCTTGGCCAGGTCGCAGTTGCAAATGAGAACTTGTTCTCAACTGACCTACCTGGTTAAATAAAGGTGAAATAAAATAAAAAAATAAAATAAAAATAACAATCAAATTATCATTGTAATCTCCATTCAGTCATTGTAATCATTCATTAAAAACAATATTCATATTATTAACAATAATATCATATTGTTTCATTATTATCAGTAGCAATAATAGGAGGGGTATTTAGTCAGTCCTTGATCAGTAATAGTTGCTGTAAAAACAATTATTATAGAAATTCTGAGGAAGCAGTGAGAGAAGAGGATAGTAGACTGGAGGCTCCTTAAAAAATACCTAACATAGCGCCCTCTAGTGGCTTGCTTATATATCATCATTACCTTTATTTAACTAGGCAAAGTCAGTTAAGAACAAATTCTTATTTACAATGACGGCCTTCACCGGCCAAACTCGGACAATTGTGCGCCGCCCTATGGGACTCCCAATCACAGCCGGTTGTGATACAGTCTGGATTTGAACCAGGTTGTCTGTAGTGGTGCCACACTGCGCCACTTGGGAGCCCTACACAAGGGCTTATTGTCAAGGGGTGTGATAGTAATGGAAAGGATGCAAATGTCATAGAATATGTCTCACACGCTCTCTCTTTCTCATTCACTTGTTGCCCTTCAGTCATCTCTGTCATTCCCCTCCTGTGTTGGTCCCCCCACCACCTGATCCTCGGTCACGGCCTCAAAACATGTTAGGAAGGTACAGGTAGACATCCACAATAGCCTCGCCATCCATCAGAACACAGGCAATAGCTTTAGCAGGGCTCCCTGGGCCAGTCTGGGATTGGCATACACCGGAATGTGCAATGACACAAAGCAACCACACACACACACACACACACACACACATACAGGTATGCCTCATTCCAAGGCATCTCACACGTGCAAAATGGTAGTCAACCACACACGCATGCACACACGCACACACAGGACACACACATAGATGGATACTGTACATTTAAACCCCACACATCTCTGCCTCATTCCAAGTCGTCATCCCACATCTGCAAATACAACACCCTGCAGTGACGACCCTCCCCTCCCCAACAGTGACCTCTAGATGCTCTACGTCTAGAGCCTGGATGAGGTGCAGTGAGAGGGTCATCATCCGTCTGCCTCCCCGTGACCATGCCCTGACCCCAACCTCCAACCACACACACACACATTACCCCAGACAACTCTCCCTCTGTCTGCACCCCAGTCATTCTCTGTTCTTTCCAAATGCCAAGCCTCTTGGTCCCATTCAGCACTGCCTAATGAGTCCTTTATAAAGCCATCAGCTCTACTGCCCTGGCTGAGGTGAGCTAGAGGCTTTCGTCAAATCAGGAAGCAAATGTTCACCAATATCCATTATCTGATTTCTATGTCTATTATGTGCTTTCAATATCTATTGTCTTATTAGTTGTAGAGGGGTCTTATTGTGGTCAAGTGATTAACCAATACTTATTATCTGTGATATAAGTTTTTGAAAAGCAAAGAAATCTGTAACTGGGATGTGGTAATGTGTAATCTGATTGAAGTACTGTAATGCTTTTTTGTTGATTCCTCCCTGTGTATCTCTTTTTAAGTCAGACCTGGGTAACAGGAAGTAGATTTTCCCCCGAGCTTTCAGAGTGATATCTAAGCTTTTTTCAAAAATAAGATATCATATGCATTAAGACATTATATGCTATTATACTATACTTTTCTGTGCACTGGCTATAGATAAGAGCAACAGCTAAATTAATAAATGTACTACAGTAAGAGCGTCAGTGAGGTCTGATGTAATCTCCAGTCAGGCAGACTAAACGAATGCAGATCCTGTGTGGTGCCTGGTACAGTGAGTACAGGATATGGACCACATGCTCTATCTGATCACGGTTAGGCTGTGCTCCTGGATTACCCTGTCACACCACTCAACTCCTACACCACCAAGCCTCTGTTTCATCTTCAAGCGCCTCCGCTGCCCGCACCGGGCTGCGAGTACCCTCGGTGTGTGTGTGTGTGTCTGTGACTACTTTGGGAGTACATGTTTGTGTGCGTTTTGTCTACCTTCCCTGTCTCTGTGCACAGCTGTTCCATACCCCCCCCCCCATCCCTCTTCTCCTCCTCCTCAGGGTGTATACAAATCTGCACCAGAAAAAAATATCTCTCCCTCCATCTCTCCATCTCTGTTCAGCGTAGCTTTCTCTTTTCCTCTACCGCTCACCTCCCCTGCCTCCTCCCCTCTCCTCTTTTCTCTCTTTCTCTCCATTCTTTCTCTTCCTCTTTCCTTCCCTGTCTTTCTCTTTTGCACTTTCTTCCTCATCTCTCTCTCTCTCATTCACCCCCTCTCCGTCTACCCCTCCCTTCCTCTTTCTCCTCTCTCTCTCTCCTCCCTCTCTCTGATGGATCACCTTCCCCTCCCGTTGAACTCCTCTGATAATCCAGAGGAAGCGGTAAGAGAGCTTCCATCAGCAACGTTGACAGAGCTGCAAACCGCTGCAGTCTGACAGAGCGCCACTCTGTGTGTACAGTGTGTGTGTGTCAAATCAAATGTTACTTGTCACATGCTTCGTAAACAACAGGTGTAAACGAACAGTGACATGCTTACATTTAGGTGCAGCTGCGTATGTGATGAGCCAAAAATGTTAGTGCAAAGGGGACCAATGCAGATAATCCGGGTAGCTATTTGGTTAACTATTTAACTAACCCTGCGCGTGTGTGGTGCTCACACGCAGGGTAGCTACAATATTACATTATGCATGTTTGATGTGTTTGCTTGTGCTCTTTGGCTCAGAACGACTTGGCTGACATGTTATGAACATGCGTGGATGCACACCTGCTCTTATGAACTTAATGAACACCTTCTCTTTCCATGACAGACTGACCAGGTGAATCCAGGTGAAAGCTATGATTCCTTATTGATGTCACTTGTTAAATCCACTTCAATCAGTGTAGATGAAGGGGAGGAGACAGGCTAAAGAAGGGTTTTTAAGCCTTGAGACAATTGAGACATGGATTGTATATGTGTGCCATTCAGAGGGCGAATGGGCAAAATACAAAAAGACAAAATATGCCTTTGAACAGGGTATGGTAGTAGGTGCCAGGCACATCGGTTTGTGTCATGAACTGCAACGCTCCTGGGTTTTTCATACTACAGTTTCCTGTGTGTACCAAGAATGGTCCACCGCCCAAAGGACACCCTGCAAGTATTGCGTGACAGTTTTTGCCTTTGGGACGCCTGTTGCCAACCCCTGCTTAAGGCTTCCCAGTCAAAAAAGTTTGTAAAAAATAATAAAGTACCTTTAGACCTGGCGAACAGCACTGTATGACTTCTATCCATTATTAAACCTCTTCATTGTTCTGCATTCATTTTCGTATAACAGCATGTTCTGATGCGTTCGTATCCCAGTCATTTCAGCCAGAGAATCTCCAGGTCTTGTCTCTCTGCCCGCTGTGTTTTGTCCTAAATGGAGCAGTAAGCCGGGCCTCATTTAGCTCTCCATGGGGAAAAGCCATTTCCATCTCCATCCTCCTCTCCTCGTCTCTTTCCCACATTAAGAGACCCAAAATAACAACAGCCAAAAATATACAAATCACATTACATTGGGCTCCCAAGTGGAGCAGCAGTCTAAGGCATTGCATCTCAGTGCTAGAGGCGTCACTACAGACCCTGGTTCGATCCCAGGCTGGATCACATCCGGCCGTGATTTGGAGTCCCATAGGGTGGCGCACAATTGGCCCAGCTTCGTCCGGGTTTGGCCGGTGAAGGCCGTCATTGTAAATAAGAATTTGTTCTTAAATGAATTGCCTAGTTAAATAAAGGTTAAATAAATGTAGTAAAGACCCCTTTGTCATCAGAGCGCTTCAAGCGACACCTAATGGCGAAAGAGAATATTGCATGGTCTGTGTAATTCTTCAAATTGCCACAAATAACCACAAATGGCTATTGATGTGGATGGGGAACACAAAGAGTACTTCAATGCAAATTGTGTACAAATTGACCCATTATGTAGAGGGGAGAGTCAATGAGAGGACAAAGACAGTGTAGTGGAGCAGCTTGTGACCTCATGCACAGGGAGAACAGAAATTATTAGGTTATAGAACACACCATTAGACTTCATCAGGAAAAAACTCCAGGTTCTTACAAGAGTCTATAATTAGGGCCCAGAGTTTTCCTGGCTGTAATGTGTACGGTATGAACACATAAATCAAGGCCAAAAGCTCCCTGACATGATGACAGCCTCTAATGATTATAATAAATGAATTTGACCGTCAGGATGATCACTGTCTGACTCATCACTCATAGTAAATGGAAACGTGTAAATTCTTTATCAGGGACCTCAATGGAACTTCAGGTATTGTCATAGAAATGGCATGTCAGTAATGCCACTAGTAACTCTCTGTGAGAGTATTGTAAAATGTGTCTGAGCATGATGTAAGTGTCTTTGTGATTCAATTGAGGAGTTCATTTGTTCAGTGCTTGTGCAGGTGTGAGGTTGAATAATGTGCATGCATGTATGTAAGTGAGTGATACTCCGAAGAGGACAGATTGATTGATCACACGTAGCTAGTTATGTGATTGCAAGTTCCAGTGTTCCCCTGTCACTAAGCTCCTCCTCTCTGTGTGTGTTGTGTGTGTGACTGTCTGTGCATGTTTGCATGCATGTGTGCATGTGTGTGTAGTGGGAAAAGTTACCTGTAGGCAGGTGACTCTTCCTCATCTTCTCCTCCTCTTCCTCTCTCTCCTCCATCCTCCAGCTCCACCCCTAATTCCGCTGACTGCGGCTCCTTTGAGTTTCCACATTTCTCGTTGACATTTCAGAAGGCGGGATTTAGTAAGTGGACCATGACCGTGGAGAGGTTAAGAGTCGTGAAAACAGATAAGTGGAGGGAGGGATTCCAGCACCATCAGAAATGTCAGATTATTCATCATATCAACCTGTGAACATTTTGTTCAATGGAGTATAGTGATTGAATTGAGTCTAATATAACATCTAAATATTAGATATTTGGTACTGTTTCTCTAAAATAGCTAGCTGCCTGATGTTGGTACCTGGCAGGTCTGTTATAGTCGCACTAATGGACACAAAGAATAGTTCAATGTCTCCCCCTAGTGGTTAATTTGTTCTCTTCAGTTATTATTTATTTGCCTGATAGATGTGCTCTATGGGGATCTACTGAGTAGTGAGTCATGACTTACTTTTCCATTTTTTTTTCTATTATATAATTTATGTCAATCATCTCTGCTAATACTCACAGCAAGATAGTTGACTCATCATATTTCCATGGATACTGTATTGGACCCAATCAGAATTGTGGTATGTAAAGCTCTAAGAGCAATTGATGCTTACATACACTCCCACGGTCCACTGCTTCACCATTACTCCTTCACCTTTAAGTCCCAACACTTGCACAGACACACAGACGGACGCGTGGGAATGCGTGCGCACGCACACAAGCACGCACACGCACACAGACACACATACACACACACACGCACACGCACACAGACACACATACACACAAACCTCCCCTCTAGCTGCAGTGTCTTTATGGCGGGCAATTTAGGTGCAGCTGCTCTCGCTGTGATCTCAGAGCTGGGGAGGCTGAAGCCTCAAGTGCAATAAACGGCAGGTCCACTGCAGATGGTGCAGACGGACGGACGGACAGACAAGAGAAATAGGGGAGGAAGAGCGGAATGGAGAGGGGGGAGGAGAGAATTCTGCAAAAACATCCTCCGTGTATAATGTAAAAAAACGAATAATGCAGCAGAGCAGAATTAAGCCGATACCAGCTAATTATCAAAGTCCAGAAAAGAGCCGTTCAATTCTACAATCACCTACAGAGAGATTAACCAATCACATACAGAAAGATTAACCAATCACCTACAGAGAGATTAATCAATCACCTACAGAGAGATTGACCTATAGAAAAGTCCCCTAAGCAAGCTGATCCTGTGACTCTGTTCACAAACACACTGGAAAGAATTAACCAAAAAACAGAGCAAACTAGAATGCTAGTTGACCCTAAACAGAGAGTACATAGTGGCTGAATACCTGACCACTGTGACTGACCCTGTTCAGATAAAGAGGTGGAAACTGAGCTGCACTTTCTAACCTCCTGCCAAATGTATGACCATATTAGAGACATATATTTTCCTCAGATTACACAGGCCCACAAATCTAATTTTGATAAACTCCCCATATCTATTGGGTGACATACCACAGTGTGCCATCACAGCAGCAAGATGTGTGGCCTGTTGCCACAATAAAAGGACAACCAGTGAAGAACAAACACCATTGTAAATATAACTCATAATTACGTTTATTTATTTTCCCATTTGTACTTTAACTATTTGCACATCGTTACAACAATGTACATAGCCATAATATGACATAATATGTCTGTATTCCTTTGAAACTTTTGTGGGTGTAATGTTTACTGTTAATTTCTGATAGCTTATCTCACTTTTGTTTATTATCTATTTCACTTGTTTTGGCAATGTAAATATGCAAGTAAAGCTGTTTGAATTTAATTGAGTCAGAGAGACTTCTGGGACAGAGGAGAGGAAAAAGCTTCAGCCAGCTTCACTGGTCTGTGTTACATCTTCACCAACCTGGCTGCACATACTCAGTACAAAGATTACACTACTGTCATCCTGTGGGTTTTATGTCTTGTAAGCCCAAGCCCATTGCAGAAACACCCAGAGGAGTTAATTTACACTCGCACCCACAACCCCACCGCCGCACGCGCACTCACACACACACACACACACACACACACACACACACACACACACACACACACACACACACACACACACACACACACACACACACACATATCACCCACACACACACATATCACCCACACACACACACACATATCACCCACACACACAGAGGTTTAGGGCTCAAGACTGAGATAAGGACAAGAGGAGAGGGTGAAAAGGGGAAGGGTTCTGAAGATGAAAGGAGAACAAAGGAAAAGAGAGGAAAGGATGGGATAGAGGGTCAGACCACAGCGAAACATTTGGAATGTACCATTACTCCACAGGAATGTTCCATTATTCAGACACAACTGAACACTTATATGCACATTGCACACATTACACAAACGGACACAAGATGTCAACACATATGCACTGCCATACACTAACACAATTTAAATTCTCTCTCTCTCTCTCTCTCTCTCTCTCTCTCTCTCTCACACACACACACTGGACCATAAATCTGACAGGGATAGCCATGGCCCAGGACTGGAGCAGAGGTTGGGGGTATTGGGGGTTGAGAGTACTCAGTGTGTGTGTGCTTGCATGCTTCAATCAGCCAGACCAAGTGGGATCCCATAATGCACTGCAACAGCTCCCTCTAACTCTTGTCTTCAAATCTTCATGACTACCATGACTCATCACAGCAACCATATAATCTCTACTGGACTGAGAGGGAGTTGTAAATTCATATAATTAAGTTTGAGAGCTATGGCACTTAACTGCCTCTTAGCCTCAACTAGCTTGTAGCATCTTCTTTACAGGTGGCACAGACTTCCCAGGAATGTTTTGGTATACTGAAAGTTAAGGAGCACACATTACATAGGCTTATCCTGTATCAAACGCTTAAACTATTTTACATTACAGGAATAACATCTCATCTTAAAATATGTATGCTCATGCCAAGAGTCACTTTTTCTTTCATGCTCAGAATCTCACACACAACATACATTTTTATTTTAATTTTTACATGACATTTTATTCATTTAGCAGACACTCTTATCCAGAACGACATACAGGATAAATTAGGTTTAAGTGCCTTGCTCAAGGGCGCATTGACAGATTTTTCACCTAGTGATCTTGGGGATTCAAACCAGCAACCTTTCAACTACTGGCCCAACACTCTTAACCGCTAGGCTACCTGCCGCACTAAACACATCAAAATGAGATTGCACACCTGCAAACACACACGCTTAACAATGCAGTCACACACACACATCACACAGGCACACAAGCTAACACAGGTTCTAATGCTTAAGAGAGATGGATATAAACACACACACAGTGCTGGAGCTATTGTGATTTATTGGGGAGTAAGTGGTTTAAGCTGCACATCTCGCTCCGACACGTAAACACCTGACAGCGGGCCTCATAAATAAGGCTATACAGACGCCTGCTGGGTAATTTACACTCACCGCTATCTCTTAACCCTTTAACCCTATTCTCAACCGGCTGGTAGAGCATGTTTTAACAGTGGATTTAGAAGTGGATATGAAAAAAAATGTTCAATTGAACTTGATTGGTCAACTCCCCCAGCCCTTCTGCATCAATTGACATACTTTGTATCGTTTTGGGTTTAAGACAGTTCAGTGGTGTAGAGCTCTAGCTTTGCCCACTCAGAGGGCTGTAAGAAGGTTGAGACAATCACGACCCCCTCTGGACTGATCTGTAACACCTCCCTTCCCCCCACCTCTGTAAGAAAACTCAATATCAGTCAGGAATTCAGTTGGTGAGGGATTAATATTGCACCATTCCTGTTAGTACAAGAATAGGAATATGAAAATAAATAGTTAAAATGTAAAAAGGCTCAAAAGCAAGAATTTTGTAAAAATGTGCTCAATCATTAAAGAATAAGTATAGGTTACATTTATTTTTTATTACAAATACTTATGTTGGTGAAAGAAATGATTGAATTGTGAACAACACACTGTATTAGGCAACATTAATAGGTTAAACTGTATTTCATGAGCCATTGGGTCAACATTCTGACTTAATGTCATGTATAAAATAATGCCTATAATAACAATAAAAACAACTGCACTTTGTCATATATTATCTCAAAATGTAGTCAGAACATGTGGGAACATGATGGAAGAACCTAGATCATTTGAAATAAAAATAAAAACTTTTTGAGGGACATTACACTATACACCACTTGAAAATGCATGAGTTTCATTGTAATTGAATAGTTATGTTTGGACATAGAAAATTACCATAGTTTCAAAAGAAAAGAAAAAATATATATATATATTTACTTATTACACATTTCGTTACGTTACAGATTTATTCTAAAATGTTTATAATCATCTTTTTTCCTCATCAATCTACACACAATACCACATAATGATAAAGCGAAAACAGGTTTTTAGAATTTTGGACACAATGGTGACTCATCATCCAGGGCAGGTGGGCTCTTTTTTGTTTTCTTGAGTAAGGCAGTTGTCAGTAGAAACCACAGCCATATCAGCTACACCCACGGTCAAAAGTTTGGAATATTACTCATTCAAGGGTTTTTCTTTATTTGCATTGTAGAATAAAAGTAAAGACATCAAAACTATGACATAACACATATGGAATCATGTAGTAACCAAAAAAGTGTTAAACAAATCAAAATATATTTTATATTTGAAATTCTTCAAAGTAGCCACCCTTTGCCTTGATGACAGCTTTGCACACTCTTGGCATTCTCTCAACCAGCTTCATGAGGACCACCACAGGAATGGAAGACCCTGAAATACCTCTGCTGCAGAGGATAGGTTCATTAGAGTTACCAGCCTCAGATTGCAGCCCAAATAAATGCTTCACAGAGTTCAAGTAACAGACATCAACTGTTCAGAGGAGACTGTGTGAATAAGGCCTTTATGTTCGAATTGCTACAAAGAAACCACTACTAAAGGACACCAATAATAAGAAGAGACTTGCTTGGGCCAAGAAACACAGGTAATGAAAATTAGGCTGGTGGAAATTTGTCCTTTGGTCTGGAGTCCAAATTTGAGATTTTTGATTCCAACCTCAACCAAATTTAGATGGTTTGGGATGAGTCGGACCGCAGTGAATGAAAAGCAGCCAACAAGTGTTCAGCATATGTGGGAACTCCTTCAAGACTGATTGAAATCATTCCAGGTGAAACTGGTTGAGAGAATACCATGAGTGTGCAAAGTTGTGGCTATTTGAGGAATCTCAAATATAAAATATATATTTATATTTAAATCACTTTTTTGGTTACTACATGATTCCATATGTGTTATGTTATAGTTTTGATGTCTTCACTTTTATTCTACAATGTAAAAAATTGCGCAAATAAAGAACCCTTGAATGAGTAACATTCCAAACTTTTGACTGGGGGTGTATGTTTTTTTAAAAGGCAGTAAATGAGGCTGAATGAACTGTTTCGCTGCCAGACAAGGCTCCGCTGATAGCCAGGTGTAGCAGTGGTAAGATGTTGGGACTGCTGTTGGGACAGCTTTATGAAGGCCCTAACAGTTTGTCACCATTGTAGTGCAATTAATGTATGGTTTAGTGTTGTGTTGTGTAGTGGCTTTGCTGGATTGCATCCCACTTTATTTATTTTTTGCCACACCAAGATTTACATGCTAAAATCGCCACTGATACTCACTATGATATACAACACCGTTACCTTGACATCCTCTTCATGCTAAAATTAGATTATGGAGCATAGAAACAAACTTGTTGCAGCCTTCTAATGACTATAAAGTAGCTGCTTGTTTGAAGTATGACCTAAATTAAGTGCAAGACATGACTTTGTGTTTCACTCCCATGGGAACTGTCACAGTTAGCTCTGATTACCATTCTATTTAAATGAGTTAAGTTGAGGTGCGTCAGCTAGAAACACCAGTTGTCATGAACAAAACAGATGATATATGGAGATCAACATGAGTGACAAGCCCCACCCATTCACCTTCCTGAAGAGGAAGTGTGATCCCTCCTCCTTTCTTCTTCTTTTTTTTTCTCCTGTCAGTTGATTCCAGAGGTGGTGAGAGAGTGGGGCGTGGTGGGAATGTGATGGGCCCTGTAGGGTGACAGAGAGAGGCTGGAGGCCAGATCCATCATGTGCCCCCCTTCCTTCATTCCTCCCTGCCTCTGCCTGAGGCTGGGGAGGGACAGGCTGCAGAGGTGTTTACCTTTACCTAATACACACAGGACACACAGGAACACACAAACATGCAGTTATGAGAGCACAAACACACGTGTATGCACATAAGGGTTCACATACACATATACGGTGCACCATACACATCTAAACACACAAACACACACACACAATATGTGTCTAGTGTCTGGTAGCCAGCTTGTTGTAACTGTTACAGTACAAAATCTGCATTCCCAACTCTGATATTAGAAGTGTGATGTGGGTTTCTGGATACAGAAGGCAGCGAGTCAAGGAGGAGTCGTTTTCTGTCTTGATAGTTGTGCACACAAACAACTTTTGACACAGGGCAAGCACCATGAAACACTGCACTGCCAATAGATCTGGGTTTTGTGGTTTGGCACGAAATGTTATGAAATAGAAAGGAATCAGTGCACTAAGCATTGGCAGCACGTCTTTCTCTGCTCAATGCTGCCACCCTGTGGTTATAATATGAAAGGCAAGCCATGCTCACCCCAAACACGCTGTTGATTTACTGCGCAAACTCACAAGGACAAGTACACTTCATAACTTGTAAAAAGAAAATATAACTAAATTACGGTCAAGCCTAACTAACATTGAGGTGAATTAGATATAAGTTTCGAGGAAGTTAGGATTACAGGACAGTTGTCTCATGGAACATGAATTGCAGGCTACGCAATCTAGGTGTTCTTTGAAAAGCAAGGGCCAGCCTTAGGGCTTTTCCAGCACTTTTCTACTTGAGTTTCTAAACATGCTCATTATGGACATTGTTTTCATGCCTTTTGAACCATCTCCGTGAAACTTGTTTGACTAGTTTTAAATTACTTTGGTCTTTGCAGTACAATATAAAGGTCATTTTTTGTTTAGTATTTGCAAAAACTCATTTAGGTTTAAGATACCAATAATATGTAGAACATTCCTGTTTGTTTGTCTCTGCAGGTGTAAATAAATATCTGAAAAAAGCTGTTTTTTTAATATCTATTAATAACAGTGACAGTTGCTAATCTTTCAAAATGTCATTCAAAGTTCCTATTAATTTTCAAACATTCTGTCCACAAATGACCAATACTGTCATGTGTTACGAGGTAATAATCATTTTATTATAGTTCCATGATACATTATGATACAAGTTCTGTTTATTTCCAAACTGCTATATCCACCAATTTTTCACATTTGTGTTTTTTTTTTCATTAGTAATGATTGCTTATGGGTACCTTCATGTGTGTGTAAAATAGTACTGTTCTCAGATTTTTTTACTCATGGATTTTAGATGTGTTAGAATCTGTTTTAGTTTTTTTTTGCAAAACACTACATATCCATAGTTTAGCTGGAATGTAATGTTAGTATCCTCTATTTGACTGTGATATGTGTTTGTCTCTCCAAGCTATCTTAAGCTGCAAATGAGAACTTGTTCTCAACTGACCTACCTGGTTAAATAAAGGTGAAATAAAATAAAAAAATAAAAATTAAGAGGAATGGATAAGAGCATCTGCTAAATGACTCAAATATCAAATGTAAATGTTTTACATACATATCTCATATTACTGTATTGCATTTTTCATTTTTTAAATATTGATATCACAAATGTATAATGTACAGTTCTTTATTAAAAATGTAGTTATTTCTTACATTTGACCGTGTAAAACCTAGCAGTACTACTTATTTCTCTGAGAGTGAGGCGGATATATTGCATTTAGCAAAAAACAGGATTATTTGTCTCTCTAAAAATTAAACCATCAAGTGATAGATTTAAAACAAATACATGTCTGTCATTGAACAACGCCATGCCATGATTACATAGTGACAAAAACACACCAATCTCTTTCATAATTTCTTTAAAAAATATAAGCTAATTTACCAACATTTCTGAAAATGTATATATAGCTGTCACAACCTTGTCCACCTCACCTCACCCCACTCTACAGGCCTATGGTCCAACAGCAGCCAGCGACCACTAGGACCATTAGGAGATGGTTCCCTGGAGGCGAATGAGGCCCTACAGGACTGCTTTGAGACAGCAGACTGGGATGTGCTCTGTGAGGCTAATGGGAAGGACATTGATGGACTTACTGACTGCATAACGGACTATATCAATTTTTGTGTAGACAACACTGTACCACCAGGAAGGTACGCTGTTTTCCAAATAATAAACCCTGGGTCACCAGCGACCTGAAGGCCCTGCTGAATGAGAAGAAGAGGGCCTTCAAGGAGGGGGACAAGGACAAATTGAAATGCGTCCAGAGGGAGCTGAAGTTGTTGTTGAGGGGAAGAGAGTGTATAAGGAGAAGATGGAGGACAAGCTGAGGCAGAGCCAGGTGAGAGAGGTGTGGAATGGTATGAGAAATATCACTGGCTTCAAAAAGTCAAACAGTGGGCAGACGGAGGGGACCCAGGACAGAGCCAATGAGCTGAACCAACAGTTTCGATATTGGCCCTGTCCACCTCCCTTCCAGCTCTTCAGGCCACACACCCTCACTGCTGTCCCCCACTCCCTTTGCACATGACACCTCCTGTAACACCTCCCTTCCCCCCACCTCTGGACTGATCCTCAACACCCCCCTTCCCCCAACCTTCCCACCTGGGCTGGCTTTCACCACCAACCAAGTGAAGAGAGAGCTGGAGAGACTACATCAGTGGAAAGCGGGGGGCCCTGATGGCATCAGCCCAAAGGTGCTTAACATATGTGCTGACCAACTGTGTGGAATATTCCAGCGCCTCGTCAACCTTAGCCTGAGCCTGGAAAGGGTCCCTGTGCTGTGGAAAACATCCTGCCTCGTCCCAGTGCCCAACAATTTTTTTTTTTTATTTAAACTTTATTTTACTAGGCAAGTCAGTTAAGAACAAATTCTTATTTACAATGACGGCCTAGGAACAGTGGGTTAACTGCCTTGTTCAGGGACAGAACTACAGATTTTTACCTTGTCAGCTCGGGGATTCGATATGGCAACCTTTCAGTTACAGGCCCAACACTCTAACCACTAGGCTACCTGCCGCCCCAAAAGGCGCACCCCACTGTCCTGAATGACTTCAGACCTGTAGCGCTAACATCCCACATCATGAAGATCCTGGAAAGGTTAGTCCTCGCTCACCTCAGACCCCTGGTGTGTACATCACTGGACCCCCTGCAGTTCGCATACCAGCGCAACATCGGGGTGGATGATGCAATCTTCTACCTTCTGCAGAGGGCCTACTCTCACCTGGACAACGCAGGTTGCACTGTGAGGGTTATGTTTTTTGACTTCTCCAGTGCCTTCAACACCATTCAGCCCCTGCTACTGGATGAGAAGATGAGGAGGATGAAAGTGGAAGCACCCTTAGTCTCCTGGGTCACGGTCTACCTGACCGGTAGGCCACAGTTTGTGCGACTACAGAGCTGTGTGTCAGAACGGGCAGTTAGCAACACAGGGGCCCCCCAGGGAACGATCCTGTCCTCCTTCCTGTTCACCCTCTACACCTCAGACTTCAGATATAACTCTGAAACATGCCACCTGCAGAAGTTCTCAGATGACTCCGCAATTGTAGGGAGCATTAGGGGTGGGCAGGAGGAGGAGTACAGGAACACAATCAATGACTTCTTGTATTTTGATACTTTGTATCATGTATCATGTATCGTGTATCTGTCTTTTGTGTATTTCGTTCTGGCATTTTGCACGTGACCTGTGTTTTTTGTAGCTGCTTGATGATGAAATTTCCCCTCAGGGATCAATAAAGTATCTATCTATCTATCTATCTATCTATCTATCTATCTATCTATCTATCTATCTATCTATCTATCTATCTATCTATCTATCTATCTATCTATCTATCTATCTATCTATCTATCTATCTATCTATAGTGTTTTGGAATGAAACTCTTCAAGTATGGTTGATATAAATCTAAATTACTTTGATATTAGATTGATAGCAATCCTGAAAGTGAATCTCCTCCCCTTCCTCCACCCCTACACATGAAACTCTTCTGTTTCTCAGTGATAGGTGGAAAGACTGAGCCAGTCTCCCTCTTCACTCCCCTGTCTCCACATGTTCCTCCTCCCACCCCTCCAGCCAGCCAGAATCCCCCCCAACCCCACCCCACAGTGCCCCAGAGGGAGCCTGATGAGGCAGCAGCACCTGGATGTGAGGCCCAGCAGGTGTGTTGAGCCTGGAGGTCAGGGCAGGGCCTCCTGCCAGGCAGCTCCAGTCCAGCCCCACGTCGAGGGGGCCTAACCCAGCCAGCCACAAGGTAATTTCCTGTTTCTCTCTGACTCTCTCTCCGTCCTGCAGAGCTACCGAACAGACAGGCTTTTTATTCAGCAGGGGGGCCTCCCCCCGGCTCTCCCGGTCTCCATAGTAACACATCTGACACACATTTTCACATAGTTAAGATGAAAAGGGCTGTTGTGGTCATTAAAAGCAGGCATTCCCCCAGTCTGATGCTATTTCTACTTATATATTAGCGATGGGACAGCTTCAGGGGGGAACAATTTGTAAGAAACTATTTCTAACGGTGCTTTTAATAAAAAATTAAGCAAAGTTTAAATTTGGAAATCCACCAGCTGACTACACAGGCATGGTTCATTTACCTGTGAGTCCATATCTCAGGCAGTGGACTGGGGAGGGTAGGACAGAGCTGGCTTTGCATCTCATCAGACCCCACCCCAAGCCTCCCAGTGGTGGAAAAATAACCTAATTGTCCTACTTGAGTAAAAGTAAAGATACCTTAATAGAAAAGGACTTAAGTAAAAATGAAAGTCACCCAGTAAAAAACTACTTTAGTAAATACACTTAAGTATCAAAAGTAAATGTAATTGCTAAAATATACCTAAGTATCAAAAGTAAAAGTATAAATTATTTCAAATTCCTTTTATTAATCAAACCAGACGGCACAATATTTATTTATATATATATATATAAAACAAATTACGGATAGCCATGGGGCACACTTCAACACTCCATAATTTACAAACAAAGCATTTGTGTTTAGTGAGTTGCCAGATCAGAGGCAGTAGGAATGATCAGGGATGTTCTCTTGATAAGTGCCCAGAGAAGCTGGAAATGTCTATAGTTCTTACTCGTCCGTATCACGCTCTAAGTCTGTTCAACTTTCTGTCTTTCTATACGGTTGGAAAGTTGGTTAGAGGCTACTTAAGGGCACAAGGAAGGGCAACAATAAGCCACATACACAGAGCCATGCAGTTCTACAAGTCACTGTTAGAGGGCAGATCAACCCATACAGAGTTGGTCCCCATAGCTCCAAGCGAAATGCCTTTATTTTTTAAACACCTGCATAGTATAGTCTCTTCCTTCATAACGTTCTTCTTTGTCTATATGTCATATTCACAATCTGTCTAATATTATTTCCAGCTTGATACCTGGACTGGAGTTCCACCTTTGCTCTCTGTGAAGACAATGTGTGAAAAGTCTCTCAGACTGCTCTGTTTCATATCCACCACTCTCTGTTAGCGACTGAAATGATTCCGTTTGCATTCCCAGTTTGACAAAGCATGAATCTGTAATCAAGTTAAAGGTGAAACAGCTTAACTGTCATCCATACCTGTCTTCTCTCTCTGTCACTTCCATGGTTGGATCCTACTGGATTAGCTGGTAGCTTTGAACCCCACTTTGCACCACATCCCTCCCTCCCCTACTCCCTCTACCTTCTCTCTCCCTCTATTTTTTTATCTGAGCTTGTGCAGGGCATGCATTCGCATTGGGCTTTTATTACAGTCATAGAGATTTAGAGTGAAGGGATATATCAGCTTGGAGCACACCGAATTAGTTAACAATGCATTATCTGCTTTTTATGGAAGCTATAACTCTCGTTCTGCCTCTGCTCGGGAGAGAAGGGGAGAAAAGGCAGAGAGGGAGGAGAGACAGAAAGAGAGATGGGGGGCAGAGAGAGAGAGAGATAATTGCATAAGTAAATCATCAGTTTAGAATTTAGCCTGATAGCCACCATAGTTGTCATGCAAAGTCAATTTGTACTGTATGTCTTCTTCCTCCTTTGTTTCCAGGTTACCGTTTATTAAGTTAGCTTGTTGATCAAGACTATAGACTGGTTTATCCAAATGCCATTTTTTACTTTACTAGTTTACATACTTTGAATTGTCTGCAGATGAGGCTACCAGCAGGGAGGCCTCATCCTGGGCAGAGGATGGCTAAGACCATGAGAAGTCATCTGAGGGGTCAGACCTGTCTGGGGGTGAGGAATCTTGGCCATCTTGTTGGATTGGCCAGGTATAGGACCCAAGGTCACTATGTCCACAACCTAGGCCCTCTGATGCACACTTATGAAAGGGGAACCACGCTGCAATGCAGCACTCAGAGGAACGTATGAACCTACACAAACTTCTCTACAGTATGTGAGCAATCTTGTTCATCTTGTTAATCTGCCTATTTATTTTTTTGCGTGGTGGGAACGGGCTTCCATAGATACCCCTGGACAACAGCCTGAGGACATGATTGGTGAGGATTATTCTTCTTCCAGTAAAATAACTATGGCTGGGGTAGTTAATGAATAGAAAATTATATGCTTCAAAGCACTGATATTACAGTGGTGCTGACATATTGTGCTAATGGCAGGACACAATACGAGTAAGAATTCATGAAGCAGTCAAATCTATATCAAAGGCATGACTCACTGCACCCCATTGACTCCGTACACTCATGCAATGCAGTATTTCACTACCTCAAGTAACAACACATCTCTTCCTAATCCAGGAGGCCTTTATAAAGGTATCAGTGAAGACCATGAAGAAAGTGCTGGAGAGAGTGATGAGGAAGGAGAGGGTGAGGTTTATGAAGAAGGAGGGGGTGAGGTCTATGGTAGAAGATGTAGAATGTAGAAGGCTCAGGTGAGGCAGAGCAATTGATTTAATTTGTTTGTTTAACTTTTATTTATCCAGGTTAGTCTTATTGAGATCAAATCTATTTTTCAAAAGAAAACTGGTCCAACCAATGACGGGCCTCGAGGTCCAAACTGAATCACGTTACATTTCACTGTTTTTTCTCTTCACTTATTCTGAATTAGTAGAGTGAGACAATAGTGAATCGTAGCGTAAATCAATCTGGACCTGGAGGTTACTATGACCTCTGCCAAAATGTGATGGTAGCCTTGAAATCCAAAATGAACAATGCAACGTTTCACAGGCCTTCTGAAAGATCTGGTGAAGGATAAGATAATGGACAAGGAAAAAAAGAACAGTGGAGATGGTTATGGGGGAACATGGAATAAAGGATTTCACTGAACTTTTGGAAGAACTTGAGGAAATTGAGAGGGGCGAGAATGAGGATGAATTAGATGTGGTGGCAGGTGCAGTAATGACTGTTGACAGGAAGTTGAATGTAGAGGGAAGCAGTGTGGCGAAGAAGGTTGGCGTCAAGTGCAAAGAGAGGGACACGTGTTCCAGTAGCTCTGAGATGGAACCTGACAAGAGGGTGGATGAAGTTCTTGCAGTGAGGACCGCTGATCCATATGTGGTGGTAGGTTGGGTGGAGAAGAGGTTGGGGACTATTGAGTTGGTGAAAGTAACTAGGAGTGGACAAGTGATTATTTATTGTGTTTCTTCAGCCCAGAGGGAGCGGGCGCTCCGCATCACTTGATTAGGGACAAGAAATGTGAGTTGCTTTGCTCTCCGGAACAGGGCACCATTGAAAGGAGTGATAGCGGAGGTGGCATTAAGTGTTGAGGAAGATCAGTTGAAAGTGAAGATTTCCCGGTGTCTGTGAAGTTTGCCGTTTGGTGCGACGCAGATCCAGTGGAGAGCGTGAGGAACCGGAGAAGACGTTGTCCTGTTGAGTTTTTATGTAGCGTCTTTGCCATATAAGGTTAAGGTAGGAAGTGTAAGTTATCCCATGAGAGCGTTTGTTCCTAAAATGTCAAGTTTATAGGCATGTTGCATCAGTATGTAGGAGGGAGAGTGTGTGCAGAAGTGTGCAGGAGGGCGTGAGACAAAGGAATGTGTAGTTTCAGTGAAGAAAATTGTGTGTCTTAGTTGTAGGGGTGCCCATGGGGCTGGAGATCGGAGGTGTCCGGTGAGAGAAAGGCAGGTTGAGGTTGCTAGGGTCAGAGTAGTACAGAAAGTTTTGTTTTCTGAAGCAGTGAAGACAGTGTTAGATGAAGATGGTACAGGGCGAGGGATCCTGAGAGGATTCCTGTGAGTAGGCAGAGACTAATAGAGAGTGATGGGAAGAATATGTGCTTCAGAAAGGTAGGTTTCTTGGCATTCATAGCTATGGTTGTGAATTGTACTGCAGAAATACATTGAAAGTCACAAAAGGTTGTGGTGGCAGCAGCAGAGAAATACTTGGGATTGCGAGGTTTTACTACAGAACAGTTGCAGTGAGTGTTGAGTGGTAGTGTTCTGTCCTCCCAGACCTTTGATCTGGAGTAGGATTATATAGGTCAAATAGTGGAATGGGGTGGTGTTTTTTTTAAATTATATATAAAATTGTATTATTATTTGTTTATATTTTTTTAGAGAGGGCTAATAGTTGTCAGTGTCATTTTTCCTTTTCCCCAATTTTGTAGTTACCGTATGAAAAATAATTTAATGTAGGTAGGCCGTGAATGGCCTCACACTCCAGTACAGTAGGTGGCGGTGTATACACTTAGGATCCCAAAGAAGAAGAAGATCACCGTTGGCGGGGCGGATCACTAGGTTGTTGATTCCCATCATACAACAGCGCTGTTGAGTCTCTACGCTAGTGCAGTTTACGCTTGGCACGAGCTCTCGCATGAATTAGCTCCATTGTATTTACGCTACGGTCGAACCATAAAAAGAAAAAAATGTCGAAGGAGGTAAATTTGTATAGATTACTATTTGGTGTTAGTTCATTAACTTGCTGATAGGTTGTAGCGTAACAGTTATGCTATTTGTAGGCGACGCATTCTTACCTAAACGTGACAGCAGGCCATTTGATCTGTCCAGCGCCTGCAGCCGTACAGGTCTTTGTCTGCACTGTTATTTAGCGAGTCATTAATATTGTAACAACTTGATATGAATATTTATCTTTGTAAACATTTGCCCATTTGTTAACAATTGCAACTGCATTTTTAAAGACACAGGCGTCAAATAAGGTGTACAGTCCGCCATTATACCTAGCCAACTAGCTAGAGGGCGCGCGGTGATGCTAGATAGATAGATAGCTAGCTCTGGGAGAAGTTTTTGTCGCGGACTTATTTGCGTTCAATTAATTTCAAAAGGTGCACTGGTTGGTAGATAACTAGTAACCTAGCAGCAATACAAGTTAGCGAAATGCCTACCAACCCAGCCAGACCCGATGCTTTCAAGAAGCAGGCCGCAGGCGTAGTTAGCTAGTAACGGTGGGCCATTTCTAGTAGAGCTGACCTGCCATGGCTGGTAATGATCCCCATTTGCTTCTAATTCAGTGTTTCCCTCGTATTCATTTCAGTCTCCCCGTGAGCCGGAGCAGCTCCGCAAGCTCTTCATTGGTGGGCTGAGCTTCGAGACCACCGACGAGAGTTTGCGGACCCATTTTGAACGATGGGGATCCCTCACAGATTGTGTGGTGAGTATTGTATTGTATTGATTTTTTTTTTTTTTTTCATACTGGACAAAATTAAGTTCATTATGAGAAAATAAATTAATGAGGCCCTAATCTATTGATTTCACCTGACTGGGAATACATATATATATACATCTGTATGTGTGTGTGTGTATATATATATATATATATATATATATATATATCTGTTGGTCACAGATACCTTTAAAAGAAATGTTGCTTCACAGTCGGTCTCAGGAACTTGCCAAATTGCCTCAGGAACTGCCTCATGAACTTGCCAAACTGCCTCAGTAACTTGCCAAATTTCCATTGATAAAATACAATGGTGTTTGTTGTCTGTATCTTAACTAAGAAATGTCCCCTTGGGATCAATAAAGTATCTATGTAACTTATGCCTGTCCATACCATAACCCCACTGCCATCATGGGGCACTCTGTTCACAACGTTGACATCGGAAAAACGCTCATCCACACAACGCCATACACGTGGTCTGCAGTTGTGAGGCCGGTTGGACCTACAGCCAAATTCTCTAAAACGACTTTGGATGCAGTTTATGGTAGAGAAATTAACATTAAATTCTCTGGCAACGGTTCTGGTGAATATTACAGCAGTCAGCGTGACAATTGCGCGCTCCCTCAACTTGAGACATCTGTGGCGTTGTGTGACAAAAGCAGCTTCTTGATATGCCACACCGGTCAGGTGGATGGATTATCTTGGCAATGAAGAAATAATCACAAACAGGAATGTAAACAAATTTGAGAAGGGTTTTGTGTGTGTAGAAAATTTCTGGGATCTTTTATTTTAGCTCATGAAACATGGAACCGACACATGTTGCGTTTTATATTTTTGTTCCCACACAGTGGGCTCCCAAGTGGCGCAGTGGTCTAAGGCACTGCATATCAGTGCTAGAGGCGTCACTACAGACAACCTGGTTCGAATCCAGACTATCACAACCTTCCGTGATTTGGAGTCCCATATGGCAGAGTTTGGCCAGTATAGGCTGTCTTTGTAAACAAGAATTTGTTCTTAACTGACTTGCCTAGTTAAATAAAGGTTAATAAATAATAAGTAAGTGGTGGGAAAAGTACCCAATTGTCATGAGTAAAAGTAAACATACCTTAACGGAAAATGACTCGAGTGATTCACCCAGTAAAATACTACTTGAGTAAACATATTTGATTTTAAATATACTTAATTATCAACAGTATAAAACATTTCAAATTCCTTATTAGGCAAACCAGACGGCCCGATTATCGTTTTTATTTTTTATTTTTACGGATAGTCAGGGGAACCCTCCCAACAAGTCAGACATAGTTTACAAATGAAGCATTTGTGTTTAGTGAGTCTGCCAAATCAGAGGCAATAGGGGTGTTCTCTTAATAAGTGTGTGATTTGGACCATTTTCCTGTCCTGTTAAGCATTCAAAATATAACAAGTACTTTTGGGTGTCAGAGAAAATGTATGGAGTAAAAAGTACAATATTTTATTTAGGAATGTAGTGAAATTAAAGTTGTCAAATATAAGTAGTAAATTACAGACACCCCAAAAACTACTTAAGTAGTATTTCAAGTATTTTTACTTAAGTACTTTACACTACTATATATACATACATACATACATACATACATACACACACACACACACACACACACACACACACACACACAGTATTTTGTAATTGTATCAGCGAATTAAAGGTTCAATTTATAATTCACCAGGTAATGAAAGATCCAGTCACAAAGAGATCGAGGGGATTTGGCTTTGTCACATACAGCTCTGTGGATGAAGTTGACGCATCAATGGAGGCTCGTCCTCATAAGGTTGATGGCCGCCAAGTGGAGCCCAAGAGAGCGGTGTCCAGAGAGGTGAGCGATGTCTGATGTGACTAGAAAACACAGAAACCTCCCAGTTTCACACATGTTGGAGTGGTGCTGGAGATTGTGAATATGAAGTGGACATTTTTAAATTTCCTTATGAGCATCTTCTGTTTGTCTTTAGACGTGATTGAATATTTTGAATGTCGTGTGTTGGACAGGATTCCTCAAGGCCAGGCGCTCACACCACCGTGAAGAAGATCTTTGTGGGTGGCATCAAGGAGGACACAGAAGAGCACCACCTTAGGGACTACTTTGATCAATTTGGCAAGATCGAAGTCATCGACATCATGACTGATAGGACCAGCGGGAAGAAGAGGGGTTTTGCCTTTGTTACGTTTGATGATCATGATGCAGTAGATAGGATTGTCAGTAAGTTCTCAAGTCAACACCATTGATACAGAAGTTCTGCTATTGTGTATTTAGATGTTTTAATTTGTTTTTTTTCTCTCAAGTAATTTACTGATCTGTTTTTAACAGTCTCCTTTCTCTGCTTACAGTCCAGAAGTATCATACACTGAATGGTCACAACTGTGAAGTGAGGAAGGCTTTGTCAAAGGAAGACATGAACCGGTCAGGTATGCATTGTAACACTTGATTCCCAACAGCAACTGAAGCTTTAGACGTGATGTTGAGAAACTAACTGACCTGTATGACGTCTGTCTTTCAGGGCCAAGAGGTGGAAACTTTGGTAGAGGTGGCGGATATGGAGGTATTAGCACTCTAGGGCTTTTATTTCCTTTTAATTAATTTACTAGTTGGTTACCCTGTCTAATACAGGCTTCAAGTTAGTCTCACAGCTGTAAAGATGTAATGTTTTTTTCCAGGTGGTTTTGGTGGAGGGAGAGGAGGTGGAGGATATGGTGATAACGATGGATACAATAGCTATGGAGGCAATGGTGAGTTATTCTCCCCTGTTTGTTCTAGGTATTATAAAGTCAATTGTGTGCAATGTTGTCGGGAGGATTTTACGGGTCTGTCCAGAAGCTTAACTTGTTTGACTTGTTTCCTTAGGGGGCGGCTATGGTGGAGGTCCCGGCGGGTATGGTGGCGGCAACCGGGGCTATGGCGGTGGTGGTGGTGGTGGAGGAGGGGGCGGCTATGGCAACCAGGGTGGCAGCTATGGAGGAGGAGGAGGATACGACAACTACAACAATGGCGGAGGTGGGGGTGGAAGCTACAGAGGTGGTAGGTCAAGCAAGGGTGGGCTGCACATATAAATAGTGCCATCAGTTAGTTTAGAATCTGGATAGCTGTATGTGATGGATAGCTTGGATTTTAGAACGCCTGTATCTATGTCCTCTTGCAGGTAACTACGGAGCTAGCGGTGGTGGCGGGAGCAATAGTGGAAGTGGCGGTGGAGACTACAATGACTTTGGCAATTACAACAGCCAGTCGTCCTCCAGCTACGGCCCAATGAAAGGAGGTGGCGGCTATAGCGGCAGCAGTGGAGGGGGCAGGAGCAGCGGCCCATATGGTGGTGGTGGTGGTAAGTCTTAAGTTGTTACACTTCTCTAAGTTAATAAGAACTGAACCCAAGTCCCTGGTGTTGTAAGGGAGGAAAATATAGGCGTTTCCCCTAGTAGCTAGTCCCTTGAGTTGAGCACTTACGTAAGGCCTGGCCCGTTCTGCAGGTGGTTACGGAGGAGGCTCTGGTGGTGGATATGGAGGGGGCTCCGGAGGCCGAAGGTTCTAGGTTCTGAGGTAAGCACTGGACTGAGAAAATTGCACTGCACCTCCTAGATGGGACTGTTTAAATGTAGTTTTGGAGTCCATACATTGGAGGAATTGAGATTGCCATTTCCACTATGTGGCTTCCTTGGCACAGCCTAGTCCAAGATGCAGCATAGTTGTTTTTAGAAAACAAAGCAGCCCCTTTACATGTGGCCAGTAGGCCTAGGCTCGAGGGCAATCATATACCGTGATACATGTGCTGAAATTGATTATCTGAGTTACATATGGGGGATCCAGCAGCAAACCTTTACTTTCACAGAATCAACCATCTATTGAGCCCCATGGCATATATGGATTGGACTGATTTCGAAACATCCCCCCAACTCCACACACACAATCTGCCCTCGTCTTTGCTATTCAGTGCAACGGGCTTGAATTGAAGGCTTGCTCCTGGCTTTTCTCCTCTTGACCCCACTCAAATGTAGCTGATAATGACGAAAGAAGGAAGGTGCAAAAGTTTAACAATGTTGTTCCATATTGTCCAACAGGCTACAGTACTTAGGAGAGGAGAGCCAGAGAGGTGACAGGGAAAGGAAGCAGCAGGTTTACCCCCTAGATCTGCTCAGCCAAGCACAGTTGTGGCAGGTTTACATCTGCCACATGAAGAGAAATGTACAGTAGAAAAGGAAAAATCATGTGGAGAGGGAGGGAGGGGAATGGGTGGGTCTTTTTCAAACCGTTCTTCTCAAATGCTTCCCAGCAGGATTATATGATTTAGTAGTTTTGCTGTTTTTGTCTTTGTGAAGTGTAAAGCATTCCACTAAGGTTTTATGTAGGTGTTTTGATTTTCCCCGCACCCATAGGGTGTTTTTTAAGATTGTAACCGCCACCAAATCAAGATTAAATAAACCGCTTTTCAGTTTTTGTTTTTTTACATTGTGTATTTTGATTGATGGGTTCCTGTTGATTGTGTTACATTAGACAAATAGTCATCAACAGATGAGTAGATGGTATGAAGTGTAATTGGAAAATCCTCAAGAGTACTTGCGTTATGTTCCATATTCAGTATCAAAGCATGTCATTGTTTAGAAAAGTGCATTTTTGTTTAGATCGTTTACCTCAATGCCTGTAGTGAAAATATCCTGCTTGCATACAGAGGTCAAAGGCCTTTGTGCTTCTAGGCCGCCGGGCCGGTTTCTCCCCTAAAGTTTAGCATTGTTGTCACTGGACAAAATAAAAGTTTTCTTAATGGCTTTTCTGTTGGCTCATAGCTTCACAATCAATTGGAGTCTAGCTTACACACAGAACTTGAGACTAGCCAATCAATTGGAGGAGCCAGCTGAGAGGCTAGTCATTGGGAGGAACCAGCTGAGGGAGAGAAGTAGCAAGATCCCCGCGAGGAGCCAGTGAAGCAGGGGACAGCAGCAGTCTTGAGTACAGATGGTTGCTCTTGTAAGACTAGCGAGAGGCAGCTCGAGAAAGGAAGGGGTATTTTATATACCATGCTGGTAGGTAAGAAGAGATTTTTGATCAACTCTTGTATTTGTAACACTCACCTTTTTGAATATGTTAGCAGTCCATGTTATGTCTCATGGTAAATTCACTAACATGGGATCCATAGGCATTTTATTCAAGCAAAGGTATTTCATCTTAGAATAAGAGGGCTATAGATTTAGTGAATTAGTTAACTACCAGTGTTTTTGGTTGCCCAATTACCTGAATGATGCAAACCTTGACTGCTACTCAATTGCATTTGTGACATAAGTGGCTGGATATCCTCAACATTAATCACTAGCTCTGGTTACACTAGTGTTGGTAGTGCATGAAAATCTAGAATAAAGTCACTCAGTAGCACTAAAAATGTAAATACTTTCTCTAATATCTCTCTCATTTTCAGGACTATGAGATGTCTGCACTAGTGCACCTCGCATGCACCTAATCTTGCACTTCTACACCGGTACTGAGATGACCAGCGTTTGCAGGACCAATTATGACATGGGTATGCTGGATTAGTTACATGTTGAAATATTTTTTTTTAAAGTTGCCTTGCTTTATATGCTGGCCAAATATCAGATAATTTAAAGATGAGTTGTGGTTTGTAATTTCTTTAACGTTTGTCTTTCAGTGTAATTTTTTTAATGGACCGAAGGGAAACTACAGGAATGCTGCTGGACAGTGTTAAACTTTTGTACTAACTTGCAATAAAAGGTGATAAAAAAAATTCTAAGCATCTGTCTTTATTGTATAACATTTTTTTTTTTAAACCTTTCTTTAACTAGGCAAGTCAATTAAGAACAAATTCTTATTTACAATGACGTCCTACCCCGGCTAAACCCGGACAACGCTGGGCCAATTGTGCTCCACCCTATGGGACTCCCAATCAAGGCTGGACATTAGTGGCATCTCTTGCACTGAGATGAAGTGTCTTAGACCACTGCGCCACTCGGGAGTGTAAACACTTGGCCTATGAGATCTTGTATCTAAGGAGAGGTGTAGAGTAGCGGTAGACAAAGAATGCATGATGTTGGGAAGACATGTAAGGTAAGTGGGGAAACCCTGCCATGGCTCATAACATCAAGTTCAACAGTTGACACTTACAGAACTGCTGACCATAACACACCAGTAGGCATACTGACAATAGTTTTAGTACAGTCTAAGCAGTCTTATAACTAAGTCATGTTTTCCTGTGGAAGGGCATCATTCTAACAAGGAGTCTAAAGACTAAGATATTTATTAAGGACTTCAGCCACCTGAGCCACGGCCTGTTCACCCCGCTACCATGCAGCAGAACATTTTTGTCTGATGAGTATTTTTCTCCGCTCATACAGTGGTTTTAAGTACTTCAGTAAAAATACTTTAAAGTACTACTTAAGTCGTTTTTTGAGTTATCTTTACTTTACTACATACCTAAAGAAAATAATGTACTCCACACATTTTCCCTGACACTTAAAAGTACTCGTTACATTTTGAATGCTTAACAGGATAGGAAAATGGTCCAATTCCTGCACTTATCAAGAGAACATCCCTACTGCCTCTGATCTGTCGGACTCACTAAACACACACTTAATTTGTAAATTACATTTGAGTATTGGAGTGTGCCCCTGGCTATCTGTAAATAAATAAAAAAACACAATTGTGCTGTCTGGTTTGCTTAATATTAGGAATTTGAAATGATATATACTTTTACTTTTGATACTTAAATATTAAATGTAATTGCTGAAATATACTTAAGTATATTTAAAACAAATTTCTTTTAGCGCACTAATTTGGTGGGATTTTTTACATTTACTTTTTTTAAATATTATTTTTCGATTCATCAGAGGGTGCTGCATCACCCCGACTTCCCGAGGCTATGTACATACCATCATATATATTTATATTCTGGACCAATAGCATTTGATTTGATACAACGGTTCAGGTGCACGTCATCAATTCACTTCTTCTACACCAATCAGAGTTTTGTCCCGGAATCCACGTCATCTGGTAGTAAGACAAAATGGATGCACTCAGCCTGGTATTGTAGCGCTCTCATAATATGCATTTCATGCTATTTATGCTGATATTTGTCATTTGAATGTCACACTATGATATTGATGTATCAGAGTAGTTACCATTGTTAGCCCAACAATGCAGAAGGACACAGTTTAACTAGCTAGTTCACAGAATTAGTAGCTAGCTAGTTGGCATGTGATGATGTTGTCAGATTGCAACAGATCAGTCAGTTCTTACCGTTCAAGTTGTTTGACATCATGTTCACTGAACAAAATACAATATTCTCTTCAACAGGAACCCACTCTGTACACCGTGAAAGCTGTTCTCATCCTGGACAATGACGGGGAAAGACTTTACGCCAAGGTAACTAGCTAATCAACAGCAATGAATGAACTACCAGTCAATATTCATATAGCTGCATGAGTAGATGCAATGTAGCCAACACCGTTTTGTAATT
Source organism: Thymallus thymallus (assembly GCA_023634145.1). Classification (NCBI taxonomy): domain Eukaryota; kingdom Metazoa; phylum Chordata; class Actinopteri; order Salmoniformes; family Salmonidae; genus Thymallus; species Thymallus thymallus. The sequence goes on along the minus strand of CM042409.1, from coordinate 36,059,749 downwards.
TTACATTTAGCTGACTACCTGGGCAACAAATTGTCTGTGTGCTCAAACTATGACTTTAAGAGGAACACAATGGAAATAAGTACCAGACTTGTTTGTTTTTTTCCTTGGTGATTTTTCTCATGTGCATGTATGGCTTTTTCATGTGCTCATGTGTGCTTGTTTTTTTGTGAGACTGTCAGTGCTTGACTTGGACTGAAATTTGTTCCGGTACTCATTTTAGGTGATGGTACTGTTTATATGTAGGTGCAGAAGCTCCACAATACTTTTTAGCTAATATTTTATAAGAGGAACATGAGCTCAAGCAGTAGAACACTTGAGGTTCAAGTACTCCGCTCCGGTGAGCTCCTGCCCAAGTCAAGCATTGCACACTGTTACAGTGCCTTCAGAAACTATTCACACCCCTTGACTTTTTCCACATTTTGTGTTACAGCCTGAATTTAAAATGGTTTCAATTGAAATATCAGGAGTAAACATTTTCTTAAGTCACATAATAAGTTAATTGGACTGTGTGCAATAATGGATAATTTTTTTTTTGAATGATTACCCCATCTCTGTACCCAACACATAAATAATGTACTTTTTACTCCATACATTTTCCCTGATGCCCAAAATTACTTGTTACATTTGGAATGCTTAGCAGAACAGAAACATTTTCAAATTTATGCACTTATCAAGAGAACGTACCGGGTTATGCCAACTGCTTCTGATCTGGCGGACTCACTAAACACACATGCTTAATTTGTAAATTATGTCTGAGTGTTGAAAATTATACAGTCTAGTTTGCTTAATATAAGGAATTTGAAATGATTTATACTTTTACTTTTGACACTTAAGTATATTTAACCAAATACTTTTTCACTTTTACTTGAGTCATTTTCTATTAAGGTATTTTGACTTTTACTCAATTATTACAATTGGGTATTTTGGTGAAGTTACTACAAAGATACCGGTGTCCCTGACTACCTGGGTAACACATTTTCACCATGAGGCCAATGGTGATTTTAAAATAGTTATTTTAATTGCTGTGATAGAACTGAGGTAGGACCAACAACATTGTAGTTACTCCACAATGCTAACCTAAATGACAGAAAAGGAAGTCTGTACAGAATTAAAAAATATTCAAAAACATGCATCCTGTTTGCAATAAGGCACTAAAGTAATACTGCAAAAAAATGGGGCGAAGGAATGAACTTTTTCTCCTGAATACAATGCATTATGGGCAAATCCTGAATATCATTGAGTACCATCATATTTTCAAGCATGTTGGTGACTGCATCATGTTATGGGTATACTTGTCATCGGCAAGGACTTGGGAGTGTTTTAGGATAATAAAAAACAGAATAGAGCTAAGCCTATAGGAAAGCCTGGTTCAGTCTGTTTTCCAACAGACACTGGGGGACATTCACCTTTCAGCAGGACGGGAACCTAAAATACAAGGCCAAATATACACTGGAGTTGCTCACAAAGATGACATTGAATGTTCCTTAGTGGCCTAGTTATAGCTGACTTAAATCTGTTTGAAAATCTATGGCAAGACTTGAAAAGAGGTTAAAATAAGAAGAATGGGCAAATATTGTACAATTCAGATGTGCAAAGCTCTTAGAGATTTACCCCGAAAGACTCACAGCTGTAATCGCTGCCAGAGGTTATTCTAACATGTATTGACTCGGGTGTAAATACTTGTTTTTCGTTAATAAAAAATAAATCCCAATTTGTACCACAACAAAATGTGTAATGAGTCAAGGGGTGTAAATACTTTCTGAAGGTACTTTATGTGATCTCCATTTGACTTCTGCCCCACAGTACTATGATGAAACGTATCCAACTGTGAAAGAGCAGAAAGCGTTTGAGAAGAACATCTTCAACAAGACACACCGCACCGACAGTAAGATGTCTTCAAGTGAATGAATCGTATGCACTTTAGTTTACAGTATGGTCACAGGCTTCAGTACTTGCTATTTCATCTCTTGCCAAAAGCTTTGAGTGCTGATACGTTTTTAATTGCGTGAAAGCTTCTGTGTATAACAGGTGTAATGAAGATGTTGTATCATAGACTGAACTCTCTCTGCTTCTTTACCCAGGTGAGATAGCGCTCCTAGAAGGTCTTACCGTTGTCTACAAAAGCAACATTGACCTCTACTTTTATGTTATTGGCAGTTCACATGAAAATGAGGTATACTAACAAAACACAATGAAACATTGCTTACGTTGTGTTGTTCCTCCCACAATGCACTGATACATTTTGTTATTTGCTCCCCCAGTTGATGCTTATGTCAGTGCTTAACTGTCTGTTTGACTCGCTCAGCCAGATGCTAAGGTAAGACTGCACTTTATTTACACTGAACAAAAATATAAACGCAACATGCAACAATTTCAACGATTTTATTGAGTTACATATAAGGAAATCAGTCAATTTAAATAAATTCCTTAGGCCCTAATCTATGGATTTCACCAAAAAAAAGCAGTAGGGGCGTGGGTCAGAAAACCAGTCAGTATCTGGTGTGACCACCATTAGCCTCATTCAACGAGACACGTCTCCTTCGCAAAGAGTTGATCAGGCTGTTGATTATGGCCTGTGGAATGTTGTCCTACTCCTCTTCAATGGATGTGCAAAGTTGCTAATAGCACGCTCCCTCAACTTGAGACATCTGTGGCATTGTGTTGTGTGACAAATGCACATTTTACAGTGGCCTTTTATTGTCCCCATCACAAGGTGCACCTGTGTAATGATCATGTTTAATCAGCTTCTTGATATGCCACACCTGTCAGGTGGATGGATTATCTTGGCAAAGGAGAAATGCTCACTAACAGGAATATAAACAAATTTGTGCACAAAATGTGAGTGAAATAAGCTTTTTGTGCATACATTTTTTTGCAATCTTTTATTTCAGCTCATGAAACATGGGATCAACACTTTACATATTGCGTTTTATATTTTTGTTTGGTATAGTTGTCGTACAGGTTGAACTATGCTGTAAGCAACTGAATGAGACATTTGTAACTGAATGAGACATTAGTTTCCATAGAGGTCATGGTGTGTGTTTAAGCTCCCTTTCTTTGTCCTCCTGCAGAAAAAATGTGGAGCGGCGGGCCTTGCTGGAGAACATGGAGGGTCTGTTCCTGGCAGTGGATGAGATCGTGGATGGGGGGTAGGTAGGGCACTCATCTCACCCCAAAGCAGGGGTCTCTGGAGCTGTGGATTCTCCTCTAGTGTGTCCTTTGACTCCCTGACCAAACCAACTTTTCCATCTAGACTAGAGTACAAGACATGGCTGGCTGTTGTCAAAGACAGACATCACACTATGGGGTAGCCAAGATAAAGAGAAAGATCAATAGAGGAAGACCGGAAGCAATTCTTTGGAAAGCTGGGTCGTTCCACGAAATGATTCCCTTTAAGTAGAACATGTGCACCAATATTGAATATTCAAAGCCTGTTATATTAAATTAATATTGGCCACATCGAACATTTTATATAAAGATTTGCTAAAGTGCCACAATTCAGAATTTTGACATGTCCCTCTGTACACCCTCCGCGACTTCTGGAACCCACTTAATCCCAAAACTTCTCCAGGTTTTCACCATGGTAAAACCATAGTTATTTTGTTGCTTTGAATAAGTCATTCCTGAAGATTATTATTATTTTCACTTGGTTAGTGATACATTATTAGGGAAAACAAACCTATCCCTCATTTTTAAGGTCAACCCTGTTACGTGAACTGAACTCTTTTTAATGTAATGAAAAGATAAAACAATTAAACATCTAATAGTCAAATCATAGTGTAAAAGCAGGTGAACTGGTTCTAAACCTTTTGGCAATTTCTGGTGTTTCGTGGTGGAAAACTGAGCGGATTGAGCAGAACACGCCATCCCACACAATATGCTTTACCCCTGCCACAAGGGGATTTTCAGCTGATTTAAGTTAAAATCATCAACCCTGTTACTTTATTTGACTTTACTATAGTATATATATATATATTTTTATTTAACCTTTATTTAACTAGGCAAGTCAGTTAAGAATATATTCTTGTTTACAATGACGGCCTACTCTGGCCAAACTCGGACGACGCTGGGCCAGTTGTGAGCTGCCCCTTGGAATGACCCACCTACCACAGATAGATTTTACCAGTTAAATATTACACCATTTAAGGTTTCTGAGACTGGATAGGCCCTCAGCCCAATATAAATCAACCATCCTATATCTCGACGATCCCTAGCCAGACGATACAATAGCCCCTCGAAGTAAGGGTTATTTAGGGTTAGGGAGGATGCCCATTTTTACTTAGCATTTAGATGTCAGCCATTGAGAGTGATCTGTGCTCTTCTGTCTTCCAGAGTCATCCTGGAGAGCGACCCTCAGCAGGTGGTGTACCGTGTGGCCCTCAGAGTAAGACCATTGATCCTCCTCAGTCAAATGCCACGGTTCTGTTAACATTGAGTACTGCCCGGATGTCAAAAACAATAAATTGATCTGGACTATTTCTCTCCCTCTCACGTTTACAGGGAGATGATGTTCCTCTAACAGAACAGACTGTGTCTCAGGTAATTGCGCTTCTTATTTACAAGAAAATCTCATATTACCTAGTAAACCTTAACCCTAACTTGTTAAAATTGTCTAACATTTATTTTAGTACTACTAATTAAGTAATAATTAGGTGGGTGCTTACATTTGTCTTATTTCACAAGTGTGTATTGTACACATGTGAATTGTAAATATTTTTTGCATATCCCACTCCCCCCTGAGACACCCTCGGAGAGCGGGGTCACGGCCAGGGACCAGACATTATTGACAGCAACCCTGGAGCAATTGGGTTTAAGTACCTTGCTCAAGGGCACATCAACAGATTTTTTTTTTCTCACCTAGTCAGCTCGGAAATTTGAACCAGCAACCTTTCGGTTACTGGCCCAATTGCTTAGGTGACCTGCCACCTGGTATACTGGAATTTAAACGTGTATTTGATAGTAATGTGATTTGGATATCAGTGAACAACATGGCTGACTAGGCGGTCTGTCAGGCTGACAATCTCAAGCACGTACTATACCTTTCTTATGCTTCCCAGCTCTTTATACCTAAAATTCCCTCATTGTTCTGCTATCTATTTCTCAAAGAATTATATTTCTCTCCAGCAGTATATTAAGCTACTACGTTAGCTTTATTGTAATGAAAAGAAGAGAACAGAGAGGAGCGTTCCCAGTGTAGCTGCTAATGAGGCTCCACTGTTAGCTAGGCGGCGTGTCTCCACACTTGGCAGGCTCTCTGAGCGCTACACTGATGGATGCTCCCATCTGAGAAGCGTTTTACTGGCTGCAGGTGTCTCCCACTCCCACTCTGTCCATTAATCGTCATTGCCAACCCTCGGCCCGCACGCCTCATAATGGTTACTGAGAGTCTTTAGTCTGCAGAATTAAAATGATTGATTAATTGGTGTATCGTTCCTGTGTGTAGTATTACTGGTGTCATCACACCACCACTCTTTCCTCAAATATCACAGTAGGAAAGTCCTGGAGGCTTCCTTCATTGTTTCATACTGTATATACCTGTAGTTGGATTTTAAGGTGATGGACATTTACCTAACTATACAGTTGTCCCTTGTTATGTGTGTTGCTAACGGCTTTCATCTGCTATAAACAGTATTAGAGGGACACTTAACCAAACAGTTCTTCTCATATTTCTCTCTTTTAGGTGCTTCAGTCTGCAAAAGAACAGATCAAGTGGTCGCTACTTCGATAGGAGAGTTGTCTCTGCTGTCACATACGCACCTACCAACACTCACTCACCTGATGACATTATTCCTCTTCCTATTCCTGTGTGTCTCAGAGATCATTGCACTGAAGGCTTCTGATTGAGCCACCAATCAGAACTTTGGCATTTTATATCCTCCAATTCCTGTCTTGATTATCCATTCCCGTTTGGTGGGAGATCCAGAGCTCTTATCGCCCAGGCAACAGGACATTTTTTTTTTTTACAGTACCAACAAATGTGATCTGACCTGTATGAATCACCCATGATTCACTTATTCCTCTGGGCATGGTGCAGTATCTGTTAGCCGTGTTAATAATTGTATGGTTCATGAAACATGGCTATTAGTAAAACACTGAGCCATCTCCTTGCCGTTCTCCGGTCTCTTTGTACACAACCACTCAATGTGGCAACTTTTTGCTTGTGTAGTTGTGCATGGAGCATACATTTTGTGATTTAAATGTGATAATTACATTAATATGCAGGTTTTCTTTACATTGTATTTCTCTTGTTGTTGTGAAAATAACTTTGATCAAATAAACTTTATTTAAACCAGCAAGCATTTGATTGGTTTCTCTTGTTTGTGATGCAGTAAAAGGTTTTTTGTTTGTTGGGTAAAAGGTTGTGAGGCTATCTTTTGCTGCAGGAGGGCAGATGCTGCATTTGAGAGGCATTACACTGCCACCTGCTGGGAGACAAAGCCACTAACTAGATAGATAGATACTTTATTGATACCCGTGGGTAAATTACTTTATCAAGCAGCTACAAAAAACAGGGCAGGTGCAAAATGCCAGAACGAAATACGCAAAAGACAGATATACATGATACTTGGTGCATCATTATGAAAAAGTATAAAAATACACGAAGTCTGGAGTGCAAAAAGCTATAGAAACGCATTGCATAGTATGAGTGAATGACTGAATATGTACAATATACATTGTTATAGTGTCAGGTGAAAAAATGATACAACTATTGCACGTTGATATAAATAAAAAATATATTTGCCTGGTTAACAATACAGGTCGATGGCAGAGAAAGATACTTAAATAGCTAAATGTGCGAATGATATAATTGAGGCTAATAACACTAATACCCTTAAAATACAGTCCTTAGAACAGTGTTAATTACAGATAAATGCATGTATTGCACATTCGATATACTAAATGCAATGGAAAAATATACTGACAGGATACTAGTATACAGTCCTGAGTGAATGACTACGCAAGTTCCGTCCAAGAATTACTTACAATATTGCATGTGATATATAACAACTGTACATGAATATGTACATACAGTCATAACCATGGCATGCAGAGGGTGGGTGACGTTGTCCATGATGGCCAGCAGTTTGGCCAGGATCCGTCTCTCCACCACCTCCTCTAGAGTGTCAAGGTTAATCCCCAGAACAGTGCTAGACTTCCTGATCATCTTATTTACCCGAGAAGCATCACCAGCCATTATGTTGGCGCCCCAGCACACCACTGCAAAAAAGATGGCACTGGCCACCATAGACTGGTAGAAGGTATGCAGTAGTTTACTGCACACGTTGAAGGACCTGAGCCTCCTCAGAAAGTAGAGACGGCTCTGGCCCTTTTTGTACAGAGCCCCGGTGTTACCAGCCCATTCCAGCCTGTTGTCCATATGGACTCCCAGGAACTTGTATGACCCAACTATTTCCACATCCATCCCCTGTATAGGGACTGCAGTCAGTTGGACCTTGGTTCACTGGGGGATGTCCGCCACCATCTCCTTTGTTTTTCTGATGTTGAGCTGAAGGAGGTTCTGCTCACACCACACCACAAAGTCATTGATTGTGCTCCTCCTCCTGCCCACCCCTTACAGTGCACATGTCAGAGTAGTGACAGAGGACATACTAAGATATTTAAACAAATCATTCTTACTGACTTGAGTCCAATCCAATGCATGTAGAAAGGTTGCTAACCAGCAAATTCAGACACCATGCGCATGACACCTCAATAGAAAGTAGGCATGACGATCACAACAGCTGAATGATATATCTGCTAGAATGTGTTCGATTTGAGGAATCCCTGGTATACGGACAGCAGGTACACATTTGCTCCCTGTGTGTGTGTTTAAAAATGTCTAAAATTGAGACTAAACGTGTGTGAGGTTTGCATACTGAGTGTTCAGAGGGTAGTCAAAGGTCACAGAGAAGTGCTGCTGTCATCCTTCTCATTTCCATCAGGGAACGTTAGTGACACCTCCAAGCCGTCAAGGACTCATTTCTCATCGGCTAATTACCCCGGCAGAGCCATAAAGGGGCAGAGAGGTAATTTATATTGATTACACAGAAACCAGGATAATTGACTGAAATGCCACCGTTTGGCATGCTCCTATGCTTTACATACACAAAGACCGGCAGCATCTGAGTGTGTGTGTGTGTGTCTTGCAGGTTGGTGCCTGTATCTAATAACAGGGAATGTTTACAAGTGTGAGAGTTGATGTATGTCAGAGGTCTATAATTAATGCCTATGAAATGTGTATTATTGACAAAGAGAATGTGCTATCGTTGGAGTTCTTGTCTGTCTGTTCACTTTCAAATCTTGACTAAACTCAGATAAAAAATGCTTAAATATACATTTACCATTTAAACTAGTGTCACCTGCACTATATACTATTAAATGATTCAGTGATCCTACACATTGATTCAGTGATCCTAGACATTGATTCAGTGATCCTATACTTTGATTCAGTGATCCTACACATTGATTCAGTGATCCTACACGTTGATTCAGTGACGAAAAGTGTGGAGGCATAGATCTTCTTTACTCTTAGCTCATTTGCCAAGCCAAATAAACCAAAGGTGTTGGTTGACATCACCGGATCCACCACCATTAGTCCAAACAAGATGATTGAATGGCCACGCTGTGCTATCAGGGATATTGGAGCAGGAGTCTGCCTGATTGCATTCTGCTCCCATCTGTTTTGCTGTGTTATTATGGCCCTGGAAGCTGTGCAAACCCAAGGCATGCCATAAAGGGGAGAGAAAGACATTTGTTAGGGAGTGTGTTTTGGATAAACAAACCCAGAGGTGTGTGTGCGTGTGTGAAAGCAGGAGGAAATGGGATTCTGGGATTGTGTAGCAGTGTGGGCGACCATAATGCCACGGTATAACGGTTGTCACACAGGGATTGCGTCAGTGTGTGTGTGTGTGTGTGTACCTGTGTAGTTCTTATGAGGCGTGGGCCTGGGGGTGATATGCTGCATCTCTCCGCAGTTTAAACTGTGCTTTTTCTTGTTGTTTACAGATTCTCACTGTCGTTTCGGGTCCTGGCCTGCAGAGACAGCCAAAAACAACACTGCCACTACAACTCCCTCCCTCCGCCAACATCCCCCCTCCCTCAACATCCCCCTCCCTCAACTCCCTCCCTCCCCCAACTCCCTCCCTCCCCCATCCCCCCCCCCCAACTCCCTCCCTCCCTCAACATCCCCCCTCCCCCAACATTCCCCCTCCCTCAACATCCCCCCCTCCCTCAATATCCCCCTCCCCTCCCCCAACTCCCTCAACATCCCCCCTCCCTCAACTCCCTCCCTCCCCCAACATCCCCCTCCCCCAACATCCCCCCTCCCTCAACTCCCCCCCTCCCCCAACACCCCCCCCTCCCCCGACATCCCCCCTCCCATTTTCTAACCCAATGGGTTAGTGTCTGTTCACTACTAAATGATCAAACAACAGTAGATGTGTAACTAACTAGGAGATTGACCGACTAATGTTGAACAGAAAATCTTCTTGTTATAGTTAAGAACCAGTGAGATGTATTACATTATCTTTGTCTGTGATCAAACAGAAAATAGTGATGGGTTTACAGTCACATCTTGTATATGATTATGGATATGTTCTTAGATGTTATACAAGGGTGAAGGCTGCCGCTCCGATGTGGCTGGTTTACTGGGTCTTGCTATTTGATGGTCACATGCTCAGGCTTGTTTCTGTCATAAATGATTCCTCTCTCTGGCTCCATGCCCAGATATGTGTTTTCGTGGGACTCTAACGCAGCCTAGGGAAGAAGAGGAAGACCAAAAAAATAACACTGCATTTGCCTAGATGTTTCTCGTCTTAAAGCCACTCTCTGTTCTCTACCCCTCCACCCCCCTCATCCTGCTCCCTGTGGATTCCCCAGCAGCAATGCAGTACCCATTTACAGAGCCATCCCCCACCCCCACCTACTCAGACAGATTTACTGCCATCGCCACGCCATTGGCCGCCAAGCTGACAGAAGTGATTTAAAGCTTGCCCCGCATTGGTCCTTGCTTGACAGGCAAATTTATTGCTGCACTACGATTCGCTGCTGCCGCCTTTGAGGTGAATTACGGCCTTGTCTGTGATAGGACACAGAAGCAGTGTCAAGTTACTGTCGTAAAACCTGTGACCCTGGGGGAGGGGAGCGAGGAGCAAGGGAGGGTGTGGTATTACTGAGTCAAGACTGAGGAAGAGAGGAGAGAAAGAGACAATATTTAAAAGATATGGGTATTGAGGGAGGGAGACAGAAAGAGATGGAGAGAGACAGCAAGAAAGAGAGGGAGAGAAGGAGCATGGGTTGCTGTGTTTTCCAGTCTGTTATTATTTTCTTCTCCTGCAGCCTTTGTTAAGGCTTCTTTTGAACATCTGACACACCCTCAGAATCCCCTAGGACACGAGTTTTCGCTCCACCCTTGTACTTGATTGATTAATTAAGGTCACTAATTAGTAAGGAACTCCCCTCACCTGGTTGTCTAGTTCTTAATTGAAAGGAAAAACCAAAAACCTGCAGACACTCGGCTCTCAGTGGAATGAGTTTGACACCCCTGCCGTATAATGTGCCGTTATACCTTTTCAAGAGTATTCAGTGTCATGTTCCATCCTACAGTCATTCTACAGTACCAGTCTACATCAATCCTTGTGCATAAACTGTTTCAGGCCTTTCCTTACAGGGGTTTCCCTTCTACACTAAAATGCCTTTGTTCCTATTTAAAAACTAATACGATAGAGATTAAAATGAGGGAGAAAAGAAGGCGTGAAACTGCACTGTGTGTTTTATAGAGGTAGAGATGGAACGCCAGGTTTTATGACTCGGGGGAGTGGAGGCGGTACAGTGTGTATTAAAGTTTGATCAAACACACCTTTAGTGGGGTGCAGGGCCGAAAAAAGTCAGTATAAACGAAATAGAGCCTGCACACTCATAAGCTCCTCAACGTACCTTTATTAATAAGCATACGTTTCGATCCTGCAAGGATCTTCATCAGGTCATTGTGTATTACCCATGATGCACTCTTAGTTTGAACGCCTCTGTTCTTCTCCTCTCCTTCCCTCTGATTCCATTTTCCAGTTCCCCTTCCCTCCCTCCTGCTGCCTTCCAGCCCAGAGCCATCCCTTCTACGGGCAGCCAGGCAGTGTATGACAGATAATATGGGTGTGGTGCGCTGTAAATGACCGTGTCACATCGCTGATCAACAGGAGAAAACTGCCAAAGTCACTTTCACTCCCACTCTATCTGTCAGTTGGTCAGCTGATCTTTCTGTTCTGTCTCTAACTCTCTGAAGCTTAGTAACGATCCATTTACCTGTCAGTGTGTTTTTGTGGATCTCTCTCTCTCTCTCTCTCTCTCTCTCTCTCTCTCTCTCTCTCTCAAGTAGGACTTCTATTGGGAGCTGATGGGGCCCCTCATTGACCATGCCTCCACTTCACATGGGCATCAAGCATCTCCAACCTGTCAGCAGTTGGGGGGGGGTGTCCATGTCCGTAGTTCACCTCTGACTAACCTTAAGTAGAGAAGAGCAAGCATTGTTAGTCTGCAAGGATTAGGTAACTAAAATGGCCCAACATCAGCACCATTTTGTGCCTGAGGCAGCTGCTGCTATTGACTGGACCCACCCGAAATGGCTGCTGTTTTTCATCATCCTAAGAGAAGGAAAAGTCTTAACAGAATCCTTAGGCTGTCCCAACTCTGACGTCACCCATTTTACATTGACATTTTAGTCATTTAGCACAGTGTTTCTCAACCCTGATACTCGAGTACCCCCCAACAGTACACATTTTTGTTGTAGCCCTGGACAAAGACCTCATTCAGCTCACTGAGGGCATGATGATTAGTTGACAAGTTGAATCAGGTGTGCTTGTCCAGGGTTAAAATAAAAAAGGGTACTCAAGGACCAACACTGATTTAGCAGACACTCTTATCCAGAGTGACTTACAGTAGTGAGTGCATTGATTTTCATACTTTTCCACCATGGAAATCAAACCCACAACCCTGACATTGCAAGCACCATGCTCTATCAACTGAGCCACACAGGACCCCCATGAAGTTGACATTTAAAATGGTTAAAGTAAGGTTTAAGGTTAGGGTAAGGATAGGACTTAATGTTAGGGTTAGGGTTTAGGGTAGTGATGTCCCAAGGATCCCGGATAGTGCTAACCATGAGAAGAAAAGCCTAATTATCATTCAGAGATTCACCCCCATTTACCATTGATTTATGGTTTAATAAATGATGATGCTGCAGACTATGATTTTTTACAATATTCATTTTGATTTATAACTTTTTATTAGACTAATCTCAGCTGAAAGAATAGCTAAGAGGTCTATCAGTGAAAGTGCCTGCTCTTTTACGTTGTCCTAGTAAATTTCAAATATAACATGATGAACATGCAGTGGCTATGATATCATGGTTTCAATACTGCAGGGAAGCAGTCAGAAACCACAATATAATATGATATAATATATACCATTTAGCAGACACTTTTATCCAAAGAGACTTATGGTGGGTTGCACCAACATGGTTAATCTCCGATCTAAATGTTTTTTTGTTTTTTTTTAATTCATTGCGCAACAGATTTAAAGTTAATCCAGGTTTAAAGTAAAAACTAAACTAAGATTAGAGGAAGGATTTAATTTAACTAGGATTAATTTAATCATACAGCAACTAGCCTTAATCACAGACACAATGGGACTAGTAGTTGTGGTAGCATTAGAAGTAATAGCATTACATCTCCAGTAAGTAGCTGGTGTTATGGCAGTCATTTTTCAAGCTCTACAACACACGGTCCAAAGGAAATTTTTCCTTCAGTTAGGAATTTACAGAGGTTTTAAAAGCATGTGACGTTAGTTCTCCATTAAGCTGACCTCTCTGCTCCCACTCCATACATTCCTATTGACCAGTCTAAATCATGGTTGAAGTTGAAGTTGAAGCTAATACACACGCTCTCTAAAACAACTCAAAGGGTCCTCTCACAATCCACTATCTCACTGCTGACTAAACAAGCTGACTATCTAAGTATTTTCTAGATCAGGCAAAGAGTGGTTGTTTGTTTATATACAGTGGGGTCTGAAATTAGGTTGAGAGCCGTGCGTCCTCCGAAACACAACCCCGCCAAGCGGCACTGCTTCATTAACCTGGAAGCCAGCTGCACCAATGTGTTGGAGGAGCGCGATGGGACAAGGACATTCCGACCGGTCAAACCCTCCCCTAACCCGGACGACTCTGGGCCAATTGTGCGTCGCCTCATGGGTCTCCCGGTCGCAGCCGGCCTTTGGGGATTTCGATGTGTGTTTGGGGTTATTGTCTTGCTGGAAGATCCATTTGTTTTTGTCTAAAATGCCCTGGTGCTGGGTAGGGTTCGTGATGCCGTTGACCATAACAAGGGGCCCCAGGACCAGTGGAAACAAAATAGCCCCATAACATCAAAGATCCACCACCATATCTTACATTTTGACACCAAACTCTGGTGTGCATGGCCAAATAACTATATTTTCATGTCATCCAACACATTTAAAGACCTGGAGTTTGTTTCACCGCATTGGCACTTGGAATGATGATGACATCAAAAGAGCTCCACCCACCAGTGTTGGGTTTGGCGTCAGTTTGGCGATGAAATGAGTGGATCTTCCGGCAAGACAATAACCCCAAGCACACATCAAAATTCACAAAGAAATAGTTACATCAACATCTCAGTCTCCGGACTTGAAACCCATTGAAAACCTGTGGTTTTAATTGAAGAGGCAGTCCATAAGCGGCAGGTAGCCTGATCGAATCCCCGAGCTGACAAGGTATAAATCTGTCGTTCTGCCCCTGAACAAGGCAGTTAACCCACTGTTCCTAGGCCGTCATTGTAAATAAGAATTTGTTCTTAACTGACTTGCCTAGTAAAATAAAGGTTAAATAAATAAATAAGCGCAGACTAATGATATTAAAGATACTAAGGTAAGTTGACTGAGAACACATTCTCATTTTTGCAATGAACTGGGGAATAGTAACAGAGGAGAGGAGGATGAACGAGTGAATTGGAAGATAGATTTCTACTCTCTCAAAATGTCTTGAGAATTTACAACTAATATGTTTTTATCTGTATGTGTGTGTGTGCGTGTGTTTGTGTGTGTGTGTAAATGCTGTCATGAAACCACAGATCCCTCCAGGCGAGCTTAAATATCATCTTTAATTACCACAGACAGTAACCATGGTGATGCCGTGATGGATGACCGGGGGCCAATCACTGCATTTACAGAGCTGCAGATTAATTTATTAATTAACCACTAAATGAGAGGCCACGCCTGGAAGGGGTGGGGTGTCTGGATCTGGGGTACTTTTAAAGAATGACTAATGAGGGATGCAGGCTCAACCATTGAGAAAGGAAAGGAGGGTTTAACCCTTTCTGATTTCAGAAACAGAAAGGTCCATGAGAATAGATAAATAAAAGCTTGATCAGAGTTTTAGAGTCATCCCCATTGCAATATGCCAAATATCCAATCAAACTGTCTGCAACCTTACCAGGTGTCTGTTATTTAGCGAAACACTACAAACTATACACAGACACCTCTCACTGGGCACACACTGGTTGAATCAACGTTGTTTCCACATCGTTTCAATTAAAGTACGCTGAACCAACGTGGAATAGACGTTGAATTGACCTCTGTGCCCAGTAGGCTGCTTTATGAAAAGACGCACACACCCTTCCTCCCTATCAGCCAATCAGGATGGCTCTGTGTTAAATGCTCAGAGCTCCAGGGTGCTGTAAATTACCGTCTATGGCTGAACCCACAAGAAAGGGAGAGACAAGGGGATGGAGAGAGCTATAGAGAGAGGGAGTGCTCTCTATGAGTGATGCCTCAGTGAGCTGGTTTTATTAGACCCCCAAAAGTCTGATAGCATTGCAGTCAGTGTTGAGGTCACGAGTTGGTGAGGCTTAAGATATCCTTGTGGAGGAAACAAAGAAAGGTGTGATCTCAGGGGTATTCCAGAAAGCAGGCTCAATGAGTTAGCAAGATCATTTTAGTAAGATCTCGAATGAACTCAGAAAGCATGGGAACAAACTAACCTGCTTTGTTGAAGGTTAACTCAACACTATCCTGAATATTATGGAACACCCCTCTGCACACATACTTTATCACAGCACCATACACTAAGGACCATTAAATTGGTTTTTGGGTGCATTCCCAGGACATTACATACATTATATATACAAAAGTATGTGGACACCCCTTCAAATTAGTGGATTTGGCAATTTCAGCCACACCCATTGCTGACAGATGTATAAAATCGAGCACACAGCAATGCAATCTCCATAGACAAACATCGGCAGTAGAATGGCCTTAATGAAGAACTCAGTGACTTTCAACGTGGCACCGTCATAGGACGCCACCTTTCCAACAAGTCAGTTCGTCAAATTTCTGCCTTGCTAGAGCTGACCTGGTCAACTGTAAGTGCTGTTATTGTGAAGTGGAAATGTCTAGGAGCAACAACGGCTCAACAGCTCGCCGAGTGCTGAAGCGCATAAAAACTGTCTGTTGCAACACTCACTAACGAGTTCCAAAATGCCTCTGGAAGCAACATCAGCACAATAGCTGTTTGTCAGGAGCTTCATGAAATAGATTTCCATGGCTGAGCAGCCACACACAAGCCTAAGATCACCATGCGCAATGCCAAGCATTGGCTGGAGTGGTGTAAAACTCTCCGCCATTGAACTCTGGAGCAGTGGAAACTAGTTCTCTGGACCGATGAATCACGCTTCACCTTCAGGCAGTCCGTCGTACGAATCTGGGTTTGGCGGATGCCAAGAGAACACTACCTACCTGAATGCCCAGTGCCAACTGTAAAGTTTGGTGGAAAAAAAATAATGGTCTGGGGCTGTTTTTCATTGTTCGGGCTAGGCCCCTTAGTTCCAGTGAAGGGAAATCTTAACACTACAGCATACAATGACATTCTAGACGATTCTGTGCTTCCATCTGTGTGGCAACAGTTTGGGGAAGGCCCTTTCCTGTTTCAGCATGACAATGCCCCCTTGCACAAAGCGAGGTCCATACAGAAATTGTTTGTTGAGTTTGGTGCGGAAGAACTTGACTGGCCTACACAGAGCCCTGACCTCAACCCCACTGACTGCGAGCCAGGCCAAATCACCCAACAATCAGTGCCCGACCTCACTAATGCTCGTGGCTGAATGAAAGCAACAACCCTGCAGCAATGTTCCAACATCTAGTGGAAAGCCTTCCCTGAAGAGTGGAGGCTGTTATAGCAGCAAAAGGGGGACCAAATCCATATTAATGCCCATGATTTGGGAACGAGATGTATATTTTAATGTATATACGGATTTGTAGTTTGATGTGTATATTGTACTTTGATGTGTATTGTTTTGCTAAACAGGGCTCTTCTGGAAAAGGAGACCTTGGTCTCAGCATTGACTCCCTATCAAAATAAAGGTTAAAGAAGCAGGCCTTAGAGTTGGACACCCCTGACTAACTCCAAGCTTCCGTCCTTCTCCTCCTCCCTGCCATCTCATTATGATCAGCCCACCTCCTCCGCAGGTGTTGATTGTTTGAGGGGGGAGTGGACAGGACAGCGAAGGAACAAGGTCAGTGTTTCTGGGGAAATATATTCAAATGAACTTCTGGATCACTGGATTAATGCATGGTGGGCCATTTAATTTGACTTTAAGAAATAGGGAGCAGTTATATCAACTATGCCCTTCGAATTCATGCTAACACATGGACACCAACAGCTGTTTGGGGTAGGGCCTCTGTAGGACAATTATCGCAGTCATCCCAGTTGCATTTTGAGATCAGCATCAGATTTTTTTTCAATATCAGACCAAATGAGGAGTATGTAACAAAGCATAGTAATGTTTCAATAAAACACCAAAGAACAAATTCTAGCCAGATAGTAGTGTCATATGACCCGGTCTCAGATTTGTATGTGCTCTTGCCAAGTTCAATGCGCATTGTCAAGCCAAACATGTTTAGCATAGCAATGAGTGACAATTTGGCATGATCGCACATACTGGCACTCAGTTTAGAGTCATATTGTAGATTCCTGATAATCATTCTGTGCACATCTCTTATTTCCTCTCAACTTTGGCACCCTCCTGAGGACACATATGCATACGCTCCAAATCACACTATCAATCCCAGACAGGGCAGTTGGGATTAAAACAAGAGGACACAAAACTAAAGTCTTTCGTAAGTATTTTATTTCAGGATAATGGTAAGAAGCCTCTCCCCTTACTCCATACAATTAAAACTAATTGGATCACAAGGTTTTTTTTATATTTATTTTTGATGCACTTATTATGCCTACACAAAATAATAATCAATATAAGATCCTATCTTAACTGAGGACCATAACTCTGCATGCAAGACTAATAAAAGATAAAGAAACAACTAACCTGTGATATCTACTGTAGATGCTGCTGACCTCTAGCAATATAATTTAATACAAATTGAAGGGGATTTGTATGAAAACAGTCATTGTCTTGAGGTACAACCGCCTCTAATCTTTAAATTACTAGATGCCCTGGGCTCTCAATACAGTACGGATCCAAATGGTTCTGTTCATCTTCTTTGTCACGTTGAGGAGTAAGAGGCTCTGTCTAAAGAATCTAGTACAGAGTTGAAAAAGAAAAATATCCATATTCCATGTTTTTTGTCTTTTGTTTTTATCACTCCAGTGTTTACAATATTATCAGAAATAAAAAAAAAAGGTTCTTGAAACGTTAACAGAATCATCAAATGCGATGGGGAATCGAGAAGAGCTCTTCTCTAACCACTCCATCCTTTGTCTGATGCTTGGAAGAAAATAAAATCTCACTGTATTAACTGCTCAGACAAAGATTCTATTGCATTTTTACCATGATAAGATTGATAGCAATACTTAAAACACAACAGAGGGATTTAAAAGTTAATGGCAACCTGCCTTGCCCTGTGGCCTCACTGGTGGGCAGTCGTGGTCACTGGTGGCATCCTTCCCACATTTCCTGGGGAATGGGCTTGCCAAATCATACAGTAAGCTGCAGTTTCTCAACCCTGGTACTAGGAAACACCTGTGTTTGCTGGATGGCATCATCTAATCACTCAGGCATAATTGAACAGTTCAATCTCTTAACTACTGCCGACTGTACATCGCAACATTTCTGGAATATACATATGGCATTACTAAATAAACAAAAGTACATTGTTTCACTAACAGTAGTAGCCTGGTGATATAGAGAAACATTCATTCAATTCAATAATTCGGTTGAAGTGAAGTCCAGCACACATGGGGGATCCTCAGGCCCAGGTTTCAGAGAGCCTTCCCTGGGCTACTCTACTAGCCCAGACAGGCTGCTATGGAACACCACCAATAGGCCCACTAACTAACCTGGACAGAAATAGATCAATGTCAGAGTAGGTAGACATTAACTAGAGCATCTCCGTGCTCTGTATCCATTACACTTGGAGGGGGTAAACCACAGACATGTTTAAAAGTTTGTTACATTGTTACATAATCATTAATTACAATATCATTTATCACTACACTGATAATTTAAGAGTCAGATCTCATTTGGGTTAAGGCTAACCCCAGAAAGAACATAACAGAAATATTGTATACACACCTACCCCACATAACTCAGTAAAAGGCATTTGTTAGTGTGTAGCTAAGTTGTTGAATTAACAATGACATGGCCTTTAGCTGGCCAAAGCACTGCCTGACTGAAATTAGCACTATTAGCATCTCACTGGAATTGTCAAACTCCTGGGGTTCCTGAATGATTACACAAGGGGTTACATTATTAACAATAATATCCAGCACTATATCAATTATCTCAAAGAACAGAGGAAGGATTTTTAGCCTATGCCTTATAGTGCCATTGCAGTAAGCAGTGTTCTATAATGGTGACAGCTTTGGAAAAATATACCCCACTTGTAAAAGGCAGTGGCTCGTCCTTATAATCGTATCTGATAATAATAATTAAAACACTAACTCAAAAAAACAAAAAGGCAAATTAATCAAATAAAAAACATGTAAAAAATAAGCACGCTCTAAGGCCACAAGATTTTGTATACCTCCTGCTATCCTCTCAACATGAGGACCTGTACAAACACAAAGAAATGGGACTTGCTGAAGCTGCCATCTTGTGCCGTTGTTTTCCACGTACATCTGTATAGGAACTGACTGTGAAAGAGAGCCTGCGACCTGCTCCCATAGACCTCTGTACATACATACACCGTTAAAGGGTGTAATGGGACTTGGTAACGCTGTCATCCTGCCTGTGCCACTTCCTGAGTCATCAGCACATCTCTATCCAATAAAACATCCTCTGACCCGACGCTTCACCTTTGACCTGTTAGGACATCCTCCACTTGCTTATACCGTCCTAAATTAACTATATGGAACCTCTATCTTTTATAGTTTTGACACCTGTACCATCGTCTGACAACTTTAAAGAATGTTCCTTTCACAAACTACATTTTCCACAGACATCCTCTGTTGTATATTGTTATATACTCATGTACACTACCGTTCAAAAGTTTGGGGTCACTTACAAATGTCCTTGTTTTTTAAAGAAAAGCACATTTTTTGTCCATTAAAATAACAAAATTTATCAGAAATAAAGTGTAGACATTGTTAATGTTCTAAATGACTATTGTAGCTGGAAAAGGCTGATTATTTATGGAATATCTACATAGGCGTACAGAGGCCCATTATCAGCAACCATCACTCCTGTGTTCCAATGGCACGTTGTGTTAGCTAATCATTTTAAAAGGCTAATTATGTTAGCACAGCTGAAAACTGTTGTGCTGATTAAAGAAACAATAAAACTGGCCTTCTTTAGACTAGTTGAGTATCTGGAGCATCAGCATTTGTGGTTTTGATTACAGGCTCAAAATGGCCAGAAACAAATAACTTTCTTCTGAAACTCATCAGTCTATTCTTGTTCTGAGAAATGAAGGCTATTCCATGCGAGAAATTGCCAAGAAACTGAAGATCTCGTACAACGCTGTGTACTACTCCCTTCACAGAACAACTCAAACGGTCTCTAACCAGAATAGAAAGAGGAGTGGGAGGCCCCGGTGCACAACTGAGCAAGAGGACAAGTACATTAGAGTGTCTAGTTTGAGAAACAGACGCCTCCCAAGTCCTCAACTGGCAGCTTTATTAAATAGTATCTGCAAAACACCAGTCTCAACGTCAACAGTGAAGAGGCGACTCCGGGATGCTGGCCTTCTAGGCAGAGTTGCAGTGAAAAAGCCATATCTCAGAAAAAAAGATTAAGATGGGCAAAAGAACACAGACGCTGGACAGATGAAAATTTGAAAAAAAGTGTTATGGACAGACAAATCTAAGTTTGAGGTGTTCGGATCACAAAGAAGAACATTCGTGAGATACAGAACAAATGAAAAGATGGGAGGCAATGTGATGGTCTGGGGGTGCTTTGGTGGTGGTAAAGTGGGAGATTTGTACAGGGCAAAAGGGATCTTGAAGAAGGAAAGGTATCACTCCATTTTGCAAAGCCATGCCATACCCTGTGGACGGTGCCAATTCCCTCCTACAACAGGACAATGACCCAAAGCACAGCTCCAAATTATGCAAGAACTATTTAGGGAAGAAGGAGTCAGCTGGTATTCTGTCTATAATGGAGTGGCCAGCACAGTCACCGGATCTCAACCCTATTGAGCTGTTGTGGGAGCAGCTTGACCGTATGGTACGTAAGAAGTGCCCAATCCAACTTGTGTGAGGTGTTTCAGGAAGCATGGGGTGAAATCTCTTCAGATTACCTCAACAATTTGACAACTAGAATGCCAAAAGGTCTGCAAGGCTGTAATTGCTGAAAATGTAGGATTCTTTGACGAAAGCAAAGTTTGAAGGACAATTATTATTTCAATTAAAAATCATTATTTATAACCTTGTCAACGTCTTGACTATATTTCCTATTCATTTTGCAGCTCATTTCATGTGTTTTCATGGAAAACAAGGACATTTCTAATTGACACCAAACCTTTGAACAGTAGTATATATATATATATACACATATACACACACACACACCAGTTCATCATTACCATGGTGGAACGACAGAGTAACCCCCCCTCCCCAAGAGTACCACCAAGAGCACAGACAATAAAACTAAATGATAATACAAAAGTTAACTTTGAGAAAGGATCTGATATATTAAGAACAAAATAGACCAACTATCGAAGGAAACTCGCTCTCAAAAGACTACAACAAAACATAAATAAAACCTACAGGTAACTGCTAAAATAAAGGAAACCACCAGCAGAACGTGTCTTAATAGGGTGATGTGACGCCACAAGACGCCAGAACAGCTTCAATGCACCTTGGCATTGATTCTACAAGCGTCAAACTCTATTGGAGGGATGCGACACCATTCTTTCACGCAAAATTTCATCTTTTGGTGTTTTGTTGATGGTGGTGGAAAACACTGGTGCCGCTTAAGAATCTCCCATAAGTATTCAATTGGGTTGAGATCTGGTGACCCACACACACACACACACACACACACACACACACACACACACACACACACACACACACACACACACACACACTTTAAACCCCCTATGCACCTTTGAGACCTGTTTCAAAGTCAAAGATCTCTCAGTCTAGCCAAGGTAGCAAAAATAAAGGTCAACTGAGCATTTTTACACATGACCCTAAGCATGATGGGATGTTAATTAACTCAGTAACCACACCTGTGTGGAAGCACTTGCTTTCAGTATTCTTCGTATTCCTCATTTACTCAAGTGTTTCCTTTATTTTGGCAGCTACCTGTATTTGTCCCTCTGTCATAGTAACCTCAGCACTGGAGCTGCAGGATCAGTCTTTGCCAGAGTGTGGCCACTGAGCGCAGGGTTGAGTGACAGAGACCCTGTGGCCTGTCCTGTCTCTCTGGGGAGGTGGTGGTCATGTGTGTGTGTGTATGTATGGAGGGAGGATTGGGGTGGGGGGGAATGTTAGTCAGACAGCCAGCCGACCAGGAGGGGGGTGCAGGGGGCTCCAGGTGGGTGGAGCGGGCGGGGGCTCCTGGGAGTAAGGGCGAGGCTCGCAGCACGGCTGGTTCTCCACCTTGGCCACACCCCGGCCCTGGCACAGCCGTCGATGTCGAAGCAGCCGGTCCGTCCGCGAGAAGTTCTACAACGCATACATAGGATTTATTCAGCATTCATTTAAACAGATGAGTGTGTGGACACATGCCCAATACAATTAAGCCCACTGTCTTTTTGGTCAGACTTTCTGGTACATGGAAGCATGTGTGAGCCTGTCAGAGTATGGGCACACAATCTCTTACCTGCTGGCACTGCTCATACGGAGAACACTTTTTGACGTGGCCAGGCATCTGTTTGTGTTTGTATGTGTGAGTCACTGTGTGCATCACCAATGAAATACGTTATCTTACATGCTGGCATTGCCCGCCTTCAAAAATAAATTTCTCTAACCTGATAGGACATGTCTTTCCTACAAGTGCCGCGTGGGTATGATGCGTGTCTGTATCAGCATGCATGTGTGCTTCAGTGAGAACATTCTGCTATGAGCTGGCACGGCTCACCTTGCGGCAGATGTTTTGGGAAGTAAGAGGACATTTCCATGTCAGTGTGCACGCGTTCCTCAGTGCCAGCACGTAAGGCATGTTCTTTTTTACGTGCTGGCACTGCTCACACCGAGAAGGCATCTTTCTAATGCAGGCGGCGTGTATATGTGCACGTGCCTGGGTGTGTGTGTGCATATGTGCATGTGCCTGGGTGTGTGCGTGCCTCTGTGGTGCATGTTGGCTTACCTGCTGGCAGCGCTCACACTGATAAGGCTTCTCTCCGCTGTGGACACGCTTGTGTCTCTCCAGGTGGTAACGCTGGATAAACCTCATGTCACACATGTCACAAGCAAACGGCTTCTCCCCTAAAAGAGCAAACAAACATATTCATCACATCAAATCCACAGAGTCCAACCACAACAAACTGTACATTATTTACTTCCTAAAGTCTACTGGGTACATTTAACTGCATTCTACAAATGTTTGTTAAAACCAATAGGAAATTAGGGTTCTTCAGTTCTCATGACAACAAAACTAAGTCAAACTACTGAATATGAGCCTGTTTCTGGAAACTAATTAAGGATGATTAGAAGCTTCCGGTAACATTTGAAGATGTTTTGTCATCAACTCATTATGTGTAGATTAGAGTGGAATCTCAGATTTTTTTTTTTGTTATTCATCATACCAACTCGATGCCCCTGAAACTTTTCACTTGATAGTTTGAGGCTGGTTCAACATCCCATCAAATGACTTGACAATCCAAACTCGAGTTTGCTGTGGTTGTATTTGTTTTTATTAAAATAGCCTTTCTTGGGGATAAGGGTACGGTAAATGGGCCCATACCCGTATGAGTGTGGCTGTGTCTCTCCAGGTGGTTACGCTGAATAAACCTCATGTCACACATGGAACAAGCATACGGCTTCACCCCTATACACACAGAGCAATGCATTAGCTCTCTTTCTCCAAAGAGTACAACACAAACAAAACTTAGAGCTCAAGCTAGCTGTACAAATACTATTGAGAGAGAAATGTTTGCTACCATAAGCATGCGTTGGGCCAGTAACCGGAAGGTCGCTGGTTCGAATACCCGAGCCGACAAGGTGAAAAACCTGTTGATGTGTCCTTGAGCAAGGCACTTAACCCTAATTTGCTCCAGGGGCTGACCCTGTAGGTAGGCCGTCATTGTAAATAAGAATTTGTTAACTGACTTGCGTAGTTAAATAAAGGTTACAAAAAAATGTTACAGTTACAGTAAGAGTGCTTTGTGTCATATCACAATGTAGAAACTGAAGATGTGGGCTATCTATTACAAGGATGAGAAGATGTTGCAATCTAACTTGTTTTATCAAATCTAATTAAGACTACTTTTGATATTTAATTGTTGCATCCCAAAACACGAGTAGCTAAATAAGGACAATCAACGCATGCAATTGTGAAATAAGCGCCGAATAAAAGTACAAAGAACAAAATCTGGAATTGTGTGTCAATAAAGCCATCACAGAACTTATTATACCATCGCAGAAACAACTAGCTAGAAAGCCAAATATAGTAAACTAAATATCGCTAAATAACGTACCATTTGTGCCAACGTTGAAAACGAACCATTAGACAATGTTAGTTGTAGTTACAAGTTTCAACAAAAAGGTTCGCTAAACGATCATAGCACTAGCTACTTAACTGCAGACAATTTCTCGCAACAAAACGTTACATTGTTTTAAAAATATATAAAGATTATTTAAGCCTATATGGAAGTGCCATGTTGGGAATAGTTTTAAAAAAGACTTCATTATTATAAATTCGCAATTAGCTGAAGAAGATCTTTATTTGTAAGTAGATAATATATGGAACTAGAATGCACTACAAATATTAGGGTTGCTGCAGTGTTTAAAACTTGAATCAACTAAATACAACATTTATCGTTCACAAAACAATGTCCATTAAACTTATTTTCTAAAAGTAATTTTGTTACTTTATCTGTGAAAATCCATAACTAACATCCTTTACTAGCTTGTATATGTGTGATGGGTACGGTGAGTGGGCCCATACCCGTATGAGTGAGGCTGTGTCTTGTCAGGTGGTAGCGCTGAACAAACCTCATGTCACACATGGTGCAAGCGTAAGGTTTCACACCTAAATGCACAGAGCATTGAGATATTACTTTTGTGCCCTGACACTCCAAATTAAGTCCAATAGGAAGTTTAAGTACAGTATATCCATTTATGCTAAAATGATTTAACCACTCATTTCAATACATGCAATAATTTACAGGGGATTCAGATGGAAGAATAAGGGAGATGTTTTCTCCAACAATATTTTTTTTTTTTTTTTTTACAATGTATTTTTTCAATGCTTTAGTCCACAGCCACAACACATCACATGAGCTGATGATTGTAATCTAACGGTAAAACTATCCCTTCTCACCCAAACTCTTTTGGAAATAAAACCTAACTTGAAAACAATACTCAACCAATGTTTCTTTGTGCATGATGACTAGCATATACATCCTGCCAACCCTGTATACAAGGGTTTAGGTGTGGCCTGGGTACAGTGGGTACGGTGAACGGACCCATACCCAAATGCGTGAGGCTGTGTCTTGAGAGGTGGTATCGCTGGTAAAACCTCTTGTCACACATGGTGCAACCGTACGGCTTCACCCCTATACACACACACAAGCGCATCAATACATTACTTTGTACCTCTTGTTAGCCTTCAACTATTAGGTTTACTATAACTTTCAGACACAAATACAGCATAAAAAGACAACATGCACCAGGTGCTGTTATTATGAACATTCTGCCTTCACGCAACAGGATTGGTGTTGCCAACTTTTTGTGGGGGGAAAAAAAACAAACAGCTATTGGTAGTGCAATATTTCACAAGAAATTTTTGAAAATTTGCGTGATAATACAAATTTGTAAGGCATGTGATCATCAGCACAGTGAGTGTGTATGCTGCTGTTCTGACTAGGCAGATTCACAGCTGGCAAAACTCAGAATTCCTTAAGTATGCTGAATTTTCCTTAGTCACTTTTAGGGGTGGGGGGGGGGGGGGGTGGGGGCGGATCCAAGATTCCAGGATTGGGTGTTTTCCAATTTGAAACTTATTGAGGCATGAGTTACTGAGTGGTCAGTGTAGTTTTTCGCCAATTAAGTTGAATGCATTTTTTTTTTTGTTATGCTTTAGTCCACAACCACAACACGTCATGAGCTGATGTCATCTGGTTGTAAAACTAACACTTCTCATCCTTAAGATTAATTACATTTGGGGTATCAAACTGAACATCTAAACAACATATTTCACCTATATATTTATTTGAGCACAACTAGCATATAAATTCTGCCAACCCTGTATACTGGGGTTCAGGTATAGCCTGATCTTGGGTACGGTGGGTACGGTGAGCGGACCATACCCAAATGAGTGAGGCTGTGTCTTGCCAGGAGGTAACGCTGGTAAAACCTCTTGTCACACATGGTGCAAGCGTACGGCTTCACCCCTATACACACACAAGAGCATCAATACATTACTATTGTGCCTCACACTCCATATTAAAAGTTGTCCAATATTAGGTTTAGCATAAACTTCAGACACAAAAACAGAACTGACAATATGCACGTAGCTACTATCAACATTCTGCCTTCACGCAACAGGACCGGTGTTGCCAACTTTTTTGGGGGGGGGGAAATAGCTATTGGCTGCACAGTTTGTCACTAGAAGTTTAGATGACACCAAATTGCAAGGCATGTGATCATCACATAGTCGGTCGCTAATTCCTGAAAACTGTCAGAGGCAAACTCTCTGAGAATGCCTTGAATATTGCTGAATTTGTCCTAGTCACTTCAGGGGGCAAAAGTGGGAGGAGGGATCCAAAACTAGAGACTCTAGTTGGCAACACTGAGCAGGATTGGGTGTTTTCAGATTGTATAAATCTTTAACCGTTTCTGCAGGTTCCAATAACATCCATTACAATAACACTTATAACAGTCTGGTTTGAAAACACAAATACAATTCTGGAAGACATCTCCACAACCATCCGTTTTTGTTATTTTTTTCTTACTGGAGGCATGAGTTACTGATGGTCAATGTAGTTTCTAGCCAATACATTTTTGTATGCGTTTATCCACAACACATCACGTGCTGATGTAATCTGGAGGTAATATTAGCCTAACATTAGCTTCATACTTAAGGTTAATTACATTCTGAACTTATTTGGATATTAAAACAACATATTTCACCTATACATTTCTTTGTGCATGACTAGCTTATAAATCCTGCCAACCCTGTACACTGGGGTTTAGGTGTAGCCTGGTCTTAATGACAGGAGTACAGTGAGAGCACCCATACCCATGTGAGTGACGCTGTGTCTCGCCAGGTGGTGGCGCTGATAAAACCTCTTGTCACACATGGTGCAAGCATACGGCTTCACTCCTATACACACACATAGAACATAAGTATTATTTTTCTGTTTCACACTCCATCGATTGAAGATGTGTGAAGCGATTAATATTATGTGTATGCGTTGATTGTTTATTAACCACTGTTGTAAATCTATGCAATTGTAACAGAGGATTAACACTGAAGAAATTGAATTACACCGCCACTTCGATAACTCGCGGTGGTCCAATAAAGCCCAAGTTAATGTTGTTATTTTTATATTAGCGTGAATTGAGGCTGAGCAATAACATGTTATCTTTATAGAACACAATTTGAATTATAGTAGAAAATATAGGGCTTTCCATCCACTGGGTTCCAAATGTAGAAAATCACACTTGATGACAAGTTCACCATTTCATACCAAAAACACCACGTCACACGGAATACAGGACAACTAATAATATGCACATAGTGCCGTTTTGTTATCAACAAGCTGCTTTCACGGAGCAGAACTGACCAGTTTTCAGATGGTAAACCTACTTCAACTACTTTTTGTGAAGGTTTCAATAAAAATAAAAAGATAACTTGCTCAATTCAAATATTTTCAGGTTGAAAATACACGTAACAATTAAATAACGCAAGTTATCCGAATCCGCATGCTATTGAGGTGCGAGTTATCGAACAGTCGGTGTAGTTGTTTTTCCCCAAATAACAAACACATCACATGAGCTGATGACATCATCTGGTAGTAATATTAACCCCTCTTATCCATAAGGGAAAAGGAATTATGGGCATTTTGGAAATCAAACCTAACATGCAAACATTTCACCAATAGCCTTAATGACATACCCATGTGAGTGACGCTGTGTCTTGCTAGGTGGTGGCGCTGGTAAAACCTCTTGTCACACATGGTGCAAGCGTACGGCTTCACCCCTATACACACAAAACAATATATTACTTAGGTTCTCAGAATCCATCCACTGAAGTACTCCAATATTATGTGTATTCATTTAAGCTAATTGTATTATTTAAAAGCCACTACTGTCCATCCAAACTTATGTTATTTAATATACAAAACTATCATCAAATAATATATCTTATCTACACATTTCTTTGTGTATGATGACTAGCATATAAATCCTGCCACCCCTGTATCCTGTGGTTTAGGTGTGGCCTGATTTTAATAACATGGGTACGGTGAACGGACCCATACCCATATGAGTGACGCTGTGTCTCCGCAGGTGGTGGCGCTGGTAAAACCTCTTGTCACACATGGTGCAAGCATACGGCTTCACCCCTACACACACAGAACATCATATTAATTTTGTTTCTTAGTCTGTCAATATTATTCAGTTCAGGTAGAACTGTATAGTAAAATGCCTGCATATAAACATCTGATGTGGTTTATGAGCCGGTGGTACGCCAGCAACTCAAATCTGGCCTTAGTGAGAGTGAACTTACGAAGTGATGTATTTGTAATTATTTGATCTTAGCAATTCAACATGAGGCGTGGCTCCAAAAGAGAAATGTGTGTTGTGCTAGCTAAATATAGAAGCCCTGGAGGCTGTACAGCATCAAAACCTGTAGTCAATGTGTAGCGCTTGTGGGGAAAAGCAACTATCCGAACAAAAAAAAAAAAAAACGACAGAACGGACTGAAGCAGCTAGCCACATTTTCCAGGGCTTTCTCCCGCTGTTACTATTAGGTTAATGAAGGACATTTTTCACGCTATGGAATATCAGATCTTCCGAGCTTTGGGAGTAAAGGGTCTGGTGCGTGAGAGTATGTAAACTAGGGTTTAGCTGTGGCCTGATCTTAATGACATGGGTACGGTGAGCGGACCCATACCCATATGAGTGATGCTGTGTCTCCGCAGGCGGTGGCGTTCAAAAAACCTCTTGTCACACATGGTGCAAGCATACGGCTTCACCCCTACACACACAGAACATGATATTAATTTTATGTCTCACTACTCATCGAGTGAAGTCTTCCAATATTAAGTTCAGGTATATACATTTATACTACATTGATTTCCTATTAAATCATTGATGTCAATAACGTAGGGTAAAATACTCCACCACCTCAATAGCTTGCGGTTGTTGGGTTTTTTTTATCAAAAAGATGTTGACAAAGTGCGTGAAATAAGGGTGGCCAATAAATCTAACTTACGAAATTGCACTTGGATGATGACAAGTTTGTGATCTCTTGCCATTAGCTTCATACTGCGTTATTGTTATCGACATGATAATTTCGGGGGCCTCCCGAGTGGCGCAGTGCAACCTGCGTTGCTACAGATGCGGGTCGAGCCCAGTCTGTCGCATCCGGCCGCAACCAGGAGACCCATGAGGCGACGCACAACGTTTTACTGGATAGGAGAGAGTTTGGCCGGCCGGGATGTACTTGCCCCATCGCACTGTGGCGACTCCTGTGGCGGGCCGGCGCAGGCACGCTGACACGGTCGCCAGGTGTACGGTGTTTCCTCCGACACATTGGTGTGGCTGGCTTCCGGGTTAAGCGTGCATTGTGTCAAGAAATATACAATGGGGGCCAATAGTTACTCATTCAAGGGTTTTTCTTTATTTGCACTATTTTTTACATTGTAGAATAAAAGTGAAGACATCAAAACTATGCTATAACACATATGGAATCATGTAGTAAGCAAAAAAGTAAAATCAAAATATATTTTATATTTGAGATTCTTCAAAGATTCTTCACCCTTTGCCTTGATGACAGCTTTGCACACTCTTGGCATTCTCTCAACCAGCTTCATGAGGACCGCCACAGGAATGGAAGACCCAGAAATACCTCTGCTGCAGAGGATAAGTTAGAGTTACCAGCCCCAGATTGCAGCCCAAATAAATGCTTCAGAGTTCAAGTAACAGAAACATCTCAACATCAACTGTTCAGAGGAGACTGTGTGAATTAGGCTTTCATGTTCGAATTGCTGCAAAGAAACCACTACTAAAGGACACCAATAAGAAGAAGAGACTTGCTTGGGCCAAGAAATACGAGCAATGGACATTAGACCGGTGGAAATCTGTCCTTTGGTCTGGAGTCCAAATTTGAGATTTTTGGTTCCAACCTCATCCAAATTTAGATGGTTTAGGATGAGTCGGACCGCAGTATAGGAAAAGCAGCCAACAAGTGCTCAGCATATGTGGGAACTCCAAGATGGATGGAAAAGCATTCCAGGTGAAGCTGGTTGAGAGAATGCCAAGAGTGTGCAAAGCTGTCATCAAGGCAAAGGATGGCTACTTTGAAGAATCTCAAATATATTTTGATTTGTTTAACACTTTTTTTGGACACTACATGATTCCATATGTGTTATGTCATAGTTTTGATGTCTTTTATTCTACAATGTAAAAAAACTGTGCAAATAAAGAAAAACCCTTGGCCCTGCAGTGTGTATATATATGCTAATTTCAAGCAGCAGGATTGGGTGTGTTAAAGTGTTTCCGCGAGATGCAAGAAAACCAATTATGGTAACACTTGCTCAATTAAAATATTCTTGAGTTGAAAGAAAAGTAAAAATACAAAATTTGAAGAACATCTCTACAACTACGATTTATCCAACATTCATCATATGCTAGTTATATTTTATTGGCCATCCTTAATTTGCGCAGTGGCTGGCATTTAAACCCTGCCAACTCTGTATACTAGGGTTCAGGTGTGGCCTGATCTTCATGACATGGGCACGGTGAACGGACCCATACCCATATGAGTGATGCTGTGTCTCCGCAGGTGGTGGCGCTCAAAAAACCTCTTGTCACACATGGTGCAAGCGAATGGCTTCACCGCTGTACACACAAAATATATTGGTTTTTAAGTCTCTCTCCATCGACTGAAGTCTTCCAAAATTAAGCTTAGGTGTGGATACATATATTTCTAATAGACCACCGATATCAATGGTGGTGTGTTCGAATGGTTCTCGGGATCTCGTATTGCACAGCGGGTGAAGTCGTAAATATGACATGAGTGCGTACGAGAGCTTTTGAAGTCGGCACTCAGAATAAATTCTTCAACCACTGACATTTCAGAACCAACGTTGCTAGCTTTTTAAGTTGACATTGTGTCAAATCAGACAGTATGGGCCAAACTAGCTACATTATTGTAAATGGCTTTGCTTTACCATATTTGGTCAAAAGGTTTACAATTCAGGGATGATATGTTGCAACTTTCCCACCACTTGTAACTCCAACTTGGAGGGTTGTTCAAGTGGTTATTTTAGAGTTGGGAACTCATATTTTGTTTTTATTTCCGACAGCAATCGAACGCACCATAACTTCTTGAAGAATCCGATTATACTACCACCTCAATAGCTTGCGGTTGTTAGGGTCTATTAAAAAAAAGTTTTGGTAAGTTGTGCGAATTAAGGATGACCAATAAAACAATTTGTTTAGGATGAGGCAATTTTTCTAGGTGTCACCCACAGAGCAGAGCATGCAAGAAATTGCACTTGGATGATGAGAAGTTAATAATCTAATACCATAAACTTCCCACCACATTTAGTACGATTAACATTATCCACAGAGCAACATTTTTATCAACATGCTGATTTCAAGCAGTAGGATTGGGGGTTTTCAGATGGTAGTACAGAATTCTAAATCTTGTTTTTCATCATAAACAAATTGTATTCTTAGTCATCCTTTATTTCGTGCAGTAGCAAGCATATAGGCTAAATCGTTCCAACCCTGTATACCAATATGGACCCATACCCATATGAGTGACGCTGTGTCTCCGCAGATGGTCTCGCTGGAAAAACCTCTTGTCACACATGGTGCAAGCATACGGCTTCACCCCTATACACACACACACACACACACACACACACACAGAACATAATATTATTTTTATGCCCCACTCTCCATCGACTGAAGTCTTAAGTCAATATTAAGTTCAGGTATAAACATTTACAGAGCATTCTGAAAGTATTCAGACCCCGAGACTTTTCCCACTTTATTACGTTACAGCCTTGTTCTATTATGGATTAAAATAAAAAAGTCCCCAAATCTGCACACAATACCCCATAATGACAAAGCAAAAACTGTTTTTTTTTATAAATGTTTGCAAATGTACTTAAAATAATAAAACTGAAATATGACATTTACATAAGAATTCAGGCTCCCGAGTGGCGCAGCGGTCTAAGGCACTGCATCGCAGTGCAACCCCTGGGGGCACTGCAGCCCCTTGTTCAGATCCAGGCTGCATCACATCCGGCCATGGTTGGGAGTCATAGGACGGCGCATAAAATTGGCCCAGTGTCGTCCAGGTTTGGCCGGGGTCAGCCATCATTTAAAATAAGAATTTGTTCTTAACTGACTTACCTAGTTAAATAAAAGGTTAACATTTACTCAGTACTTTGTTGAAGCACCTTTGGCAGCGATTACAGCCTCTAGTCTTCTTGGGTATGACGCTACAAGCTTGGCACACCTGTATTTGGAGAGTTTCTCCCATTCTTCTCTGCAAATCCTCTCAAGCTCTGTCAGGTTGCTCTGTCAGGTTGCTTGCTATTTTCAGGTCTCTCCAGAGATGTTCCATCAAGCTCAAGTCTGGGTTCTGGCTGGTTCACTCAAGGACATTCCGAGACTTGTCCCAAAGCCACTCCTGCGTTGTCTTGGCTGTGCGCTAAGGGCTGTTGTCCTGTTGGAAGGTGAACCTTCGCCCCAGTCTGAGGTCCTGACCGCTCTGGAGCAGGTTTCCATCAAGGACCTCTCTGTACTTTGCTCCATTCATCTTTCCCCTCGATCCTGACTAGTCTCCCAGTCCCTGCCACTGAAAAACATCCCCACAGCAGGATGCTGCCACCACCATGCTTCACCGTAGGGATGGTGCCAGGTTTCCTCCAGACGTGACGCTTGGCATTCTGGCCAAAGAGTTCAATCTTGGTTTCATTAGACCAGAGAATAACGTTTCTCATGGTCCGAGTCCTTTAGGTGCCTTTTGGCAAACTCCAAATCGGGCTGTCATGTGCCTTTTACTGAAGAGTGGCATCCGTCTGGCCGCTCTACCATAAAGGCCAGAGATTGGTGGAGTGCTGCAGAGAGTTGTCCTTCTGGAAGGTTCTCCCATCTCCACAGAGGAACTCCAGAGCTCTGTCAGAGTGACCATTGGGTTCTTGGTCACCTCCCTGACCAAGGCCCTTCTCCCCCGTTTGGCCGGGCGGCCAGCTCTAGGAAGAGTCTTGGTGGTTACAAACTTCTTCCATTTAAGAATGGAGGTCACTGTGTTCTTGGGGACGTTCAATGCTGCAGAATTTTTTTGGTACCCTTCCCCAGATCTGACTCGACACAATCCTGTCGTCTCGGAGCTCTAAGGACAATTCCTTCAACCTCATGGCTTGATTTTTGCTCTTACGTTCATTGTCTACTGTGGGACCTTATATAGACAGGTGTGTACCATTCCAAATCATGTTCAATCAATTGAGTTTACCACAGGTGGACTCCAACAAGTTGTAGAAACATCAAGGATGATCAATGGAAACAGGATGCATCTGAGCTCAATTTCGAGTATCATAGCAAAGGGTCTAAATACTTTGTTTTTTATTTTGAATATATTTGAAAAAAAAAAAAAAATGTTTGTTTTCACTGTCATTATGGGGTATTGTGTGTAGATTGATGAGGAAATGTTTTTATTTAATCAATTTTAGAATAAGCCTATAATGTAACAAAGTATGTAAAAAGTCAAGGGGTCTGAATACTTTCCGAATGCACTGTATACTTAATTGATATCTAAACACTGATGTCGATCCATGCAATAACATCCAGCGTATTCACTGTTTGGAATCTGATTGCACTACCACCTCAATAGCTTGCGGTTGTTGGGGTTTATCAAAAAGGTGTTGGCAAGTTGTGCAAATGTAGGATTGGCCAATGAAAGAAACATCATTCCTTTATGATGAACCACAATTTTACAAGGCGTCCACAGATGAACTGATGGTATTATCTGGTGGTAGTTCTAGGCATTCCTAATGTGCTTCATTTAGAAAGTTGCGAAAATAAAGTGGTTTTCTAGTGGCTGTTTATGACCTAGTTCTACTGGGAACTTCGCAAGTATAACATAGCAATGACGCAATACAACACTTTTCAAGAGTTAACTTGTAAAGGACTGCAAATCATAATAATTATTCATAGAAATGTATTAAATATATAGTACTAATTTATCATAACAAATACCTGAACAAAGTCTTAAATCTTTATTGAATGTGTGTCTGTGAATTTTTTTTATTAACATCCTTAACTAGTTTCTATATGTGAGAAGGGTACGGCGAGCGAACCCATACCCGTATGTTTGAGGCTGTGTCTCGCCAGGTGGTAGCGCTGAACAAACCTCATGTTACACAGGGTGCAAGCATAAGGTTTCACACCTAAACCCACAGAGCATCCATATATTATTTCTGTGCCTCCAATTTTTTAGGTATGTATATATTTGGATGGTAAATCAATTGGTAGTTAACTACTAATTTCAATACTTTGCCACATTGTAATAGGAATTCACAAAAATCTTTAAAAATGTTTCCCCCAATGAAGTGAGACATTTTTCGCTTTAGTCCACAACCATAACACATCACATGAGCTGATGATGTCACCTGGTGGCAAAACTAACCCTTCTCATCCTTAAGGGAAATTATATTAAGAACTTTTTGGGATATCAAACTTGCACTTTTTTTTTCTTGTGTGTGACTAGTTAATAAATCCTACCAACCCTATATACTAGGGTTTAATTACAGGGATACGGTGAGCGGGTGCATACCCATATGAGTGAGGCTGTGTCTTGCCAGGTGGTAGCGCTGGAAGAACCTCTTGTCACACATGGTGCAACCAAATGGCTTCACCCCTATACACACAGAGCACCAACTTTAGTATTAAAAAAGTTAAAACTGCCAAAAATTATCGATCTTAAAAGGAATAATCCACTCAAATCTGTTAGTATTTTTTCATTGGTGCACTATTGACAGTCCCATACTGTTCATGATCAAGTGTTTTGCATAATCATGATGATGTGGCAAGTGACAATCAGCTTTTTCGAAAGTCCAACATCATGAATACATTTTGGGACTGTATAAACTGCGGACTAACAAAAACAAAAAAAAAAACCTACAGATTTGAGTGGATTATTCCTTTACCTTTACTGCAGCTAAATAAGCTTAGCACAGTTTGATCTGTTCACCAGCCAATTTTCTTTAACAGAAAATCTTGTTACAGCGGTTGGTCAAAAAGGTGCAATCTACTAATCCAAATTGGGACTCAATTTAAAAATCGCCCAATGAGTATTGGGCAGTTCATGTTCAATGGGCAATGCTAAGAAAGTTAATGCTTTAATACACAGCAAAATCACTGTTGTAGCCTAAGCGTGGCTACTAGCTACCAATAATGCCAATGGTTTAGCAAATATCAATTGCAATTTTGCTGAGTCAGGTTAGAATTTTGGCCGAAAATGCTGGGACACATGGCTTCACGTCATGCTGTTCATATGAACATTAGATGTGAAAATTTTAGGCAGTTGGTACATATTTAAACATAAAACACATTGACACAACCATGTGATTTTTGGCATGCTATTGTGACATCTCAAACTCCTGAAGCTGTCAGATTCTCCTGTATCTTGAACTCCATCAAAGATGGCTTCCATAGGACATTTTTGGAAAGACTAAATGCAGTCAGCCTAAAGTTGTCGCTCTTAGCCAGACCTCAAGCTCAATTCCAACATGGGGGCTCAAAGATTATATCGGACCTGGGACTTAATTACATGGGTTTGTTTCACTATAACACTGTTACAAGCCTTATTTCTAAACATGATCTGATGCTGATTTACAAATGCTGTGCAATGATTTGAGGGTTTGATTCAAGTATATCATAGTCCTCTAAACTGGTTAGCGTACGAATCGTTTGCCTACATAGAACAATATTCAACATCTTTCTCTAAGATCCGACAAGAAACAAGGCTAAGTATTGATGCTGCTGTGCTGGAACAATAAATAGTCTCTTTGATTTTGAAATAAAATGCCTTTAACAATACAAACTCGAGTTTGATGCAGCCATATGTATGAATTAAATTCCATTATACTCCAACATGGCATAGGGGACTCATTTAACCACATTGCAGTGGGGCTCATGCATGGCATCTGCAATACCAGATTGAAGCGAGAGGGAGAGCTATAAAGTGAGGACACATACCCGTATGAGTGAGGCTATGTCTCTCCAGTTGGTAACGCTGAATAAACCTCATGTCACACATGGAACAAGCATACGGCTTCACTCCTAAACAGACAGGGCAGATAAATATTAGCCATCTTTCTCTGTCTTAAAATGTGCATTCCCTGATTTTTTTTTTTTTATTCTAGACATTAACATGCTGGATTTCATGCTTTACAACTTAAACAATTGTATAACCAATCAATTAGAGGGGGAAATACAATGAAAAACCATAAGTGTGTCTCTACCCTTAACAGTACATTTCTCATATCATACAATGATTTTCTCTAAAGCTACAAAACATCTGGTGATAATCTCTCCAGATACAAGTCAATTATATATGAGAAACTTGGTTAGAGATCACTGACTAGAAAAAACACAGATGCATAAAACACATTCTTAACACATAATCACATCATTCTCTAATATTTGAAAACATGGGAGATTGAGATTTTTCTTTCCAGTGGACAGTATTTTCCAACAAAGCCTCTTTATTCCATTCACTTTGAGATTGAGAAGGGATTACCAACACAAAGACAAACACTGAATTTCCTGTATAATTTAAATGCTAAAAAGTAGCCAAACCCTACAAATACGTTTTGTCAGAACATTTGACAATGCATGGGGCCGTTGGGGACTTAACATTTATATTCAACTGAATAATGTTGCGTCAGTAGATCCAATAAAAATGTACTGAGTAATAAGGTAACAGTGAGCAGACGCCATACCCGTATGAGTGAGGCTGTGTCTCGACAGGTGGTAACGCTGGAAGAACCTCATGTCACACATGGAGCAAGCGTACGGCTTCACCCCTATACACACATACCACCAGTCAATAAATAAACCATTAGAGCACTTGCACCAGTCATGTGAGTATAAGGCTTGTTTTAAGAACATCATGCATGTATTAACTGGGTTTGTATTGTGCCAGACACCAAAATATGGACGAACATTTTTGAAAACTCAGTGGTCTAGTAAAGCTACTTATTTTTTATTTAAAGTAGTAGCAGGAGTGAATCTTGTCCTTTAACCTTACTAAAAAAATTAAGCTGTTCTTATAAAGAGCTTCTTGGAGTCTTACTGCAATGTAATTTTTTTCAACAATCCCAACTCAATGTTCTTATGTGAGATTATTTCACTGGTGTAGCCTACATGTGTGAGATGGGTACGGTGAGCGGACCCATACCCGTATGTTTGAGGGTGTGTCTTGCCAGGTGGTAACGCTGGAAAAATCTTTGATCACACATGGAGCAAGCGTATGGCTTCACCCCTATACACACGCAGAGCACCAACTTTAGAAAAGTCTGCATCTTGCCCTATGGTTAAGTAGAGTCCTTTAAAACACTCATCGAAGAAAGTCAGACACGCCAGAACAATGGCAGAAATTTAAATGATCTGAGACGTCACAATAGCTATGCAAAGCTTGCACCGGGACATTTCATTATTCAACAGTTGATTCGGAAAGTATTCAGACCCCTTTACTTTTTCCACATTTTGTTACGTTACAGCCTTATTCAAAAATTTATTAAAATTTATTTTTTTATTTTCTACACACAATATCCCATAATGACAAAGCATAAAAAAAGGTTTAGGAAAATCTGCAAATGTATAAAAAATAAAAATCATAAGTATTCAGACACTTTATTAGGTACTTGCTGAAGCACCTTTGGCAGCGATTATAGCCTTAAGACTTTTTGGGTATGACGCTACAAGCTTGGCACATCTGTATTTCGGGAGTTTCTTCTCTGCAGATCCTCTCAAGCTCTGTCAGGTTGGATAGGAAGCGTCGCTGCACAGCTATTTTCAGGTCTCTCAAGAGATGTTTGATCGGGTTCAAGTCTGGGCTCTGGCTGGGCCACTCAAGGACATTCAGAGACTTGTCCTGAAGCCACTCCTGCATTGTCTTGGCTGTGTGCTCAGGTTCGTTGTCCTGTTAGAAGGTGAACCTTCGCCCCAGTCTGAGGTACTGAAAAACATCCGCACAGCATGATGCTGCCACCACCATGCATCACCGTAGGGATGGTGCTAGGGTTCCTACAGACATGACACTGGGCATTCAGGCCAAAGAGTTCAACCTTGGTTTCATCAGACCAGAGAATCTTGTTTCTCATGTTCTGAGAGTCTTTAAGTGCCTTTTGGCAAACTCCAAGCGGACTGTCATGTGCCTTTTACTGAGGAGTGGCTTCCGTCTGGCCACTCTACCATAAAGACCTGATTGGTGGAGTCCTGCAGAGATGGTTGTCCTTCTGGAAGGTTCTCTCTGGAGCTCTTTCACCTCCATGACCAAGGCCCTTCTCCCCTGATTGCTCAGTTTGGCTGGGTGGCCAGCTCTAAGGAGAGGCTT
Source organism: Thymallus thymallus (assembly GCA_023634145.1). Classification (NCBI taxonomy): domain Eukaryota; kingdom Metazoa; phylum Chordata; class Actinopteri; order Salmoniformes; family Salmonidae; genus Thymallus; species Thymallus thymallus. The sequence continues at coordinate 36,021,317 of CM042409.1, read as the reverse complement.
GGTGGTTGCAAACTTCTTCCATTTAAGAATGATGGAGGCCACTGTGTTCTTGGGGACCTTCAATGCTGCAGACATTTTTTGGTACCCTTCCCCAGATCTGTACCTCAACACAATCTGGTCTCGGAGCTCTACGGACAATTCCTTCAACCTCATGGCTTGGTTTTTGCTCTTACATTCATTGTCTACTGTGGGGCATTATATAGACAGGTGTGTGCCTTTCCAAATCATGTCCAATTAATAGAATTTACCGCAGGTGGACTCCAATCAAGTTGTCGAAACATCTCAAGGATGATCAATGGAAACAGAATGCACCTGAGCTCAAATTTGAGTCTCATAGCAAAGGGTCTGAATATCTATTTAAAGTATCGGTTTTAATTATTATATACATTTGCTAAAATTTCAAAAAACCTGTTTTCGCTTTGTCATTATGGGGGTTCTGTGTGTAGATTGATGAGGGAACAAATTATTGAATCCATTTAATAATAAGGCTGTAACATAACAAAATGTGGAAAAGTGAAGGGGTCTGAATACTTTACAAAATGCACTGTACATTCTATATCACAATTACAAGCATACCTCAGTCATTTGAGAATAGAAATATAGCTTATTATTGCACTATCCTACTAAAAAGGGTTGGTGTGGCAATTTACCAAGATACAATGATATTGCCAAGACAGTGAATCCAGAGATCTTAATTTAAAGCCACAAATTGTTAAGCGGTTCTAAAACCCTAGTTTGTTGTGGCTTTACGCCAATCTACGCAAGTACAACATAAGGAAACTGTGTATTGGTGCTTAAATGCAGCATTAGTGTTTATAGCCCATTGTTAAGAAGGGTACGGTGTGCGGACCCATACCCGTATGAGTGAGGCTGTGTCTCGCCAGGTGGTAACGCTGGAAGAATCTCATGTCACACATGTTGCAAGCGTACGGCTTCACCCCTATGCACAGAGTGTCAATATAAAGTATTAGCTAGTATTACTACTGCATAAAGTGGAACACAAAACAATACCTAAATCCCAAACTACAACCATATACATTTCACAAAAATTTAAGGACTGATTAGTACTAGAGGTTAAATGTTTGTTGCCATGTCTTAAGCCCTAGAGACAAACACTCTAGCATGCAAGGTTAAAATAAGAAGATGTTTCAATGTCCACAAGCAATTTGGGTTCCATAGCAACAAACATCAGGAATCTACCACAGAAATGTTAGCTGGCAATTGTGTAAAAATAATAATAAGAGGAAACCCTTCAATGACATCAAAATAAGTTATTAGGCACTTGTTTTTACCTACGAAAATAATCATCAGTAATAATCTGTACCAACTACCAGTAAGTCATGCGCAAGGCTTGGACATCAAGAGACCATTCCCTCTGTTGACAAGAGAGACTGACAAAACATTTTAAGTGCTAGAATTGACAAATACATATACAGTGCCTTCAGAAAGTATTCACAGCCCGTAGACTTTTTACTGCCTGAATTTAAAATTGATTAAAATAGTGAGTGTCTAACTGGCCTACACACGATACCCCATAATGCCAAAGTGGAATGATGTTTTTTGGAAATGTTTACAAATTTATTAAATATGAAAAGCTGAAATGTCTTGAGTCAATAAGTATTCAACCCCTTTGTTATGGCAAGCCTAAATAAGTTCAGGAGCAAAAATGTGCTTAAGAAGACATACGTTTCATGGACTCACAATGTGCAATAAGTGTTTAACATGATTTTTGAATAACTACCTCATCTCTGTACCCCACACATACAGATAATTGTAAGGTCCCTCAGTCGATCATTGGAATTTCTAACAGATTCAACCACAAAGACCAAGGAGGTTTTCCAATGCCTCGCAAAGGGCACCTATTGGTAGATGGGCAAAAAAACAAAAAACAAACATTAAATATCCCTTTGTGCGTAGTGAAGTTATGAATTACACCTTGGATGTTGTATAAATACACCCAGTCACTATAAAGATACAGGCGTCCTTCCTAACTCAATTGCCGGAGAGGAAGGAAACCGCTAAGGGATTTCACCACGAGGCCAGTGGTGAGTTGGAGTGGCCAGTGGTAGGTCTATGTGCACTGGATTTGCCCCTCCCCCCCTCCCCCGGGAAGGCTGAGTTTGTACCTTCAGACATTAAATGGTTCAAAATGGGAAAGTCTCCTACTCGGCACGCAGGGCAGCTGAATCGAGTGCACCTACCACCAACAGTGTGAGATGAATTTAAAAAATTGGAACGCAAGGCTTATCATTGTTTTTTTTACAGAAATGTACCAGTTGGTGACCACTGTCAGCAGGTGAATGTTCCGGAGTGGCCTAGTTACAGCTTTACTTAAAATTATCTTGACAATCTATGGCAAGTCTTGAAAATGGCTGTCTAGCAACGATCAACAGCCAACTTGACAAAGCTTTAAGAAGCTCTTAGAGAGTTACCCGGAAAGGCTCACAACTGTAATGGCTGCAAAAGGAGGTTCTAACATGTATTGACTCAGGGGTGTGAATACTTATGTATATTAGATATTTCTGCATTTCATTTTCAATACATTTGCTAACATTTCTGAAAACATGATAGAACTGTCATTATTGGGTATTGTGTGCAGATGGGTGAGAAAAATAATAGATTTAATCGGCTTTTGAATTTAGGCTGCAACAATATGTGGAACAAGTCAAGGGGTATGAACACTTTCTGAAGGCACTGTAACTGTATAGTAAGTTTGCATTTCTACCTATATGAATGCCACATTGTTTTTGTCCTAGCATAAAGATCTTTGAGCTCCCGCGGCTGGCCAACTGCCATGGTATGACTTTTTAATTTTACACTCAATACATTTCTATTGAGAGGCTGCTCTATGACAAACTGGAGTAAAATGGGTCGCTTGTTTTATGTGAGATGGGTACGGAAAGAGGACTCATACCCGTATGAGTGAGGCTGTGTCTCTCCAGGTGGTAACGCTGGAAAAACCTCATGTCACACATGGAACAAGCGTACGGCTTCACCCCTATACACACAGAGCATAAAAATATTAGCTATTCAATCTGCACAGAATAAAAAAAGGTTTTATTCCAAATTGCAAATTTCAAACTGTCAATTCAAATGAATTTGAGTAGGATTATTGGTTAGATTTGCAAGTATAAACATATGGCCAAATGATGAACACACCCATAATACTTGACTACGATCCGAATGTATATTGCTTTTGGTCAAATGAGAATTCCACAAATATAAAGATTATTCAATTCTAAAGCAAAATTGTTTTCATTTAAAAATAAAAATGCAAACTTGTAAAGTATTGTTTTATTTCCCAATATAGGAGAGGCTACAGGCCACTCTTCAAAATGGTCTACTTACCAATATTACAAAGTGTCGCAGAAAATCATAGTCTCTTGATGTCCATGCAGTAAATTCTATTCAAAATATCATACAGCATACAAAAAGCTACTGCTAAACTAGCAACACCTTCACCTACCTAAAGCAACAGTGTCCTAAAACTGTGCAGCCACCTATGGCCAATCTATAAATATTTGTATCAAATAGACCTTTCATTTGTACTCTCATTGGTGTTGGGGGACCCATTTGTACATTTGTGATGATAACCCCTCTCCTTCACATATTTGAGGTGAAAGGAATGTTTGGAATGAAGCTTTGTTGGAAATTACTGTCCAAATGACAAAGAACACTGAAAACCCTATATACTTGGGTTCCGGTGCAGCACTACAGGTGTAGCCTGTTTAGTGAGAGATGGGTACGGTAAGAGGACGCATACCCGTGTGAATGAGGCTGTGTCTCTCCAGGTGGTAACGCTGAATAAACCTCATGTCACATATGCCACAAGCATACGGCTTCTCCCCTAAACCGAAGAGTACCAGTTTTAGTGAAAGGTCCCCACAGAGAACACCAAAAACTGTGAATCAAAATCTGACACTAGACAATCCCTTTTACGAAGCCATCTCATAAGTTTAAAATCACTGGTCACTTCATCCAAACGGGTAACTCTGCTGGCCTTTTATGCATTTTCTTACTTTATTAGCTGAGCATTTTAAACATCTCCCTAACTGGTAATGGAGAACCTCCAGAAATTAGCTGGCTAATTGTGGTTGGGACACATACCTGTATGAATGAGAATGTGTCTCTTCAGGTGATATCCACTCCTAAATGCTCCGTAACAGTGATCACAGATGAAGTTTTTCTGCACTTTGGATATTGGACAGTTACCATTCTCATCCGCAACAGCCACCTAGGCAGGATATGACAGAATAGTGTCTCAGCATAAGATTGTAGGCCTAAATATACCATACAGAAAAAAAACTTGCTAACATGCACATCTACTAAATCATCACAACAAGCATGCCCTCACACTTTTGTATATAAGGAAACGTATCATACGCTAGTTTTAGTATGAGAAAAGCCATGGATGACCTAAAGGCTGAATTACATTCAGGTAGTACAGGATTAAAACAATCTTTTGGCCATTTAAAGCACTATGTACACAAAACTTAGAGTTAAACCCCTCCCAACCCCAATATGTTACTGCTCCCCCCTCAAAAGACAATAACAGTTATTGTGTTACCCTCCCCCCTCTTTCCTCTCCAGAGAACCCCACCCTCTCCACATCTCCTCTGCACTCCTCCCCCCACACAAAAAAAAAACACTCAAAGGCACAAACTCAGCAAGAGACAAAAAAAGTCAGTCTCACACAAAAAAACACAGAGAAACAAACGCCCACACACACACACTTTCAGTCCATGTTTATAACACCATATTTCCTAAACACATAGAGAGAGGGTGTTTTTCTTTAAAATTCAGAGACACTGACCTTCCCTCCCCTCCCGTCTTGCTCTCTCACTTTACAGGGCGTTCCTGACTTCCTGTTCTTCTTTTTCTGCTGCATGTCCTCATTGGCCCTCATCTCCTTCTCGTCCAGCAGGCGGGGGGCGTGGAAGTCGGCCTCCTTCCGGATAAGCTGGGGAGCACATACAAGAGGGAGACAGGGGCCTGAGAGTCATCCTTCCGTGTGGAGATAGCCTGAAACTTAAAAATAGAAATTACCTTACAGATAGGCCTACATTTCAAGACAGAATGAAAGCAAGGAATGCTTTCTAAATATGTGAAATGTAAACATGAACCCCAGGATATTTTAGAACCCTTGAGGTGATTATGCTGGGAAAACATTGGCAAAGACAGGAACAGAAGGGAACCTACGACTACTTTAAATTGCTGTACATAATCTGGCTGTATCTTTAAATCATTCATGAAGACTTATTTAGGCATATTAGCAGCCCACAGTAAGTTACTGCTGAGACCTAGCCAATGCGAAATATGTCAATTTCTCATTTGTTGTTCTTTCAGTAGGTGACAATGATAAACAACAAAGTCCCCTCCTCCCCCTCTGCATTGCCCCAGCTCCTCCTAACCAGGGGTGGACAGCTCATTCCAGATGGCAGGATCATGTGGCTCTGAGGACCGCGGTCTGAGCCATCCCTCTGGGGTGGTGGACCATGGCCGAGCGGAGCCATCATCTTCTTGGGCGGACCGGCCATGGAGCTGGCCTGCATCAGGGCCATACTGGAGAGAACAGCCTCACAGCCAAGCAACCCCGCCTGGGAACAGAACCGAGCCCGAGTCAGGGAAATCCAGTACCAATCAGACATTTACAAAATATATAAAACAGAACCAGTCTGGGTGCAGAGAGGAGCTAAACAAATGAGAAGACAAACACTCAAAGACTGTCTTAGGCCAAGTTACAGTTACACCAGAAACGGTATGAAACCCAATGATAAAACAGACTTGGAAAAAAAATTAAACACTTTACATTTGACGACCACATCCTGAGTGACAAAATATACTGTTTAATGTTGCCTAATAGTAGGCATGTTGTTTGTAACCATTTTATCATTATCATTTTTTGTTGGAAAACAAACCCATTTCATATGGTCGCGGACTGAGCTGCTGGGCAGGTGTGACATTGCAGTGGGAACGGTGTATGTGAGGGCGGGGATGGGGGCGGGGACAAGGTCATCCAGGAATCCGTCAATCAGGATGGTCAGTCTGACGGGGGGCCACACCCACCTCACTCATCTAGCACTAAAACTGAGGAAGAGGAGGATGTGGACAAAACATGAAAATACATTCAATAACAATGAAATGATTTTTAAACGCTAAAACCAGCAGTGAGTCACAGATTGTAACCGCTCCAATCACACAAAACCCAATTATTACTCAAAAACAAGCATCTCCATAATAAGTGCATAAAGTCATTTGGTTTACGCCTTGTTTGCCTGTGTCATCAGGTCACTTAGCTAGCTATGAAATAACACTCTTACAAGCCCTGAACAAGGTTCACATTAATACAACACATCTAGCTAATATCCTAAATGGGATGGTCAAGCAAATCAGCCAGGCACCCAATTCCAATACTGCACAATACCAATCCTGGTACATAAACATATAGCTAACGTTAGCTAGCTAGCGAACAGGTGTGAGAACTATAACCAATATAGCAAGCTACCACAAATTTGTGACAAAAAGCTAATAGGTTTACTAAGATGATTGAGAATAGCCATACAGCTGAAAAACATTTTACAAATTAAACCACTGGCACCCACATTGGCAAGTTAATGGCTATGGCCAAATCAAATCAATTTTTATTAGTCACATACACGTGTTTAGCAGATGTTATTGCGGGTGTAGTGAAATGCTTGTTCTTTTATTAAATGTTTTTATTTAAATGTAACCTTTTTATAACTAGGCAAGTCAGTTAAGAACAAATTCTTATTTACAATGACGGCCTACACTGGCCAAACTCGGACGACGCTGGGCCGATTGTGCGCCGCCCGAAGGGACTCCCGATCACGGCCGGTTGTGATAGTCTAGATTCGAACCAGGTTGTCTGTAGTGACGCCTCTAGCACTGAGATGCAGTGTCTTAGACCCCTGCGCAACTTCGGAGCCCCAAGTCCAGTAATATCTAACAATTACACCACATACACCCAAAGTAAGGAATTAATTAAGACTATATACATCTATGGACGAGGTATATGAACTAAGATACAGTAGAATAGTACAGAATACAGTATATACATGAGATGAGTAATGCAAGAAATGTAAACATTCTTAAGTGACTAAGATACCGTAGAATAGTATAGAATATTGAGCCATCTATTTAGATAGGTCAACTTTTTGAATTTGGAATAACCCTAGCTAGCTAAATATATGACATATAATAATAATAACCATATAATCTTCGCTCTGGTTAAATAATGGTCAAGGGAAAACCAACAGCTATCTTTTAGCAACCCCATAGATAGCGAACATTACATTACATTCAGCAGTAACCTTTTGACACACTAATGGCTAGTTATCGTTGCAAATATGAGCAATTTTCCCTGGATGCAGCTAGTTACTGATATAGCTAGCTTAGTTAACGAATTAACTAACTAGTGTGGCAAGGCAATGATCCATCAAGTAGTAATTTACAGTTAAACACATTTAATAAAACGTAGCTGGTTAGCTAACGTTCGCTAGTTAGCCTGCAACGGTAGAAATACTTACGTTAACTACTTTAAGATATATATTAAAATGGACTTTCGTCTTAACCCAACAACGTTTCAAAGGCTTTCCTCATCATCGTAAGATTATCACGTAATCTTAAAACCATTCTAAGACGAATGCACTAATTGTAAATCGATTTGGATAAAAAAAAAAAACGTATGCGAAGTGGCTAAAATGTAAATGTGACCATAACTCAAGACAAAACATCGAGAGGCTAAGAAATAACCGCTAGCCCGGAACAGATAGTTAGCTAATAACGGCGTAGCTAACGTTAGCTAGTAACGTTAGTGGCCTCCACGCACATCATCACATTTTACTAACTTCAGTTGCCATCCATCAACACATCGAAATATACTGATATCGTTAGGCAATTTCGATATGATTAGATCCGCATAAATACAGCCAGTTAGATACAACAACAATAGTTTGAGGATTGCGATCAGACGAGCCAACAAATCGACTAAGCAGCTAGTACAGCAAGATTTCCCCGATAAAGACATTCATTCGTGATGGTCGATGCGTACTCCCCCTCCCCTGTTGTCAAGCTAACACAAGTCGTGTCAGTCACTCCTTTTTTGCTTAGAGACGGAGGCCGAATTTTTCAAATATCGTCTGATACGCGACTAAACATACAATAGATCAAACCATTTGTAATATTCAAACGTGTTTTTTTGGGGGGGGTGTTTACCTTTTAATTGTCCTCGTTTGTCGTGGTTCGACGCCCGTGGCCTGAGTTACAATTTCTTTCAGTTTACAAACACAGGAAACGCCACCGGATGTGCTCCCCGAGGAGAACCCTGCCATGTGATTGGAGAAAATGGGTATATACGTCTGCCATGTTGGTGAAGGTGAAAACGCTACTCCATTTTAGTTGGGATCAATTAGCTGCCTGAACTACAGATCATTTCAGTTTAGAAATACGTTTCTTTGCCCCGACAGTGCCTGGATTCATACACGTAGATTTTCTTCCACAAAAACATGGACACTTTTTTCAGCCTTCCCCCTCCAAAAAAAACAACACCACCTAGGGTTTTGTCTGAATCATCTCTCAACCTGTAGGTCGGATGCACACAGTCCATTCCAGCCGTGTCAGATGAATGACACTGAAGAAAAACATAGATAGATAGATAGATAGATAGGTACTTTATGGATCCCCCACATAAACATAACGCTAAATGTTCAGTGTTGTTTCATGAGCTTAAATAACAAATCCTACATTGTCCATACACACAAAAAAATTATCTCTCAAATTGTGTGCACAAATTTGTTTTTATCCCTGTTAGTGAGCGTTTATCCTTTGCCAAGATAATCCATCCACCTGACAGGTGTGTTATATCAAGAAGCTGATTAAACAGCATGATTATTACACAGGTGCTTGTGCTGGGGGCAATAAAAAGCCACTTTAAAATGTGCAATTTTGTTGTACAACACAATGCCACAGATGTCTTTGAGGGAGCGTACAATTGGCAGGTTGACTGCAGGAAACTCCATCAGAGCTGTTGCCAGATAATTGAATGTTCATTTCTCTTACATAAACCACCTCCAACATCATTTTAGATAATTTGTCAGTACATCCAACCAGCCTCACAACCGCAGACCACGTGTAACCATGCCAGACCAGGTCCTCCACATCCGGCTTCTTCACCTTTGGGATCGTCTGGGTTCCCCAGTGGGTGGGCCTGGCTGCCCAGTGGCCCACCCATGGCTGCATCCCTGCCCAGTCCTGTGAACTCTGTAGATTAGAGCCTAATGAATTTATTTAAATTGACTGATTTCATTATATGAACTATTACTCAGTAAAATCCTTGAAATTGTTGCCTGTTGCGTTTATATTTTTGTTCAGTATAATTGTCTGATGATGGAATTTTCTGCCACATATGTGAGGTGGCAGATAGCCCAGTGGTTAAGAGCTTTGGGGCAGTAACCTAAAAGTATTTGTACACAGCAAATTATCCATTGTTAAATCAACACTGACAGGGTTAAATTTAACACTGGTCCAGTGTCTATACTGGTCCACACCTTTCAGTGTTAAATTAACATACTGCTAGTAAAGCCTTATCTGCATATTTCCCAGACTGCCTTTCTGGTGAATTGTAGAGTTTACAACCCATGGCTGTATTTTTTAGTGACAGAGAGATATTGGCTGCAGTCATGTGTTTTTTTTAATTCTGTGGCCTTCACCAAGCAAGATACTCAGTGAATATGTGATCATTAAATGATTCAACCTAGTTTTACCCTAATACAGTGGCCTGAAAATGGTTTTCAGTCTTGCAAGTCACATTATGCTGGCTTGCAAAGTGATGTGCAATTTCTATTGCAATCCAACCAGAGTGGGGACATCCAATATTTTGAATTCGTATTTCATTTTCTCTAAAGTGATACTTTGCTAAATGCTTTCAACCCATTGAATGTAAAAAGGTAGGTGTGGGTTTTTTTGTCTCCCAATAGCCTTTAGTTTCGGACACAACCAGAACATATGTCTATGCGTTGCATTGTTATGTTGGCATCGTTCACATTTGGGGTCAACTTGGGAATAGAACTTGGACAGCTTGGAATTTGTACATTGACTTCTATGTATAACAACATGCCTGGTACATATATTTTTTTTATCCCAACTATTAGTTGAAATTTAAATTCCTAAATCCTGTTCCCAAGTTGATCTCAATGATTGTAGGCGTGGAGTGCCAACAGTTCATACTTTTGAATACACATTTGATAGACATCCTTTTGCAGTTGGGTTGGTTTTGAATATATAGATAGATAGATAGATAGGTACTTTATTGATCCCCCGGGGGGGAAATTTCATTATCAAGCAGCTACAACAAAAACACAGGGCAGGTGCAAAATGCCACAACGAAAGTACACAAAAGACAGATACACGGTACATGATACATAGAGCGGCAGTATGAAAAAGTATAGAAATACAGGATATCTGGAGTGCAAAAAAAAGCTATAAAAGGACATTGCGTAGTATGAGTGGTTGGCTGAATATGTACACTATACATTGGTGGATGTTGGATGGTTAACTATACTATACAGGTTGATGGCAGAGAAATACTTCAGTAGCTAATGCGTATGATATGAGCGAGGGTAATAATAGTTTACTTAATAGACAGAATGGGTAAATGAACAGGTAAGTGAAAATTTTGCATGGTTAAATTAGCTGTACAGTTAGGTATACAGTTATATTTACAGATAAGTGAATACTTGCATGTTTACACAAACTGTACAGGTAAATGACAGGAAGAGATACTTTAATAGCTAAATGTGTGTATGATATCATTGGGGTAATAATAGTAATTCCCTTAAAATACAGTCCTTAGTGCGCAGGGTTTAATTACAGACAACTGCACTTATTGCACATTTGATATACTAAAAGCAGTGAGAAAAGGTGCAACTGGCAGGATACTAATATGCATTCCTGAGTGAATGCCTAGGTCCAATAATTGTGTGAAATGGTACCTTTGGGAAATCACTTGTAATTTTATTGGCCTAATCTCTGGCTTGTAAGTATCTAAAGAAATGGGCATTTGGAATATTGAATGTAGTTGAAATATATTCAAATGATGCAAAGGTGCCATCTTTTTGGTCATACAGGGATTTCACACCACTTTTTCTCGATACATCATAGCTTTGTCTGCAGGGGGTGTTGGAAATAGATGGTTACAAATGAAAGGGGAGTAAGGAAGAATATCTGTAATATCTAGGTTCAGCCTGTATCACAGGCTGTATCACAGCTTCCACTATATATTTCAATCTTCCTGCAGGAAGATTTGTGTTAAAAAAACTGCAGCAGCAGGCTAGTGTATGGACATAAAATAATTACCAGCACCCAGTGTCCCATGTGTGCGAACTGCTCAGTTAGGCTAATGGGTTTACCTATATTCTGTATTCAAAATATTAGGTATATCATTTGATGAAGTGAATATTGTTCTAATCTTATTACCATTGCTTAGAACAGCCATAACATCCAAGGCCAAACTACACTGAGTGTACAAAACATTAAGAACACCTTCCTATTATTGAGTTACACTTACTTCAAGCACTGTTTTAAAAAAACATCTAGGCTCATTTTGGTTGGTGGGTTCATTCAGCAAGTCCCCTGTTTGACTCATGACAGGCAAAGGCAAGAGGATGGTTACCCTTATAAGACACAGTGTGTGGCTGCGAAGATGGATATAAGATGACTTCAACGGGTGATTGCTAGGAACATGTGGATGTACAGTGCCTTCAGAAAGTATTCAAACCCCTTGACTTTTTCCACATTTTGTTGTGTTACAGCCTGAATTTAAAATAGATTACATTTTTAAAAAAATGTCACTGGCATACACACAATACCCCATAATATCAGTGGAATGACACATTTATAAAAAATGAAATGCTGAAATGTCTTGAGTCAATAAGTATTCAACCCCTTTGTTATGGCAAGCCTAAATGGGAAACGTGAGATCGCTGCATAACAAGATGGACGAGCTTGAGGGTCTTGTCCATGGGCAAAGCGACTACCGGGAAGCTAACCTATTGTGCTTTACTGAAACATGGCTGAATGATAACATCCCCATAGAGAACGTAACTATCGGTGGTTTCCAGACCATCAGAGCGGACAGGGATAGTGCTTCTTCCGGTGAGCTTAAGGGGGGTTAACTAACCTTTATTAGTTAACAACAGATGGTGTAATCCGAGACATGTTACTGTTAAGGAACAGTTGTGTAGCCCGGACATTGAGATGATAGCCGTTAGCCTGAGACCCTACTATTTGCTGAGGGAATTCACGGTGGCCATTGCTGTTATTGTTTACATCCAGCCCTCCGCTGACGCAAACACAGAGTGTGATGTCATCCACTCTGCTATCGTGAGGTTACAGACAGAGCATCCCAGTGCTTTCTTTGCCATTTCGGGGGATTTTATCCATGCATCTCTCTCTTCAACGCTGCCCATGTTCAAACAGTTCATTAAGTGCCCAACCAGGAATAATAAGACTTGTTATATGCTAATGTGAAGGATGCATACAACTACACTGCACGCACTCCCCTCGGTAGATCGGATCACAACCTTGTCCACCTCATCCCACTCTACAGGCCTATGGTCCAACAGCAGCCTGAGACCACTAGGACCATTAGGAAATGGTCCCCAGAGGCTAATGAGGCCCTACAGGACTGCTTTGAAACAACAGACTGGGATGTGCTCTGTGAGGCTCATGGGGAGGATATTGATGGACTTACTGACTGCATAACGGACTATATACATTTTTGTGTAGACAACACTGTACCCAGCAGGAAGGTACGCTGTTTTCCAAATAATAAACCCTGGGTCATGAGAAGAAGAAGAGGGCCTTCAAGGAGGGGGACAGGGACACATTGAAATGCGTCCAGAGGGAGCTGAAGTTGCGGATTGCTGAGGGGAAGAGAGGGTATAAGGAGAAGATGGAGGACAAGCTGAGGCTGAGGCAGAGTCAGGTGAGAGAGGTGTGGAAGGGTATGAGAAATATCACTGGCTTCAAAAAGTCAAACAGTGGGCAGACGGAGGGGACCCAGGACAGAGCCAATGAGCTGAACCAATTTTTTAACAGGTTCGATACTGGCCCTGTCCACCTCCCCTCCAGCTCCCCAGGCCACACACCCTCACGGCTGTTCCACCCCCACATTGCTCACAACACCTCTGTTGAGACAATCACCTACCCCCTCCCCGCCCCCGCTCCCTCTGGACTGATCTGCAACACCTCCCTTCCCCTCACCTCCCCACCTGGGCTGGCTTTCACCACCAACCAAGTGAAGAGAGAGCTGGAGAGACTACATCAGTGGAAAGCAGCGGGCCCTGATGGCATCAGTCCAAGGGTGCTTAGGGTCTGTGCTGACCAACTGTGTGGAATACTCCAGCGCCTCGTCAACCTTAGCCTGAGCCTGGAAAGGGTCCCTGTGATGTAGAAAACATCCTGCCTGGTCCCAGTGCCCAAAAAGGCGCACCCAACTGTCCTGAATGACTTCAGACCTGTAGCGCTAACATCCCACATCATGAAGACCCTGGAAAGGTTAGTCCTCGCTCACCTCAGACCCCTGGTGTGTACATCACTGGACCCCCTGCAGTTCGCATATCAGCGCAATATCGGGGTGGATGATGCAATCAGTCATTCACTCAGTAATGCATATTAGTATCCTGTCAGTTGTATCTTTTTTCCTTGGTTTTAGTATATTGAAGGTGCAATACGTGCATTTATCTGTAATTAAACCCTGCACTAAGGACTGTATTTTAAGGAGATTACTATTACCCTAAATGATATCATACACACATTTTGCTATTTAAGTATCTCTTCCTGTCATTTACCTGTACAGTTAATGTAACCATGCAAATATTCACTTACCTGTAAATTTAACTGTATATTTACCTGTACAGTTAATTTAACCATGCAAAATACTCACTTACCTGTTCATTTAACCAGACTGTATATTAAGTAAACTAATTATTACCCTCACTTATATCATACTCAGTTTTAGATATTTAAGTATTTCTCTGCCATTGACCTGTATAGTTAACCATGCAAATACTCCTTATTTATCTATATCAACTTGCAATATATATTTTAAAAAATTCACCTATCACTCTGTAACATTGTATAGTGTACATATTCAGGCATCCACCCATACTATGAAATGTCTTTTTATAGCTTTTTGCACTCCAGAATTCTTGTATTTTTATACTTTTTCATACTGCCGCTCTATGTATCATTTATCGTGTATCTGTCTTTTGTGTATTTTCGTTCTGGTATTTTGCACCTGCCCTGTGTTTTTTAAAATTAATTACACTTTGGATGGTGTATCAATACACCCAGTCACAACAAAGATACAGGCGTCCTTCCTAACTCAGTTGCCCGGAGAAAAAGGAAACTGCTCAGGGATTTTACCATAAGGCCAATGGTGACTTTAAAAGAGTTACAGAGTTTAATGGCTGTGATAGGAGAAAACTGAGGATGGATCAACAACATTGTAGTAACCCCACATTACTAACCTAACTGACAGAGTGAAAAGATGGAAGCCTGTACAGAATTTTAAAAATCTGTTTGCAACAAGGCACTAAAGTAATGCTGCAAAAAATGGGGCAAAGCAATTCACTTTTTGTCCTGAATATGAAGTGTTATGTTTGGGGCAAATCCAATACAACACATTACTGAGTACCACTTTCCATACTTTCCATATTTTCAAGCATAGTGTTGGTTGCATCATGTTATGAGTATGCTTGTATTGTTAAGGACTGGGGAGTTGTTTTAGAATAGAAACGTAATGGAAACAAATGGCTTGGCGCATGGCTGGCGATGCAACATGAAACAACTCATTCCACACTAACTCTGACTTGCCCAGTATGACACAGGATTGGCCAGGAAAGAGAGTGATATTCTACTTCTCCAGTAAATCTGATCAGGACACCTGACAGCTGTTCCGTTGCGTAGTCTACTGCAGGTCATGTTTTCGCAAAATTGTTTGTAATGTTGTTGGTTTTCAGTCCCAATTCATCTAAATCCATTCCATATTCCAGAAGTAGAACCATTCAACGAATCAAAGTAAATTCATTTGAGAACTAATGATGTACTGAAAAAAAAAATCGATTGAGTTAAAGAAATAATTATGCAAAGTTCTGTGTACATATCTTCTGTCTTGAGTTTGATCATTTAACAGATTGGTTATTTTTAAATTAGTGCAGGGCAGGCACTTGGTTGGGTCACCTTTTTGGGGAAAGATGCTTATTACACCATACTATATGGACTAACACTTGGTCTCTCTCTCTCTCTTTTGGTTTCACTGTGCTCCTAGTTGTCACTCCTAGTTGTCACTCCTCCATCCTCTTTGGGATTGTAATCTGTTGGTAGCAAATAATCGTCAGTCTAGGCAATCAGCCTAACACTCTTCTAACTTTCCTATCTCTCTCTATACTATCCAATAAAATATGAAAAAATATGAGTCCGATTCAAAAAAAAGAAAAGAAAAAGAGGAATAACAGAACAGTCTGGAGGAATAACAGAACAGTGTCTGGAGGAATAACAGAACAGTGTCTGGAGGAATAACAGAACAGTGTCTGGAGGAATAACAGAACAGTGTCTGGAGGAATAACAGAACAGTGTCTGGAGGAATAACAGAACAGTGTCTGGAGGAATAACAGAACAGAGTCTGGAGGAATAACAGAACAGTGTCTGGAGGAATAACAGAACAGTGTCTGGAGGAATAACAGAACAGTGTCTGGAGGAATAACAGAACAGTGTCTGGAGGAATAACAGAACAGTGTCTGGAGGAATAACAGAACAGTGTCTGGAGGAATAACAGAACAGTGTCTGGAGGAATAACAGAACAGTGTCTGGAGGAATAACAGAACAGTGTCTGGAGGAATAACAGAAAAGTGTCTGGAGGAATAACAGAAAAGTGTCTGGAGGAATAACAGAAAAGTGTCTGGAGGAATAACAGAAAAGTGTCTGGAGGAATAACAGAACAGTGTCTGGAGGAATAACAGAACAGTGTCTGGGGGAATAACAGAAAAGTGTCTGGAGGAATAACATAAAAGTGTCTGGTGTCACACCATGGTTTGTCCAGCAGAGGGAGACAGAGCACAAGACCTTCCACATCCTCCTCCTAACTCACTGCTCATTATGGTTTCAATTAAATCACCTGTGCCTAGTTAGGTAGTGTTAACAGGTGTATATTTAAAGACTCATTTGCTTGCATCTTTGCTCAGTCTTGAAGTTCTCTAGCCTAGCCTATGCTTTTGTGTTTTCCCTTTTGGTCTAACCTGAAAGACTTTGACTCAGACCTTTTGACCAGCCTCTCTGGTATATATTGTTATTGGACTATTTTTGCCTGCATCATCCAGTGTGGATTTGTACCTTGCTCAACCCAGCACTTATGCTGGATCCTTTGTTTGCTCAGGAGGAATACTAAGTAAAGACTATCTGTTTTTTACTTCTAACCTGCCTCTTGTGATTATCTGCCAATTGGGTCCACACTGCCCCATAGAACCTTGGGTTTTCCAGCAACACACTCAGGGTTCGAATCCCGGACCTGACATCTGGAGGAATAACAGAAAAGAATAACAGAAAAAAGTGTCTGGAGGAATAACAGAGAAGTGTCTAGAGGAATAACAGAAAAGTGTCTGGGGGAATAACAGAACAGTGTCTGGAGGAATAACAGAACAGTGTCTGGAGGAATAACAGAACAGTGTCTGGGGGAATAACAGAACAGTGTCTGGGGGAATAACAGAACAGTGTCTGGGGGAATAACAGAACAGTGTCTGGGGGAATAACAGAACAGTGTCTGGGGGAATAACAGAACAGTGTCTGGGGGAATAACAGAAAAGTGTCTGGGGGAATAACAGAACAGTGTCTGGGGGAATAACAGAACAGTGTCTGGGGGAATAACAGAAAAGTGTCTGGAGGAATAACAGAAAAGTGTCTGGAGGAATAACAGAAAGGAATAACAGAGAAGTGTCTGGAGGAATGACAGAAAAGTGTCTGGAGGGCTTTACATGCACACATTCATTTGATTAAATTATTTTCCTTTGTCACAACATCTCCAACTGGTTAAATGTTTAATATTTCAGAATTACACCGCAAGGTTTCACTGAGTGTCTGCCATCACATGGATGCTGAAGAACAGTCGATTTAGAAGACAGAGATGAACACTGTATGCTGGTGCTACAGTTGGACCACCACCGCCATTTACTCAAGATCTGAGAGGAAAACAGGCATAGATACTACTCTTACATCCAATACATATGTATGACTGTAACTCGTTTTAACCACCTGGTGGCACTAAATACCACATTTAAACTAAACTAACTACATACTGTATAGTACATGGCTATAGAGCTCGCCAGTTTGTAGTCCTTAAACCCGGAAAGGAGTTACCTCTGGTTCATTTAGCCATACCTATGGCGAAAATTAATGGGGAAAGAATAGGGTTTTGAGATAAACGACAATATAAGGCCTGAGGTTAACACAAGTTTAGGAGATTTTATACGTTTTGTTCTATGAGATAATATCAGTCAGTTAACATGACCTTTATGAATTATGAAGCCTTTATGTGCTTTTTAAAATTACATAAATGCTTCAAAATTCACAAAAAGGTGGAGATTATCTCATAGAACTCCTAAGCCTGTATTTACCACAGACCTTATTTTCGCCATCAATCCAAAAACCCTACGAAAAACGACATTCATTTCAACACAGCCTTTGTGCAATAGCACATTTAAGGCTGCTGCCTATAGACTAGAAATCACTGGCCACTTTACGAAATGGAACACTAGTCACTTTAATAAGGTTTACATATCTTTCATTACACCGCAAGGTTTAAAGTACCTATCTATCTATCTATCTATCTGTCATGTCCTGATATGTTTCACCTGTCTGTGTTTGTCCCCTCCCCACACCAGGTGCACCCTATCACCATCATTAATCAGTTTGGGTATTTAGCCTCTTGGGTGCTGTTGGCATTTGCCAGATCGTCTTGCCTAGTTCAGTCGTTCCAGCACTCTGTTGTATTACTAACTCTGCCAGTCTGTTTCCCGGTATTTGGACCTCTACCTGCCTTTTGGATTACGTGCCTGTCTATCCCCTCCTGTGCCTCCGACCTTCTGATCTCCTGCTAAAACGAACTCTGCCTGTGTTACGGATTACGAGCCTGTCTACTCCTCTGCACTGCCATCCTTCTGACTCCCGGTACCGAACGCTGCCTGAACTACGACAACGAGCCTGACTCCCCTTATTGGACTACTGCCATTCTGATCCCGTTACGAACACTGCCTGTCATTTACTACGAGACTGTCTTGCCCCATATTCTTTATTAAACATTCAATCATATCTCTGCCTCCGTGTCCGCTTTTGGGTCCCGTATATCTGTTATAGTGACTTCTTTGGACTTCGTTTAGTTTTAGCCACTTCTGACCAGGGACATGGCTCACCACGCGTATTCAAGTATATTCCAATTAACCAACATTCACAACGAATGACTCTGGGTTCTTTACGTTTATTTTCCGATACATTAAACATCAAATAAGTTCAATGCCAATCACTAATTACAATATACGACTTGCCAATTACGGTGGAAAACTGTGTCACTTCCCTGGTCCCATCCCCGCCCACGTAGTCCCATCCTTTATCTGTACAAATCCCTGCGTCACGTTCACACGGGCGTCACTGGCATCATCTATCTATCTATTACTCATATGTACTTTACATGCCATATTCTATACTATTCTACTGTATCTTAGTCTATGCCGCTCTGACATTGCTTGTCCATATGTCTATATTCTTAATTCCATTCCTTTACTTAGATTTGTGGATATGTTTGTTAGATATCACTTGTTAGATATTACTGCACTGTCGGAGCAAGAAACAAGCATTTCGCTTACACCCGCATGTGACCAATAAAATAAGACTTGATTTTATTTACATCATCAGACACTCTTGTCCAGAGCAACTTACAGTTAGTTAGTCCATATACTGTATGTTCATACTTTTTTTTTCATACTGGTCCCCCATGGGAATTAAACCCACAACTCTGGCATTGCAAGCACCATGCTCTACCATCTGAGCTACATGGGACTACATGATGAACCACAGCCGAGTTAGTTCCTACAAAAATATTACTATTTCTCTCTATGGGAACCATAGCAACGTTGACAGCTCAAGTGTCAATCTATGGAATGGAAACTGTTAATTGATTAGAAAGACACTTCTGTTTTAAGATAAAGATCACTTTATTTGTCAAAGGTCCAACCAACGCATTATCATCTAGGATTTGACACACAGACTAACCTGATCTTTCCTCTCAGACCCTGGATTCAAACTGGAAACCCTCCAGTTGCTGGCTTACCTCGCTAACTGCTAGTTAGGCTACCTGAATCACCAAGCTACCTGCTGCCTTTTGCGCCTTCAGCTCTCCTTTTCTATTTTATTGGTTAATAGGCATGAATGAATTTGTGTGCCAAAACCAGTGTCAAATTTTAAAAGTCTAAAACCAAAAGTCAAATTCTACAAAAAATTCTAAAAACAGGAGGAAGCCGTGACAGTATAATCTGTAATCTTTCTATTTGCTTACACGTTTTTGGGTTTTGCTTTTGATGTCTTGTTTTTTGTTTACATTTCTATACATTTTGCTTTCAATTGTTTGGTTTTTGATTTCAATATCCATTATTTCACCCGTCCTCGAAAATATCATGTTTACATTCTCAACTTTATTTTTCATGTTCACGATTGATTTTATTTTGATTTCAATACATATGGCGTGAAATTGACCCGGTAGTAATCCTCTAAAATAACCCTTGTGTAGCTTATTGTAACGAACGCGAGGCGTAAAAAAGGAGGAGGTGAAACAAAAGGAATAGAGTAAGGCGATACATTTAATAAAAAATAACATGTGTAGCACAACGACAATAATCCACCCCCACATGGGGAAGGAAAACATAAATAGGGAGTGTAATGGGGTGAATGGGAACCGGTGTGTGTGTGTGGGCGGGTGGACTCAGGGGAAGACTGTGAGCTGGTGATGGTTACTTACAGAAAGCACACAGGCATACACACACAAACAAACAATGATCCACACCCAGGTGGACGTGAAGTGAACCTAAATAGACTCCCCAATTAGAGACAACTCAAGACAGCTGCCTCTAATTGGGGACCACCCAAAACCCACCACCAACCCTGTGAATGTCAGGACCTGAGTGTGGCCATCCCACTCCCTCTAGAGGGAGTCAGAGAACTGGCCTCAGTCAGGCCCTTACAATGTGAAGCAGGTGATGGGCGCTTGGATAAGGCTGCCATTGTCCTCATTCCAGCTGCGTTCCTCCGGACCGTATCCTGCCCAGTCCCGACCCTGCCGGGAGTCCAAAACGTCTCCACTCTATATGCTGGGCCCCCGTCCACCTCCACCGGAGGCACCGCAGCAGGGCCGGCTCCCCCCAGCGAATCAGGAACCACCGGTCTGAGGAGAGAGACATGGAAAGTGGGAGAGATGTTAGAATAAGGGAGGGACAATCATTGACCTTCCGGAGGACCTTGAATGGCCACACATACTGGGGGCTCAACTTGCGGCAGGGCAGACGGAGAGGAAGGTCCCACGTGGAGAGCCACACTCTGTCCCCCGGAGGACCATACCTCCTCTGCAGATCGAAACCAGTCCTCCACAGACGGCACGTCACTGGGCTCGGTACCTGTCCAAGGACATAAAGGAGGCTGCTGGCCCAGGACGGCCTGGAACAGTGTCAAACCTGTGGAGGACTGGCGCAGGGAGTTCTGGGCATACTCCGCCCAGTGAAGAAAGAGTGACCACTAACCTGGCCTGTCGAGACAGTAGCTCCGCAGGAACCTTCCCAGCTCCTGGTTAGTGCGTTCCGCCTGCCCGTTCGCTTGAGGGTGGTACCCGGATGTGAGGCTGACTGTGATCCCCAGCCGGGACAGGAACACCTTCCAGACCTGAGAGGTGAATTGGGGTCCACGGTTGGAGATCATGTCCTCCGGAACGCCATACATCCTGAAGACCTGCTCAAACAGGACCTCAGCGACCTGGAAGGCAGAGGGCAACCCGGTGAGAGGAACAAAATGAACCATCTTGGAGAACCTGTCCACGATCACCAAAATGGTTGTATGTCCCCCCTGACCGGGGCAGAACGGTGACAAAGTCCACTGCCAGATGGGACCAAGGCCGCTGAGGCACCGGAAATGGCTGGAGCTTCCCTGCGGGAGCCTATCTCGGCGCCAGGCCACCAGTATTTCGCCTGGAGCGCTTCCAGTGTTCCTGCCACCCCAGGATGTCCAGTCGCCGAGGATTGGTGGGCCTAGGTTACCAGCCTACCCCGCACCCACCTCCGTACGTAGGTCTTCCCCGGGGGGCATGCCGCAGGTGGCGGGTCCCGACGCCCTGCCCGCACGATCTCCTGGTCAACGTCCCAGACCACGGGTTCCACGACACACGCTGGTGATAGGATGGGAACCCTAGGGGCCTGGTCTGCCCCCCGGTCGTACATCCGGGAGAGTGCGTCTGCGTGGGTGTTCTTGGTGCCTGGGCGGTACGTCATGGTGAAGCGGAACCAAGCGAAGAACACTGTCCACCTGGCCTGCCGGGGATTGAGGCGTCAAGCAGCCCTGGCGTATTCCAGGTTGTGATGATCCATCAGGACTGTGAATGGCTCCCGTGCGCCCTCCAGTCAGTGTCTCCACTCTTCCAGTGCCAACTTCACTGCCAGTAGCTCTCGGTCACCCACGTCATAGTTACTCTCCGCAGCTGACAGCTTCCTCGAGAAGTAGGCACAGGGGTGCAGTCTCGAGAGACTCCCGTGCCGCTGGGAAAGGACCACCCCACACCAACCTCAGACGCATCGACCTCCACGGCGAAAGGCAGAAGCGGGTCTGGATGGCGGAGCAGGAGTGCTCTGGTGAACCTTCCCTTTTAGGTCCTGGATGCGCTGAGGATTGCCTTTCAGCAATGACTTGAGTGGAGCGGCAATGGTGCTGTAGCCCTGGATGAACCGGCGGTTGAAGTTGGAAAACCTAAGGAAGCATTGTAGTTCCTTAATGTTCTTGGGAGCTGGCCATGACCTGACTGCCCCCACCTTCAGTTATTCCGTCTTCACGCCCTCCGGGGAGATGTAATACCCAAGGAAGGAGATGGATGTCTGGTGGAAGACACACTTTTCTCCCTTGACGTATAGGTGGTTATCTAGGAGACGTCTCAGGACAGCAGGAACGTGGGCCACGTGTTCCGGGTTAGGTGGAGGAGTAAATTAGGATGTCGTTGATGAAGAACTGGTAAGGAGAGAGATCATCGTGGTTACCTTCTTCCTGTCAGGGGTCGGCAGATCTCCGAAATACAACTCACATTGGAGAAGGAAACCACGACAACCCTCCGGATCGCCACCATACTGCTCTGGCAAGGCTCTCCGGATCTCACTCACCAGGACGCCACTAGGAACTGGGCCTCCCCCCGCTCGTGGTGTCAGGCGGGACATGAGCTCTGACATCTGACCCTCCATGACCTGTATGAACTGTGTGAAATGCATTAGAATCATAAGAGGTGGGGGGCTTAGGCAAGACTGCAGTTAGAGTGTAGCAACTAGGAGATGTCTGTTTTCTGTGTAGGTATGAATGTAGTTAGTGGAAAAGTACAGAATGTCTTGAAGGGAGTGACCTGAGATAACAGGAACTTGTGTGTGTATAAAAAAAGGGGCTCCTCATGAGAGGGGAAGAGCTCTCTGAATAAAATACTGATCTGTTGCAGACTGGGACTTTGTTTAATTCTTCAATAACCAGAGCCTTACAACCTCTGGGAATTAATCAAAGCTAGAGTGATAGTTCATTTAGAACATTGAGATAGAAATTCTCGTGACAACTTGGTCCTTCGAGCCGGATCTCAATACCTGTTTCTGTCGTCCCAGGGAACCCCGAAAACCGTGCACGGGCAGGTCCAGGATCCGTAAAACAAAGACCTGACCTCTGAAATTTAGGGTTTATTTCAGGCCAGAGGCAAACTGGTACACGACAGGAATGGTGACGAGATCCAACCTACATTGAAATCCCAGCTGCAAGGATAAGGTAAGTGACGTTTATTCATGGGTTTTGGGGGAACTTGTATCTGAAATACAGCAGATGAAAAGTACTTTAAATGTCATAAGGAACGGCATGGTAATTATATAAATTATTTAACCCGTATACGTGTCAGGACCTAATAATCTATTAAAAGTCATGAAATAATTATTAGTGACATGTGAGATAGAGATATTAATCAGTCCAAGGTCATAGGGAACGGCATGGTAGTTATATAAATTATTTAACCCGTATACGTGTTGTTAGAGTTGAAATTTGCTGTGAATGAAGTTAGGAGTTTTCTTTAGAACCCCACCAAGGATTCTTGCCTAATACGTGGTTTTTAGACTTATTGTAAAATGATTGTATTAGAGTGAGGTCACCCATGGGGGGGGGGGGTCCGCAATGACTCCAGGTAGTTGAGGCCATTACCAATATAAACAACCCTATATTGAGTCGATCAGGGATCGTTAAGAGTATACAGTGGGGAGAACAAGTATTTGATACACTGCCGATTTTGCAGGTTTTCCCACTTACAAAGCATGTAGAAGTCTGTAATTTTTATCATAGGTACTCTTCAACTGTGAGTGACGGAATCTAAATCAAAATTCCAGAAAATCACATTGTATGATTTTTAAGTAATTAATTTGCATTTTATTGCATGACATAAGTATTTGATACATCAGAAAAGCAGAACTTAATATTTGGTACAGAAACCTTTGTTTGCAATTACAGAGATCATACGTTTCCTGTAGTTCTTGACCAGGTTTGCACACACTGCAGCAGGGATTTTGGCCCACTCCTCCATACAGACCTTCTCCAGATCCTTCAGGTTTCGGGGCTATCGCTGGACAATACAGACTTTCAGCTCCCTCCAAAGATTTTCTATTGGGTTCAAGTCTGGAGACTGGCTAGGCCACTCCAGGACCTTGAGATGCTTCTTACGGAGCCACTCCTTAGTTGCCCTGGCTGTGTGTTTTGGGTCGTTGTCATGCTGGAAGACCCAGCCACAACCCATCTTCAATGCTCTTACTGAGGGAAGGAGGTTGTTGGCCAAGATCTTGCGATACATGGCCCCATCCATCCTCCCCTCAATACGGTGCAGTCATCCTGTCCCCTTTGCAGAAAAGCATCCCCAAAGAATGATGTTTCCACCTCCATGCTTCACATTTGGGATGGTGTTCTTGGGGTTGTACTCATCCTTCTTCTTCCTCCAAACACGGCGAGTGGAGTTTAGACCAAAAAGCTCTATTTTTGTCTCATCAGACCACATGACTTTCTCCCATTCCTCCTCTGGATCATCCAGATGGTCATTGGCAAACTTCAGACGGGCCTGGACATGCGCTGGCTTGATCAGGGGGACCTTGCGTGCGCTGCAGGACTTTAATCCATGACGGCGTAGTGTGTTACTAATGGTTTTCTTTAAGACTGTGGTCCCAGCTCTCTTCAGGTCATTGACCAGGTCATGCCGTGTAGTTCTGGGCTGATCCCTCACCTTCCTCATGATCATTGATGCCCCATGAGGTGAGATCTTGCATGGTGCCCCAGACCGAGGGAGATTGACCGTCATCTTGAACTTCTTCCATTTTCTAATAATTGCGCCAACAGTTGTTGCCTTCTCACAAAGTTGCTTGCCTATTGTCCTGTAGCCCATCCCAGCCTTGTGCAGGTCTACAATTTTATCCCTGATGTCCTTACACAGCTCTCTGGTCTTGGCCATTGTGGAGAGGTTGGAGTCTGTTTGATTGAGTGTATGGACAGGTGTCTTTTATACAGGTAACGAGTTCAAACAGGTGCAGTTAATACAGGTAATGAGTGGAGAACAGGAGGGCTTCTTAAAGAAAAACTAACAGGTCTGTGAGAGCCGGAATTCTTACTGGTTGGTAGGTGATCAAATACTTATGTCATGCAATAAAATGCAAATTAATTATTTAAAAATCATACAATGTGATTTTCTGGATTTTTGTTTTAGATTCCGTCTCTCACAGTTGAAGTGTACCTATGATAAAAATTACAGACCTCTACATGCTTTGTAAGTAGGAAAACCTGCAAAATCGGCAGTGTATCAAATACTTTTTCTCCCCACTGTATAGGAAGAAAAGTGGGTATTCGTTTTTGGACGTTTATCTAGAAGAGAACCAAGCGCCAGTATTTTGGAATAAACATAAAACAAAGGCACACTTTTAGGGAGTGAGGTATCAAATTTTACCACCATGGGAAGTAAATCCTCAAAGGAGGTCCCGGAATTAACCGGGGATGAGAGGTATATGGAGTCTAAAGATAGAACCTATTATGGTCCTAAGTGGAGGAAGAAGTAGGGGTTCGATGGGCGTCTAGACGTAGACAAACTAGAATCCATGATAAAACAAATGCACAAGGTGTGCGGAGACAGAGTAGAGAAACAACAGGCGGAAGGGATAGACACTGCTAGGGTGGGGCTCTTGGAAGCCCGCAAAAGAAGGAAAAGAGTAGAAGGGAAAGACAGTAAAAAGGCAAGTGTAAAGAAGGAAAAGTGAAAGACAGTGAAAGAATAGAAGAAGGGGTGTGAGAGAGTCTTGCTGGAGGTGAGAGAGGGGTGTGCACCTTTCCTGAGGTTGCCAGGTGGGAGGACGCGCCCAATCTCTGCATCCCAAGGAGGATGGTATGCGGGAGGCAGGGACGGATGTGTGTTTTAAAAGTTAATCTTGAAACCCCGCTGTGGGGGCGTTTACCCAAGTTATTTGTATTGTGAAGTCTTGTTGTTACTGCAGTGTAAACCGGTATTGTAATCATGTATAACGTATGGTATGGAGCAGGAAGTGTGAATCTAAGCTGTGGACTTTGTAGTTAGAAGGACATGGTTAGAAGTAGAGTAGGGCTGTATTTAGAGGCTTGTATCAGAGGAGTGTTGTTTGAGCTGGTACAGTGCAAATTTAGAGGAGGAAGAACAGTAAGCTCAGTACCCCCTGGTTGAATTGTTTAACCCGAGGGCAGGTGATAACAATTAACCACCGTAGGTCCAGGTCTATAGGGCATGGACTCAGAGAGACGTAAAAAGGGCAGTGGAAGGGATCCCACATCCCAAGACAGGAATGGCAGGTTTTAGAAGAGATTTGGAGGAATTGGCAGCATGTTTAAACTTGAACACCACAGAAGTAGAAAAGGCAGTGAAATCTATGGGAAAGATTGGGCGGCAGTAAGGGGGGCTTGGGTTTCGACTGACGCACTAGGAAATTCGATCCCACAGGGATCCATTTAGAGCTAAAGTTACTGAACTCTGTGGCAGTCTGACCGATTACTACCACCATCATGCAGATTTTTCAAAGGTAACCGAATGTAAACAAGGAGATAGTGAGACAGTGAGCCAATATCTTGAGAGGCTAAAAGATATGTTTAACGCCAACAGTGGCACTCCGGAACCCGCACCGGGGGCGGATCAGAACACCCCACACCAAAAATAGCATTTCTTATTGGAATGCGTCCAGAAATAAGTAGAGAAGTAAAAAAGACCTTGGTGGGATGGGGCTTGGCAAGCCTGGGTGAGGTTAAGCATTATGCAATACATTATGAACAACATAGCAAGACAGATAAGCGTAAGAAAGAAGAAATGAAAGATGAATTTCTCATGGCAGTCCTAGAGGACAAGGCCACAGGGAGGGGAGATAAGTCAGGGCCTAGAGGGTCATCAGGGGGAGGAGGTAAGGTAAAGTGTTACAATTGTTTGAAGACAGGACATATTGCGAGGGACCTTGAAGGCATGCACCCTTGCTGTATTAGGAAAATAGAGTTATTTATGTGTTACTGACCCATGATAATTTAGAAGGGAATAGTTTTAAAGTAGTTACATACTGAGAGGGTGTGTTGATAGGGAAATAGATGTTAAGTAGAATAATATGGATATTATTAGAACCATGGAGATATTTTATATTGAAATGTGAAATAGCTGATTACACAGAAACAGAGAGTGTAAGAATAGTGACATATAAAGTAGACATACAGGAACAAACTAGTTCAGTACTTAAATATTTAGAAACAGGAGAGGTTAATACTTACAGGTTTAAAACACCATATGATAGAGGAGTAACATGGGTATATTTGGGAAAACAGATAATGGATTGGTAATAAATACCAGAGGGAGACTAGCATAGTTTATTTATTGGCAGATATAGATGAAAATTGAATTGGAGAGAAAAAGTTTAATTAATGACAGAGAGATGAGCTGGAAGCCATACCTTCTAGGTTATAGTCCTAAAGGATTTGTTGATGAAGGATTGCTTAAAGGAGTAATTTTAGTATGGGTAGTTTTGAAGTTAATTATAGATTGTATTAAAAGTAATATTTTATAAGTCTGAGGAAATAAAAGGAATTACTCCCACCTTTGAACAATTGGTCAAAGGGGGAGTAATCAGAGAAGGAGGTGAAGCATAGTGTAATTTTTTAATGTTTCCAGTAAAGAAAGCAGCTCCCAGTAATGATTGGAGAATGGTATTAGATCTCCAGGGAGTAAACCAGAGTGTGATACCTAGAGTTCCATGTGTACCAGATTTACACACCCTGCTTAATCAATTGAGACCGGAAAATATTTAGTTTACTGTGACAGATTTGGCTAATGCATTTTTTAGTATAACCGTACATCCCGATAGCCAAGGGTGGTTTGGGTTTACCTTTTAGGGGAGGAAATGGACGTATATTAGGGTTTTATAAGGCTATACGGAAAGTCCTACGAACTTTTCACAAGCTATCACTAGTAATCTAGTAAAATTAGAGCCCCCAGAGGAAACTACATTTTGATTTATGTAGACGATATTTTAGTGGCTAACCCTACTGGTGAAGGATGAAGAAGGGATACACTGCAGTTGTTAATGTATATGGCAGAACAAGGCCATAAAGTAAGCAAAAGGAAACTACAATTGTAGCAAACTGAGGTTGTGTATTTGAGAAAAAAGGCGATTTTGGAAGCACCAAAACCTATGAATAAAAAAAAACAGATGATGAGTTTTCTTGGAATGATTAATCACTGTAGAGCCTGGGTGCCACATTATGGTTTTCACACAGGGAAATTGAGTGAATTGATATATGGGCGACCCATGGCAGCACACAAAAAAAATGTAATGGAACCCCACAGTAGAAGAATAATTTACAAAGATAAAATTGCTTCTGACCTCATCCACTGTTTTGGCCTTTCTTAGATCACCCCAGAGAGAATTAGAAATATGGAAAAAGAGAGGGGCAATCCTCCGAGATGATGTTTGGCAGAAGGATAATTTACCAATCTTACCAAAATCATTGTTTAGAGATGGACAATATTGACACATGGGCAAAGCCATGTGTCAACAGGGGCGATGGTGGAAATAATTAGGAAGCACTTTGTAGCGTACGGAATAACAAATTATTTTTTAAAATGTGTTCAAGGTGTGTTATGTGTGCACAAAGTAATCATCAAGGGAGACAGAGAGCACCAAAAGGGGAATATCCCCAGGCAAGATATCCATTCCAACAGTTGGTAAGAAATGGTGATTGACTATAATAGAAGTTAGATATTAACATGAAGAAACACTGTTCATATCATCCGCAATCGGCAGGTTTGATTGAACGCATGAACAGAACAATAAAAAGTAGCCTAAGAAAGACCCATATAAGTACTGGAAGAAACTGGGTAAGATGCTTACCAATAGTATTAACGACTATTCAATCAATCAATCAATCAATCAATCAATCAATCAAAATTTATTTATAAAGCGCTTTTTACATCAGCCGATGTCACAAAGTGCTATACAGAAACCCAGCCTAAAACCCCAAACAGCAAGCAATGCAGATGTAGAAGCACGGTGGCTAGGAAAAACTCCCTAGAAAGGCAAAACCTAGGAAGAAACCTAGAGAGGAACCAGGCTCTGAGGGGTGGCCAGTCCTCTTCTGGCTGTGCCGGGTGGAGATTATAACAATTCATGGCCATTAAGGCCAGTTCTTTCTCCAAGATGTTCAAATGTTCATAGATGACCAGCAGGGTCAAATAATAATAAAAGTAGTTGTGGAGGTTGCAACAGGTAAATACATCAGCAGTGAATGTCACTTGGTTTTTCAGTGCAATAGAGCGAGAGTGAGGTGAAAACAGCAGGTCTGGGACAGGGTGGCACGTCCAATGAACAGGTCAGGGTTCCATAACCGCAGGCAGAGGAGTTGAAACCGGTGCAGCAGCACAACCAGGTGGACTGGGGACAGCTAGGAGTCATCAGGACAGGTGGTCCTGAAGCATGGTCCTCCGGGTAGGCTCAGGTCCTCCGGGAGAGGGGGTAGAGTGGGAGAGAGAGCGAATTAGAGGGAGCATACTTAAATTCACACAAGACACTGGATAATAACATCAGATTTAACAAACTGACCCTAGCCCCCTGGCACATAGACTATTGCAGCATAGGTACTGGAGGCTGAGACA
Organism: Thymallus thymallus; assembly: GCA_023634145.1. NCBI lineage: Eukaryota > Metazoa > Chordata > Actinopteri > Salmoniformes > Salmonidae > Thymallus > Thymallus thymallus. Next base: position 35,991,808 of record CM042409.1, on the reverse strand, counting down.
GGGGGGTCAGGAGACACTGTGGCCCCCTCCGACAATACCCAGACAATACCCCCGGACAGGGCCAAACCAGGCAGGATATAACCTCACCCACTCTGCCAAGCACAGCCCCTACACCAATAGGGGGATATCAACAACCACCAACTTACTACCCTGAGACAAGGCTGAGTATAGTCCACGAAAAGATCCCCTCCACTGCACAAGCCAGAGGGGGCGACAAACCGGAAAGGAAGTGACGCACCCCTCCTAGGAATGGCATGGAAAGCACCAGTAAGCCAGTGACTCAGCCCCCGTAATAGGGTCAGAGGCAGAGAATCCCAATGGAGAGACGGGAACCGGCCAGGCAGAGACAGCAAGGGTGGTTCGTCGCTCCAGAGCCTTGCTGTTCACCCTTGCACCCCTGGGCCAGACTACACTCAATCATAGGACATACTGAAGAGGTGAGTCTTCAGTAAAGACTTAAAGATTGAGACAGAGTCTGCGTCTCTCACATGGATAGGCAGACCATTCCATAAAAATGGAGCTCTATAGGAGAAAGCCCTTCCTCCACCTGTTTGCTTAGAGATTCTAGGGACAATAAGGAGGCCTGCGTCTTGTGACCGGAGCGTACGTGTAGGTATGTACGGCAGGACCAAATCTGAGAGATAAGTAGGAGAAAGCCCATGTAATGCTTTGTAGGTTAGCAGTAAAACCTTGAAATCAGCCCTAGCCTTAACAGGAAGCCAGTGTAGAGAGGCTAGCACAGGAGTAATATGATCAAATCTTTTGGTTCTAGTCAGGATTCTAGCAGCCGTGTTTAGCACTAATTGAAGTTTATTTAGTGCTTTATCCGGGTAGCCGGAGAGTAGAGCATTGCAGTAATCTAATCTAGAAGTGACAAAAGCATGGATTAGCTTTTCCGCATCATTTTTGGACAAAAAATGTCTGATTTTTGCAATGTTACGAAGATGGAAAAAAGCTATCCTTGAAATATTCTTGATATGTTCATTAAAAGAGAGATCAGGGTCCAGAGTAATGCCAAGGTCCTTCACACTTTTTTGGGAGACGACTGTACAACCATCAAGATTAATTGTCAGATCCAAAAGCAGATCTCTTTGTTTCTTGGGACCTAGAACTAGCATCTCTGTTTTGTCAGAATTTAAAAGTAAAAAATTTGCCGCCATCCACTTCCTTATGTCTGAAACACAGGCTTCCAGGGCAGGCAATTTTGGTGCATCACCATGTTTCATCGAAATGTACAGCTGTGTGTCGTCCGCATAGCAATGGAAGTTAACATTATGTTTCCGAATGACATCACCAAGGGGTAAAATATATAGTGAAAACAAAAGTGGCCCCAAAACGGAACCTTGAGGAACACCGAAACTTACAATTGATTTGTCAGAGGACAAACCATCCACGGAGACAAACTGATATCTCTCCGACAAATAAGATCTAAACCAGGCAAGAACTTGTCCGTGTAGACCAATTAAGGTTTCCAATCTCTCCAAAAGAATATGATGATCGATGGTGTCAAAAGCAGCACTAAGGTCTAAGAGCACGAGGACAGATGCAGAGCCCTGGTCTGACGCCATTAAAAGGTCGTTTACCACTTTCACAAGTGCAGTCTCAGTGCTATGATAGGGTCTAAAACCAGACTGAAGTGTTTCGTATACATTATTTGTCTTCAGGAAGGCAGTGAGTTGCTGCGCAACAGCTTTTTCTAAGATTTTTGAGAGAAATGGGAGATTCGATATAGGCCGATAGTTTTTTACATTTTCTGGGTCAAGGCTTGGCTTTTTCAAGAGCGGCTTTATTACTGCCACTTTTAGAGAGTTTGGTACACATCCGGTGGAGAGGGAGCCATTTATTATGTTCAGCATAGGAGGGCCGAGCACAGGAAGTAGCTCTTTCAGTAGTTTAGTTGGAATAGGGTCCAGTATGCAGGTTGAAGGTTTAGAGGCCATGACAATTTTCATGAATGTGTCAAGAGATATAGGATTAAAACACTTGAGTGTCTCCATTGATCCCAGGTCCTGGCAGTTCTGTGCCGACTCAGGACAGCTGAGCTTTGGGGAAATATGCAGACTCATATTAAGATCACCCCGGATAAAAAATGGATTGTCCCCATTCGAGAAAGGGTTTGGTAGACCATATAGAATGCCCGAGTTAGGCAGACTAGAACAGGCGGACATAGAAGTAGAAGATACGTTAGCAGAACACATGAGAAGATTGTTTGCTAAGGGCAGGAGAGGGTTGGCGGTTCTTGGGAATATGGGGGACCCTGAGCTGCATCATAGTCCTAATTATCTTTTCGATACATCCGGATCCACCACTCACCAAAAATAACAACAAAACTCTACTATTGGTAAGAACTAAAAGACAGACGACTCAGCATAAGGATTCCACTGGAAATGAATATTATAACATTATAACATGTTTAATCATACTTGGGGAAAATATCATGAAAATGGACAGGACAGGTCATCTCGATTGGGAATTAAACGAAGTCTAGATATACCAAAGTGTCTGGTAGATATGGTAATAACTGTAAAGGCAGTAAGCCAAGAGGAGAGGTTAACTGTACAGGGATAGGGTTGGCGAGATTGAAAAATGATGCTAACCCACCTCAGTTCACTCTAACTCCTGGGGAGTACCAGTGTTATAGACACAAGAATGGCACCAGGAATTTGGGTGATTTTAATGAATGTAAGTCAGTAGTTAATGTTACTGATCTAAGTTCAGAGGGACAGGAGAAACTACTAAACCTCACAGCCCCGTTAACTTATCTGTGGTGGGCGTGTACCAGTAAAGGCCGTATAATGCAGACACTGCCAAAAGGGTGGGTAGGTACCTGCACCCCGATTATACTGGTTCAGCCAGTTAGAATTAGTCACCAGAAACCAAGGAAAGGGTTAAACAGACGTAGGAGGGATGAGAATAGCCCTATCTGGATGGATGCGATTGGAATTCCTAGGGGAGTCCCTGATGAATATAAAGCTATAAATCATGTAGGAGAAGGTTTCACAACAAAATTCTTTTGGTGGGGTACGATCAATAAGAATGTGGATTGGATCAATTATATCTATTATAATTAGCAACGATTCGTGAATCAGACTAGAGATGCGGTGAAGGGGATCTCTGACCAATTATCCGCCACCTCACTCATGACTTGGCAAAATAGGTTGGCTCTCGATATGTTATTGGCAGAAAAGGGCAGGGTATGTAGAATGGTGGGGGCCCATTGTTGTACCTTCATTCCAAACAACACGGCACCAGATGGCACAATTACCAGAGCTCTTGCAGGATTGACGGCTCTAAGTGAAGAGTGGGCTGAGAACTCAGGGGTTAATACATCTGTGACCAGATGGTTTGATGAAATGGAAAACCATAGTAGCCACAATTTTGGGGGCAGCTATTGCCTGTATGGGCATGCTTGTATAATGTGGTAGTTCTCTGAATAAAATACTGATCTGTTGCAGACTGGGACTTTGTTAAATTCTTCATTAACCAGAGCCTTACAACCTCTGGGAATTAATCAAAGCTAGAGTGATAGTTCATTTAGAACATTGAGATATAAATTCTCGTGACAAGGTGATAGGCGCTTGGATAAGGCTGCCATTGTCCTCATGCCCGGTGGTTAGAACACCTGTGAGCCAGAGCGCCGGGGCGGGAGGAGCACCATGGAGGTAGTTGGCATGGACGTGATACCTACAATATGTATTCAATTTTATTCACACTTAATAGACAATCAACAAATTTGAACGTGTTTGGTGACAACAATATTACAACAAGACAAATTGTAGGCTATAACAGGGGACACAACATTACAGTAACATAGATAAATACATTAGCTATATTGTCTAAAGTAGGATATTTCATGTATTTATGTTAGACATTTGGTTCACATGTAGGCAGGCTTATGCAATTGGATCATAAGGGTACAAGGATGAAGATGTATTTAATAAGCTCTAAATAGTAATTCACCTAAAACAGTAAACATGCATTGATAATAACCAAAGATGGCAACATCAACCACATATATATTTTTTTTATAAACAGAAGAAAGGTTTTCTCCCACAATGCTTTGGTTCTGACTTCAAGTTGCATTTGGAGAGGAGCAACTGCAGAAATTTCCAGTCCAATGCAGTTGAAAGTTCAACTCCTTGAACACATGGTTGTTGTAAAGGTCATGCAGTCAACACGTAGTCGCAAGTCAGACACTTTACATTCCCATAATGCAACACACTTTGAAAGGTGGTGACGAGTGTTAGTGAACGGTTTGACATAAGTGATTCGCTTGAATATGCACAATGTCTTACTCAATGCATTCTACTAGGCGTAGGCGTAGGCGTATGATGTGTAACCATAGGGTGTGACCAGGTGGCCATAGGGCATTCTGATTTTAAGGGCTGTGGTTGCAATGGGCCACAACTTTCAGAGGACGTTGTGTAAACCTGCAGTTCAAGACAGTTTGCTTAAATTACTCTCTCCAAACAATGAAACAAAACTATTTTAGGGTTTCAAATGTCTTGCTTGCATTGTATGAACTTATCCATACTAAAAGCTTATATGATTTTTTTTGTCCTTAACTGTGAGATATTTTAATAGTATTGCAATAGCTGAACTTCAAATAATTAATTCCACACTGTCCTAAAACAGGTATGGCCTAATGTGTCAACAAGTATGTATTCAGCATTGCTGGGGTCTCGACTAAGAAAAATGTGGCTACTTTCTACAACCATAATTGAATCGCACTTTATGTATTGTTGCACTGTGTAGTAATAATAAGTAATAGTGTAACAATACGCATAGTGCAATGCACTAACCATTTGTTTCGTGTCTCCCTCAAATTGGCCAATGAGGTACAAGCTCTGGGTTGGGTGGAGCTAGGTCATGAAGTCTGAGCTCATATAACATCTGTGCGTCAAGACTAACCATATCCCAATTTCTTCGCTTCGGCTACTGACAGTGATCAAGTTATTTGGACATTACAGTTTGTCTGCAATATTGCACGCCGACTATTTCAGGTGCAAATAGTTTGGATCGCCTTTAATGACAACGGAATAATGCCAGTCGTCAAAAAGGTAAGTGCATCCAAAACCTGCATAATTGATTATCGAATGTATAATCTGCTGCTCCGGACAAACCAAATGATATTATAGCCTGCATTCTGCTGTTCAATGGTCATAAATAGATTTTTGATCATTTTTGCCTTATGAGCATAGTATACAATTAAGTGTCTTATCCTAAGATGATTTTCTTAGGAACTTCTCAAATATATTCTTACAAATCTTGCTAGGCAACTGTATTAGCTAGCTATCTAGCTAGCAATGTCAATCATGTTAGCATATTTCTTACAGAGATTACTGTTCTAAAACATGTTCTTGGGTTTAAAATAATCAATAGTGAAACTTTCAAAATAAGTTTTGTGAGCGAATTCTATGTCTATAGTTAAGGAAAAAATGGCAGTTAAGAAGACATTGTGAATCTGGGACCAGTTTATAGGCAGTTGTAGTAGGTTATCAGCTGATTGTGAGGACCCTACGCCTAGGTCCTAATCCCAAAGATGTTAACTGCCTAGAGATCCCCCTCTATATTTTACAATGCTGCATGTTGCTGATAGTGAAAAGTAAAAAAAAAAGCTACCTGTAGCCAGGCACACACCTCATCTGCCTTCTGTTAATGAAGCCACTGGGTTAACCCTGTCTTCCCCCTTCTAGATTATCTTGCTCTCTCTGCTGGCCATAACATATGTAAATATCTGCATTGGACAGCACTGTCCATCCTGCCCTCTAGGTACATTGAATATACCTTTTCATAGTCAAATAAATTGAGTTATTGAGCTAAATAAATGATTCAATTTAATCTTTTGTAGCACAAATACAGTGCCTTCAGAAAGTATTCAGACCCCTTGGCTTTTTCCACATTTTGTTACATTATTGACTTATTCTCAAATTGATTTCTGAAGGCACTGTATATCACTGCTAAGTGCTAAAGTGTATTGTCCTACAAATTATGGTTTTATGTTTAAATTATTTCAATCTATTTTGTTATTCACAGTCCCTCTTTGTGTTAATGGTTATTCATGTTCTCTCATTTAGGACGATTTGCCGTCAGAAACTGCAGCCAGCTGGATGGGGTGTGGACAGGACCTAGCTGTATTCTATGCAGTGACTGTTCAGGTAAAAAACACATAATCTGTGAAACGTAATAAGATTATTATTTTGCCAAATGTATAACTTGATGGAGAGAATTCACTGGTATTATTACTTGCATGCCCAACAGATGTGACTTTTAAAAAACCCTCAAATGTACGTATATATCTGACACAGTAATGAAGAGCTGGATAATACAGATTACTTGACATTTTATTTATTCCATTCATTATTTGTTTGCTACAACCCAGACTTAGGAGCTGATTCATGCTAGTAGCTCACTTTCTTATGTGCTTGCAGAATGGTCAACCTGTTGTTAAGTGTATCTATATGTCTGTTTGACCCATGGCAGGTGAAGGCAAGATTACTTTTAGTTCCTGCTCAACCTTCTCAAACACAGTGTGTGGCTGCAAGGCCGGATACAACATGGCCTCAACGGGTGATTGCCAGAAACATGTGCCAGTTGAATCATTGGGTAATTATACATTGGGTAATTATGCTGTTGTATTTGAAAATAATACATTTTTAAATGTATTTCCTGTCTACAGCCACAAGGACATGGAAATGTAATTTACAGTTTAATATTGTACCAGACTTTATAGTTCTACTGTTTGTTTTCTGTTGCCTAAAATTGCCATGGTTACTGAGTAAACAAAACCGGTTGTCAACATGTGTAATCTGAGATTGTACTTTGACTAGACTAGAAATACAGTACGTACAGTACACATTCCATTCTTGTCCTGTATTATGCAATATTTGGTTTGGGGGTCCACAAATTGCATTCATTGCCCAAATGTACTACTGAGAGACTTCATGCAATGTCTGAAAGCTGCTCCATTGTATGTTCATTGGTCATGTTTTGATCCACACTATGTATTTTTTTCCTTCAGATTCAACTGAGCCTCCTTTGGAGTGTGTGGAGTGTGTGAGATCTATAGAAATGTAAGACTGCATGCCTCTGGATGAAATTTAAAAAATCCTCAGTAATCTACACATAATGACAAAGCGAAAACAGGGTTTTTAGACTGTTTGGATACGTTATTAAATATAAAAAACAGAAATACCTTATATACATAAGTATTCAGACCCTTTGCTATGAGACTTGAACTTGAGCTCAGGTACATCCTGTTTCCATTGATCATCCTTGAGATGTTTCCACAACTTGATTGGAGTCCACATGTGGTAAATTAAATTGATTGGACATGATTTTGAAAGGCAAACACCTGTCTATATAAGGTACCACAGTTGACAGTGCATGTCAGAGCCAAAACCAAGCCATGAGGTCGAAGGAATTGTCCATAGAGACAGGAATGTGTCGAGGCACAGATCTGGGGAAGGGTACCAAAACATTTATGCAGCATTGAATGTCCCCAAGAACACTGTGGCCTCCATCATTCTTAAATGGAAGAAGTTTTGAACCACCAAGGCTCTTCCTAGAGCTGGCCACCTGGCCAAACTGAGCAATTGGGGGAGAAGGGCCTTGGTCAGGGAGGTGACCAAGAACTCGATGGTCGCTCTGACAGAGCTCTAGAGTTCCTCTCTGAAAATAGGAGAACCTTCCAGAAGGACAGCCATCTCTGTAGCACTCCACAAATCTCTTGTCAGATGGAAGTCACAGGGTCTGAATACTTTCTGAGGGCACTGTATATACACACTTATAAACAAAACCTTTGTGACTATATACAATATACCCAAAAATACTTAGCTAACTCACTGTCTTTCTTTCTGCCTGTCTTTCTGTAGTGTCATTGTGGCCCTTGTGGTCCTTGTTTTCACTATCTTGATCCTGACCATGGCCTTGATTTGCCTGCGCCAAAAGATTTACAAAAAAGGTAAAGAGCTCATTCAACAACATTTAAAGTATAACGTATTTAGTTGGACAAGTACTGTAGCACTAATAGGCACCCCCCTGTCCGGACCTCAACAGGCAACAATCTATACAGTGAATCAGTGCACGGAATGCCACAATTGTGTTGTTTTATTTGGCACATTATCTCACTCAAAATGAATTCCTTAAATGCAACAGTTCATGTTTCTTCTCTCAGGAGCACACCAAAAGCTGACACAGGTTGTGTGATGTCACATAAATGAGGCTGGAAGTTGGAGCCCGGATTCCAAGCAACTTTGGAAAAAAACAAAACACCCTCGGGATAACAAAGATAATCCGAATGAGAAACACAGAGGAGACTTGTGTAACCTGAGGTCTCTCTCTTCCAGCTTGTACTTTGGTCCTTCACACCTTTTAGGTATTTTTTATTTTACAAAAGCAAAATCATAGAACTCCTCTGTCAACGACACAAAACACCCTCAAACAGGAAGCTGGGTAAACACACCACCGGCATATCACAGTGTAGAGATGACCATATTCTTTTAATGATTTGTATTACTTCTATACTTTTATCTTAAGACATCAAGGGCCAATTGCATGTGGAAATGTTATACTGTTTTACATGAGTTTTAGTCCTGCTTCCTAAAACAAGTGGGAGTATGACCTTTTTTTATGTAATTGATATAACTGTTTTTTTTTTTTTGTTATGCCTTGCAATGGCATATGCGTTCCGAACAGGTGCTTGACCACTTTTAAGATATCTGGTGTGGAAAAGAGGGTATTGATGCATTCCCCTTCCATTATTCAGTTATTCTGTCTAGCACAATTAAGGAATGGTGTGGACAATAGTGTTGAGTGCTATTCACAAGTAGCCCCTCTGAGAATCTGTAACTCAACTTTACAGTAGTGAGCTGAAGCACTGAGAAATGTGAATTAAGTTTTAAAGTATTAGAATGAAAATACTTCAACAGTATTACATGTTTTAAATTAAAACTATGTAGACAAGAATATATAAGTTACATATTTTTTTTGAAAAAATAGGTTATATATTCTTATAGCTTAAGCATCAGATGTTATGCTGAATTTGGCTATTTATCTGTCTATGACATATTGTATTGCAACTGTTATATTGTTCAAAATATAGGCCTATTTTAAAAGTAGACATTGTTTTACTACATTGGCCTAATGGGAATAGCCTACTCCCACAGTAGCTTAAGCATCAGTTTTGACAAAAAACGTGTATTTGTCTATATGACACTCTGTTTTTGCAAAGGTTAGAGTTCAAATTATAGGCTGTATGAATTTGAATAATTGTTTTACTATAGCCTACTGCCATAGCCTACTGCATCATCAAAGATGGGATAGAGATTTGGTTTGTCTTTCAAGGTATTTTTTTATAATGTATTATTAATTGTAATCTTTGTAAGCCTGTTTGTTTATTTCTCTGTTTGTCTGAAAACTGCTAAAATAAATATCTCTGTCAAACTTTATAACTGCCAAGCTTTATTGTCTTAATTAAAGGGATAGTTTACCCAAATTCCTTACATGTAAGCAGTCAATGGGCACGATATGACAGCAATTCATGCTTTGGTTTAGATTCCCTGGTACTGTTTCTAAATGCTAAAGTTTTAGCAAATGTGCCACAAATCCCATTCAAGTCATGGTAAATGATGTTAGCATTTTTCACGCATCATGTTCAAATCATCGATAAGTGACTCTGTTGAGCTTCAAAATACATTTGAGATACTTTTGGATGATTTGGACATGAAACGTGAAAAATGCTAATATCAGTCCCATGACTTTAATGGGATTTATGCCACAAATTTTACAACGTTAGCATGTGGAGACAGTGCCTGGGAAACTACACAAAAGCTGCCATACCTTGTCCATAGACTGCTTACAGGATAAGGAAACCAATGTGTAATCTTGACATTTGTGTGAGCTATCCCCTTAAGTTCTCACCACCTTATACTTGCGATTGAGTGGGTTTGATTAATCTTGCCCCGGTGCCCGTGCAGGTGTGTTTTGCACTGGCTGAAAGTTGATTGCATTCGATTTGGAACCAGGCTGCCTCCCAGGTGTGAGCCAGATGACCCTCTCTGTCCGACGGCGAAACCGGCTCAAAACAAAAGTGACGTAATTAAGTATTTAATTAGTAGGAATCCGTGTTTTACCATGGAAAAGTGTTTGCTTCTGCAAATAACGCATTATCTGCCTTCCCAACGAAAACTAGTTTGAAAATTCAAACATTTATTTTATGGAAAAGAGATGTTTCTGAACGTTGCACCATTCTGCCTTGATGACATGACAGAGCGGCTCAGATTTTCATCTATGTTATTTTTACATCAAGAGTTTTCATCTATAAAGCTTTTCATAGCTGTCTATTTACAACCACAAACTGGTTCTGGCACTAAGACCGCACTCAAAGAGCTGGATAAGTCTGGTGATTTTAATGCATGGAAACTGAAATCTGTTTTACCTCATTTCTACCAGCATGTCACCTGTGTCCACACACAGAAACACATACAAATGTTTGGGGATTCATTCGATGGCATTGAGATCTTTACCACATCAGTCACTGGCTTCATTAATAAGTGCATTGATGACGTCGTCCCCACAGTGACTGTACGTACATATCCCAACCAGAATCCATAAATTACAGGGAACAGCCGCACCAAGCTAAAGGCTAGAGCTGCTGTTTTCACGGAGTGGGACACTAATCTGGACGCTTATAAGAAATTCTGCTACGACCTCCGATGGCCATCAAACAGGCAAAAGACGGAAATCCTACTACGCTGGCTCTGACACTAGTTGCATGTGGCAGGGCTTGCAAACTATCACAGATTACAAAAGGAAACCCAGCTGTGAACTGCCCAGTGACGTGAGCCTACCAGACGAGCTAAATCTCTTCTCAAATCAAATCAAATGTTATTGGTCACATTCAAGTGTTTAGCAGATGTTATTGCGGGTGTAGCAAAATGCTTGTGTTTCAAGCTCCAGCAGTGCAGTAATATATAACAAGTAAGAGTGTCTGCTAAAATGTAAAGTGACTAATGATTTCAAGTCTATGTATATAGGGCAGCAGCCTCTACTATGTTAGTGATGGCTATTTAACAGTGTTATGGCCTTGACATAGAAGCTGTTTCGTTGACGTTGAGTGAGAGTGAGATTGCTTGGTTGATCTCCTCCCTGTAGGCTCTCGTCATCGTTGGTAATCAGGCCTACTACTGTTGTGTCGTCTGCGACTTGATGATGGAGTTGGAGGTGTGCGTGGCCACGCAGCCATGGGTGAACAGGGAGTACAGGAAGGGGCTGAGCACGCACCATTGTGGGGACCCAGTGTTGAGGATCAGTGAAGTGGAGGTGTTGTTTCCTACCTTCACCACCTGGGGGCGGCCCGTCAGGAAGTCCCGAACCGAGTTGCACAGGGCGGTGTTCAGACCCAGGGCCTCAAGCTTAATGATGAGCTTGGAGGGTGCCATGGTGTTGAATGCTGACCTGTAGTCGATGAACAGCATTCTGCATAGGTATTCCTCTTGTCCAGATGGGATAGGGCAGTGTGCAGTGCGATGGCAATTCCATCGTCTGTGGAACTATTGGGGCGGTAAGCAAATTGAAGTGGGTCTAGGGTGTCAGGTAAGGTAGAGGTGATATGATCCTTGACTAGTCACTCAAAGCACTTCATGATGACAGAAGTGAGTGCTACGGGGTGATAGTCATTTAGTTCAGTTACTTTTGCTTTCTTGGGTACAGGTACAATGGTGGACATCATGAAGCATGTGGGGACAGCAGACTGGGATAAGGAGAGATTGAATATGTCCGTAAACACTGTGCATGCTCTGAGGACGCGGCTAGGGATGCCGTCTGGGCCGGCAGCCCTGCAAGGGTTAACACGCTTGAATGTCTTACTTGGAGAAGGTGAGCCCACAGTCCTTGGTAGCGTGCTGCATCGATGGCACTGTGTTATCCTCAAAGCGGGCGAAGAAGGTATTTAGCTCCAGAAGCAAGACGTTGGTGTCTGATTTTCCCTTTGTAGTCCGTGATTGTCTGTAGACCCAGCCACATACGAGTCGTTGAATTGTGACTCGTTGAAACGTTTTACCTGTTTGATTGCCTTACGGAGGGAATAACTACACTGTTTGAATTTGGCCATATGTCCAGTCACCTTGCCATAGTTAAATACGGTGGTTTGCGCTTTCAGTTTTGCACGAATGCTGCCATCTATCCATGGTTTCTGGTTAGGCTAGGTTTTAATAGTCACAGTGAGTACAACTTCTCCTATACACTTCCTGATAAACTCGGTCACCGTATCAGTGTACTCGTCAATGTTATTATCAGAGGCTACCCGGAACATGTCCAAGTCTGTGTGATCAAAACAATCTTGAAGTGTGTATTCCGATTGGTCAGACCAGTGTTAAATAGTCCTTAGCACAGGTACTTCCTGTTTGAGTTTCTGCCTATAGGAAGGGAGGAGTAAAATGGAGTCGTGATCAGATTTGCCGAAGGGAGGGCGGGGAGGTCCTTGTAGGCATCCCAGAAGTTGGAGTAGCAGTGGTCGAGTGTTTTTAGCAGCGCGAGTACTTCAGTCAATATGTTGATAGAACTTCGGTAGCGTTTTTCTCAAATGTGCTTTGTTAAAATCCCCAGCTACAATAAGTGTCGCCTCAGGATATGTGGTTTCCAGTTTGCATAGCCTGGTGAAGTTCTTTGAGGGCTGTCGTGGTATCGGCTTGAGGGGGAATATACACGACTGTGACTGTAACTGAAGAGAATTCTCTTGGGAGGTAATACGGTCGGCAAAGGGTTGTCGTCAAATGCCGACCCTAGGTATTCTAGGTCGGGTGAACAAAAGGACTTGAGTTGCTGTATGTTATCACAATCACACCACACGTAGTTAATAATGAAACAAGATAGATAGGTACTTTATTGATCCCCGAGGGGAAATTTCTTTGTCAAGCAGCAACGAAAAAAACACAGGGCAGGTGCAAAATGCCAGTACGAAAATACACAAAAGACAGATACACGGTACATGATACATATAGCGGCAGTATGAAAAAGTTTCAAAATACAATAATTCTGGAGTGCAAAAAAGCTATAAAAAGACATTGCATAGTATGGGTGGATGGCTGAACATGAACACTATACATTGGTGGATGGTGCATGGTTAACTATACTATACAGGTCAATGGCAGAGAAATACTTAAATAGCTAAAAGTGTGTATGATATAAGTGAGGGTAATAATAGTTTACTTAATATACAGACTGGATATTTTGCATGGTTAAATTAACTGTACAGGTAAATATACAGTTCAAATTTACATGTAAGTGAATATTTGCAAGGTTACATTAACTGTACAGGTAAATGACAGGAAGAGATACTTAAATAGCTAAATGTGTGTATGATATAATTTAGGGTAATAATAGTAATTCCCTTAAAATACAGTCCTTAGTGCGCAGTTTAATTACAGATAAATGCACTTATTGCACAATCAATATACTAAAACCAATAAAAAAAGATACAACTTACAGGATACTAATATGCATTCCTGAGTGAATGACTACGTAAGTTAAGTCAAAGAATTACTTACAATATTGCATGTGATATGATATAACAACTGTACATGAATATGTATATACAGTCCTGAATGAATAAATAAGTCCTGAGTGAATGAGTGATTACAGACCAGAGTTACTCACGGATGGATGCATAAATATTAAACTAGGTCCTAACACCCAAACAGTTCCAGGTTTATGTTGACGACGGCACGGCACCCCAGTGAGGCAATAAATACTATAATAGCAGCCGGCAGGAAGGACCTCCTGTAGCACTCTCTGGCACACCGTGGTGGGATCAGTCTGTGACTGAAGGTGCTCCTCTGCGTTATAACCATGGCATGCAGAGGGTGGGTGACGTTGTCTATGATGGCCAGCAGTTTGGCCAGGATCCGTCTCTCCGCCACCTCCTCTAGAGTGTCAAGGCTAATCCCCAGAACAGAGCTAGCCTTCCTGATCAGCTTATTTACCTGAGAAGCATCACCGGCTTTTATGTTGGCGCCCCAGCACACCACTGCAAAAAAGATGGCACTGGCAGACTGGTAGAAGGTATGCAGTAGTTTACTGCACATGTTGAAGACCTGAGCCTCCTCAGAAAGTAGAGTTGGCTCTGGCCTTTTTTGTACAGAGCCCCGGTGTTCCCAGCCCATTCCAGCCTGTTGTCCATACGGACTCCCAGGAACTTGTATGACCCAACCATTTCCACATCCATCCCCTGTAAAGGGCAGTCCGTTTGCTCTGACCAGTGGGCAAGTGTCTTCAATGACATTTTCAACCTCGCCCTGACCCAATCTGTAATACCTACATGTTTCAAGCCACCATGTGCCCAAGAATGCCAAGGTAACCTGTCTAAATGACTATCACCCCGTTGCATTCACTTCTGTAGCCATGAAATGCTTTCAAAGGCTGGTCATGGCTCACATCAACACCATTGTCCCAGACACCCTGGACCCACTCCTATTTGAGAATGCTGTTCATTGAATACAGCTCAGCGTTTATCACCGCAGTGCCCTCCAAGCTCATCACTAAGCTAAAGACCCTGGGACTGAACACCTCCCTCTGCAACTGGATCCTGGACTTCCTGACGGGCCACTCCCAGGTGTTGAGGGTAGGCAACAACAAATCCACCACGCTGATCCTCAACACTCAGGGGTGTGTGCTTAGTCCCCTCCTGAACTCTGTGTTCCCACACGACTGTGTGGCCACTCATGACTCCAACACCATCATTAAGTTTGCTAATGGCAAGACGTGGTAGGCCTGATCACCGACGACAATGAGACAGCCTATAGAGAGGAGGTCAGAGACCTGGCAGTGTGGTGCTAGGACAACAACTTCTCCCTCAACGTCAGCAAGACAAAGGAGCTGATTGTGGACTACAGGAAACAGAGGTCTGAGCACGCCCCCATTCACATCGGTGGGGCTGTAGTGGAGCGAGTGTCCACATCACTAAGGATCTATCATGGTCCACACACACCAACACAGTTGTGAAGAGGGCATGACAAAGCCTCTTCCCCCTTCAGGAGGCTTGAACGATTGATCATGTGCCCTCAGATCCTCAAAAAGTTGTACAGCTGCACCATTTAGAGCATCTTGACTGGCTTCATCACCGCTTGGTATGGCAACTGCTACCAGGACTATCTGCATTGACCCTTTTTTTGTTGTTGCACAAACTCATCACATACACTGCTGCCACTGTTTACTATCTATCCTGTTGCCTAGTCACTTTATTGCTAGTTATATGTACAGTACCAGTCAAATGTTTGGACACACCTACTCATTGTCTTTATTTTTGACTATTTTCTACACTGCGGGGATGGGGGCTTGGATTACAAATAAATGAATACATTTAAAAAATCAAATATAGGACAAAACACATCACGAGAGACACCACAACACTACATAAAGAGAGACCTAAGACGACCCAATAGCAAGGCAGCAACACATGACAACAACACAACATGGTAGCAGCACAAAACAAACATTATTGGGCACAGACAACAGCACTAAGGGCAAGAAGGTAGAGACAACAATACATCACGCGAAGCAGCCACCACTGTCAGTAAGAGATAAAACTGTCCAGTTTGAGTCTTTTTTGCAGCTCGTTCCAGTCATTAGCTGCAGCGAACTGAAAAGAGGAGCGACCCATGGATGTATGTGCTTTGGGGTCCTTAACAGAATGTGACGAAGGTGTCCTTAATGTTTTGTACACGCTGTGTATGTCTGTGATGTTGAGCGAAAACATTTTTGGGAAGAAGAATAACATTATGTTATGGTTATTCCCTGCGATCTGCAACTTTAAGAGATGGAAAAGAACTCTTGACTTGGTGACAGATTTGTCCCGCCCTGTGAGATGCACATACTTTGAGGAGCGCACGAAGACCAAAAACTCATTGCTGTGAGTGTGATGAACCAAAGCCATTTACATTAACTATATAAAAAGTATCTGGTTTAGCAGCAAGAGATTAAAACAAGTCAAGTTAAATATGTTCGTTTAACAATGTAATTAAAATCTCAGACGAATCGACTCAAACCAACGTCTCTCTTTCTATTGTGCACCTGTGGGACTGTCGGGAGAACTGCGGCAGGCAACATCAGAAACGTAAGGCCAAAGCAACGTTACAAGAGTTTTATTATAAACTTGTGATGATATATACAGTTATTATAATACTATGTTAATTTCTAGCCTTAACGTTTGCGTTTTGGGTATGTTCGTTTAGTATGTGGTGTGCGTGTGCACATGGTGAATTTGATGTAGCCAAGGCTAAGTCAAATGCTTGTTAATGTTGCCAATTTTGCACCATTATTACTGGTGGTGGAGGTTGAATGGGAAGTTATGGGAGTTGGCCAACTCATTTCAGGGTATGGAGGACTGGAGGTAGACACAATGCATTCATTTAGATAATACAGTAGGTTTATAGACTACTTATTTATTGTGACAATATTCCCTCTACCAAGGAAGACGTCTTCCTGCTGATTACACTTTTTGTAAGTAGGCCTACATGACCAGATGTTACAAAATTATTACAAAGTTTGTAAATGTTTTCAAAACTCAAAAGGGGTGCATTGTCAAAATAAGTGTACTACCCACACCCCATCTGTTGTGTAGATCCAGCTATTACAAAGCCAAATGAAGGGGAAAGATTATTAGACGCCATCTAATTGAATCATGTTAGATGGTGCTTAGGTTTTCTTTCCTATGGAGTTGAGAAATATAGTGTGATATGCACAACAGATGACAGAATTTTGAGTTTTGATGTTGGTGTTGATTTTGGAGTGAACCATTAGTTTAAAACTCAGCTGATACCACCACAGCCATTTTGGTGACTCTGGCTTCTCAAAGTAGGTTACCCGTTGTTGGCCTGATAGCCAGGCTATATTCTATTCAAACCCCTGCTGAGTATTACGAGCTGGGTATTCAGTGGCTGGAGAAATGAGTAGACTACTTTGGTATTCACCTCCGTGCCAGCAGTCAGCACACCATGCTGACTGTCCATCTTTGTACCTTAACCGCACCGTGTGGCCATTTTGAACAGGCCATTAGAATGCAGCTCTATGCTTATTTAACGGTGCTATTTATGCAGTTCTGTCTTCTTGGAAGTGGCATAGCTGATACTTAGAAAACGCTGCTTAACCATGTCACCTTTTCATCCTCCTGTCTCTGCGAGCGAATAGAAAAGGGTAGCCCACAGAGGAGGCAGGTGGCGATGTCCCAGTGAAGATGACTCGGTGGAATGCATTGATGACACTACCCATCATATCAGATAATTTGGTTCAGGTCAGCCATTTTCACGTTGACAGATCACCATTGACCAACTAGGGGAATTTTCTGTATAAATAAAAGGGAAAAAAGGCTACACATACACACGTTTTGATTCAGTTGTCAATTTCTGTGCCACACCAATTAATTGCTACAGTAATTTATATAGGTAAACTGTTCTAGTGAAATGTGTACAATTTTATGTTTTTTGTGCAGACAAAGCTGTGTGCGCGCAACTGTGTGTGTGCACACCTGCAGGTGTGAGGCAATGATCGGTACTCGTTAGACAGGGCCCTTGAGGCCGCAATGTGTGGAGTGTATTGAGAGCCAGGGTTTTCTCTCCCTGATGCAACACCACACAGGCCCCTGGGGACATCTACGTCAGCAGGTCCCATTTCAAACAGGGCAGAGAAACCTGAGCTTCTCGTTCTGTTCGTTTCATGTCTCCTCTCCCCTCAGTCCTTCCTCTTCTCCTTTCTCTTCATCTCTCCTCCAGCTGTCTTTCTGTCCTTTGTCGCAACCAACCACCACCCCTTCTATTTCTGAGATTCTGCTGAAGACAGACTGACACACACACACACACAATGTACCTGGCAGGTGGAATTCAATCCCTAAGGCCATTGGTACAGGAATCACTCCGCCTCTTTCACACTAGAGACATGCGCACAGTGTCAGGTATCGCAAGGTTTCACCAGGGGAGTGTGACACACCGGAAGTGCTTAAAGTAAAGGCTGGACCGAAACTGGAGTGCTATAAAATAATATAGATAAGACAATAACTTTTACATTGAGAAGAAACCAGAAAAATAGTCTATTCAAGAAGGTATGTGTAATGTCCTTAATGTGTTACGGTAAACTTGAACTCTTTGGGGAGAAATTAAGTTACCACTCCCCTTGTGCCATTGTTTTTGTAACTGTGTGTGTGTGTCGGTGTATATAGCATTTCAAAAATCATTATCTCTGTTCTCACTGAGAGTATTGACCATAACTCCCAGTGTTACTGTAGCAAGGCTAGTCCCACAGTATCCATGTCATGGATGTGACTTTTTCCTACATGATTGTCAGAACACACAGGGTTAAACCTGGGATGGTGGCTTTGTGACACCTGATCAGTCCCTTGAGCTGAGGGGTGCCAAGTCCGCTATGAAGGAGAAGCCTATGTTTCAGTTTCGGACTCAATCTGCTAGTTTAGCTTGAATGATTTTGTGTTTAATGATTCTTTGTTCAGAGCCAGGCAGAATTGTCTATTGATTTTTTTTTTTTTTGGTTGCTTTTTTCAAAGTCAGTTTTAGAGGCAGACTTGAACTAGATTTTATACCGCATGGTACTTGTTTTGCCCTGGTTCAGTTTAATTACGTAGTGTCATTATCCACAAATCAAGAGTAACAAGCAAAACGAGTTTATTGTCACAAGTGTTACCAGTCTCATATGGTCGGTAATGGTATGATGTAAAGAGCACAGTTTAAATTAGGCTACAGTGCCCTTAGAAAGTCTACACCCCCTTGAATTTTTCACATTTTAAATCTGTAAAGGGATTAAATTAGATTTTTGACAAGTATACCCATAACATGATGCTGCCACCACACTACTTGAAAATAGAGAGGGGTCTACTCTGTTGTATTGGGTTTGACCCAACCCTGTAGCTTTTAATTTAGTCCAATTATTTTCCATGTTGTCTTGCAGTATTACTTAACAGCCTTGTTGCAAGCAGAATGTATGATTTGGAGTGGAGTTAACACTGGCTTCTTACTATTTCACTTTGTCATACAGGCCAGTAATATGAGAGTAAATGCTATGTTGTTGATCTCTTTTGTATTTTCAGATATTGTGGTAGCAGCATAATTTTATGGTTATGCTTATTTTTATGTGGGACAATTACACACATTTTTATGAAAAAAAGACACACCAGCATGGCTTTCCAGGAACTGTTGAGTGTGCCTGAGTGGTCTAGTCTCAGTCCTGACTTAAATATGTTTAAAGATATCTGATAAAAGGTTTAAATATCGCTGTCCATCAATGATCCCCAACCAAATTTACTGAGCCTGAGCAATTTGAACAAAAACGATGTATATACAGAATGTTGCCCTAAGAGTTGTGTAAAGTTGGTAGAATAAAAATGATTCACAACTGTAATGGCTGCCAAAGGCGCTTCAACCTGTATTAACTAAGGGGGTGGAGACTTAATATGGTACATTTTCTATAACTTTCTTTCACTTTTTGAAAATGTGGGATAGGTTGTGTAGCTCTGTTGGGATAATCCCTTAGATTACATTTTAAGGCAGTAAAACGTGAAAGTTCAAGGAGGTGTAGACTTTCTATACCCTCATGTCCTAAATCTGTCAGTTGCAGTCAATGTGATCCTGACATTGACTTATTTCAATATGTGTGTAATTGACGTCCCTGGTATTTACTTAAGCTGCAAAGGTATTTTCAGCAAATTATAAATCCCTTCCTACATTGAGCTGTTCAGGACTGACTGTACCTCCATGTCACTCCAGGCACTGATGATGATGATGATGATGATGATGATGATGATAAAATATATTGCGCAATACAGGCTAATCTTGTGTTGTGTTCCATATCTGGGTTTGTTGTGGATACAGCGTTTCTAGGGAAAGTCGATGCATTGAGATGAAAGTGAAGGTTGCTTGCTGACCATGCAGGTAGGGCTGGGAATTGCTAGGGAACTCACAATATGAAATCACAATACTTATGTATTGCGATTCAATATTCCAAGCATATTGCTCACCATATGTCTGCTGCAGAGGGACCAGAGAGAGCATGAGAAAACAAGTTTTGATGGAAATAAAAGTGCTGAAAACAAACAACCTATTTAAAAAGAAGATGGAGAACAAGCTATGAAGGAAAAATACTGTAGTTTTGGTGCAGGCACAGCGAACTAGCACAAAATAATATTGCAATATTTTCAATCCAATATATCATCAAAAATAATATCCCCCACCACTACATACAAGTGCTATTCAAATATGGAGAGAGGGTAGACCAGACTGCTGTGTTTAGGCCAGATCAACTAAACTTGTTCTGTTGCAGTTTGCTTCCAAGAAGTTGAATGCCAAATGAAAAGGTAGCCTTGTCTCTGTTTGGTTAGGCTACCTGTTCCTCTACACATCACAACCTCCATAACCACTTACTACTACTGCTGCTGCTACAGCTATGCTGCTACCTCCACTGCCATCTTAGATTTTTACTTTATTGTCCAATGTGCACAAATGTCCAACGGCAATTTGTGTTCTGTTTTAGCCCAACCTCTCAGAAAGACATACAAACATGCACTGGTTTGGGCAGAGGGCAGCCACAGGGGTTAAGCAACTTGCTCCAAGGCACAACTGCAGTACAATGGAAGTTGAATATTTAAAAGCACCTCACATAAAGAAAATGTTTTATATTCAACTTCCATTCTCCTCCAACAGTGACTGATGTAGTTCTTGCTCCTCCAGTTTGTTCTTCAATCTCTGCATCTTGCTTTCTACTGTGAGGTCGTTTTCCCTCTGCTTAGCTTGGAGAGGCAGCTTGGAGGAAAGGCTGAGGACTCTTTCTGAGGAATTACACTGGAATGTCCCCCGCCTGTCTTTGGCTTCCTGAGCTGGCCTGCTGTGCTGATGCACATGAATATGATGTTGCCTCTGACACACACACACAGACACGCATTACACTTTATCCCTTTTCCACTGAACTCATACCTCAGGGTTGCACAGGCTTTCAACCAATATGCACTTTGTAAGCTAAGGTTTAAGCTTTGCCCTATTTTCTCAAGGTTTTCTCATGAAATATGACAGAGATGCGAGGCCAAGTTTAAAACCATCCCTGTGGCCATGCTAAATACGGTCTTTATAAGAAGTTAATGTGATTTTTCTCAGTGGATTAGATCATTTTCCTGGATCCTATGGTTTGTGGACAGGAAATCTTGGAGATTATTTGGAATTGGTCATTTGTTATGGTCGTCGTCATGGTCACTCTGTCTCGGAGTGCTGGTTTGCTTGTGTAGCCTATTGGGCAATTAAATATGGAATTACACTGACGCTCAGATTTTTCACTTTAAAATGTATGCCCCCCCCCAAAAAAATGATTTCAAACTCTATGCACAATGGCTACTTTGAGCAATTTACACAGTAAAACAAAACAAAAAATTGGTAATAGAATTTTGGTAAAATCTCCCTTAGTTTTATTCTCTTACCAAACTTTGTATCTGCACAGTTCTTCTTGTAAATGTATTTTTGTAAGATTGGAAATTGTAAAAGTAGTACTTGTGCATGGTTTGTTAAACTATACTTTTGGCAAGTCGGTTAGGACATGACAAGCATGACAAGTAATTCTTCCAACAATTGTTTACAGACAGATTTCACTTATAATTCACTATCACAATTCCAGTGGGTCAGAAGTACTAATTTACATAATTTGAGTCAATTGGAGGTGTACCTGTGGATGTATTTCAAGGCCTACCTTCAAACTCAGTGCCACTTTGCTCAACATAATATGACAATGAAAAGAAATCAGCTAAGACCTCAGACCTGTCTCTTAGAGATGAACGTACTTTGGTGCGAAAAGTGAAAATCAATCCCAGAACAACAGCAAAGGACCTTGTGAAGATGCTGGAGGAAACAGGAACAAAAGTATCTATATCCACAGTAAAACAAGTACTATATCGACATAACCTGAAAGGCCGCTCAGCAAGGAAGAAGCCATTGCTCCAAAACCTCCATTAAAAAAAGCCAGACTACGGTTTGCAACTGCACATGGGGACAAAGATTGTACTTTTTGGAGAAATGTCCTCTGGTCTGATTAATCAAAAATACAACTGTTTGACCATAATGACCATCGTTATGTTTGGAGGAAAAGGGGGAGGCTTGCAAGCCAAAGAACACCCTCCCAACCATGAAGCACGAGGGTGGCAGCATCATGTTGTGGGGGTGCTTTGCTGCAGGAGGGACTGGTTCACTTCACAAAATAGATGGCATCATGAGGAAGGAAATTTATGTGGATATATTGAAGCAACATCTCAAGACATCAGTCAGGAAGTTAAAGCTTGGTTGCAAATGGTTCTTCCAAATGGACAATGACCCCAAGCATACTTCCAAAGTTGTGGCAAAATGGCTTAAAGACAACAAAGTCAAGGTATTGGAATGGCCACAAAGCCCTGACCTCAATCCTATAGAAGATTTGTGGGCAGAACTGAAAAGGCGTGTGCGAGCAAGGAGGCCTACAAACCTGACTCAGTTACACCAGTTCTGTCTGGAGGAATGGGCCAAAATTTTCCCAATTTATTTTGGGAAGCTTGTGGAAGGCTACCCGAAACATTTGACCCAAGTTAAACAATTTAAAGGCTATGCTACCAAATACTAATTGAGCGTATGTAAACTTCTGACCCACTGGGAATGTGATGAAATAAATAATTCTCTCTACTATTTTTCTGACATTTCACTTTCTTAAAATAAAGTGGTGATCCTAACTGACCTAAGATAGGGAATTTTTACTAGGATTAAATGTCAGGAATTGTGAAAAACTGAGTTTAAATGTATTTTGCTAAAGTATGTAAACTTCCGACTTCAACTGTACATTTTAAAGTGAAAAATCGGAGTCTCTGTAATTCCGTTATCATACTATGTTTATGCGTGTGCTTGGTCATGTCTGAGCCAACGCAATACCAGCTGCTCTCATAAGGTTAGATTCAATTCACAGTCTCTGTCAGGTAATTAAGTAATGCCTGCAGAGCACACCTTAATCAAAATGGCCAGAAAGGGCATGGTCCATACACCCTTCCGGCTGGCCAAGACAGCATATTGATATAAATGTTTTTTAAATGAGTACAAATACACATCAAGTAGTGTACCAAAGGTGGTTCCATGTATAACCTGATAAATGCTTTTGTCGTTTCTATCGGAAGTCACTCCCTTCCAGAAAATTATTATTTTACTGGCTTATCAGCTGTGTTATGAGACCGTTTTTTTGTTAGTGTTTGTGTCTGTTGGAAAGCACAGTAACTATAGTAACTAATTGCCTGTGTGCGTTTAGGCATGTGGGTGTACGTTATACTTTCGCCTTCTATAATTGTTGCTTATGAAGATCAGGCCATAAGTGGCAGTCGTAGGCCTCCTGACTGTCTCAGCCAGACGATGATATACTCACACAATTCATTTGCTGTTGATGTCAGTTGTGTACCCGTCCCACAGTCAAGTGGCACAGGCAGAGTGTCTGAACTCACCCGCTCAATGATGATAGCGGAATTCGTATGTCTGCTTGCTACTGTAATCCTGCAGTGTGTGAGTTCATAGCAGCAGGGGGAAGGGTATGTGTTGTAGTTTATCTCGGGGGCGGACTGACTCCTCGACAGAGAGCAGAGCAGGTGATTGGTACACAGATAAATTACCTCACTACTGGGGGAGCTGAGTGACAGACAATACCTCTTTGTACAGAGAAAGTGATGGCATTGATTCCTTCTGTCTGTCAACACTCTGCTGTTACTCTGGGTGAAATAAACTATAAACCCATTAAAGAGAACACTTTACTGGCATAAAACTTTAGTATACATAAAGCAATAAAAGCATACAAAATGCCTACATTGGTAACAAACTCTGGGCCCTCTGCTGTAGGCTACCTGTTTGGGCAATGTTTTCATGAAAAACTCTGGGGCTGTTAAAACCTACACAAAAATACAAATGTATTTGTTTCAACTTACATGAGTTGTCATTTGTTATTAACATGTTTTTCATTACCCTTCAATTAAGGTGTCGTCCTATATTGTCTGTCTCGGTTTGATTGATTCATGATGAATGAGCAGTTAGGTAGTGCGCTGTGCACACCATGGACAAACAGCTGGATGATGTCATAGTAGGTCCTTTTCTATAAGATGGGTGTTGGAGAATTTTGGAACTTATATTTAATGTAAAACAGGTAATGTAGTTTATTTGTTTATTATTATATATGTATATATTTTTTAACCTTTATTTAACTAGGCAAGTCATTTAAGAACAAATTCTTATTTACAATGACAGCCTATCTACAGGGTCAGCACCTGGACCAAATTAGGGTTAAGTGCCTTGCTCAAGGACACATCGACAGGTTTTTTTTCACCTTCTCTGCTCAGTTATTAACTTGTGTGTGTGTTGCAGCCTTTGGCCCTGAGCGTGCAGCTAGGAAGAAAAGATGGAAGACGGAAGTTCGTTCAGCAGAAAGTCATGGGCGTCTCAGTCTTTACGGGTCACCGCCAGGGAGCTCTCATTGGTCAGCACGCGAGGCAAGACCAACGCCATCGCAGAGCGCTTCTCCAAGTGAGTGAAGCACACAGCTCTACTAGATACTTCTATCTGTATGATTGTACTACCGTAGACACTTATCTTCCAAATTAATCTTACCTAAACACTCATCTATCTGTAGGGAATCTTCCATATCTCCCAGCTCTACGTACCTACTGTACCAACCACACATATCATTTTAAATACGAATCTGTTATTTACTGACTTGCATAGTTAAATAAAGGCAAAAAACATTATCTCTGGTGCTCAGCTACAGTATGTACAGTCAGTCAAGTCTGTGTCAGTGAGGAGACAAAATGAAAGAAAACCCAAAGACTTCAGGCTTAAAGGCTTTATACAAATGCTCCCATCCCAAATTCACATACTTAATGCAGGGAGAGAGGTTGAGAGGGAGGTAACAGAGATGCTAGCTGTATATTAATCCTGTTCTGCAGGTCATTGGGTTTCCCTTGTGTCCGCCAACAGAGTTTTCAGCAGAAATGGAAAGAGATCATTCTGACTGTTAATAGTTACCACTCTTTAAGAGGCTCTGTGGGCGGAAAATTCTGGTTAAAAAATCACTTCTTCATCACATTGTCATAATTGTAAGCGATATCAACCACTGACACTTGACTATCAACGTGACCTATTTCCTCATATACAGTTGAAGTCAGAAGTTTACATACACTTAGGTTGAAGTCATTAAAACTCATTTTTCAACCACTCCACAGATTTCATGTTAATAAACTATAGTTTTGGCAAGTCGGTTAGGACATTACTTTGTGCATGACACAAGTAATTCTTCCAACAATTGTTTACAGACAGATTATTTCTCTTATAATTCACTATATCACAATTCCAGTGTGTCAGAAGTTTACATACACTAAGTTGACTGTGCCTTTAAACAGCTTGGAAAATTCCAGAAAATGATGTCATGGCTTTAGAACCATCTGATAGGCTAATTTAAATCATTTGTGTCAATTGGAGTTGTACCTGTAGATGTATTTCAAAGCCTACCTTCAAACTCAGTGCCTCTTTGTTCGACATCATGGGAAAATCAAAATTAATCAGCCAAGACCTCAGAAAGAAAATTGTAGACCTCCACAAGTCTGGTTCATCCTTGGGAGCAATTTCCAAACACCTGAAGGTACCACGTTCATCTGTACAAACAATAGTACGCAAGTATAAACACCATGGGACCACGCAGCTGTCATACCACTCAGGAAGGAGACGCGTTCTGTCTCCTAGAGATAAACGTACTTTGGTGCGAAAAGTCCAAATCAATCCCAGAACAACAGCAAATGACCTTGTGAAGATGCTGGAGGAAACAGGTACAAAAGTATCTATATCCACAGTAAAACAAGTCCTATATCCACATAACCCGAAAGGCCTCTCAGCAAGGAAGAAGCCACGGCTCCAAAACCGCCATAAAAAAGACAGACTACGGTTTGCAACTGCACATGGGGACAAAGATTGTACTTTTTGGAGAAATGTCCTCTGGTCTGATGAAACAAAAATAGAACTGTTTGGCCATAATGACCATGGTTATGTTTGGAGGAAAAAGGGGGAGGCTTGCAAGCCAAAGAACACCATCCCAACCATGAAGCACGGGGGTGGCAGCATCATATTGTGGGGGTGCTTTGCTGCAGGAGGGACTGGTGCACTTCACAAAATAGATGGCATCATGAGGAAGGAGAATTATGTGGATATATTGATGCAACATCTCAGGACATCAGTCAGGAAGTTAAAGCTTGGTCGCAAATGGGTCTTCAAAATGGACAATGACCCCAAGCATACTTCCAAAGTTGTGGCAAAATGGCTTAAGTACAACAAAGTCAAGGTATTGGAGTGGCAATCACAAAGCCCTGACCTCAATCCTATAGAAAATGTGTGGGCAGAACTGAAAAAGCGTGTGGAAGCAAGGAGGCCTACAAACCTAACTCGGTTATACCAGTTCTGTCAGGAGGAATGGGCCAAAATTCACCCAACTTATTGTGTGAAGCTTGTGGAAGGCTACCTGAAACGTTTGACCCAAGTTAACAATTTAAAGGCAATGCTACCAAATACTAATTGAGTGTGTGTAAACTTCTGAACCACTGGAAATGTGATGAAGGAAATATAAGATGAAATAAATAATTCTCTCTACTATTATTCTGACATTTCACATTCTTAAAATAAAGTGGTGATCCTAACTGACCTAAGACGGAAGTAGCTGTTACCTTACCACAATCTTGATATCCAGTGAGATGAGCATAGCTAGGTCCGGAAACAACCCTTAGTGGCGCATTTCCACACAGAATTTACCCCAGTGTTTTACCACAGTGGTTTACCCAAAATACTCAGACTTTTCTTTTTCCATCTACATGGGCCATGAGTCCGGCGGAACTGCCTTGCCACTCATAAAGCTATGGCTAACTGTGACCTCTCACAAAGTAACTGTTTTGATTAAGCATAGGTTGGTGATTCTGCATAAGTTCTCACTGTCGGCCCTAACTATGGAATCACAGTTTACCTAGCATAACAGGGTGTATATATAACAAGGGTGTATTGACTAGTGTAACACTGGTGTTACAGTCAAAAAGCAGCATAGTGTCTGCAGATCCAGAGGGAACCGGATCTGTGTCAGAACTAGCCTGAAGCCTCACTAAATTAAACCCTTTTTATATTGCTTACACTTCCCTGATCTCTTCAGAACAAACATTTTCAGATATTATTGATTTAATATCAATGCAAACTTCCATTCCCAGTATAATGACGTTTGTAGTGCTTTAGTCTACTTTACTGTGTGCACTTCTCTTCTTGATCAGCAGAGGTCAGTGTTGCTCCTCTCTGTTCCATAGGTACCAGAGAGCTGCTGAGGAGTCCAATGCAGAGAAGAAGAAAGCAGTGAGTATCTCCATTCAGCTCCCCAACAGGAGGCCCACTCATGGAATTACAGGATGTGACATCATCACCTCAGACACACAGTCTGTTCAATGATACGCTTGTGAAGCTGCCCTCTTGGTCAATACCCTGACCATTTGACTCTGTCACCAGTGAACTATACACTGAAGTGTGTATGCCTGAGGTTGTGCTCTCTTCTGCTCAGGCAACTTATGTTTGACAGTGAGTAAATGGGATAAAGCACTTTGTCATTCACGTTGTAAAATGTCAGCCTTTCTTTTAGACAGCCTTTGGAAAACGTCCACCTCCCACACTCTCATTATAATCTTCACCTTGTGTCTGAGGAACACACCCAACGATTCCATCCCTGCTTCTTATTGTGATAGGCAGTTGGTCAGCCCCATAATCCTGACTCAGCCAACTAATCCAAAAGTAATTCCCTCTGTTGGGATAGTTTCCTTTGTCTGTTGGAATAGTTGTCTTCTCTGTTGGGATATTTGTCTTCTCTGTTGGGATATTTGTCTTCTCGGTTGGGATATTTGTCTTATCGGTTGGGATATTTGTCTTCTCGGTTGGGATATTTGTCTTCTCGGTTGGGTAGTTGTATTTGTCTGTTGAAGTGCTGGAGAAGTGGACAAGGGAATAGGGAATAAGTGATCGGCCGACGTCATGCAGGAGTACAAGGTAACTACCTTCCATTTCCAATGGCTCATCGATTGGGAATGTATTCTGAACATTGGGTACCTAGCTGCCAGTGAATCTGGACCTAGATTGTAGCACAGGAGTTGCCCTGCGTGATGTGACATTGTGGAATTCTGGAGAGGCTCAAGTAGTTGTAGACTAACATTGTTTACACACAAGGTCCTTTCTTAAGGTCATTCAGAGCGAAGACAAGACGCACACACTGGTCTTATTGTGTGTGGTGCATGCTGTTCCTCCAGTCTTCCTGTTTGTGCTGAGTTACACATCATTGTGCTGACTAGACCTGTTTATGTGCGTGGACCCACAGGCAGGCAGCCCTAGTCCTGATCGGTAGGCTGTAAATTTGGATCATAGAAGGAGGAAAAGAGTTCTCAGCTTAAGGAGACGCAGTCCTCTGTGTTGCGGTATGAGCATTGGGGTCAGGAGTTTTAACTAGAGTTTTTTTTTTTTTTTTTTTTTTTTTTTTTTTTTTAAGATATAGTTCGGTCCCTGAGTTTTTCCTGGTCAGGTTAACCAGCAGCAGTGTCGTAATGAAGGATTACATGGGAATGACACAATGATTACATGGTGGTCCACAAATAAGCTGTAAGGAGTCTCCTGCAGTCTTCTTAACATTATGTTGATTCTGTGGAATCTACACTGAACAAAAATATAAACACAACATAATAAGATCAAAATATAAGATCCCAGAAATATTCCATACGCACAACATTTGTTTACATCCCTGTTAGTGAGCATTTCTCCTTTGCCAAGATAATCCATCCACCAGACAGGTGTGGCATATCAAGAAGCTGATTAAACAGAATGATCATTACACAGGTGCACCTTGTGCTGGGGACAATAAAAGGCCACTCTAAAATGTGCAGTTTTGACTGCAAGAATGACCATCAGAGCTGTTGGCATGCTGACTGCAGGAATGACCATCAGAGCTGTTGCCAGAGAATGTAATGTTCATTTATATATCATAATCCACCTCCAACGTTGTTTTAGAGAATTTGGCAGTACTTCCAACCGGCCTCACAACCACAGATCTGGAGTAAGACAACATTGCACAGACCACAATCAACAACCTGATCAACTCAACTCGAAGGAGAAGTGTTGCACTGCATGAGGCAAATGGTGATGAACAGATGCATAACTGTATTCCCAGTCATGTGAAATCCATATATTAGGGCCTAATGAATGTATTTAAATTAACTGATTTCATTAAATGAACTGTAGCACAGTAAAATCTTTGAAATTGGTGCATGTTGCGTCTTTATATTTTTGTTCAGTATAATTCCCCCTTCAACTGTGACCATTATCAGTAATGGTTCTGTATGTAATTACAGGTATCATTATTCCTACTTAATCACATCTATTATGTTCTCTAACCGCACATTTTTTTAATGATTGTTTTATAGGGGAATGAATGTGCCACTCCTTAAATTTCAACATCTGGTCCTCACTTCTACTGCTGCTGAGTCAGGCAGATTGAATCACAGTTAGGGTTCTGACCAGGAAGTAAGTGTGTGTGTTCTCGTTCAGTGGTAATGGCTGAGATGTCTCAATACGTTAAACAGGACATCATGTGTTGTAGGACAAAGGGTAAAATGGGAGGAGCAATGACATTGATGATTTGACTCCTTACTTCTAATGATCCAGTTCTCAAGGGAAATAAATAACCTATAAGGAGAAAAGTTTGGTTTTGTACAACCAACACGATGTGGAGGTTTTAAATGTCATGATATGATTGGTCATCACAGATCTCAACACTGACAGCATGAGGTTCTGAAACATGACACGTTAAATGTTAGGTGATAACATGACTTCAGTGCATGGGTATAGCTCTGACATTGGCTCACACAACAACGGAATACCTGAAACTTCAGCCATGTGTCTGTGCTTGATTCACACACACACAAATTACCACATATTTGCAATATTTATTTGGGGATAAACTTTGAAAAGTGAAAACTAAAGTTAAGATCCCCAACCTCAGTCAGCGAAGAGTTAAACATTTCCCAAATGTATCATTTCCTGCTTTCTGGTTTCCTGGGATATTTTTTTTTCTCCAAGCCTCAAACTCTCTCTCTCTTTCTCCTGGTCTTGATGGGGGGTGGGCTGGTTCTTACAGAGTTTTTCTAACTGCTAACATCTGGGAGAGCTTGATCACCCTTACTCAGCACAGAGACCAGAGGGAAGAACGGCAGACTGATTCCAGCTACAAGACTCTCTCCCTGCCTGCAACCTAGCCTCGCCTCGCTCTCACAGGTTTCACCACTTCTTTTAAAAAAAACTAAACAGGGAACAAACTTTTCATTTTCTGTTGCTCCTTTTTCCATAGAGAGTGAGTGTGTGTCCTACTGTCTTTGTGTGTTTTTGTCAGCTTTGGGTTTCTCTTCCTTTCTCTTTGTTCATTCCTCCCATATTCTGCGCTCCTCCTTTTCCATGTGTGTTTCCATCTCGTTTCTGTCACATCTTTTGTTGGTGAAAGATGACTCGAGATGCAGGCTAGGTTTGTCTGAGTTGCTGCTTGGTTGTGGTGTGGTCAATGTGATGACAGTATGAAGTCTTGTCAGATTTCTATAGTTTGCATGGACGTCCACTGCTATATGGTTGACCACCTTATTATCACGTTGAAGGGAAAAGTCAGGTTAGTTCTTTGTTAGGGCGTTGTGAATGTTATCTACTGCTTGGTGCTTGTCTTATGGATGCCATTTTACCAATTAGATTACATATTGTTACTCTTCTTCATGGGTGTGATTAGATCGTTTGTACTGAGTTGAGGTCTGTTTACCATAGCCCAGTGTGGTTCCTTTAAAGGAATGTTGATTAGGGCGGCAGGTAGCCTAGCGGTTAGAGCGTTGGGCCAGTAACCAAAAGGTCGCTGGTTCGAATACCCGAGCCGACAAGGTGAAAAAAAACCTGTTCGATGTGTCCTTGAGCAAGGCATTTAACCCTAATTTGCTCCAGGGGCTGACCCTGTAGGGAGGCCGTCATTGTAAATAAGAATTTGTTCTTAACTGACTTGTGTAGTTAAAGGTGAAATACTAATAAATTGAGTTCCCCATGTAAACTAAGTTTATTAGTTGACTCTGTTCTTCTTTCAAAGGGCCATATTGTTTAATATACCTTTCAGAACTTCCCCATAATAAACAGACCTCTTACAAGCGGCCGTTCATTTCCATATCCTCTAATGAAGATCATTCATTGACATCACATAGTGGAGTATTGTTGTCGCATAGTAGTTCAGCTTGCTGCTCGGCGTAGGTTATGAGTTGAGAGCTTAATGGATGGTTGGGCCTAGCCTAGCTGAGCAGAGAACACTTTGTGTATTTTCAGCAAAAGGTGCAGTAGGTTGCCACAGAATGCAATATGGTTGTTCAGTCCTACTGTCTCCATCTTGAGCCAAGACACTCTGCTGCTGTGGAGTGTGCAGCAGCTGATGGTTGACTGCTCTGACTTCAGCTACCAGCCAGCTACTCTTACAACAACTCCTCTCTCGTGGCTGGTCGAACAGCTGTTCATCTAATCTCTCTTTCCTTCCACGTCAGTAACTACCGCTGTCCACAGTCTTTTCCCACTGTGGCCTCGGGAAGAAAACTCTGGAAGAGTTATGAGCTTGAGACTTTGCTCGTTTTATTTCCTGTTTAATTTGGTTGCTGTCTGGGTGCTTGAATTTGGATTATATAATACTGGACATGATTGACTAGTAGATGTAGAATGTTGGAAGCAACTGGTGATTAATATTTTGTTGGTAATGGTTTCGTTCCACACAGTTGAAAAATGAAACGCCAACTATTTATTTATTTATTAATGCTAACTGTTTTGGTATTCTTACAGTTTCTCATACAAGACTAATCTCACACACAATTATCTCGGTACAGTTTTCATGTTGGTTAACTTTTCGGTCAATATTACCTTTTTCAGAACAGTAACTTCAAGACATTCTTCCAATTGACCATTCTCTAATCTTCTCTTGTCTTCCTGTCAGTCGGTGGAGAGACTGCCTCCCACTGTGCGTTCAGGGAACCTGAGTGTTCTGAAGAAGCGCTGGGAGCAGCCAGGACCTCGCCAAGACAAACACGCCCCGCTACCCGCCGGCCCACCCCGCGCCCGCCTTATCCCCCCAGCCGTACCCAAACCAGTGCCCCCGACCGAGCACCGACCTCCAGCCAAATCCCCGGGATCCCTGGGCACTCAGGGTGGTCAAGACACAGCCGCCAGCCGCTTCCAGTATCCCCTAGCAGCAGCAGCAGCTATAGCCGAGCGAGGACCAAAGAGAGGGATGGAGAGAAAAGAGCAGCTGCCAAGCGAGGGAGAGGAGGAGGAGGAGGAAGGGCTGATGCAGGTGGAAGACAAGGTGGTGCCACCCAGCCCCTGCAGCCCCATTGAGAAACCCAGCGTGCCTCTCAACAGCCTGAAGATGATGTTTGAGAAGGGAGAGGGCGCCAAGGGAAGGGTAAGACTGATACAGACTCACACATACATTTTACTCTAAAACGTTCTAATTTAGACAGACACACACACTGGATATGTATCCCTCTACAAAAGGGGTTCCCAAACTGTGGGGCGTTTCCCCTAGGTGGGGGTCAGTCATCTGAATGTGTGTGATTGGTTAGCCCCCCCATATCCAGCTGGGATGCAGCTGAAATCCTGGTCTGTTGCACAGCCAGACAGTTTCCTGGTGCCTTCCTTTGAGTGTAGTCATGTTAGCAGTCACATGCCTTGGAACCTGATACATTCGTGCCTTTCAAAAAGCCCTGTCTGACTTCATAAGGCACCCCAAGGACCACTGTCTGTCTGAGTCACTCAGACCCACACACACACATAGAGAAAACTTGAGAAGTGAAATACTTTGCGCCAGACACTGAGGGAAGGTCTCCTGTGGCTCCTCAGATATTAGCAGAGATAAGTCAGTCATTAGGGTCCATATTAATGACCCGGACCTCTGTCCCATTACTGCTTAACTAACTCAACCCTTCAGTCACACTCTTTCTGTCCCCTCAAAAAGTTTCTATAACTCAATTATCCACACTGGCCATCTGTCCTGTCCCTTATCCGCTCCTAAACAACCCCCTCTTTAGTGTACACTCACACACACACACACACACGCGCCATAATAGCCCAGGGTCAAGAATGTACCCGCATTCCTCCTTGTCTTTCTCTTCAAAGACTCACCATTTGAATGTTCCCTCCCTCTGTGTCCTGTCATGCTCCTTCACTAGGTATTCACCCCTCATGGCCCCCACCCCACCTCTTCTCTAGGTATTCACCCCTCATAGCCCCGACCCCAACTCTTCTCTAGGTATTCACCCCTCATGGCCCCCACCCCACCTCTTCTCTAGGTATTCACCCCTCATAGCCCCGACCCCAACTCTTCTCTAGGTATTCACCTCTCATGGCCCCCACCCCACCTCTTCTCTAGGTATTCACCCCTCATAGCCCCGACCCCAACTCTTCTCTAGGTATTCACCCCTCATGGCCCCCACCCCACCTCTTCTCTAGGTATTCACCCCTCATGGCCCCCACCCCACCTCTTCTCTAGGTATTCATCCCTCATGGCCCCCACCCCACCTCTTCTCTCAGCATCACACAAGATTGCACTTCTGCTTCTCCTCTTTTTCAGTTTCCTCAGGTTTCTCGTCTAATAACAGTTTGTATATTCCTGGTGGTCTGGTGTAGGCTACCCTAGCTTAGCCAGCTTTGCCACCACGACTTGGTGTTCATCTCTTTGTTAAGTGTGTTCATGATGACCACTTGCAATACTTAGTTCTACATGTTGGAAATTCCCCCAGTGTCTCCTCAGGGAGTCTGGTCTGAGAACAGTGGTAGTGTTGTAGCCTTTGTCCTCTCAGCCAGTCAGTCAGACGAGGCCTGCCACAATGGCCATGCTTCTGGACTGAATTTCCTGCCAGGGGTTTTAAGAGGGGAGTGACAGTAGGAGGTCAACCTTGATTCGTCTTGGTCTGAGTGCTGTGCTCACTACTCTGTGTTTCCTCTACACATACGCACAAAAGCCTTTATCGCTACGCCAGTGCATTTCAGCTAACTACACCCAGCTGACCAGAGCTTTGCTCAGTGCCTGCTCTGTGCTGATACCGTCTTACAGCAGTGATGATGTCATGGGAGTGGTATGCACACGGTCACTGGAGGCCTACAAACCCTGCTCCTACAGAACACAAACTCCTTTCTCTCTCTCTCTCTCTCTCTCTCTCTCCAATCAAAAAATCGCAGTACGTTCTCTCGCTCTCTCCTTCCCTCTCTCCTTAGTTCTACGCCTCTTTAGTTCTCTTTTACTCTCTGTATTCCACCCTTTCTCTTTGTCTCTACTGTTTTTCCATCAGCCCTCGGTTAGAACTGTATGAGCTGTAATGGGTCCTGGGCATAAAAGGTTAAGATGGGGCTGATAAGGCTCTGTTTCACTACCTGGCT
Organism: Thymallus thymallus; assembly: GCA_023634145.1. Taxonomy (NCBI): domain Eukaryota; kingdom Metazoa; phylum Chordata; class Actinopteri; order Salmoniformes; family Salmonidae; genus Thymallus; species Thymallus thymallus. The sequence continues at coordinate 35,957,288 of CM042409.1, read as the reverse complement.
GTCACCCAAATAAACTACAGCCTGTACTGCCTGCCACTGGCATTAGCCTTATCTCTACAACCACAATATTCAAAACATAGCTTGGTGTTTTCTTTGCATAGTTTATGTATGATTCTAGTTACCATAGTTACCTAGTTTAGACCCAGAACATTTGGACATGCAAATAACAGTTTGAGATTACAGCACGTTGTAAAGGTAGGAGTTTTAGCCTGTTTGATAAGTTGTGTAGATGACATGCTTGTCCTCTCTTAAAAATGAGTCATGCCTCTTTGCTTGGTTGTTGTTTTGGTCTATTTAGCCCAACATTTAGCTCTTGCCACATAGTTTGATTTGCAGTGGAATGAGTTGGTCCTGTCTCAACCTGTCCTCCTCAGTAAACTATAGGCCTTGTCACAGTCCTCTGCTTTAACATAACATAACATCACACTCCACTCTGTGCTCTTGCAAAACATTTGTATGAGCAATTCTTTGAGTGAACTAGGAAATGACTTTTCAATACATAACATTATGGCCAACTTGTAGCTTCAATCCACAAGTACAATGTAAAAAGTTGACTTGACTTGACTATGGCTGACTCCAGAAGGCCATAAACCAGATCCCTCCTCCACTCATCTGTATCCAGGATTACTGCTTAAGCCTGACCATCTGGTTTACACATCAGTGTACTGTAATAAACACCTACACACACACACACACGCTAGTGTTGGTTAATTCTGTCGAGTCTAAGATGGGGGGGGCGGGGTCTAAGTTGACATATGGAATTGTTTTAAAATGGTCATACTATGGATCTTTTAGCTATTTGATTTTGAATTGTAGGACCTCTTTAGGTATCAAAACAATGAGATAATATTTGATAAAATATTGATTTTGGCCTTACTAAAGCCCATAGAAACACATTGAATAACACTCATAAACGGCAAAAAGGAAAGTAAAAAAATTAATCATAAGAAGGAGTGTCTAGGAGATAATAAAAAATAAAAAAAACTAGATAGATAGATAGATAGATAGATAGATAGATAGATAGATAGATAGATAGATAGATAGATAGATAGATAGATAGATAGATAGATAGATAGATAGATAGATAGATAGATAGATAGATAGATAGATAGATAGATAGATAGATAGATAGATAGATAGATTGGGGATGATCAGTGAAATATACCTGCTGGAGCGCATGCTATGGGTGGGTGTTGCTATGGTGACCAGCGAGCTGAGATAAGGCGGTATATACCTAGCAAAGACTTATAGATGACCTGGAGCCAGTGTGTTTGTCGACGAATATGTAGTGAGGGCCAGCCAACAAGAGCATACAGGTTGCAGTGGTGGGTAGTATATGGGGCTTTGGGAACAAAAAGGATGGCGCTGTGATATATTACATCCAATTTGCTGAGTAGAGTATTGGAGGCTATTTTGTAAATGACATCGCCGAAGTCAAGGATCGGTAGGATAGTCAGTTTTACAAGGGCATGTTTGGCAGCATGAGTGAAGGAGGCTTTGTTGCGAAATAGGAAGCCCATTCTAGATTAAAGTCTGGAAGGAGAGTTTACAGTCTAACCAGACGCATTGTGTGTGTGTGTGTGTGTGTGCGTGCGGTTCGATTCCAGGCTGTATTACATAGTCTCATAGGGCGGCGCCCAGCGTCGTCAGAGTTTGGCCAGGGTAGGCTGTCATTGTAAATAAATGTGTATTGGTGAGTAAAGTGGCTGTGTCATGGTGGAGTTGGTGGGGGGGACAGACAGTCCTGTCTGACAATGGCTCTGTCTCTTGAGCTTATTAGGGGATTAACACTGTGTACATGTGTCCGCACGCGAATGTGTATATACAGTATTGCAGGGTTCCCCAACTGGCAGGCCGCGGGGCTGAATTTGTCCCGCAGGTGATTCTATTTGGCCCCCCAAGTTTTCTGAGCAGCTGTTTATTTTTTTTTATTTTTTTGTTGATGGACTGTAAAAACACCAGCGAATCAGCTTGATTTTAAATTTTGGAAATGTGTTCCAAAGTATCCCCACGCATAATAGAGATACAGTATATGTGATCCTATACGAATGTAAGCAGGGTTTGAAATTATTACGTTTTTAGTCAAATATATCTGTTTAGGCTTCTTGTTGTCAATTTGTAGTCTAAAAATAAATACATTTTAAAAAAATTCTGCTTTCCAGTAAATTCACCGTCTTGTTCAAGTTGTAAATGTTTCAGCAACGTGAGACAATTGAGCTTCTTCCTTACTGTTATGAGTCTCTCTGGGCAAATGACATTAATCACTGATGTGAATGCTTGTTATTTGATTAGGTCTAGAGCAAGGTGTGGGGGGAAATGGCACATGCCCCAATGGGTGTGTGTGTTTGTACCAGTGTGAATAGGGGTTTGTTTAAGCAACCATCAATGGCTCATTGTAATGTAAAGGATATGAAGGAACTGGTTTTGATGTCGATGGGTCAAACCATTGTGAGGGGGTGGAGGGGGGAAGTTGTGATGAGTTGTGGGGGTGGTCAAACGTGACCAATGACTGGGTTGTCTGAGAGTGTAGAGATGGATAAAAAAAAAAAAAAACATTCAGAGGCTTTACTAACTACTAAGGCATAGAGAGACCGGTGTAGAGAAAGCAAGAGGAGACTGTGGTTGTTGGGGTGAAGGTGAGGACATCGGACAGTCCTGTCTGAGGTTGTGTAATAACCTGAACCCTGACCCCTATGTTATCATCCAGGTGAGGACGGGACTACACAGCAGCTCCTCCGAGGACATGGACCAGAGACTAGGAGGTAATGGGCACGGGCGCACACACACACACACACACACACACACATTTGCACTAGACCCATACAGTTGAATCCCATGCAGAGAGGTGCCCACTGCAGTTATAATAGCCATGAAGGTTACCGATGGGAACACAATGTGTGCATTCACGGGTGCATGATCACGTCTGTGCTTGAACTGAGGCAGATCAGTGTGTCTATTCATAGTGAGGACACTGCTTCATATAAAAAGACCAGCTTTATTTACTAAAGTCAAACTTTTGTCAGCTTTTATATAGCGTTTCCCATGTTTTTTTTTCATAGTAGCTAATGTAGGCCAGTGGTTTTTTAAATATTTTAAAAAAACCACTGGCCTACAGAGCTAGGTGGGGGACCAGGAGCAAGAAACCTCATAGTGTGTGTGTGTGTGTGTGATTTTTTTTGCAGTGTTATCCCCTGAAAGAGTACTGGAGACCACTTCCCTGAAGGAAAGAATGGCCAAGTACCAGTCAGCCGTTTCCAAAAAGGGCCCACTAGCACCCACTGTGAGTTGGTGTTTATTATACCCATTTAGTACAGAAGATGTGGTATATTACCTGTAACAAATGTACGGCAATGTTTTATATGACCCCCTTTTAAAACAGCCTTATTTACCACTTTGACGTTTTAAACATATCACTGGGTGACTGGCAAATTGGAAGGGGTTCGATTTCAAATTAGGGGGGTGTTAAACAATGTTAATGAATTTACCTGCAGAAAGCAGATAGTGGGATTTTGGTCTGTTGTTGTTAAAACCCCCCTCACATTGTTTAGCCTCCTTTAAACCCCCCTCTCCTCACATTGTTTAGCCTCCTTTAAACCCCCCTCTCCTCACATTGTTTAGCCTCCTTTAAACCCCCCTCTCCTCACATTGTTTAGCCTCCTTTGTTTAGGAGAAGCTAGGGACTAATCACCAGACCTAAAAATATTTTTTTTTAGAAAGAAGTGATCCTCTACTCTTGTTTAATAGTCCAGAAGTTTTGGTCTCACCACATCCAAGGCTAATGTAAGGATAGTGTAAATGGAAAAGTTGGCATGTCAAAGAAAGACAGATCTTACTTCACATATTTTGTTAAAATAGCATTAGTTTGACATTTCATGTCTCTCTTGTCACTCTTCTTTTACCGATCAACATCTCTGTTCGTCTGCAGGCCAGTCAGTCAGAGGGAGAAGACGGCAGCCTCAAGGAGAATGTGCCCCCTAGTGGTGTGGCTGTGGTCAGTACCTACGTGCATGTCGGTGTGTGTGCACACGTGCGTGCATGTGGTTTTGAGGTGTGTACGTGAGCGAGAGAGTGACTGAGGGAACATACAGTGTGAGATAAATGATACACTGTGTGTGAGGATTAGTTAATTGGATATGGGAGCAGCGTTTAAACCGATACAAACTGTAAACCAATGAAAGCTGATATGCTGTAAGTAAATAAACTCCTACAAATCTCCTAAAAAAACAGCTTTTTTTTATGAATACACATACACAGTGGCAGTAAACTCTTTCATATTTTGTTTTTTATGTACAATTGTAAATGGGTGAACAAGCTATGTACAGTATATTTGATTGCTAACAATGTTTTCTCTCTCTCTTTCTCTCTGAGCCAGGCTTTAGAGTCCTACAGCAGAAAAGTTGCTGTAGCAGAGACCAATGGTGAGTCAGCTTTCATTTCCCTATCTCCCATGATGTCATCCCCACAGCTCTCGGCTGGGGGTGCTGGGGACAGCACCGCACCCAGCTGGTCTTGCCTCTGAATGATCCTCTAATCTAGGTTAAAGGGCAGAGAGGGGTGTTGCCCCGACTGGTTCATTACCCTGAGTTACAGCTCTGTGTCTAGGTGTCTCGCTCATCTCAAGATTTTCTAGTGAAAAGCCTGGCTTCCTTTTTTTTTTAATTATATTGTTCTGCTCAACTGTGACACTGACTTCCTCTGGAGCCAAGATGGAGTCCCTGTAGTCTCACTGGTATGTTGTGTGTTTGGTCTGTTTCAGGTGATGGCATGGACACACCTACCTCTAAAGATAGTACCTCTTCTCCATCCTCAGCCCACAGTGACCCGCCCAAGGCAGCCAGGGTGAGTCCCCTCCATACCCTCTATCACAATGACACGAACAACATGTATTAAATCAAGGAAATCAATAGGGCCGCTATATAATCTCTGACAATAAGACGTGTTACTGACAACCACAATGCAGTGTATGAAAGGTCAATTCTTAGTGTCTGTGTGTAGAAGTTCTGCCTGCCTGTGAGGGAGACGTGCATTGCATGCCTGAAGACGGTGTACCCGTTGGAGAGGCTGGTGGCCAACACCCAGATCTTCCACACCTCCTGCTTCCGCTGTCTCCACTGCAACACCAAGCTCAGGTATTAGGGACACTTACTCACCATGGGACACTCCAAATAACATTATATAATAACATTATACAAATGTCACATTCGAAAACATTTAGAAACCATGGGAGAAAGAACAAAGAACATGCAAAAACAGTATTGTGCATCATAATACAGTATCTTTACCAAATACCAGTTTTTATTGAATTTATCACGAGCCGAATCGATTGGAGGAACGTTAGCTTTTGAATGTACATTTGTAGGAAATGTCAAGTAAATCCAGTCAAGTAAATCCAGTACCGCTTTCATTAACCGGTGTCTTGTCTGCATGTATCTAAAGTATGTTTTTGTGGTTCTTTGCTGCCCTCTGCTGTTAAGTCTGGGAAACTACGCCTCTCTTCACGGTAATGTCTACTGCAAGCCCCACTTCAGCCAGCTGTTCAAGGCTAAAGGCAACTACGACGAAGGCTTCGGCCACCGGCCCCACAAGGAGCTGTGGACGCCCCGCGCCGAGGGAGAGGAGGAGGAGGAAGAAGGAGTAGACCGGGAGGTGGAGAAGAGGCCAAAGGAGCAGGCTGAAAGAGGGGTGGCGGTGTCCTGTCCAGTCTCCTCAGCCAAGCAGCCCAGCCCCACGGTGGAGGAGTCTCCCCTGGCCAAGGTGACGGACCTGACTGCCTCTCTGGAGATACGCAGCCACACCACCTCCACTGAGAAACTCTCCAGCGCCGAGAAAATACCAGAGGCCCGCAAGCTGAGGGTTGCCTGGCCACCTCCTGCTGACAGCGATGCTGGGACCTCTCCAATTCTGGAGACTGGTGGTGGTGTGGGCCGGCCCTGGAGGGCCAAGTGGCCCCCGGAGGGCGAGGTGTTATCGTCCCCCCTGAGCAACGACAGGTCCGAGCTGAAGAGCCTGAGGAGGAGCTCGTCTCTGAAGGAGCGAAGTCGGCCCTTTACTGTGGCCCCCAGCCTCACCACCACCAATGCCCTCGGGCCCCGGGAGCCCCGCCGGCCCCTCAAATCCCTGCTGGAAAGGAGGGGGTCACTGGAGGACAGCCGCTCCATGCCTAGAGAACCAGAACCCCAACCCCAGAGGGGGAGAGAACCAGAACCCCAACCCCAGAGGAGGAGAGAGGAACCCCAACCCCAGAGGGGGAGAGAGGAACCCCAGACCCAGAGGAGGAGAGAGGAGGAGGAAAAAAAGGAGCGCAAGCCCGCCCCGCCCAGCGGTAGTGCGGTGAATGGAGAGACCAGCTCCGAGGAGGAGGTGGAGATTCTGCCGGTGGCGCAGGAGGAGAAAAGAGAAGAGCTGATGGAGAGAGGAAAAGAAGAGGAGGAGGCTTCTCTGAAATGCCAAAGCGCCTCTCTGGATATCCCAGCGTCTCCCTCTCCGCCCCCGCAGCCCAAACACAACCGCAGCTCCCAGGACGTGGGCTTCTGGGAGGGAGAGGAGGAGGGGGGCGAGGGGGAGCAGCTCACCGTAGAGGAGATGATCAAGAGGAACCGCTACTATGAGGATGAGGAGGAGGAAGATGATGTCTGAACAGACACTCCACTCTGAATCAGGCTGGATTTAGATTGGATACACACACCAACACATTCTGTCCCTAGTACTCCCCCGTCCACTATATATAACCCAGGGAGTTTTCAAAAGTGCAGGGATAAAACCATGGGGACCCACTTGTTGAATTTTTTTCTATGTTTGGGTGCAATCTGTGATAATTTTTGATTGTTTGTTTCATTCGCACTAGAAAAGTTAGCAATAAATCAGTCTTACTACACTACATAAAATAGCCAGATTATTTTGTTTTCTGAGGAAGTGGTAGATTGTAGCCAATTTAGATTGGAAGCATTGAGTACTGTTTTCCATGTTGTTTTTAAAGCTGGAAAGGCTGGTCTGTGTCTTTTTAAAACTGGAAGTGAATATAGGAAAGATTACATTGTATTACGTCGGCTATATCATTCTCTAAACTGGAAATTATTATTATCTTTGGTCAACATTTTTTCTTTCTTGTTGATGAAGAAAGACAAAGGACTTTTTGACAGGAAAGCCTGTCAAATAAATATGGAAATAATGAAATAAATATAGATATTTGTATTTTGCAAATCAGATGCTTATATAGCCTTTGCTTCATAGGTACTTAAGTGGCCTAGTCCATACAACTGCCAGATGGATAATAGGAGCTGTTTTAAAATGATCTTGTGATAGAATGTGGTAAACCAACAGTGTACTTTCTGTGATTAGTTTTTGGGTCCTGTACCTTCCTGGATTTATGTTTTTAGTTGTTCTTTGACACAGTGCCTGTTTTTAATTGTTTTAAAAGCATCCTCATGTTTTATACCTTACTTTAAGGAGGACCAAACATTTTTCGTATCTTGGAATTTTAAGTCTCGAAGTATGTTTGTTTGAAATAAATAATAAATGGTCTATCATTGATACGTCTGTTGTCTTGTTTCAGTACATTAACTAAGGCCGTGATTCAATACGATCACCCTTATAGACGGTGCTGCTTTTAAAGGCCCAATGCAGTCAAAAACTAGATTTTCCTGTGCTCTATATATACACTCACCGGCCACTTCATTAGGTACATTCAACTGCTCGTTAACGCAAATATCTAATCAGCAAATCACGTGGCAGCAACTCAATGCATTTAGGCATGTAGACATGGTCAAGAAGATCTGCTGAAGTTCAAACCAAGCATCAGAACGGGGAAAGAAAGGTGATTTAACTGACTTTGCACGGGCCCACCAAAATTGGACAATAGAAGATTGGAAAAACGTTGCCTGGTCTGATTAGTCCCGATTTCTGCTGCGACATTCAGATGGTCTGGTCAGAATTTGGCTGGTGGTGGTGGTGGTGGTGGTGTAATGGGGGATATTTTCATGGCACACTTTGGGCCCCTTAGTACCAATTGAGCATAGTTTAAACGCCACAGCCTACCTGAGTATTGATGGTGACCATGTCCATCCCTTTATGACCACAGTGTACCCATCTTCTAATGGCTACTTCCAGCAGGATAATGCACCGTCACAAAGCTCACATCTCAAACTGGTTTCTTGAACATGACAATGAGTTCACTGTACTCAAATGGCCTCCACAGTCACCAGATCTCAATCCAGTAGAGCACCTTTGGGATGTGGTGGAACGGGAGATTCGCATCATGGATGTGCAGCCAACAAATCTGCAGCAACTGTGTGATGCTATAATGTCAATATGGACTGAAATCTCTGAGGAATGTTTCTAGCACCTTGTTGAATCTATGCCACAAAGAATTAAGGCAGTTCTAAAGGCAAAAGGGGGTCCAACCCAGTACTAGGAAGGTGTACCTAATGAAGTGTGTATTTCCATATTGAGGTTGGAATAATATAGTGAACATTATGCTTTTTCAGTGTAAGAGCTGCTTGAAATTTCAGCCTGTTTTGGTGGGATGGAGTTTTGGCCTGCCTATCCACTCAGACCACTCTGACAGTCCTAGCAGAATCCTTGCTTGAGAAATTGCTCTTTGCTAAGAAGCAAAGTTCATTTTTGACAATTTTTATTGAAAACAATCATAGTAAGGATGTAACACTGTCCGGATTGAATCCCAGGCTTAATTAGCCGAATTACATGTTATGAATACCCTAGCCATGAATACCTCATGGAGTGAAAATAAAAACCACACAAAGCGGGCTGTTGTATAGGAACCCCAAACCCAGAGGAGGAGAGAGGAGGAGGAAAAAAAGGAGCGCAAGCCCGCCCCGCCCAGCGGTAGTGCGGTGAATGGAGAGACCAGCTCCGAGGAGGAGGTGGAGATTCTGCCGGTGGCGCAGGAGGAGAAAAGAGAAGAGCTGATGGAGAGAGGAAAAGAAGAGGAGGAGGCTTCTCTGAAATGCCAAAGCGCCTCTCTGGATATCCCAGCGTCTCCCTCTCCGCCCCCGCAGCCCAAACACAACCGCAGCTCCCAGGACGTGGGCTTCTGGGAGGGAGAGGAGGAGGGGGGCGAGGGGGAGCAGCTCACCGTAGAGGAGATGATCAAGAGGAACCGCTACTATGAGGATGAGGAGGAGGAAGACGATGTCTGAACAGACACTCCACTCTGAATCAGGCTGGATTTAGATTGGATACACACACCAACACATTCTGTCCCTAGTACTCCCCCGTCCACTATATATAACCCAGGGAGTTTTCAAAAGTGCAGGGATAAAACCATGGGGACCCACTTGTTGAATTTTTTTCTATGTTTGGGTGCAATCTGTGATAATTTTTGATTGTTTGTTTCATTCGCACTAGAAAAGTTAGCAATAAATCAGTCTTACTACACTACATAAAATAGCCAGATTATTTTGTTTTCTGAGGAAGTGGTAGATTGTAGCCAATTTAGATTGGAAGCATTGAGTACTGTTTTCCATGTTGTTTTTAAAGCTGGAAAGGCTGGTCTGTGTCTTTTTAAAACTGGAAGTGAATATAGGAAAGATTACATTGTATTACGTCGGCTATATCATTCTCTAAACTGGAAATTATTATTATCTTTGGTCAACATTTTTTCTTTCTTGTTGATGAAGAAAGACGAAGGACTTTTTGACAGGAAAGCCTGTCAAATAAATATGGAAATAATGAAATAAATATAGATATTTGTATTTTGCAAATCAGATGCTTATATAGCCTTTGCTTCATAGGTACTTAAGTGGCCTAGTCCATACAACTGCCAGATGGATAATAGGAGCTGTTTTAAAATGATCTTGTGATAGAATGTGGTAAACCAACAGTGTACTTTCTGTGATTAGTTTTTGGGTCCTGTACCTTCCTGGATTTATGTTTTTAGTTGTTCTTTGACACAGTGCCTGTTTTTAATTGTTTTAAAAGCATCCTCATGTTTTATACCTTACTTTAAGGAGGACCAAACATTTTTCGTATCTTGGAATTTTAAGTCTCGAAGTATGTTTGTTTGAAATAAATAATAAATGGTCTATCATTGATACGTCTGTTGTCTTGTTTCAGTACATTAACTAAGGCCGTGATTCAATACGATCACCCTTATAGACGGTGCTGCTTTTAAAGGCCCAATGCAGTCAAAAACTAGATTTTCCTGTGCTCTATATATACACTCACCGGCCACTTCATTAGGTACATTCAACTGCTCGTTAACGCAAATATCTAATCAGCAAATCACGTGGCAGCAACTCAATGCATTTAGGCATGTAGACATGGTCAAGAAGATCTGCTGAAGTTCAAACCAAGCATCAGAACGGGGAAAGAAAGGTGATTTAACTGACTTTGCACGGGCCCACCAAAATTGGACAATAGAAGATTGGAAAAACGTTGCCTGGTCTGATTAGTCCCGATTTCTGCTGCGACATTCAGATGGTCTGGTCAGAATTTGGCTGGTGGTGGTGGTGGTGGTGGTGTAATGGGGGATATTTTCATGGCACACTTTGGGCCCCTTAGTACCAATTGAGCATAGTTTAAACGCCACAGCCTACCTGAGTATTGATGGTGACCATGTCCATCCCTTTATGACCACAGTGTACCCATCTTCTAATGGCTACTTCCAGCAGGATAATGCACCGTCACAAAGCTCACATCTCAAACTGGTTTCTTGAACATGACAATGAGTTCACTGTACTCAAATGGCCTCCACAGTCACCAGATCTCAATCCAGTAGAGCACCTTTGGGATGTGGTGGAACGGGAGATTCGCATCATGGATGTGCAGCCAACAAATCTGCAGCAACTGTGTGATGCTATAATGTCAATATGGACTGAAATCTCTGAGGAATGTTTCTAGCACCTTGTTGAATCTATGCCACAAAGAATTAAGGCAGTTCTAAAGGCAAAAGGGGGTCCAACCCAGTACTAGGAAGGTGTACCTAATGAAGTGTGTATTTCCATATTGAGGTTGGAATAATATAGTGAACATTATGCTTTTTCAGTGTAAGAGCTGCTTGAAATTTCAGCCTGTTTTGGTGGGATGGAGTTTTGGCCTGCCTATCCACTCAGACCACTCTGACAGTCCTAGCAGAATCCTTGCTTGAGAAATTGCTCTTTGCTAAGAAGCAAAGTTCATTTTTGACAATTTTTATTGAAAACAATCATAGTAAGGATGTAACACTGTCCGGATTGAATCCCAGGCTTAATTAGCCGAATTACATGTTATGAATACCCTAGCCATGAATACCTCATGGAGTGAAAATAAAAACCACACAAAGCGGGCTGTTGTATAGAAATAGATTCTTGTCTTTATTTAGGTATTTAAACATTGCATACAACTGCACAATTTATAGGTGACACATTCATATCTATGATCTGTAAGATTAAATTAACCTAATTGGTGATTCATATCAAATCAAACGGTACTCTGTAAGGAACATTTGTGAGTAACAGTGCATGGTCTTTGCATTTTATGATTTCAAAAGGGATCAATTAGCACATTGCTTGCTTGATTGTAGTTCTGTTATTACAGAAGATTAATCCAAACAAATACTAATGTTGTTGATCAAGTATTTCATTTAACCATAAAATAACCCGACAGAGAAGTAACAGAGAAACGCTAAACAAAAAGCCTCTCCAATGCCTGTAGTAGTACATCGTCATCCATTATATCTAGAGTAAAGTGCTTGTAATAAAGGATATGGCATCGTCGTAGTCTTAGAAAAATAAACACAACACAGCATCATAGTTGTTACAGTCATTTTGATTTTAGCATACCTGAGTTGCATTTCTTGGCTGTGGGTTTCATGTTACAGCTTTTTAAATTAATTCCTCTAATAATCTCAAAATAGAGTTCAGCTAACAAGACTTGACTGATTGCTGCTTAAAGACCTGGGATTGGTCCAGCGATCTCCCTTTAAACCGTTTCTAGCATTTTCTATTGACGTGATAACAGTAAGCACTCTCTTGAGGCACCCATGCAGTATAGTATTGATATATCAGCTTTTAATAATATTTGTCTTCCTACCATATAGTAGCATGAGTTTCATCTTATGTTAGGAGTCAATCAGAGTAACCTAAACAGAGGTGGGACTTCCCAGGCAACATGCTGGATCCAGGAGTGACGTGAAGCGGAGGGATACTGCACTGGAGTGAGAACTCCAAACAAACTCCCCTAAAGCAGACTTGGGATTGGTCTAATATCATCGTCATGTCGCTTCCCTCTTCACCCTCTCCTCCTCCTCTCCCTCTCTCAGCCGCTGAGGGGGTGCAGGTCCACCCTGATTTTCTCCCCGGTGCTCATCATGCCGATGGTAGGGTAGAACCCCCCTGCTGACACTGACACCTCCCTACGGCCCACCACCTTCCCATTCCGCGTGAAGAACACCTGGCACAACACAAGGGGGCGACAGTGAGTTAATATTCACACCAGGGTTGGGCTACATTTAAATCAATTGAGGATAGCACTTCAGTGCCTACTGTTTGACAACTCCCATATCAAACCAAGTAGCACATTAAAACCCATAACTAATTTGTTATAACTCCTCACCCCTGCTTCCCACTGAGATAATGCTCTGACCCCATTTAAAGGTTTTCTGATGTAGACAAAAGACAAGTCTCTCACCATGACTTTACTCCCCTCCTGCTCTTCCACATCCTCCTCCTCGTCTTCATCGTTCATGTAGAGGTCATTCTGGACAGGACGCTGCTTGGGCCGGACCTCCAAGTCCGCGTCGCCACTGTCATCTGTCACACCGATATGGTCAGACAGACACAGACAGATTGATAGACAGGGAGATGAGGAGACAACTTCTGAGACAGACATCCATGAAACAAACAATGTCATTGGAGAATAAAATAAATGGGGATTTTTCGATGGTATAAGATGGCAGCAGCCTATTTCTTAACTCACCACAGTCCAGGATGTAGTCCCGTGGAAACATGATGCCACAGCCCATGACGTCCCCCTCCAAACAGCGAGGGCCAAAGGCTTCCCCCACCCCACTACCCTGGAAGAGCTTCCCATCATCTGAGAGAGAGGAAGGAATGAGAGAGCTATGAGCAAAGTGTGTGTGTGTGTGCGTGTATGTGAATGAGAGAGCATGTGTGTGAGTTTGAGCCGTCATTCTGCATTTCCATGCTACTTCATTCAGTTCAGGGCGAACAGAAAATTCCTATTTCTATGAATCTCCTTCATTGACAAGTAAGTGAGTCCAACCCAGAACTTCAGAATGAGTGAGACTCCTATGTGCTGAAGGCCGGGTACCACAGGCTGAAATGAAATGTTTGCATCTACTTGTCAATTTATATTTTGGGTACATTTTAATATGAGTACATTAAAAAAGTACAGATAAAAATGTCACCAACTTCATGATAATGTATATTTTCTTTAGTTTATCATCCTACCGTTATCAATATTTCATGAATTTTAACCACTTTTAAATGGACATACACTGAGTATACCAAACATTAGGAACACCTTTTGCCCTCAGAACAGCCTCAATTCGTCGGGGCTTGGACTCTACAAGGTGTCAAATGCGTTCCACAGGGATTTTGGCCCATGTTGACTCCAATGCTTCCCACAGTTGTGTCAAGTTGGCTGCATGTCCTTTGGATGGTGGACCATTCTTGATACACATGAGAAACTGTTTAGTGTGAAAAACCCGGCATAGTTGCAGTTCTTGACACAAACCGGTGCGCCTGGTACCTACTACCGTACCGTTAAATCTTTTGTCTTGCCCGTTCACCCTCTGAATAGCACTCAAACACAATCCATGTCTCAATTGTCAAAAGGCTTAAAAATCCTTATTTAACCTGTCTCCTCCCCTTTATCTACACTGATTGAAATGGATTTGACAATTTGACAAGGGATCATAGCTTTCGACTGGATTCACCTGGTCAGTCTATGTCATGGAAAGAGCAGGTGTTCTTAATATTTGGTATAATCAGCATACATCAACAATTTCAAAGCTCACTACATTGTCTCACACATAATTTTAAAGCCCATTTCATAGAGAATGTTACAAACTTACTTTGTAAAGATGGTGATTGGGTCAAAATAGACGTTTGATGATTGGTAGGCTAAATTCAATGTACTTGTTTTTAACTGCCGTTTCCCGAATGTCAGACTATTCCCACATGCCAACAACATTTTATCAGCTTCAGAAGCATCTACACATTGACCAATGTTTGTGTGTTATCCTTAGATATATTCTCCATAATTACTCAAAGGGAATTGTTGATACAGTGGGGAGAACAAGTATTTGATACACTGCCGATTTTGCAGGTTTTCCTACTTACAAAGCATGTAGAGGTCTGTAATTTTTATCATAGGTACACTTCAACTGTGAGAGACGGAATCTAAAACAAAAATCCAGAAAGTCACATTGTATGATTTTTAAATAATTAATTTGCATTTTATTGCATGACATAAGTATTTGATCACCTACCAACCAGTAAGAATTCCGGCTCTCACAGACCTGTTAGTTTTTCTTTAAGAAGCCCTCCTGTTCTCCACTCATTACCTGTATTAACTGCACCTGTTTGAACTCGTTAACTGTATAAAAGACACCTGTCCATACACTCAATCAAACAGACTCCAACCTCTCCACAATGGCCAAGACCAGAGAGCTGTGTAAGGACATCAGGGATAAAATTGTAGACCTGCACAAGGCTGGGATGGGCTACAGAACAATAGGCAAGCAGCTTGGTGAGAAGGCAACAACTGTTGGTGCAATAATTAGAAAATGGAAGAAGTTGAAGATGACGGTCAATCTCCCTCGGTCTGGGGCACCATGCAAGATCTCACCTCGTGGGGCATCAATGATCATGAGGAAGGTGAGGGATCAGCCCAGAACTACACGGCAGGACCTGATCAATGACCTGAAGAGAGCTGGGACCACAGTCTCAAAGAAAACCATTAGTAACACACTACGCCGTCATGGATTAAAATCCTGCAGCGCACGCAATGTCCCCCTGCTCAAGCCAGCGCATGTCCAGGCCCGTCTGAAGTTTGCCAATGACCATCTGGATGATCCAGAGGAGGAATGGGAGAAGGTCATGTGGTCTGATGAGACAAAAATAGAGCTTTTTGGTCTAAACTCCACTCGCCGTGTTTGGAGGAAGAAGAAGGATGAGTACAACCCCAAGAACACCATCCCAACCGTGAAGCATGGAGGTGGAAACATCATTCTTTGGGGATGCTTTTCTGCAAAGGGGACAGGACGACTGCACCGTATTGAGGGGAGGATGGATGGGGCCATGTATCGCGAGATCTTGGCCAACAACCTCCTTCCCTCAGTAAGAGCATTGAAGATGGGTCGTGGATGGGTCTTCCAGCATGACAACGACCCGAAACACACAGCCAGGGCAACTAAGGAGTGGCTCCGTAAGAAGCATCTCAAGGTCCTGGAGTGGCCTAGCCAGTCTCCAGACCTGAACCCAATAGAAAATCTTTGGAGGGAGCTGAATGTCCGTATTGCCCAGCGACAGCCCCGAAACCTGAAGGATCTGTATGGAGGAGTGGGCCAAAATCCCTGCTGCAGTGTGTGCAAACCTGGTCAAGAACTACAGGAAACGTATGATCTCTGTATTTGCAAACGAAGGTTTCTGAACCAAATATTAAGTTCTGCTTTTCTGATGTATCAAATACTTATGTCATACAATAAAATGCAAATGAATTACTTAAAAATCATACAATGTGATTTTCTGGATTTTTGTTTTAGATTCCGTCACTAACAGTTGAAGAGTACCTATGATAAAAATTACAGACTTCTACATGCTTTGTAAGTGGGAAAACCTGCAAAATCAGCAGTGTATCAAATACTTCTTCTCCCCATTGTATGTTGTCCTCCAAAAATTATAGAACAATTGTTCTTGGAAAATGTGCCAAAAAAGCATTTTACCTATATGTCTTTAGTATTTTACAGATAATCTGGTATTAATCCATAATCTGGTTTGAGTAAATCCGGTCCTGGAGTTTCTTAACAAAATGAAAGCCAAATATTTAGGTTGACTTCATCCAGTGTCGAGAAACATTTATTTGCAGTATATGCAAACACAGTATGTGCATAATTTATGAGATATCACCTTATTTGCATATGTTATACAGTACAATATTTCAGAACAATTTTAATACAAAAAAGTATTATATTTGTGTGTACATTCAACTGGTAAAAGTTGATTGTGATATGATTAAGGGAGAATAAAATCTTATTAAGGCGGGGTGCCTGGCCTCAAAACATGCACTTAGGTCAGGGGGAATGTGTCTCATCCTTAGGGTGGATTATAGGAAGAGAAAGGCGTGTCCCCATGGAAACAATGACATGGAACACATGAAACATGAAGAGATCACTAGGTGGGGTTTCACCTAATCACCACTTTGGCAGATAAGCAGTGATAAACACAGAGGCTTATCATAAGAGAAACACACTGATCGGGGTATCCCACCATACATGCTGACTTGAACAAGTCCTCTCTCAGCTTCTCTCTCAATCTCTGGCTGAGACCCAAATGGCACTTTATTCCCTTCATAGGGCTCCGGTCAAAAGTAGTGCACTATGGACTGTAGGAATATATATTTGAGTTGGACCACCTCTCTTTTTCTTTCCATCTCCCTCTGTAGGTTAGCCAAGGGCTACACCACACAGGCCTTTCATACAGTCAGAGAAGGATACATTCTGTTCTATACAGTACCAGGTTAAATGCTTCCTCCACATTAACTGAAGGCTTTCACACTACTATGACACTGTGGGCCAAATTCTAATTTGAGATAAACCAGGATGATATAGCTTTAGAGAAACCATACATTGACATAAATGGAAGATTTGTTGAGGATAGTTTGGGTTATGGGATATTTGTGTGACAGTTTGACTTATGTGCACATGTCTCAAGGCAGGAGTCTGTCTGACCAATAATTAGAACCGTGCTAAACTACATTAGTCACATGTTTAGTGTACGGAAAGCAGGTACAGAGACAGACACATTCAAGCAACCAACCAAACCATCATGAAGGAACACCTGCAGAAGGAGAGACAGACAGATGTTACATGACTCAGGACACTTACCTGCATGATAGGCTATGGAACCCCTGCTCCAGCCAGGGTGTCTGTTTTTGGGGTAATCCTGTGAAATTAATATAATTTGTCAATAGAAAGTCAAGGAGATCTTATTTTACTCATGAATCGTAATTTCAGCAAGCCATGACACCCACCTGTTTCTAACTACAGAAAAAAAATGTCAGAACAATCTGAGATGGTAAGACTGGCATTCCTGAAATATTATTTTGTTGAAATGTCATTTTATCTCTGGGAAATTAAGCTAATTGATTACACCAAAATTGTGCATTTTAATTTATAGGATTCAGATAATATTCAATAAATATAGTACCCAACATCCGATTTGGACCTAACTTTTTCCTACCAATGATTAGAACAAGAGGAAACCCATGGACCCCCCACACACCATATATTATTATTTATTTACCATAAAGTAGTGTGAAAGTACCATGTTTTGACCACTAGATGCTGCTGTTCCTGCTATAACGTCACATTTATACATTTTGCTGATCTCTGTGTTTAGGGATAGATCACAACATTTTCTTTGCAACTTTGGGTAGAAAAACAATAGATTTGTCTCATGATGAAAATACATGTTGTGGTCATCATCACAATTCAAGACAGTCCTTCATTCAAGCAAATCAGTGTGTCCATCTTTTATGCTTAATCTGTTTCCAGGAAATGGCCCCTTGGGTGTGTGTAGTTTATTACCTTAAAACAAGGTGTGGATTAGTTACTGTTAGACCATTCCTGGTGAACAAAGCAAACCATTAGGCTACAGCAGTCTAATCTTATGGTCTCTAATGGTACAAGTTCCAAACACACATTGTATAGCGTTATGCAATTGTAATGGTATTGGGTTGCAATGGGTTTATGGTAAATGTCACTAATCACAATATATAGAGAGCTGTTTCCTCATAATTGTATTAAAAAGACATCAGACTGCCATGTAATTAATTATTTTATTAGGGTTGTCACAACATTTTAGTCCCTAGCTCATTTCTACATTAAAGTTTTGGGCTTGAAGGAAAGGTCTTCATATGATAATTGCATAAGGATAGCTGTATCAGAGAGCGGCCACTTGTTGGACTATTCAATGAAAGTTGGGTTGACGTATTAGGTTGCTATTAGAAGAATGATATATGGAGAAGCAATACTCCAAGCCACAGCTTGGAGGTTCCATGGGTGCCTTACCTTTTTTGGGGGGGGATTCCTTTGGTCTTATTCATTGGTATGAAGAAGTTTGGTCCAAATCAGATGTTGGGTACTATATTTATTGAATATTATCTGAATCCAATAAATTGTTACTAACTACAGAAACGATTTCAGAACAATCTGAGATGGTTGGTGTCGCAATCCCCTTTCTTGTGCTTTTTGAGGTGGAACGACCCTCATATGAGGTATGTGTACTGATTAACAGTGTGTGTGTGTGTGTGTGCGCGCGCATGCATGTGTGTGATTCATTGATTCAGTTTCCTGCAAATGCTCCATTGAGCCCCCAGGTGATTTAACAGAAATCCCAACAGAGGCCAAGTGTTGTTTCTGATAAGATCTGAGGATGAGTCACACTTAATGGGGCACAGTCTTCCTCAGTCCCAGGGTGCACCCTGTCCATCAGCCCATACAAAAGACGTCCTCACGCAGGACCGATAAGACATTTAGATTGGGTTGAAACACTTCACTCTTCTAGTTCTCCGCCATCCCACTCTACTCCAACTCTATCTCTGCAATATATTTTGACTCAGATAATAGTCATTAAAAGGTCTGGATTTGCAGCCATAAAACACTTTGATGAGTCACTGCTACTCTGAAGACACTATTTGTTACAGGCTTTTACCACAGCAACCACTATCCATTGATAAAACAGCTTTTTTAAAACACTCAGATGCTAATCTTTAACCCACAGTGGGTAACATCACCTGGGGATGGCGACACCGGAGCTAACAGCCTCTATGCTGGTATTGTTCACTGTAACACACACCAGCAAAGACATGTACTGTGGAGCCATTAGGTAATGACTAACTCTTATTGAGAAAAATGAGAACAGAGCTGCTTTTGTACCAAGGGCTTTTACTGGAAGAGACGGAGAGACAGAGACACAGGGGGGAGAGGACAGTTGATAAAGAGAGGGTAAGATAGTGGAGAGGTATGAAGATGGACGGGTGAAGCAATGGATGGTTGGGGGGGGGGGGGGTAGAGAAATGGAGAGATGGGAGGGTGAGAAGATCGAGATTGTGATCAAGTAATCAAAATTATTTTGGGGTAATTTAGCTAGCAGACGCTCTTATCCAGAGCGACGTAGTTGAGTTAAGGGCCTTGCTCAAGGGCACATGAGCATTCTTTTCACTGAGAATCAGAGAAGACAAAGAAGGACAGGTAAGGGACTATGATAGAGTGACACAGGAATGTGTATCACACCATCCTGCCATTCTCTAATAAAAAGAGGAGTCAAAGTTGTCACTGATCTGCCTTTACCACAAGTGGTCCTGTATGGCTCAGTTGGTAAAGCATAGTGCTTGCAACACCAGGGTTGTGGGTTCCAATTCCCACAGGGGACCAATGTGACTTTTTTTTTTTTTTTACTAAAATGTAAGTGGTTTCTGAACGGGGATGACCACTGCTTCTTTATTTTTTTCCTGCGAAAGATAATGGTTCACATCAACACGGTGATGAGAGGATGGCTCATTGTACCCGATCGGAGGTGGAGGGGTAGACAGGAATGGCAGACTGATAGATTTAAGATGCCCCACCAGAAATGCAGACTGCTCCAGAAAACAATTCCTGGAAAACTAATCAGTGGAATCACAGCGCTCTATTTTTTCGTCCTCATCCAGATGAACGATGCTCTGTCACTTTCTCAGGGTGTGGACTTGATCAAAGGTAGATGAGATGGCCAAACGTAACAGGACTCACAGTCCTTGTCATCCTTACAAAACACATAGAACAAACTTCCAAAAGGACTAATTAATGATAACGGGAGTTGGAGCACTCAAAAAACAGGCTGATATTTACTTCATACGCTCAGGCTTTGTTCCATATTGCACAGATATCCTGTTTCTCCTCTGAGTAAGTAGTTTTTTTAGTAAGCCCTGTTATGGAATTCCTGCCATTTCTTGTTGACCGAGAAGAAACAGCCCTACTCTCCTTTGTTTGCTGAAACAGGGAGACCAACTTGAACGGTGACCTACTTGAACTGTGACCTACTTGAAACTCTTCGTGATATTGCAAGAGTGGGAGCTCTAGATGCAGTCAAAAAAGTTCCACAAGGATCCAGCAGTATCTAGGAGCTTTAATTTACAGGTTCTCTTATCTGATCAAAATAACTGACATATCTGAAGTAGGAGGTCATTCATTTACATTAAACAGGATGTGCAGATTCCATGTTGATTGAATCTCTGATGTCATAACAAGTTCAGGTGTCTCTGTGTTGAGCAGGCGGTCATTAGACAAGCCATCTCTTAACGGCCTGATGGGTGACATTCCCACAGTATGGCGATAAACGCTGTCATAAAACTACAAAGAGAGACACACAGTTGGAAAGGGTTAGGATATCAGCTGTATACATTTCGATGATATTATCAACTTGATCTTTCTAACCCAGACGACACAAACACTTGCTGCATACTTGCTTTTTATGGTGCTACTCAGTGGTAAGCACCTCAACAGACAAAAATGCCCAGCTACCTGGCGGTTAAATAGCCATGCTTAGAAAACCGTCACACCGTGAAAGTTGTCATTCAGTTGGAAATAGTGAAATAAACAATGCTTGCCGTGAGCAACAGAAGAAGAAAAAAAGATATATATGGATAATTAGAGAGAACAGCGAAATGGAAAGAGAAGGGTAGATAAGACGCTGACTGGTTAAACAACGGGCCAATTAAGGTTCAATTAGCCTAATTCCACCTTTTCAGATGGTACCCATTCCTTTGGGATTGAGGCTTGAAAATATCATGCACTTCCAGAATTTGGGATGCCTCACACAGTGCCTTAAGAAAGTATTCACACCCCTCAGCCTGTAAAATAGATTAAATTGAGATTTTGTGTCACTGGCCTACACACAATACCCCATAATGTCAAAGTGGAATTATGTTTTAGACATTTTTACAAATTAATGAAAAATGAAAAGCTGAAATGTATCGAGTCAATAAGTATTCAACCCCTCTGTTATGACAAGCCTAAATAAGTTCAGGAGTAAAAATCAGTCACATAAGTCACATAACAAATTGCATGGACTCTGTGTGCGATTTTTTTTAATGACTACCTCATCTCTGTACCCCACACATACAATTATCTATAAGGTCCCTCAGTTGAGCAGTGAATTTCAAACAGAGCTTCAACCAGGGAGGTTTTCCAATGCCTCGCAAAGAAGGGCACCTATTGGTAGATGGATTAAAATAAGCAGACCTTGAATATCCCTTTGAACATGGTGAAGTTATTAATTACACTTTGGATGGTGTATCAATACACCCAGTCATTACAAAGACACAGGCATCCTTCCTAACTCAGTTGTCGGAGAGTAAGGAAACCGCTCAGTGATTTCACCATGAGGCCAATGGTGACTTTAAAACAGTTGCAGAGTTTAATGGCTATGATAGGAGAAGACTTACCAAATATACACTGGAGTTGCTTACCAAGAAAACATTGGCAACCGACATGACAGAGCAAATATTGTACAATCCTGGTGTGCAAAGCACTTAGACTTACCCAGAAAGCTGTAATCACTGCCGAATGTGATTCTAACATGTATTGACTCAGGAGTGTTAATACTAATGTAAATTAGATATTTCTGTATTTCATGCTCAATAAATTAGCAAATGATGAGGTATTGTGTGTAGAAGGGTAAAGGCTGTAAAGCAACAACATGTGGAATAAGTCAAGGTGTATGAATACTTTCTGAAGGCTTCCCAATTTATGGGGGGGGGGGGGGGATGCTATGGAAGTATAACGTTTCACAAACTCAGATAGACTCATTATAGGCTGGATAATGAGGATGTAGGGTGATACTGATGATAATAATAGTGTTCTTGATGTTCATTATGCTGGAGACAATGACTACTGACAGTAGCGATGAATGGAATGATGACAATGATAATGGTGAAGTTGATGATGATAATGTACGAGGAAGTGGCCTGAGGTGACCTAGCGGTTACTGCCGCTGCCTGAATGGTTTCGAAATCCGGACGACGCACGCACCTTCTAGCACACCGTTTATCTTCCTTGCCTCTCTATTGCTCTTTACTGTCTCTGTCCCCCTTCAACAAAAGACATAAATAAAACTCTGAGAAGGAAACGTACCCTGCGTGCCAGTCCCAGGGCGATGTAGCACTTCTCCCCTGCATCAGTGATCTCCAGCTCGTAGTAGTGGCAGCGTGTGTTGAGGGGTAGACGGGATTGGGCCAAACCCACATCCACAATGCTTTTCCCTTTACCCACGTACTCCAGCAACTGAGGGGGAGAAGGATCACATCACACATCACAATACGGCAAATACTGTATCTACAAATTCAAAGTCATTGAAAAAAAAACATTGCACAAACCCACTAGCTCAACGAAGTACATTCAGTACAATTTAACAGAATCAATGATACAGGGCCCGGAATGTAGAGAAGAAGCACGTTCTTTTCAGCATGTTCAGCACACAAAACCTCAGGATAGATAGATAGATAGATACTTTATTGATCCCCGAGGGGAAATTTCTTCGTCAAGCAGCTACGAAAGAAATGAAAATGAATATGTACACTACATTGATATGTATTATATCATCTATTAAAGATAAAAACACACTCTTGGCTCACACTTGTAAATATTGACCTGCAATCTATGTGTTTATTCTCATTTAATCTGAGGAAGACAGAAAAACACCCAGCTGTATTAATTACCTTCAACTATGCTTAGTTATAAAACAGTTTTCAAGGTGAATGTAGGATTTTAGGTAACAATATATCTTCTCTCTGTGGTGCTTATGAAACCACAGAATCAGACAAACATGTACAGACACACACTCACACATACAGTGCATTTGTAAAGTAGTCAGACCCCTTGACTTTTTCCACATTTTGTTATAGCCTTATTCTAAAATGTATTAAATAGTTTTTTTCCCTCATCAATCTACACACAATACCCCGTAATGGCAAAGCGAAAAAAAAAATTCTGCAAATGTATTGAAAATAAAAAACAGAAATACCTTATTTACATACAGTGGGGAGAACAAGTATTTGATACACTGCCGATTTTGCAGATTTTCCCACTTACAAAGCATGTAGAAGTCTGTAATTGTTATCATAGGTACTCTTCAACTGTGAGTGACGGAATCTAAAACAAAAATCCAGAAAATCACATTGTATGATTTTTAAGTAATTAATTTGCATTTTATTGCATGACATAAGTATTTGATACATCATTTAAGCAGAACTTAAAATTTGGTACAGAAACCTTTGTTTGCAATTACAGAGATCATACGTTTCCTGTAGTTCTTGACCAGGTTTGCACACACTGCAGCAGGGATTTTGGCCCACTCCTCCATACAGATCCTTCAGGTTTCGGGGCTGTCGCTGGGCAATACGGACATTCAGCTCCCTCCAAAGATGTTCTATTGGGTTCAGGTCTGGAGACTGGCTAGGCCACTCCAGGACCTTGAGATGCTTCTTACGGAGCCACTCCTTAGTTGCCCTGGCTGTGTGTTTCGGGTCGTTGTCATGTTGGAAGACCCAGCCACGACCCATCTTCAATGCTCTTACTGAGGGAAGGAGGTTGTTGGCCAAGATCTCGCAATACATGGCCCCATCCATCCTCCCCTCAATACGGTGCAGTCGTCCTGTCCCCTTTGCAGAAAAGCATCCCCAAAGAATGATGTTTCCATCTCCATGCTTCACGGTTGGGATGGTGTTCTTGGGGTTGTACTCATCCTTCTTCTTCCTCCAAACACGGCGAGTGGAGTTTAGACCAAAAAGTTATATTTTTGTCTCATCAGACCACATGACCTCCCATTCCTCCTCTGGATCATCCAGATGGTCATTGGCAAACTTCAGACGGGCCTGGACATGCGCTGGCTTGAGCAGGGGGACCTTGCGTGCGCTGCAGGATTTTAATCCATGACGGCGTAGTGTGTTACTAATGGTTTTCTTTGAGACTGTGGTCCCAGCTCTCTTCAGGTCATTGACCAGGTCCTGCCGTGTAGTTCTGGGCTGATCCCTCACCTTCCTCATGATCATTGATGCCCCACGAGGTGAGATCTTGCATGGTGCCCCAGACCGAGGGAGATTGACCGTCATCTTCAACTTCTTCCATTTTCTAATAATTGCGCCAACAGTTGTTGCCTTATCACCAAGCTGCTTGCCTATTGTCCTGTAGCCCATCCCAGCCTTGTGCAGGTCTACAATTTTATCCCTGATGTCCTTACACAGCTCTCTGGCCTTGGCCATTGTGGAGAGGTTGGAGTCTGTTTGATTGAGTGTGTGGACAGGTGTCTTTTATACAGGTAACGAGTTCAAACAGGTGCAGTTAATACAGGTAATGAGTGGAGAACAGGAGGGCTTCTTAAAGAAAAACTAACATGTCTGTGAGAGCCGGAATTCTTACTGGTTGGTAGGTGATCAAATACTTATGTCATGCAATAAAATGCAAATTAATTATTTAAAAATCATACAATGTGATTTTCTGGATTTTTGTTTTAGATTCCGTCTCTCACAGTTGAAGTGTACCTATGATAAAAATTACAGATCTCTACATGCTTTGTAAGTAGGAAAACCTGCAAAATCGGCAGTGTATCAAATACTTGTTCTCCCCACTGTAAGTATTCAGACCCTTTGCTATGAGACTCTAAATTGAGCATCCAGTTTCCATTCATGTTTCTACAACTTGATTGGAGTCCACCTGTGGTAAATTCAATTGATTGGACATGATTTGGAAAGGCGCACATCTGTCTATATAAGGTCCCACAGTTGACAGTGCATGTCAGAGAAAAACAATCCGAGACAGGATTGTGTCGAGGCACAGATCTGGGGAAGGGTACCAAAACAAAGAGCTCTAGAGTTCCTCTGTGGAGATGGGAGAACCTTCCAGAGGACAACCATCTCTGCAGCACTCCACCAACCAGGCCTTTATGGTACAGTGGCCATACGGAAGCCACTTCTCAGTAAAAGGCATGACAGCCCGCTTAGAGTTTGCTAAAAGGCACCTAAAGGACTCACGTCTGGAGGAAACCTGGTACCATCCCTACGGTGAAGCATGGTGGTGGCAGCATCATGTATTGGGGGATGTTTTTCTGTGGCAGGGACTGGGAGTAGTCAGGATCGAGTAAAAGATGAACGGAGCAAAGTAAAGAGAGATCCTTGATGAAAACCTGCTCTAGAGCGCTCAGGACCTCAGACTGGGGCGAAGGTTCAACTTCCAACAGTACAACGACCCTAAGCACACAACCAAGACAACACAGGAATGGCTTCGGGACATGTCTCTGAAGGTCCTTGAGTGGGCCAGCCAAAGCCCGGACTTGAACCCGATCTAACATCTCTGGATAGACATGAAAACAGCTGTGCAGCGACGCTCCCCATCCAAACTGACAGAGCTTGAGACGATCTGCAGAGAAGAATGGGAGAAACTCCCCAAATAGAAGGTGTGCCAAGCTTGTAGAGTCAAACCCAAGAAGACTCAAGGCTGTAATCGCTGCCAAAGGTTCTTCTCAAAGTACTGAATAAAGGATCTGAATACTTATGTAAATGTAAATATATATATATATTTTTTACAATAACATCTAAAAAACTATTTTTGCTTCGTCATTATGGGGTATTGTGTGTAGATTGATGAGGGAAAAAAACAATGTAATACATTTTAGAATAAGGTAACGTAACAAAATGTTGAAAAGGTCTGACTGTATACCCTCACATAGGAATATTACAGCAGTAGAGGTTCATGGTGCCATGGGCTCTTGAAGGCTTTTAGGGGCCAGGTCATGAGAATCGATTCGACTGTCTATTCAATTGAACAATTCCACTTGACTCCTCCTAAAGTGCTTTTTATAACCATTTTATCATAGAGCCAATCCAACTGGAACAGGCATAAGGCTACTGTGGCCCGCCAGGTAAAACCTTCTCAAACATAAGAAAGACTCTCTGATTGCAACCAGACTGGTGGGCCAGGAGCCCTCTGGCGTGACTTGATCAGAATCTGTAGGGTTGACAGGAACACATCAGCGTAGAGAGTAGATTACTGTAATTGTCCATTGAGGAAAGTGTTGGCAGGTTAAAGCTAATTTGACGAATGAAATGGTCGACTAGCGAACATGTGGTGACCAATTGGGATGTCAATAAAGAAAAAAAAAACGCTTACCAGTCCAGATGACAAAACAGAGGAGCTAAAAGGTCAAAAGTGACCGAGGTACTCATCTCATTGATAAAGTACAAAACAAGTACAAACAAATGTTTATCTGAGGTCACACTGAGGTCCCGGTCAAATCTTTATCTGAGGTCATATCGTTCGCTAACTACATTCAGCATTAATAACTGATAATTACTCCAATGTGACCTGGATCAGCATGGGCAGACACGACTCTCTAGACATGCTTTATGTCTGCCAGAGAACCATGGTTCCCACCTCAAACAAAAACATAAAGAGGGAGGAAAAATAACAATTTGACAAAAACAGCCATGACATTTGTGCTTGTGAGGTGTAAAAGGATTAACTTACAGTGTGTGCATGTGGGTGTGTGTGATTTGTGCTGGATGCACTGTGTGTGACCCTTTCCCTCTGCCCCGACTAGCAAAGAGAGTAGACAAGTACTGTAAATAAAACGCAGGGATAAAATTATTATAATTATTATTACTTTACGACAATCTGTCAACGCCACCCTTTTCTCTTTCCTCTCTGTAGAGCAATTACCGGCTTACCAGATAACTCAATTTCGGCCTTTCACTTTTCTCTTCCTATTCCTCCCACTTTCACCTTGACCTCCTGAACTTTGAATAAAAAAGAAATTTGACTATTGTGAACTTGATGGTTTTGATATTTGTTATATTTTTACGTTTTCTTTCTCCATATATCATGCCGGCGTCTTTGAAGACCAAATAGGTTTCCTAGGTACAGTCTTAAAGACACCTTCCTAATGCTGAGTAAGAGAGTGTGTGTGTGTGTGTGTGTGTGTGTGTGTGTGTGTGTGTGTGTGTGTGTGTGTGTGTGTGTGTGTGTGTGTGTGTGTGTGTGTGTGTGTTTGTGTGTGTGTCTGTGTGTGTGGTCACTGATTTACCGTAGCTGGCCCTCCCTGTGGCAGTCAGCAGGATCCGGTGGGTGTGATGACAGATCCCTAAATCTCTCTCTCTCTGATCCTCATGATGGTGTATGTGTGTGTGTGTGTGTGTGTGTGTGTGTGTGTGTGTGTGTGTGTGTGTGTGTGTGTGTGTGTGTGTGTGTGTGTGTGTGTGTGTGTGTGTGTGTGTGTGTGTGTGTGTGTGTGTGTGTGTAAAGGGATGACGGTAAGGCAAGATAAAGGGCTTATGTTCTTGACTCGCTCGCTCCGCCAGCAACAGGTGCAGTTAGAAGGCTGTTTATTGTGTCTGCAGTGGCAGGGCTGACCTTGGTGAACTTCAATCATGACTCACTGCAAAAAGCTTGTCTAACATTTTAGTGTCAATTCAATAGAGTTATTCCAATACACACACACACAGCTTTCAGATTACATTTTTTGAGGGAAAACAACATTCCCGTTTTTAGTTTAGAGCAGGTTACAATCCTTTAGATACCCTGAGGCCATGGGCATCACGCCAGGTAGAATAATCTCTGGCATTAGCGAATGACCAAGAGATGATGCAGGTTTACCTATGGCTCTGCAGAGTGGATTCTGATGTTGCTTGTCCTCCATGCTATTGCTCTCTCTCTCTCTCTCTCTCTCTCTCTCTCTCTCCGAGTGTAGATACATGTCATGCAGGTAACACCTGCCCTGTCCAGGTTTCTAAGGAGTTCCCATAAATGTGTCTTTTAGCACGTCAGCTTGACTGATCACTCCGGGTCCGTAGTGAACACCCAGTCATTACTAAAGCAAATAAGCTCATCCTGAGGGCAGGTGTGGGGTTGGAGGCACTGAAGAGTTGGAGATTGCAGGCAAGACTCGACATTAACGCATGTCCGCTTGCCCGGGGCAAATAAAGAAAATTGTCGGACAAGCAGATTATAGATTTAAATTGTCCGAATTGACAAGTTAAAGAAATCAGACAAAAATCACTAAATCAAACAATTAGGCTCAGAATTGAATCAGATATGGATCAGAATTGGATCAGAGTGTCCTCTGCATGCGATGTGTTACTCACTGTCCTTCCAATCTCTGCCGAGCGCTTCGTATTATAATTATTGTAGGCCTGCATTGACAGGCACACACCGTCTTTCAATCATGCAGTCGCGAGATGCGTTTTTTAGATCAACGCGAGCCTAGCTCCAAGTGCACATTTGTTGATATTCATGGCAAATGTTTTAGTTTTTTGCACAGTTATAGCCACTGTGAGTGGCCAGTTGCCAGAGAGAGAGAGACATTGCGCAGCAGGTAAAACAATGATATAGCCTAGAACAGACTAAGTAGATTGCCCATTCAAAACATATTGTTTAGTTTGGCAGGTTATCTAACTAGTTAACTATTTACCTATTGTCATGTATGAATGCATTGTCATGTCCTATGTTCTAAAATAACTTTCCACCGGCACTCGTGTATATCCGCAAATAGCCCACACGCAGTTGATACGGGTGCTCAGTTGATGAAACCAATGCTGCATTCTCCGGTTGTAAAACCGTATCTCAACCACTCAAAATTGGGTGTTGAGAAATAATTCTGAGACCGTTGGAAAGCTAGGATTCTCCTCTATATATTAATTGTTTGACATTTTAGTCATTTAGCAGACGCTCTTATCCAGAGCTACTTACAGGAGAAATTAGGGTTAAGTGCCTTGCTTAAGGGCACAGATTTTTCACCTAGTTGTCTCGGGGATTCGAACCAGCGATCTTTACGTTAATGGTCCAGCGATCTTAACCGCTAGGTTACCTGCCGTGAAGTGGTTCCTTGCATCATACAATACAATTTTCAGTCACCTTCTTGGCCAATGGTGTTACACTTTTTTTTTTATAGGACAAAATAAAATCTGTCCTACTTGTCCAAATGAAAAGTGGCTAAAAAAGTTAATGTCAAGACACCATCTAGCCTACCTTTGCAGGCTGCCACAGCGGCATTGTTATGTGGGAGACGGTTTCATCATTTGAGCAAAACATAACCATGCAGCCCTGTGTCGACACCTCCTTCATTCCTCACCTCTTAATACAATAATTGTTTTAAAACGCTCGAGGCAGGTTTTAGCCTTAACCCCAGCACTATGCTACGCTGGAGCCAACACGTACACACATACGCAATACACATTACACGTAGGTTTAATGCACAATAGGCAGCCATCCAGCCAAAGACTCACAGTCACACAGGCAAGCACTGCAGACAGTCACAGAGTTCCCACCCTAGCGTGAATATGGCTAGAATATTTTCAGAAAAATCTAATCGTGTTCTCCACTATATTTCACGAGGTGTGACATCCTGCTTTAAGATCATAATCTATTTCTAGAGCGATTCCACGACAGGATCATCTTCTGGCAATTATCACATTGAAACTTAATTGTAAGGAAGGATGTTTGACAGACATGCTTTTTACATTTGTATCACCATTTTTTTAAAATCATGATGAAAATTGTCGTCATTTTTGCCTCTTTTTAGACCTATACAGTGGGGTCTGAAATGACTGACACCCTTGATAAAGATGAGCAAAAATGACTGTATGAAATAAATAATTCAAATAGAGTTATTATGGACTTGACAGTTCAAATGCTTGAGATATAGGTGCATCGGTCCACGGGAAGTTGGAAGTTTACATACACTTAGTCATTAAAACTCATTTTTCAACCACTCCACAGATTTCATGTTAACAAACTATAGTTTTGGCAAGTCGGTTAGGACATCTACTTTGTGCATGACACAAGTAATTCTTCCAACAATTGTTTACAGACATATTATTTCACTAATAATTCACTATATCACAATTCCAGTGGGTCAGAAGTTTACATACACTAAGTTGACTGTGCCTTTAAACAGCTTGGAAAATTCCAGAAAATGATGTCATGGCTTTAGAAGCTTTTGATTGGCTAATTGACATAATTTCAGTCAATTGGAGGTGTACCTGTGGATGTATTTCAAGGCCTACCTTCAAACTCAGTGCCTCTTTGCTCGACATCATGGGAAAATCAAAATAAATCATCCAAGACCTCAGAAAAAACATTGTAGCTTATATATCCTCTGGTCTGATGAAACAAAAATACAACTGTTTGGCCATAATGACCATCGTTGTGCATGGAGGAAAAAGGGGGAGGCTTGCAAGCCGAAGAACACCGTCCCAACCGTGAAGCACGGGGGTGGCAGCATCATGTTGTGGGGGTGCTTTGCTGCAGGAGGGACTGGTGCACTTCACAAAATAGATGGCATCATGAGGAAGGACATTTATGTGGATATACAGTTGAAGCAACATCTCAAGACATCAGTCAGGAAGTTAAAGCTTGGTCGCAAATGGGTCTTCCAAATGGACAATGACCCCAAGCATACTTCAAAAGTTGTGGCAAAATGGCTTATGGACAACAAAGTCAAGGTATTGGAGTGGCCATCACAAAGCCCTGACCTCAATCCTATAGAAAATGTGTGGGCAGAACTGAAAAAGCGTGTGGAAGCAAGGAGGCCTACAAACCTGACTCAGTTACACCAGTTCTGTCAGGAGGAATGGGCCAAAATTCACCCAACCTATTGTGGGAAGCTTGTGGAAGGCTACCTGAAACGTTTGACCCAAGTTAAACAATTTAAAGGCAATGCTACCAAATACTAATTGAGCGTATGTAAACTTCTGACCCACTGGGAATCATTCTCTCTACTATTATTCTGTCATTTCACATTCTTAAAATAATTGTTGATCCTAACTGACCTAAGACAGGGAATTTTTACTAGGATTAAATGTCAGTAATTGTGAAAAACTGAGTTAAAATGTATTTGGCTAATGTGTATGTAAACTTACGACTTCAACTGAAGCATGTATCGTTTAGGAAATCGATTAAAATGTTAGGATTCGCGGTTAAATGTTTTGTTTTTGCTCAAATTACTTTCTTTCTACCTTACGAAAATACCTAATCTTATGTGACAACTACGTCTTCTCCTACAGTGTCGAACTAAGCATGTAATTGTGTTGACAGTCATTGATCTAAAAGTAATTGTGCATGCCAAACAGTGGCGTGTATTTATGGATGCCAACATTTTTTACATTAAAAAATATAAAAATAAAAACGCTTGAAATAATTTAACTTCCATCTCTCTGTTTCATAATTTTCCTTCAATTCGCAAGTGGCTGAATGTAGCTCACCGGAGAAAGCATCCGAGTGAGCGAAACAGCACCCCCTGTCTCAGTATGCGTAGCCCACGTATTCTGTCTGGCCAAAAAGAGTATGACATTGTTGCTGCCCGAAGCATTGAATTCAATAGCCAAAAAGTCTGGCCAAAAAAAGTTTGTTGTTGCTCAAATTATTGTCTTTCTACCTTCCGAAAATACATCTCATCTTTTGGGACAACTGCGTCCTCTCCTTCAATGTTCAATGCTTTCGACTCTGTCAATCACCGCATTCTTATTGGCAGACTCAACAGCCTTGGTTTCTCAAGTGACTGCCTTGCCTGGTTCGCTAACTACTTTGCAGACAGAGTTCAGTGTGTCAAATCGGAGGGCCTATTGTCCGATCCTCTGGCAGTCTCTATGGGGGTGCCACAGGGTTCAATTCTTGGGCCAACCCTTTTCTCTATATACATCAACGATGTAGACTATAAACTCAACTTCCAGACTCACATCAACCATCTCCAATCCAAAATTAAATCCAGAATTGGCTTCCTATTTCGCAACAAAGCCTCCTTCACTCATGCTGCCAAACATGCCCTTGTAAAACTGACTATCCTACCGATCCTTGATTTCGTTGATGTCATTTACAAACTAGCCTCCAATACTCTACTTAGCAAATTGGATGTAGTCTATCACAGTGCCATCCGTTTTGTCACCAAAGCCCCATACACTACCCACCACTGCGACCTGTATGCTCTCGTTGGCTGGCCTTCATTATATATTCGCCGCCAAACCCACTGGCTCCAGGTCATCTATAAGTCTTTATTAGGTAAATCCCCGCCCTATCTCAGCTCACTGGTCACTATAGCAACACCCACCCGTAGCATGCGCTCCAGCAGGTATATCTCACTGGTCACCCCCAAAGCCAACACCTCCTTTGGTCGCCATTCCTTCCAGTTTGCTGCTGCCAATGACTGGAACGAATTGCAAAAATCATTGAAGCTAGAGGTTCCTATCTCCCTCAATAACTTTAAGCATCAGCTGTCAAAGCTGCTTATCGATCACTGCACCTGTATATAGCCCTTCTGTAAATAGCCCACACTACTACCTCATCCCCATGTTTATTTTTCACTAATCTTGCACTCCAGTATCTCTATTTGCACATCATAATTTGCACATTTTTCATTCCTGTGTTAATAATGATAATTCTGTAATTTATGTCACCACTATAGTCTATTTATTGTTCTACCTCTTAACCTTACTGCATTTTTGCACTACATTTTGCACTCTGTATATAGTTTTTTCTATTGTGTTTTTGACTGTTTGTTTAATGTGTAACTCTGTGTTGTTATTTGTCACACTGCTTTGCTTTGTCTTGGCCAGGTCGCAGTTGCAAATGAGAACTTGTTCTCAACTGACCTACCTGGTTAAATAAAGGTGAAATAAATAAATAAAAAAAAATGTCAACTAAGCATTTAATTGTGTTGACATTGATCAAATTTTTGATCTAAGTTTCTCTACAAGTAGGGTGAGTCAACATGTTTTTTCTACTTACGCACACACACAGAAATCAGAACCATGGACAGCCACATGATATGTTGCTTACATTGAATAAACTAAATTGTTTTTGGTATCTTTAAGTTGTCACTGTATTAGACTGAGCATAGGTGATTTGATGTTTAATTTGAAATGGTGCTGGAATAGCGGAGGCAGATCCTGTTTTGTTTGCAACTTGCATGGTTCTAAATCATAATTTGTTTAGCAGTCTGAAAAATGTCAGAAACATTAACTTGGTTGACCATGCAGTAGGTCATGTCACTGTTTGTTACATGCAATATTTGCATTGTGGATTTCACCTGGACAGATGCTGCTCTCCAGTTTTGTATCAGGTTGGCGTATAAACTAACGGGTTATAGAGAAAACAACTCAATTATCACAACACCAGGCAATATCAGTAGCCTAGTCAAACTGCACACTTGTGCACAGCTTTGCGCGCTGACCAACAAGAGGTAGGCTTATTCCTGATCTGGCACATCTGTGTATCAACTTCAGCATTAAACATTTTGTAAAATGGCTTGTGCCATATTAGGCTTTATTAGTTGAGTGACAACTAGCCTCATCGAGAACCAGGCTAAACGGGAAGCCCATGGCACAAAGTCAGCTAAAAAGGGTGGGAACCAGGTGTATATCAGTGACGCCGATATTGCTGCTGGTAAGATTGCACCTAAATCAACCATTTATCGGATCATCAAGGACTTCAAGGAGAGAGGTTCAATTGTTGTGAAGAAGGCGTCAGGGCGCCCAAGAAAGTCCAGCAAGCGCCAGGACCGTCTCCTAAAGTTGATTCATCTGCGGGATCGGGGCACCAGTGCAGAGCTTGCTCAGGAATGGCAGCAGGCAGGTGTGAGTGCATCTGCACGCACAGTGAGGCGAAGACTTTTGGAGGATGGCCTGGTGTCAAGAAGGGCAGCAAAGAAGCCACTTCTCTCCAGGAAAGCATCCTCAGACCATTCATGTGTGGGGTTGCTTCTCAGCCAAGGGAGTGGGCTCACTCACAATTTTGCCTAAGAACACAGCCATGAATAAAGAATGGTACCAACACATACTCCGAGAGCAACTTCTCCCAACCATCCAAGAACAGTTTGGTGACGACCAATGCCTTTTCCAGCATGATGGAGCACCTTGCCATAAGGCAAAAGTGATAACTAAGTGGCTCTGTGAACAAAACATCGACATTTTGGTTCCATGGCCAGGAAACTCCCCAGACCTTAATCCCATTGAGAACTTGTGGTCGATCCTCAAGAGGCGGGTGGACAAACAAAAATACACAACTTCTGACAAACTCCAAGCATTGATTATGCAAGAATGGCCTGCCATCAGTCAGGATGTGGCCCAGAAGTTAATTGACAGCATGCCAGGGCGGATTGCAGAGGTCTTGAAAAAGAAGGGTCAACACTGCAAATATTGACTCTTTGCATAAACTGAATGTTATTGTCAGTGAAAGCCTTTGACACTTATGGAATACTTGTAATTATACTTCAGTGTACCATAGTAACTACTGACATAAAGATCTAAGAACACTGAAGCTGCAAACTTTGGGGAGACCAATACTTGTGTCATTCTCAAAAAATTTGGCCACGACTGTACAGATGAACGTGGTACCTTCAGGCATTTGGAAATTGCTCCCAAGGATGAACCAGACTTGTGGAGGTCTACAATTATTTTTCTGAGGTCTTGGCTGATTTCTTTAGATTTTCCCATGATGTCGAGCAAAGAGGCACTGAGTTTGAAGGTAGGCCTTGAAATACATCCACAGGCACACCTCCAATTGACTCAAATTATGTCAATTAGCCAATCAGAAGCTTCTAAAGCCTGTTTAAAGCCTGTTTAAAGGCACAGTCAACTTAGTGTATGTAAACTTCTGACCCACTGGAATTGTGATATATTGAATTATAAGTGAAATAATCTGTCTGTAAATAATTATTGGAAGAATTACTTTGTGTCATGCACAAAGTAGATGTCTTAACCGACTTGCCAAAACTATAGTTTGTTAACATGAAATCTGTGGAGTGGTTGAAAAATGAGTTTTAATGACTTCAACCTAAGTGTATGTAAACTTCCGACTTCAACTGTACCTTTTGTCAATGCAATAGGCCATGCAGCTACAGGTGAACTTTTGTTTGATTTATTATCCCAGTATTAATCATTACACTCTTCATAGACTTGTAGGTCGGAAACAGTGTTGCACAAGTCCTACAGGCTCATATTTGTAGGCTACATTTAATAATATCTTCAGTTAATCATAGTGATTGTAGCCTAGATAATTTATACATTGTTAGTTTTTTTCCTTGACAAAGAAGTAACTGATAAAGCCCATTTTATGTGGCACATACGCAAAGTTTATCATTGCAAATGCATTGCATAATGCATGACGATAGTCTCAGATATTAAAATCTTATTTTCCTTCTATTTAAGGTCAATGTTACAAATACTTCTGGTACAAAGTCACAGATACTTAGAGGTCCTTTGGAAAGAATTGGTATATGCCGTCAAGGTAATCTGCCCAGAGCAATACCAAAGTAGTTGATGCAAGAACTGCAAACACCATGTGTGCCTCACAAAAGACCTCATCCAACATCAAGCCCATGTCCAGTTTGACATTGCACAGAAAGTCAGCAGAGTAGGTGAACAGATTATCTCTGCATGTGTGGTTCCTACCGTGAAGCATGGAGGAGGAGGTGTGATGGTGCTTTGCTGGTGACAATGTCTGTGATTTATTTAGAGTTAAAGGCACACTTAACAATAATGGCTACCCCAGCATTCTGCAGCGATACGCCATCCCATCTGGTTTGCGCTTAGTGGGACTATCATATGTGGAAACTCCTTCAAGACTGTTGGAAAAGCATTTCAGGTGAAGCTGGTTGAGAGAATTCCAAGAGTATTTAACCTTTATTTAACTAGGCAAGTCAGTTAAGAACAAATTCTTATTTACAATGACGGCCTACACCGGCCAAACTCGGACGACACTAAGCCAAATGGAACTCACAATCACGGCCGGTTGTGATACAGCCTGGATCATCAAGGCAAAGGGTGGCTACTTTGAAGAATCTAAAATCTAAAATATATTTTCATTTGTTCAACACTTTCTTGGTTACTACATGATTCCATATGTGTTATTTCATAGCTTTGATGTCTTCACTATTATTCTACAATGTAGAAAATAGTACAAATAAAGAAAAACCCTTGAATGAGTAGGTGTGTCCAAACTTTTGACTGGTACTGTATATTGATATCTTTTTAAAATGTATTTTCCACTAACCCTACCAGCCCTCCCTTAATTGGAGTAAACTAATTACGGCAGTTTTGCTTGAAACAATCACTGTTACAGGCTTTGGTTTTTTCATTTATATTTTGAGGTTGGACGTTAGCACGTTAGGCGCACCGATTGGTGTTACCTCGTTAGTCAGTATGTGTTACACCTTTGCTGGTTTGTCATTTCGTTAGTGGGAAGTCGTTTCACCTGTGCTGGCCCAGGTGATATTTAAGAGTGACTATCCCAGTGCACCAGTTGGTCTTGAAAAATGTGGAGGGTCAACACCTTTAGTTGCCCCCCCCCCCCTATTTGATTTCTAGAAAAACATTCCTTTGTCTGATCTTAGGTTTTTGTTTTGCTCAACTGGTCTGAGACGTGCGTGGAAATACTCACACTTTCCCGTCAAGTTCAAATTTGTTAAATACCAACCTTTGTGTGAAAACTGGCACACACAAATTCTAAACTTGTTTTTGATGTTTTTAAAGAGTATATTGTTTCAAACAAAATGTCTGAAAACAAGCCAAATCAAAAAGGGTATTTTGAGATATTAATATATTTTATGTTGAATAAATGTGTGAAAAATTGTATTTCAGAATCTAGACATACATATGTTAAAGCACACTATAAGGAGTATAATGACACCAAGATGTTGTCTGTATCATGTACTGTCCACGGATCATTGGGTCTGTTTTAAAAGGGGCTAAAATGGCCACTTTCATTACGATTTTCTCACAAATTGTTTGTGATCCATATGTAAAAAGTATGTCAAACAAAAACATTGCCAGAAAAATCTGAGTTACCAAAAATATTTGGGCTTATACTGGCATGGAATCGCCCTTTTCCTTTCCTGGCTTTGGATTTAGCAAAAAAGGTCTTGGCTGCTTTCTCCACATTTTGGAAGTGTGTGAGTGGTGTGGCTGGGATTGCCCCTTGCCAGGGTCAATGTGGAGTGGATAAGGGGTTTGGGACAGCGGCTGGATGCACGGACGGACTGTGGTTTTGAGGTGTTGCTGTGACACGTGCTGGGTCGATACCAGTATTGCAATACTTGTTAGTATTGTGGCAAGGAAAGCAGAAACAAACATCATTATGTCGTCATCCAGAGTCACATTTATTTTCCAAGCTATAGTTATAACAATAATTTACATACAGCAGTTTTTTAAAGACCAAAGAGTTTGATCTGCTTCGTGTTTTCATTTTTGCCATGGAAAAAATATTGCAATACTGGTATTGTCACAGCCCTAGTGACGCGGTGTTGGGGCGTACTTGGCAAAGTGGGTTATAATTAAAAGAGGTATGCAGGTTTGCCTTGCCTGCCCCAGGGCCATTCAGCTGCACTCCCTAACCCTGCACAACCCCCCCCTACCCATGCTAAAGCAGGTATGGTGTGTCTCCCCACTGAGTCAGACACCAACCCTAAAGCGTGCCTTACAACAGATACTGCAAGACAGACACCCCCCCCCCCCCCCCCCCCATCATAAATCTTCATCAGAACGAGAGACAAAGAGACCTAAAGAGGGTGAGAGACCAAGTCAGGAAAGGGAGAGCGGGAGAGAGACAGGAAGACAGAGGGGGAGATAGATGGAGCGGGAGAACCAAGGCTGCCAAGAGAGGTAGCCTAACAAGTCCTGTTGAGTGTGTACAGTATGAGACATGAAAGATGACCCCCACCGAAGCCAATATCATGCCCCCATGGCATCCCATTCTTATACTAACAGAAATTCATATTATTAAATATTAGGGGTTTTACAGTATTTATGACACAGTCATACCCTCCTACTCTCTCAAGTACTGTACAGTTAATGTACAGTAGGCTGGCTACATGCTCCAACTTATACAGGAGTCTATCCCTACTACGTGACTCCTGCCATGTCTGTCTATTAGCTAGGGCTGGCACAATTACCGTATAACGCGTAACCTAAGGTTATGTATGAAAATAAAATGTAAAATATATATATATATACAGTGCATATGGAAAGTATTCAGACCCCTTGACTTTTTCCACATTTTGTTACGTTACAGCCTTATTCTAAAATTGATTAAATAAAAAAAATACTCATCAATGTAAACACAAAACCCCATAATGACAAAGCGAAAACAGGTTTTTAGAGATGTTTGCAAATGTATAAAAAATGATATAAGTATGAGACTCGAAATTGAGCTCAGGTGCATCCTGTTTTCATTAATCATCCTTGAGATGTTTCTACAACTTGATTGGAGTCCACATGTGGTAAATTCAATTGATTGGACATGATTTGGAAAGGCACACACCTGCATATATAAGGTCCCACAGTTGACAGTGCATATCAGAGAAAAACCAAGCCATGAGGTTGAAGGAATTGTTCGTAGAGCGCCAAGTCAGGATTGTGTCGAGGCACAGATCTGGGGAAGGGTACCAAAAAATTTCTGCAGCATTGAAGGTCCCCAAGAAAACAATGGCCTCAATCATTCTTAAATGGAAGAAGTTTGGAACCACCCAGACTCTTCCTAGAGCTGGCCGCCTGGCCAAACTGAACAATCGGGGGAGAAGGGCCTTGGTCAGTGAGGTGACCAAGAATCCAATG
Source organism: Thymallus thymallus (assembly GCA_023634145.1). NCBI lineage: Eukaryota > Metazoa > Chordata > Actinopteri > Salmoniformes > Salmonidae > Thymallus > Thymallus thymallus. Next base: position 35,918,480 of record CM042409.1, on the reverse strand, counting down.
GTCACACTGACAGAGCTCCAGAGTTCCTTTGTGGAGATCATTCCAGAAGGACAACCATCTCTGCAGCACTCCACCAATCATGCCTTTATGGTAGAGTGGCCAGATGAATGCCACTCCCAAGTAAAAGGCACCTAAAGGACTCTCAGACCATGAGAAACAAGATTCCCTGGTCTGATGAAACCGAGATTGAACTCTTTGGCCTGAATGCCAAGCTTCACGTCTGGAAGAACCTTGGCACCATCCCTACAGTGAAGCCTGGCGGTGGGGATGTTTTTTAGCAGTAAGGACTGGGAGACTAGTCAGGATCGAGGGAAAGATTAATGGAGCAAAGAACTGAGAGATCCTTGATGAAAACCTGCTCCAGAGGGCTCAGGACCTCAGACTGGGGCAAAGGTTCACCTTCCAACAGGACAACGACCCTAAGCACACAGCCAAGACAGCATGGGAGTGGCTTTGGGGCAAGTCTCTGAATGTCCTTGAGTGGCCCAGACAGAGCCCGAACTTGAACCTGATCGATCGAACATCTCTGGAGAGACTCTGAAAATAGCTGTGCAATGACGCTCCCCATCCAACCTTACAGAGCTTGAGATTATCAAATCAAATTGTATTTGTCACATGCGCCGAATACAACAGGTGTAGACCATAATGTGAAATGCTTACTTACAAGCCCTTAACTAACAATGCAGTTTTAAGAAAATAGATTTAAGAAAATATTTACTAAATAAAAAATTATTTATATTTTTTGTAACACAATAAAATAAAATGAGGCTATTAAAAGGGAGTACCGGTACCGAGTCAATGTGCGAGGGTACAAGTTAGTCGAGATAGAGATGCAGAGATGAAGGGGAGAAACTCACCAAAGACAGGTGTGCCAAGCTTGTAGCGTCATACCCAAGAAGATTTGCGCCTGTAATCACTGCCAAAGGGGATTCAACAAAGTACTGAGTAAAGGGTCTGAATACTTAAGTAAATGTGATATTTCAGTATAAAAAATATAAAAACATTTGCACAAAAAAAACACTTACATCCTGCTTTACTCCTATGGGTATATTCCCAATGGCTGACAGTCCACCAAATATGCCATTATTGACCTGAATGGGGTCTGTTCATTTTTTGATGTTTTTATTTTATTTAACCTTTATTTAACCAGGCAAGTCAGTTAAGAACAAATTCTTATTGACAATGACCGCCTTCCAAAAGGCCTCCTGCTGGCATGGGGGCTGGGATTAAAAATATAAATACATTAAATAACAACGTAGGACAAAACGCACATCACTACAAGAGAGAACATAAAAGAGAGACCTAAGAGGACAACATGGTACTGTAGCAACACAACATGGCAGCAACACAACATGACAGCAGCACAAAACAGGGTACAAACATTATTGGGCACAGACAACAGCACAAATGGCAAGAAGGTAGAGACAACAATACATCACGCAAAGCAGCCACAACTGTCAGTAAGAGTGTCCATGATTGAGTCTTTGACTGAAGAGATTGAGATAAAACTGTCCAGTTTGAGTGTTTGTTCCAGCTCGTTCCAGTCGCTAGCTGCAGCGAACTGAAAAGACGAGCGACCCAGGGATGTGTGTGCTTTGGGGACCTTAAACAGAATGTGACTGGCAAAACGAGTGTTGTATGTGGAGGATGAGGGCTGCAGTAGGTATCTCAGATAGGGCTAAGAGGGTTTCATAAATAAGCATCAACCAGTGGGTCTTGCGACGGGTTTACAGAGATGACCAGTTTACAGTATAGAGTGCAGTGATGTGTCCTACTGTATAAGGAGCATTGGTGGCAAATCTGATGGTCGAATGGTAAAGAACATCTAGCCGCTCAAGAGCGATTAGCTGGCAGCTGAAGTGAAAGAGGAGCGATTATGAGGAAACCAAGTCTAGATTTAACTTTAGCCTGCAGCTTTGATATGTGCTGAGAGAAGGACAGTGTACCATCCAGCCATACTCCAAAGTACTTGCATGATGTGACTACCTCAAGCTCTAAACCCTCAGAAGTAGTAATCACACCTGTGGGGAGAGGGGCATTTTTCTTACCAAACCACATTACTTTTGTTTTGGAGGTGCTCAGAACAAGGTTAAGTGTAGAGAAAGCTTGTTGGACACTAAGAAAGCTTTATTGTAGAGCGTTTAACACAAAATCCAGGGAGGGGCCAGCTGAGTAAAAGATTGTATCATCTGCATATAAATGGATAAGAGAGCTAACTACTGCCTGAGCTATGTTGTTGATGTAAATTGAGAAGAACGTGGGGCCTAGGATCGAGCCTTGGGGTACTCCCTTGGTGACAGGCAGTGGCTGAGACAGCAGATGTTCTGACTTGACAGACAGAGAGACAGACACAGACAGATAGATACAGTTGAAGTCGGAAGTTTACATACACCTTAGCCAAATACATTTAAACTCAGCTTTTCACAATTCCTGACATTTATTTCTTGTAAATATTCCCTGTCTTCGGTCAGCTAGGATCACCACTTTATTTTAAGAATGTGAAATGTCAGAATAATAGCATAGAGAATTATTTATTTCAGCTTTTATTTCTTTCATCACATTCCCAGTGGGTCAGAAGTTTACATACACCCAATTGGTATTAGGTAGCATTGCCTTTAAATTGTTTAACTTGGGTCAAACGTTTCGGGTAGCCTTCCACAAGCTTCCCACAATAAGTTGGGTGAATTTTGGCCCATTCCTCTTGACAGAGCTGGTGTAACTGAGTCAGGTTTGTAGGCACTTTTCGCACCAAAGTACATTAATCTCAAGACAGAACACATCTCCTTCCTGAGCGGTATGACGGCTGCGTGGTCCCATGGTGTTTATACTCGCATACTATTGTTTGTACAGATGAACGTGGTACCTTCAGGTGGTTTTTTTCTGAGGTCTTGGCTGATTTCTTTGGATTTTCCTATGATGTCGAGCAAAGATGCACTGAGTTTGAAGGTAGGCCTTGAAATACATCCACAGGTACATCTTCAATTGACTCAAATTATGTCAATTAGCCTATCAGAAGCTTCTAAAGCCATGATATCATTTTCTGGACTTTTACAAGCTGTTTAAAGGCACAGTCAACTTAGTGTATGTAAACTTCCACTGGAATTGTGATATAGTGAATTATAAGTGAAATAATCTGTCTGTAAACATTTGTTGGAAGAATTAATTTCTTTGCAAAGAAAAAGCCATATCTTCCTCTGTCCAGTGACTGTGTTCTTTTGGCCTTAATCTTTTCATCTTTTTATTGGCCAGTCTGAGATACAGTTTTTTCTTTGCAACTCTGCCTAGAAGGCCAGCATCCCAGAGTCGCCTCTTCACTGTTGACATTGAGACTGGTGTTTTGCGGGTACTATTTAATGAAGCTGCCAGTTGAGGACTTGTGAGGCGTCTGTTTCTCAAACTAGACACTCTAATTTGACGTTATTTTAATGGACAAAAAATGTGCTTTTCTTTCAAAAACAAGGACATTTCGAAGTGACCCCAAACTTTTGAACGGATATTAAGGAGAGAGATTGGTCTATAGCTGGAGCACTTAAGCTGGTTTTCCCCTTTCTTGTGAATTACTGTAATCACGGCTTGAGAGAAAGACTCTGGAAAGCAGTTGTCCTCCCCAGCTTTTTTAAGTACCTCCATAAGGTAGGGTACCAACAGCTCCTTAAATTCTTCATAGAACTCTGGAGGGAAGCCGTCCTCCCCCAGAGATTTATTAGAAGGTAAGGATTTAATGGCCTCCAACAATTCAGGGACTGTTCACTCAGGCGCTCTTGGTCAGGCATGGGAGATTGAGAGAGGACAGAAAAGAGTCGACCTCTGATAGATCATTGCTTGATTGGGAAGTATAGAGGTCCTCGTAATATTTCTTAAGTATCATTCATTTCAGTAGGGTCGAAAGATATCTTGTTAGTAAGAGTTTCTATAGCATTAAATGTCCTCTTACTTTCCTCTGCTTTCAGTTGCCATGCTAATACTTTGTGTGCTTTCTCTCCAAGCTCGTAGTAACGCTGTTTTGATTTAGCCCTCTCGGCTTGATACGTGTTCAGAGTATTATAATTTAGTTTTTTTATTTACCAAAAGCCTGTATAGGTCTTTAGTCGGGTCTCTTTGGTAGGTTTTCTCTAGCTCAGAGATTTCAGATTCAAGGATATTCAGTGTTTTCTCTTTAACCCTTTAGTATAGGCAATGATCTGTCCCCTCAGGTAGGCTTTCAATGATCTGTCCCCTCAGGTAGGCTTTCAATGATCTGTCCCCTCAGGTAGGCTTTCAATGATCTGTCCCCTCAGATAGGCTTTCAATGATCTGTCCCCTCAGGTAGGCTTTCAATGATCTGTCCCCTCAGGTAGGCTTTCAATGATCTGTCCCCTCAGGTAGGCTTTCAATGATCTGTCCCCTCAGGTAGGCTTTCAATGATCTGTCCCCTCAGGTAGGCTTTCAATGATCTGTCCCCTCAGGTAGGCTTTCAATGATCTGTCCCCTCAGGTAGGCTTTCAATGATCTGTCCCCTCAGGTAGGCTTTCAATGATCTGTCCCCTCAGGTAGGCTTTCAATGATCTGTCCCCTCAGGTAGGCTTTCAATGATCTGTCCCCTCAGGTAGGCGTTCAATGATCTGTCCCCTCAGGTAGGCTTTCAATGATCTGTCCCCTCAGGTAGGCTTTCAATGATCTGTCCCCTCAGGTAGGCTTTCAATGATCTGTCCCCTCAGGTAGGCTTTCAATGACCTGTCCCCTCAGATAGGCTTTCAATGATCTGTCCCCTCAGATAGGCTTACAATGCATCCCAGAGAATGAAACTGTCAGGAGCGGAGGGTTTGTTTGTCAAAGTAAAAATATTGATCTGCTCTTTAATGAATGCACAAAATGTAGGTTGCTTCAGTAGTGTAGAATTTAGTCTCCATCTATATGCTCCATTTACCTTGGTAGGAATGGAGATGAAGAAATCAGTCTTGTTTAACCCATTACAATCTAAGCCATGTCTAAGCAGGGGGAGGGGGTACTACTAAGCTATATGGAATTGTTTTAAGAAAGTCATACCAAGGATCATTTTGCAATTTGATTTTGAATTTTAAGACCCCTTGAAAAATCTAACCATTTACTGCTTACTGCTATTAGCCCATGCAAGCACATTGAATAACAGATTCACTACATGGACCAACAGATAGTCCCCCCCCAAAAAACATCTAAAGGAAGTTTGTTCTGAAGTGTCTGTCCTATATCTGAGAGACATAAGTAAGATTAGGAAAACATTTTTAAATCTATTTTGTTACATGTATTTAAGCCCTTATTTTTGGCGCTAAACTATCTCGAGTCTTGTGAGGCCTGTGGGCGACCTAGAGCAAAACAACATGTTCGTGAGAGTCTCGGTTTTCGGGATGTCTCATGGTCTGACAAACACTGCTCTAGCTCTTTCACCTTTTGCGGAAGTGTGACATTGGCGGATGCAGTGGATAGATACAGTCGTATGCAAAAGTTTGGGCACCCCTCTGAGGCTGCATAATAATTTACTCTGTCGTCACAGAAAATGATCACAGTGGCATGCCATTAATTTTCTAATAAAAGCTGAGTACTGGGGTATTGTCCAGATAAAGATTTTTAATGTAGCAATATTAAGTTGTATGAAATTAAATCAGATGTGAAAAATAGGCTATGCAAAAATTTGGGCACCCTTGTCATTCTGTTGATTTGAATACCTGTAACTACTTAGCACTGATTAATTGGAACACACAATTGGTTTGGTGAGCTCATTAAGCCTTGAACTTAATAGACAAGTGCATCAAATCATGAGAAAAGGTATTTAAGGTGGCCAATTGCAAGTTGTTGTTCTCTTTGACTCTCCTCTGAAGAGTGGCAACATGGGGGCCTCAAAACAACTCTCAAATGACCTGAAAACAAAGATTGTTCAACATTATGGTTTAGGGGAAGGCTACAAAAAGCTATCGCAGAGATGTAAGCTGTCAGTGTCCACTGTGAGGAACATTGTGAGGAAATGGAAGACCACAGGCACAGTTCTTGTTAAGGCCAGAAGTGGCAGGCCAAGTAAAATATCGGAGAGGCAAAGGCGAAGGATGGTGAGAACGGTCAAAAACAGCCCACAGACCACCTCCAAAGACCTACAACATCATCTTGCTGCAGATGGTGTCACTGTGCATCGTTCAACAATTCAGCGCACTTTGCACAAGGAGAAGCTGTACGGGAGAATGATGCGGAAGAAGCCTTTTCTGCACACACGCCACAAACGCACATTTGGACAAGCCAGCTTCATTTTGGAATAAGGTGCTGTGGACTGATGAAACAAAGATTGAGTTATTTGGTCATAACAAGGGGCGTTATGCATGGCGGCAAAAGAACACAGCGTTCCAAGAAAAACACTTGCTACCCACAGTAAAATTTGGTGGGGGTTCCATCATGCTGTGGGGCTGTGTGGCCAGTGCCGGTACTGGGAATCTTGTTAAAGTTGAGGGTCGCATGGATTCCACTCAATATCAGCAGATTCTTGGGAATAATGTAGAAGAATCAGTCACAAAGTTGAAGTTAAGCCGGGGCTGGATATTTCAACAAGACAACGACCCAAAACACTGCTCAAAATCTACCCGGGCACTTATGCAGAGGAACAAGTACAATGTTCTGGAATGGCCATCCCAGTCCCCAGACCTGAATATCATTGAGAATCTGTGGGATGATTTGAAGCGGGCTGTCCATGCTCGGCAACCATCAAACCTAACTGAACTGGAGATGTTTTGTAAGGAGGAATGGTCCAAAATACCTTCATCCAGAATCCAGACACTCATTAGAGGCTATAGGAAGCGTCTAGAGGCTGTTATTTTAGCAAAAGGAGGCTCTACTAAATATTGATGTGATTTTTCTGTTGGGGTGCCCAAATTTATGCACCTGTCTAATTTCGTTTTGATGCATATTGCACATTTTCTGTTAATCCAATAAACCTAATTTCACTACTGAAATATTACTGTGTCCATCAGTTATTTGATAGATCAAAATGAAATTGCTGATCCAAACACCCAATTATTTATAAATGGAAATCATGAAAAATGTCAGGGGTGCCCAAACTTTTTCATACGACTGTATCTCTAGCTTAAACTGACATATTTTATGGGGATTTTGTTGTTATGTTTTACATTCTTATTCTGGTCACTGAGCTTAAAGTTCATTTTCTGACATTCAAACCTCAAAATGTAGAGTCCATGCTGATTTTGGAGTGAACTATCACTTTACAAAATACCTATGAGCAGGCACTCCAGTTCTACTCAAAAAGCAAAGTAACCATCCCAATGACATTAGGAAGTAATCCTAATGAGATGAGGAAACGTTATGGTTTTCCAGTGAAATTTCTAACTGTCTGTCAACCTAACCACAGCCGTGCTGTTACCAGGCAACCAAAGTGAACGGTAAACAACCACACTAAACACCATTAATCACTTATTAGTGTCAACGATAAGAAAACAATGTGAACGATTAGATCACACCTTGACAACCCATGACGTTTCTCTTGGTTCTGAAGGACATGGTAAAGGGTTCAGTCAACAGAGGAAGACTCCATGCTCTCATATCAAAGTTCCCTCTGAAGCAGCGAGCATTCCAGGCCTCCCACCTCAGTTTTCCTACTTAAACAGACTGTGGTAATCTACAGGTGTGTTAACATAATCCCAGGTGTAGCTACAGTATGAAGGCTGCTTTCACAGAACCAAAGGGGCCAGACAGACGAGACACTGGAGCCTCCAGCAAGCATGTCATTGCCAACACCACCAGGCAGGTCTCCACTCAGCAGTTACCAACACACACATAAACACTCAAACACACAGAGAGACACAGACTGAAACAGAGACGGATACAAACACATAAGGAAAATGCTCTGATATAGACACTGGCATACTACTTGAAGCACAAGTCTCAAAGAAACTGGACACTATTGTGGCAGCAGAAACATTTTGGCGCCGGAAGACCCACCCTCCCAGCTTCCTCTTGAGTCTGTGTAGGGATCAGATCTGTTTTATTTATTTTTAACTGAAAAGTTGTTTGATTTATTTTATAAATGTTTTGGTTGTTTTCCAATTATACCACATACCGAGGTATTTGGGGAAAAAATAAACAAAATGTTTTTTCAACATTATGAAGCTTACCATAGTTCCCCAGAACAGTTGAGCCAGTCATGTGTTTGTTTGTAAACAGCACTTGGGCTCCCAAGTGGCTCAGTGGTCTAAGGCACTGCATCTCAATGCTTGAGGCGTCACTACAGACAACCTGGTTCGAATCCAGACTGTATCACAACCAGCCGTAATTGGGAGTCCCATAGTGTGGTGCACAATTGGCCCAGTGTCGTCCGAGTTTGGCCGGTGTAGGCCGTCATTGTAAATAAGAATATGTTCTTAACTGACTTGCCTGGTTAAATAAAGGTTCAATAAAAAATATAACATTTAAAGCAAAAAGAGAGAAAGCAAGCTGGTGAGTCCATAGTGTTCTATATAAATCAGCAAGTCTCTGTTGTGTGGAGCACATGAGGTGATGAAGATACAGTTGACTATGAAATGTTTGCTATCAGATATCTTAATGGCTTTCTGCCAGAAGTTAAAGAGCTCTGGATGAGTTAGCTGTCATTTATTCCCTGTGCTTTCTACTGGTGTTTTTTTTCTGCACTGTTTGTCTCCCATCTGCTCCATGTACACATGCTGCTCTTCCTTCAGAAAAGCATGCATGAAAACTTTGTTAATTTGCACAAATTTCTCTCGTTTATTCTTCGCTTGTAAATGTCCACACTCACAGAACCTGACATTCGGTAGCTACTAGCTATGCTTGTATAACTTTATGAGCTAGATTTGCCTGTTTTTGATCATTTTTCGCTCATTTACATTTAGCTAACACCGTAAATCACAGTATGAGGGCACAGTGTGGCAACATGAAAATCTGGATACCGCCCAAGCCTAATACACATAACATGCAGCCACCACTATTCTTGAAAATATGGCGAGTGGTACTCAATAATATGTTGTATTGGATTTGCCCCAAACATAACACTTTGTATTCAGGACAAAAAGATAATTGCTTTGCCAAATTGTTTGTAATATTACTTTAGTGCCTTGTTGCAAACAGGATGCATGTTTTGGAATATTTATATTCTGTACAGACTACCTTCTTTTCCCTCTGTCAAAAAGGTTAGTATTGTGGAGTAACTACAATGTTGTTTATCCATCCTCAGTTTTCTCTTGTCACAGCCATTAAACTCTGAAACTGTTTTAAAGTCACCATTGGCCATCATGGTGAAATCCCTGAGCGGTTTCCTTCCTCTCGGCAACTGAGTTAGGAAGGACACCTGCTCAAAGGGATATTCAATGTATGCTTTTTTAAAATTATCCATCTACCAATAGGTGCCCTTCTTTGTGAGGCATTGGGAAACTGTTCACTGCTCGACTGCGGGACCTTACAAATAATTGTATGTGTGGGGTAGAGAGATGAGGTAGTCATTCAAAAATCATATTAAACGCTATAATGACTTGTTAAGCACATAATGTTTTTACTGAACTTAGGCGTGCCATAAAAGGGGTTAAATATTTATTGACTCAAGACTCTATCAATTAGCAAAAATGTTGAAAAACATCATTCTACTTTGACATTTGTAAGGAACCCTTAACTGGACTGCTATTTTCCTCCCGGTCGGCAGGTGGCGCCTCTCACCTGACTCCTGCTGAACACTACCACTCATTATGCCTGATGTATCACACCTGTGTCTTGCCCTATTTAAGTGTGTTTGTGCCATGCTTTATTGTTCAGTCTTGAGCCTATGTTACCTGTTGCAAGCTAAGTCTGTTCAAGTTTAAGTTTATATCTTTGGACCCTTGTGTCTATCTTTATTTTTACTGTTTCTTGGAAGCTAGGCTTCCTTTGTTTTGTTGTACTTTTCATTAGTAAAGATTGCCTTTTGTTGAAGATCTACGACTCCTTGCCTTTTGACAACCTCTGCTCTTGGATTCATTTATTGGGGAGTTAACTCAGTGACTTTGAACACAAGAGACCCGGGTTCAATCCCCACCTAGAACAGCCTCGTTACAGCAAGACTGAACCATAACATGAATCCAGCGGAGGAGACTTCACCATCCTCTAATGTGGATCGCATTCTGTCCGCCATATCAGGGCAAGCTGCAGCCATTCAGCAACATGAACAGATCCTTACTGAGATTCTTCAACGTTTAAATCTTCAGACTCCAGCCCCTTCAGCTCAAGAGTCTCAGCTGTCACATGGTAATCCTTCTCAAGCCGTGGTAGCTTCCCTGTCAGAACCCAGATTACCAGCACCAGAACGATTTGATGGCAGTCCTGAGAAATGTCGTGGGTTCGTCACCCAATGCACCCTAGTATTTCAACTACAACCTGGCAGCTTCCCCACAGAGAGCAGCAAGGTTGCTTACATCATTACCCTTCTTACTGGCAAGGCTTTAGACTGGGCCTCGGCTTTGTGGGACCAACATGCACTAATCACTGCAAACAGTGGCAGCTTCATTGCTGAAATGAAGAGAGTATTCCACCATCCAGCCAGCACCGGTGATGTGGACTACCGTTTGCTTCGACTCTCCCAAGGCACTCGAAGTGTGGCGGAGTTTGCCATTGAGTTTCGCACCCTGGCTTCAGAGAGTGGGTGGGACCAGCGAGCCTTGAGGGCCACATTCCACCAGGCCTTGTCTCCGGAACTCAAGGATGAGTTAGCATTTAGAGACACTCCTCCGGATTTGGAATCCCTAATCGAGGTGGCTATCCGAGTAGATCATCGTCTCCGAGAACGACAACAAGAACGACGTTGGGAGACCAGTGTGTATCGTCCTCAGGTATATTCCAATACTGTTGAACCACTCTGGAAACCCAGTGATCTGGAGGAACCCATGCAGCTGGGTAGAACCAGATTAACCCAGACAGAAAGGGATCGACGGATGAGGGAGCGACGCTGTCTGTACTGTGGAAAGTCTGGCCATTTCCGATCCAACTGTCCTGAATTGTCGGGAAAAGCCAGCTCTCGTCCAGGAAAGGGGGAACTGGATCGAGAGTAAATATCTTCCCTCATCCTGCAACTTCTGGAGTTACAATCCAAGCCACCATCTTCCACGACAACCAGAATCACCAGCTTGGTGCCTTCATCGACTCTGGGGCTGCTGGGAACTTTTTGGATCTAGATGTAGCCAGACGTTTGGGCATTCCATCTGTGCTTCTCCAGAAACCTCTAACCATCACAGCTCTTGATGGCAGACCTCTGGGGTCGGGACAGGTTAGTCACTGCACTTCGTTTATTCAGTTTGAAATCGGGGGTCACAAGGAACTAATACAGTTTTTTCTCATCCAGTCACCAGAACTCCCCTTAGTTCTTGGATTTCCCTGGCTAACTTGTCACAACCCAAATATTGACTGGTCAAGAGGTGTAGTTAAAGGTTGGGGAACTAACTGTTGTGTTTCCGCCCTTTCTTTTTGCCGTTCTACTGAGATACTGGAGGTACACCCAGGGCCATTGTCGACACTCTCCAGGTGTCCTGCCAATCTCAATCCAGACATGTCTAACACTCAAGGGCTACCTTTATCTCAGTTCAAATCTGCCAACACGAAGTGCCCAGCCTTTCATCCCGAGTCGTCTCAAGTTCCCCAGGCCACAGATGTACTGCAGCTTCCCATTTCGAAGACCCAGATTATTATGCCTCCTATGTTTCTCCCTGAAATATCCAGAGTTCCTCCAGAGTATGCTGATCTCAAAGAAGTCTTCAGCAAGTCCCGAGCCACTTCCCTTCCTCCGCACAGACCATATGACTGTGCCATAGACTTAGTTCCTGGAGCATGCCCACCGCGGGGTCGGCTTTACTCTCTCTCTGCCCCTGAGAGGGCTGCTATGGAGAAGTACCTCAAGGAAGCCTTGGATAATGGTTTTATTCGTACTTCGACCTCACCTGCTGGAGCAGGGTTTTTCTTTGTTGAGAAGAAGGATGGTGACCTCAGGCCTTGCATTGACTACAGGGTTCTTAACCGTATCACCATTAAGAATCGCTACCCTCTGCCTCTGATGACCTCTGCTTTTGAGATCCTGCAAGGTGCCACTATATTCACTAAATTAGATCTCAGAAATGCCTACCATCTGGTCAGGATTCGAGAAGGCGACGAGTGGAAGACGGCTTTCAACACCCCGACAGGCCACTATGAGTACAGGGTAATGCCCTTTGGCCTGGTCAATGCCCCAGCCGTCTTCCAGGCGTTGATCAATGATGTCTTGCGGGAGATGCTGAACAAGTTCGTTTTTGTCTACCTTGATGATATCCTCATTTTCTCATGCAACTACCAAGAACACATTCAACATGTTCGACAGGTCCTGTCCCAGTTACTTAAACACAGCCTCTTCGTCAAGCTGGAAAAGAGCGAATTCCATGTGTCTTCAACCCCATTTCTCGGCTTCATCGTTTCCAAGGGCAACCTCCAGATGGATCCTGGCAAGGTGCGTGCAGTGCAGGAATGGCCTCAGCCTAACTCTGTGAAGCAGGTACAACGTTTTCTTGGGTTCGCCAATTTTTATAGAAGGTTTATAAGAAGCTTCAGCTCTGTTGCAGAACCTCTCTCCGCTCTCACCAAGAAGTCTGCCCGACCATTCATGTGGACTGAGAAGGCCAATCAAGCTTTTAACAAGCTGAAAAGACTCTTTACGTCTGCCCCTATCTTAACCCTTCCAGACCCAGAGTTGCCCTTTGTGGTGGAGGTTGATGCTTCTGATGTGGGGGTAGGGGCAGTTTTGTCCCAAAGAGCCAGGGTCGACAACAGGCTCCACCCATGTGCTTATCTGTCTCGTCGACTAACTGCAGCAGAGAGGAATTACGATATTGGAAACCGAGAGCTGTTGGCAGTAAAGGTGGCATTGGAGGAGTGGAGGCATTGGTTGGAAGGGGCCAAACACCCATTCCTCATCTGGACAGACCACAGAAACCTGACCTACATTCGGGAGGCCAAGAGACTGAATTCCCGCCAAGCACGCTGGGCTCTGTTTTTTAATCGGTTTGTTCTTTCTTACCGCCCAGGTTCCAAGAATTCAAAACCAGACGCACTTTCAAGACAGTTTGACTCCCCAGAGGAGGAGGCCAGACCGGAACCCATCCTACCCACCTCCAGAATAGTAGCAGCTATCCAGTGGGGCGTGGAGGCCGCCATTAAGAAGGCCCAACGGCAGCATTCGGATCCAGGTAATGGTCCACCTGGACGTCTTTTTGTACCTAACCGACTACGTTCTGATGTGTTGCAGTGGGCACATGCCTCCCTCCCCTCTGGTCATCCTGGGGCCACTAGAACTTCCAAGCTCATCCGGAGAAGGTTCTGGTGGCCAAAGTTGCAAAAAGACGTCCGGGATTTTGTCGCCGCTTGCACTGTGTGTGCCCAGAACAAGGAGCCCAGAACCCACCCTCAAGGGCTACTGCATCCTCTACCTATCCCTAAACATCCTTGGTCGCACATATCTCTGGACTATGTCACAGGTCTGCCTGAATCCCAAGGTAAGACAGTCATTCTTGTGGTGGTGGATAGATTTTCCAAAGCCTGTCACCTCCTGCCATTACCCAAACTTCCCACAGCTAGCCAGACTGCTGAACTCCTAATGCAGCACGTGTTCAGGATTCACGGCTTTCCCCAGGACATCGTCTCCGATAGAGGTTCTCAATTCACCTCCCGGTTCTGGAAGGCATTTGGCCGCCTCATTGGGTCTGACATCAGTCTGTCATCTGGTTTTCACCCGCAGTCTAATGGGCAGACAGAGAGGGTGAATCAGGAGATAGAGAACTTTGAGATGTTTGGCAGCAGACAATCAGACCACTTGGAGCTCTCGATTAGTCTGGGCAGAGTTTGCACATAATACTCTCTACCATTCTTCCCTAGGCATGTCCCCTTTTGAGTGCCAGTACGGCTTCCCTCCTATTTTGTTCCCTGGACAGGAGCCAGAGGTATGTGTTCCTGCTGCTGCTCAACTTGTTCGCCGTTGTCAGCGGACTTGGAAGAAGGCCCGGGCAGCTTTACTGAAAGCCACTCAACAACAGCGGAGGCAAGCAAACCGGCGTCGGAGGTTGGGACCTATGCTTCGTCCGGGTCAGAGAGTGTGGCTCGCAACTAGAGATCTGCCTCTGCGGGTGGAATCTCGCAAACTGGCTCCCCGTTATATTGGTCCTTTTAAAATCCTCAGGAAGATAAATCCAGTAGCTTACCGTCTTCATCTGCCCAGGTCCATGAGGGTTCACCCAACGTTTCATGTCTCTCGGTTAAAGCCTGTTGTCTGTTCTCCTCTGTCCCCAGCTCGCAGGCCTACTCCAGCTGCCCGTATCGTGGGCGGACAACCAGCTTACGCTGTGCGTAGGCTGGTGGATTCTCGTCGGGTCCGTGGAAGAGTGCAGTATTTGGTCGACTGGGAGGGTTACGGCCCAGAAGAGCGCTCATGGGTGCCTGCTCGAGACATTCTGGACCCTACACTCATTACGGATTTTCACCAAACCCAAAGACTCCACCAAGTGAACGTCAGGAGCCGTTCTTAGAGGGGGGACTCCTGTAAGGAACCCTTAACTGGACTGCTATTTTCCTCCCGGTCGGCAGGTGGCGCCTCTCACCTGACTCCTGCTGAACACTACCACTCATTATGCCTGATGTATCACACCTGTGTCTTGCCCTATTTAAGTGTGTTTGTGCCATGCTTTATTGTTCAGTCTTGAGCCTATGTTACCTGTTGCAAGCTAAGTCTGTTCAAGTTTAAGTTTATATCTTTGGACCCTTGTGTCTCTCTTTATTTTTACTGTTTCTTGGAAGCTAGGCTTCCTTTGTTTTGTTGTACTTTTCATTAGTAAAGATTGCCTTTTGTTGAAGATCTACGACTCCTTGCCTTTTGACCACCTCTGCTCTTGGATTCATTTATTGGGGAGTTAACTCAGTGACTTTGAACACAAGAGACCCGGGTTCAATCCCCACCTAGAACAGCCTTGTTACAACATTATGGGGTATTGTGTGTAAGCCAGTGATACAGACATCTAAATTCAGGCTGTAACACACAAAAATGTGACTAGTTTCCGGAAACTAGGTGTATGTCGCACGTCACTACTTCACAGGAGAAGCATTTGAACGTAAACATACATTGTTTTTGGGCAGAAATGCCTTCTGGAACATGTGAACTTTCATGTGCCTTAATAACACACTTGTATGCCATCTGTAAATATGACTAAAATTAGTTGGTCTAGCCATGATTGATGGGCTGAACGTGCCGAGAGATGGGTTCGGATTAGTCTGCCATGCAGCCTGCTTCTGTCTATAACATGAGCTGCTCAGTATGTGATAGCTTTTTTAAAAGAAGAACTGCAAAAGTGTTGGTAATGCTCTCCTCTTTCTGGAGGACGATTGTGACATGCTGACTCTCTCTGACTCTGAAAATGACTCAGACGATGAAAAAATTCCTGATTTTATGAAAAAATTCCTGATTTAGGTCAAAACATTTTAATTGAACCAGAAACGGCGATCAACACCATTGTTGTCACGAAAGATGTTGACCATGTTTTGAAATCAGAGTATGATAGTTAAGGAGGGATACAATTCTGGCGTTTGATGACAAATACAAAACACACAGAAGGCTGTTGTATAAAACACCTGTCTCCGGATTACATCTTCAAACTAAGGGCAACCATGGCATCCGTGGCAGAGCGGGAGAAGCTTCCATCCATGTATACGGGTAAGAGAGTCTAGCTAGCTACATTTTCAGATATTATACATTTCTAATTCTGTCAGAAAGTCATTTTCATTGTAAGTTAAAGCGTACCGTTAGCTAGCTAGCTGTGTAGTAATAGTATAGTATTTGTATCTCAGAAATCATAGATAGTTATAACCTAATGTTAACCTAATATTAGCTAGCTAACATTGAACCTAGTTTGTTAGCTTTAGATACCTGCAGACTCATGCATGGTGGCTAGCTATGACTATCAGTTTTTATTGCTAGTAGTATGGGTTGGGATTATTGCCACATTCAAAACAACTCGGAACTGGGAACTGACTTACAACTTCAGTGCGTTTAAGACAACTGGGAACTCTAAAAAAAAACTAGCTCCATCTGTGAAAAATAATTTTGAACAGTCATCCAACTTGGAATTCCAACTCAGGAACTCGGGCCTCTTTCTAGAGCCCCGACTTTCCGACCTGAAGACCACCAACCTTGTATTTTTTCCAAGTTCCCAGTTGTCTTGAAAGCACCATTAGGTTAATTGTTTAGCTAGCTAGCTAGCTACAGGTCTAAACAAAAGACTCTTCGCCAGATGATTACATGACAAACCAAGTTAGCCAGCTGTGTCTTGGGATGATTACGCTCATCTATTGTATTTCATGGACATGTGTACATAGTGACCCATCCACTTAGTTAGATGTGGCTGAGGGTGGTTATAGCATTTCTTTCACATGACCCATCAATTTAGACATCTAATATTTATAAAATATTTATACAATATTTATCTGGACACTTTCTATTGTTGATATCGCTACTATACAATTATGCAAGTAACCATTTCACTGCACTGTTTACATCATCTGTATCCTGTGCATGTGACAAATAAACTTTGATTTTATTTGATATAGTGTGTGTTTACCTGAGGCGGTAACGTGAAGAACAACATGACCTGCGCCAAAGTCAGATTAGGATATAGGATATGCTACTAGTTTCATCACTTTTAGTCTTGAAATCTTTGGTTGTTTACTATACTACCTTACTCCGTTTAGCACATGGCCTCACATGTGAAACCTTAAAGAGATGGGTGGGGCTAAGGCTTAAGAGGGTGTGAACGATTCTGAATGGGTGTAGACAAAGAAGAGTTCTCCAGTAGCTGTACCAAAACATTCAAGGGCAATTTTCTCAAAAGTGAGGTTACAAGTTTATCAACTTTCAAAGCAGAATTACTTCCCCATTGTTCCTCAACTGCAGTGTATGATATACCATTTTGTAGCTCTGAGTCTCTACTTTTATCCAATGTAAAAAAAAACACCATTGAAAATATTGCTACATAGTACCGAATCGAGACGGTCGGTCACAAATGTGGAAAAAGGGGTGTGAATACTTTCTGAAGGCACTGTAGTTAGATTGGTAAAAACAAAGTCAAATTGATTGTATAAACATTTCAAATGTAATGATATCGAACTCAAAAGATCTGTATGGATCAAGAGCCATTTTGCAGTGATATCATTTTGGTATCCGGTATCGTAATGGTAGCGAGTATCGTGATACTAAACCTGTTACCAGTAAAAATTCTGGTACCGTGACAACACTAATTCTAAGTGGTATGCTAGTATTGGAACGTAATTATACCCTCTCTCTTCATACAAAGGTTGTTTATTTATAGTCATACACAATTTACATAAAGTGTATGTTGAGAAGATGATGTGTAACATAATCACTACAAGAAGATCACGTGAATAACATAAATTCTGTATGAAGTAGCCTAGAAGACAACAGGCACGGCCAGGTCCTTACCGTCCCGGTGACCCTGACATCATGGAGACGCCCCCACTCGTCCTCGTGGCTGTCAACCATCATCAGTCCGTCCTCCTCCTCCATCCCCCACTCAGCCTGCAGATCCAGCTGCACCTCCTCCCCAAGGGAGTGCATCCCCACGGCCGGGTAGAGTGCCTCCGGAGACCCTGGAACCACGACTGTGCCCACCTGGACGCAAACACAATGTTACTATGTCCGATGGGTGACAGAGAGATGGAGTCTGGACCAGTCCAGGACCATTGAGATCTGCATTCATGGCATATGGAGGTGTTACATATCATAGAAAATATAAATACCAGACGAAGGTAGGGTAATCATTCTCAAATTACAGCAAGATCTTGATTGTATGTCGTAGGCCTACATGTCTGTGAAAGAGAGTAAGACTAAGAGCTTAGCATACTTCTTTTCCGTTCTTGGTGAAGAGAACCGTTGTTTGTCCATCCTCCAAAGACTCTAGGTAGATCCCACAGCCGATACGATCGCCACGGTTACATTTGGGCCCAAACTGCTGTCCAACGGTGTTCCCATTGTACAGCCTGTGTAATGGCAGAGAGGTGAGACGTGAGGGTGCTGGCTGAGCCACAGCTGGCAAACTATCTGTCAGCCATATACAGGTAACTACCAAAATTAAGGAAATATTATAGTGTCAACATATAGTGTCTAGGGGGTTGGGCCACCACAAGCCGCCAGAACAGCTTCAATGTGCCTTGGATAAAAAAAAAGTGGTGCACATTAATGTTGTAAACGTATTGTTCTATTTCTCTTCAACGCATCAATTCAAAGCAATTTATCACGATATGGATTTTTGTCTATATCACCAAGCTCTACCAAGAAGTGTTTCTCAACTTCTATGGAGAGTTCCAAAAAAATGTATCTGTTGAGAAACACCTATTTCTCTATTCCCTTCTAGAACATACCATTGGAATGATCTCTATGCATTCTAGAGCAAACTGATGCTAGAATGTTGAGGTAGGCCTACATTCAAAACTTTGAAAAAGAGGAGGTTTTAGAGTATGTACGGGATACACATGGTATACATCGTCCAATGAAATGCTTACTTGCAGGTTCCTTCTCAACAAAGCAACAACGGTAAGAAACAAGGCAACAGTAAACAAATGATGCAGAACCCCCCACTTGGGCCAATTGAGATGTCGCGTGTAACTAACACATTCCAGTTAATTACTATAGCTCCCGGCTTGGGCCAATCAGTAAAATTTTGGCAAGACGCATCATTCACTCACGTTTCATCAAACCCGGCCCATCAAACTCGGCCCAGTGCTGTCTGGAATAACGCGTGACTAGCGTACAAATGAACAGACATAGGAAGACAGATCCACAGTCCCTTCTCCGATTTCATCGTGGGGGACAATAGTAAAAGAATAAAAACAAAGTAAATGGCTCAGTAGAATAAACATTTTTATATAATACAGGGAGGTACAATTTATATCCAATATTTACATGTGTTTTGGAGAAGTGGGGATTGGGGGGCAAGTGTTTAAATTGTGCAGTATTTAGCAAGCATAACAAGAGTCTGGTAGCAGCAGTTGTGATTTGTGTGTAGTATGAATGTGGGTGTGTATGTGAGTGCATGTTTGGTGCTGAGAAGCAGAGCAGGTGGTCAGTCCAGTTCAAGTGTTCAGCAGTCTGATGGTGTGTAGATAGAAACAGTCTCTGAGCCGGTTGGTATCAGACCTCATGCTCTGATACCATCTGCCCGACGGTAAGGGAGAGAACAGCTTGTGGCTGGGGTGTGTGGGGTCCTTGATGATGCTGCAGGCCTTCCTCAGGCACCGTTTCGAGTAGATGTCCTGGATGGGTGGGAGCACAGTCACAGTGATGTACTGGGCCGTCTCCACCACCGGCAAAAGGGTCTTGCGGTCGTGATGCAACCGGTCAGGACGATCTCGATGGTGCAGCGTAAATAGGAAGTAGAGACGCTGTTGCACCCTCTTGACAAGACTGGTGGAGTTGTTGGTCCATGACAAGTTCTCAGTGATGTGGACACCGAGGAACTTAACTGCTGACTCTCTCTGCTGCAGTGCCGTAGATTTTTTTGTTTTTAATTGAAACTTTATTTAACCTGGCAAGTCAGTTTAGAACAAATTCTTATTTAAAATGACAGCCTACTTAGAGGGTCAGCCCCTGGAGCAAATTAGGGTTAAGTGCCTTTCTCAAGGACACATCAACAGGTTACTGGCCCAACGCTATAATCGCTAGGCTACCTGCCGCCCTCGATGTGGATTGGAGCATGTTTCCTCCTCTGCTTCCTGAAGTCTACAATCAGCTCCTTTTGTTAACTTACCTCCTCCCTATGGGCTGACTCGTCATTGTTGGTTATAATGCCTACAACCATAGTATCGTCATTAAACAATGGAGTTGGTGTCGTGCAAAGCTACGCAGTCGTGGGTGAACAGGTACAGCAGAGGGCTGAGGACACACGCCTGGGGGGGGGGCCCTCTGTTAAGAGCCAGTGTGGAGAAGGTGTTGTTGCCAATCTTCACAGCCTTTGGTCTGCCCGTGAGGAAGTCCAGGATCCAGTTGCAGAGGGTGGTGTCCAGCACACACTCTGAGGATGCGGCCAGGGATGCCATCTGGACCGGCAGCTTTGTGAGTATTCACTCTTTTGGGAGTTTTCCTCGCGTCAGCCTCTAAGAGCGAAAGCACCTGGTCATCCGGTGCAGCGAGCGTCTTCCAAATCGAGGATAGAATGTGTTAAGCTCGTATGGTAGGAAGGCTTCGGTGAGCACCACACAGCTGGATTTGCCTTTGTAGTCTGTGATAGTCTCTTGTCCTTGCCACATGCGTCGCAAGTCTGAGTTCTCAAACATCAATTAAAATAACTTACTTTCCATCATCAGCGTGGTATGCCACTGAGTGCGGGAGCCAGCCAGGCTGATGGTCCAACTTGTAGTACTGAGGCACCAGTCCAACAGCAATCATCCCCCTCACCCCTGTGTCAACGATGGTCACCTGAAAACATCACAGACCACTTCACTTAAAAAATGTAGCATGAGCAGGAGGTCCTAACATGCTCAAAAGTCCTCATTCATATTTCCCTGTGGGGGTGGCAGTCAGACAGCTGTTCACAAGCACCTGCGACTACACACTTTCCTACCGACAGCGATTAATTATGACATCATACCTGAGGGGCTCTTTAGTAAACGGAGTGCAATCAGAACACTGACAGATCCAGGGCGCAAAAAAAAAAGGGGAAACCATTAAGTCCTTCCCCATGACCTCACTAGCACAGTCCCTGGAGTGTGTGAGAGAATATGCAGCAGTTTGTTTCTTTGTTGTGTCATTGTATCACGTTCTGAATCCCTTTCAGAGCTCCCTAACCAGTCAGACTGGTGTGGGCTGCGTCACAAATGGCACCGATGGGCCCTGGTCAAAAGTAGGGCACTCTAAAAGAAATAGGGTGCCCTTTGGGACATGAAGACACTTCAACTGAGATGGACACTCCAGGTGTGCTGGAGATAAACTGAGGCGACGACTGAGTGATGGATGGTTGAGAAAGCACCCCTTGCCCATGGTCTAAGCCACAAAAAACTAAAATGTTCATATAAGAACCAGAGATTATGTTAAACTAGCAGTTACATTATTGATTAATAAAATCTGTGTTTTGGCAATGATCGTCCTGAAAACATGGGAATATTTCAGTGTATGTGTCAAAAAGTAGATAAGAAAATGTATTACGCGGCTTCAGTCTTCTGTTTCCATACACAAGGCTGTGTTTTATTCACTCTAAGGTGTGTCCGTTCCTGAAAAGCGGGAAATGATTTTCCTTCCATGAAAGTTAAAGCAGGCGCAGGCGTTCAGTCAGACACTCATTATGTCTGCCCAATCAATCCTCCAACGCCACAGTGTGCATCCCAAATGGCAACGCTATTCCCCTATATAGTGCACTACTATGGGCCCTGGTCAAAGGTAGTGCACTATATAGGGAATAGGGTGCCATTTGGGACTCAATTATAGACAACAGCAGGACTCCTTCAGGAATCACTCTACTTACCCACTCACTGTCCTGGCATAGCATACAGTAGGCTCAGGAAGCCAACACTACACACCAGAACCAGACCTCTCCCTATCCCAGAATGTACAGCCAAGTCCTCCTTTCCTGAGCCTTCCCAAAACCCGGGATGCTTTTTTACGAGTCTGCTGTCTTTATGATTTAGTCTGGAGGGACTCCTATTAAAAAAGGGTACTGGTGAATAACTGGGGAGTTTATGTTACACACTGCATTCTTTTGCACTGGAAAAACGACCATGTTTGATCCATTTGTCGGATCATTTGTAAAAAAAAAAACAAAAAAAAAAAGAATGTCCAAAAATAACACAGTTTGGGTTGGTCTGCAAACTATTTTTACTCAAATGTGTCAGCTAAATTTAGCAGCTGTGCAGTTCTCTGAGCGCAGACAGCAGTTAATCTACAGGGTGTGACTGGCGATGGGCTCAGAATTACGATGCTCTTGACTTGAACAAGACTCTTGAACTCTCAAAAGACTAGCCTATACTACAGTAGGCAACCGTTTGGGAACAACAGTGTGGGAACAGCAGGGTACAAGAGTGTGGTAACAACAGGGTACAACAGTGTGGAAACACAATAGAGGCAAGAGACATCTTGAGTTGACAACTTGTGTAATATGTCTGTTAAATTGGATTAATAGCATAGTAAAGTAAAATGTATTTGTTTAGAGATGCTTCAAAATGATTCATGTTACGTAAATGGACCAAAATGAACTACAAGACCACCAATGCCGGAGTCAGGAATACCTAAATAAATCTGTATTGGAGCCTACCTCAAAGTAGCAGTTTCCTTTGGATAACGGCCTTGGAGCCACGTAGCAGCCAACCTCATCTGAGTTCCCTTGGTAACTGTAACAGAGTTTCAGAAATTACTTTATATTAATCGTATCGTATTTGCAAACGTATTTGAAAGAATGCAACAAACATACAAGCGTATTCTACACAGCATACAGTGGATGGTACGGGCAGTGGCGAACCGTCATTCAGGGCAGGTGGAGCATTTTTAGCAAAAAAAAAACAACAAATTTGTTAGTTTTTTTGGGGGGTTGCCCGTTTTGCATGTTATTTTGGCAAACAATGTAAAAAAAATAATAATAATAATTGAGGGCTCCCAAGTGGTGCAACGGTCTATAAAACTGCATCTCAGTGCTAGAGGCGTCACTACAGACCCTGGTTCGATCCCGGGCTGTATCACAACAGGTATGACGTCATCGCAAATAAGAATTTGTTCTTAACTGACTTGCCTAGTTAAATAAAGGTTAAATGAATACAAATAAAAAGTTAATATAGCCACAAAAATATGTGCTCTTTTTTGCTTGAGTAAGGCAGCTCCAAATTGCAGGTGTTTCAGCCTAGCTCCGTGCTTTCTGTGGTGGTGGGGCAGCAGGCGGAAAATACGGAGCGTATGTGTTGGTAATGTTCTCTAGTTGGCTCAGTGTTCTGTCACTCATGGGGACACTACGTCACCGCCAAGTCTAAGGGTAGAGCTAGAATATTCAAGCACCTGGGTGCTGCCATGGAGTTAAATTGAAAGTGCCCATCCAAGAAGGCTCAAGGTCATTGTCCACAGATAAAATTACGTAAAATCACGTTATATCTACCTACAGTAGCTTAGATTGGACTGATCATGTCAACATCATACTTTAAAAATCTTAGCTAGCAGTCATCATCATGAATCAAGTCGACAATCTACTAGCAAATTCTTTTTAATCCTTGTCATATGAAGAGAAATAATGAAAAGAAATGATAGATCAAATGTATCGGTGCTCATCAGCCATTGGACATAAACATTACACAACAAGTTGGAAGTTGCAAATTCAACAATGAGTGGTTTGGAAGGAATCAGTGGCTAACTGCAAGCATTGCAAAGCAATCACTAGCCTACTATTCAGTGGCGTGGCTGTGGGGTCCCAAATATGTGATTATGGGTCTCTTTTCCAAGTTTAAAATGCCAAACATTAAACATTGGCCATGCTGTCAATGAAGCATGATTTGTGCCGTGCTCAAAACAACTTAACTCGGAACTGCGAAATTTGACTTCAGTCAGTTCAAAACAACTGGGAACTCGGGAAAAAACGAGCTCAGACTGGGAAAATACGGTCATCCAACTCGGAATTGTAAATCCGGAACTCGGGTCTCTTTCTAGAGCTATGACCTGAAGATGACATCATCATGATTCAACCCCCCCACCCCCACCCAAGTTCCCAGTTGTCTTGAAAGCACCATAAATCCAGAGAATGCAAGACTTTGATGGCAAAATTTTCCGACCAAGAACTGCCATGCCACCTTCCTGTTCAAGTTAGCACAGCTCAACAAAGTGAGTCCAAAAATGTATTGTATGCTGCTGCATAAATTATGTAATATGCCAGGGAGATACTGTATGTATACTGTAGCTAAGAAAGTAATACTAAGTGTATGTTGTGTAGTAAGCTGTTAGTAGACCATGTGCCTCACCCTAATAATTTGGTATATTCTCACCTACTGTTCTGACTTGGTGGTGCACATGTAGCCTATAACCTGTTTTAGAGAAATGTAGTCATCAAATATTGTAAGAGCTTCACTTGTCTGCTTATATGCCCCCTTTATTTATATTACGGTTCTGACTTGGTGTACATGGAGAACACGGTAAGAATGGGTCATGTTCTGAATTCTGTTGCTGTACATTTCAAAAGTGCTAAAGAAATAGTTATATTGACTACGTCCGTCCTAGCTCGCTCATTAATGTCTTAATCGAAATTACAGATTGCCTCTTATCCGCTTGTTGTCCCATTATGCCATAGTTAGTACATCTCAATTGTCAGTAGAAACCACATTTGTTAAAGCAAGTCAGCCATATCAGCTATGTTTTTTTTAAAGGCAGTAAGTGAGGCTGAATGAATGGTTTCACTGCCAGACAAGGCTCCGCTGATAGCCAGGTGTAGCAGTGGTAAGATGTTGGGCCTGCTGTTGGGACTCTGCTGGTGGGACAGCTTTATGTAGAACCTAACAGTTTGTCGTCGTTATAGTGCAATTCATGTGTTGTGTTGTGTAGTGGCTTTGCAGGCATGCACCCAACGTTTTTGTTTTGTTTGCCCCACCAAGATTTACATGCTAAAATCGCCACTGGGTACTGGTCATCCAAGACAGTGAGAGGAGAGGAGGACAGTGTGAGAGAAAGTATGAGTCTAAAAGCAATCAATCTAGGGGCAGTTTCCACAAAGCAAGTAGAAAATTAGTTGCGAGTGCTGTGAATATACATTTTCCTCCTACTATTATGGGTAAAAATTAAAAGCTACGCATGAAGCCTCTTTAGTCCCACCTAGTTTAAATATATTTAGGAGACCTCATGAGCTGTTCTAACCAGTTATAAATTACCAGCCGGCGTCTAGATAATAGAAAAATGCAGTGAGTCAGTGGTTCCTGCTCACATGCAATTGCATTGGAGTTGTTAAAGTGGCACTATGCAGAAATCTCTCCACCATTTCCTGGTTGCTAATACTCTAGTTCTCCTAATTTTCAGTTTATGTAACAAAATAAACTAGTATAGCGTAGAGAATCATTATACCACCTAAACCGCTGTGAAATATATTTTCCATAAACAAATATATTGTTGTTTCAGCCGTTTGAAGCTGGTGTACAAAACCGAAAGTAAAAGATACAAAAACAAAACTTAAGAAAGGGAAGTATAGAAATAGAAACATAGACTACAGACAACCTGGTTTTGAATCCAGACTGTATCACAACCGGCTGTGATTGGGAGTCCCATAGAATGGTGCACAATTGGCCCAGCGTCTTCCGAGTTTGGCCGGTGTAGGCCGTCATCGTAAATAAGAATTTGTTCTTAACTGACTTGCCTGGTTAAATTTAAAATAAATAAATAAAACAGATCTATTGTGCATGCATATACATTTGGCAATTGAAGGCATCTAGGGCTTTAGCCAGCCGTTCCGACACTTTATGCTTGCTTACAGCTACACTACAGGCTCGGACAGGCCGTTTGCTTAAATTAAGAAACTGCAGAGCTGGCACGAGATATGGCTCAGAAAACCTACCTCAATCCAGGGATGAGAAATGTGTAGTGCAGCTGTAAGAAAGTGTAAGTTGCAGGATCTGCTGGTTACTAGCGTGTATGTTAACTTTGATTGTGTTAGATGAAAATTACCTTTCAAATCTATACAACGCTGTATGCAACATTATCGGCAAGTGAATTGATGCCTACTTTGTCAAAGCAATTTAGAGTCGTTAAACGGGATTGCGAGTATGTTGATATAA
Source organism: Thymallus thymallus (assembly GCA_023634145.1). Taxonomy (NCBI): domain Eukaryota; kingdom Metazoa; phylum Chordata; class Actinopteri; order Salmoniformes; family Salmonidae; genus Thymallus; species Thymallus thymallus. The sequence goes on along the minus strand of CM042409.1, from coordinate 35,892,695 downwards.
CAATAATATTGTTAAAATTCCGCCTTTAACAACCATCAGAATTGGTAGAAAAAATATGCATGCTAACATATTAGGCAATAATTAAGTGTAAGCCTAGGCAAATTGATTGTGTCAGGCGAAAAAGGATTTCAAACATTTTACCATTACAACATTTTGATGTACAGTCACATTCACTGTGGCTTTCTGAAGCGTGCTCACAGCTGGCGATGCCTCATCGTAAATGATTATTCCCCATAATTTGTAACAATGTCAATAAGTGTCATCACTACCTTTCCTTTGCATTACCTCAAACTGTTGTGATTACCAGCTGAAACTTATTACCAGCTGAAACTTATTACCAGCTGAAACTTATTACCAGCTGAAACTTTTATCAGTTGATTTTGCTCCTGGCTCAGAGTTTGTCTGGGCAGTGTCTTAACATCATCCTACAACCTACTCTGAGCTGGGAGTTTTTTTAAGTCTTAAAACAGGTTTTAACAGGATTCCAAGGACGTTTTCTGAGATGCTTTGTGGATATGGGCCTAGGTCCCAGTACAAACTAACACACCTGAGTCAGCTCATCAAGGGCTTGAATCAGGTGTTACTACTTGGCTGCAACAAAAGACTTCACTCGCAGCGGGCTTGTATGTCGGTGACTCTAACACCTAATCTACAAATCACCTTATTATTTGTAGACCAGACCGTCAGTCACAATTTACCCACATTGCATCACAGATTTTATGTTTTCGAATAAGACCACCATGCCTGTGGATCCCCAGAAACAAGGATAAAGTACCTATCTATCTATCTATCTATCTATCTATCTATCTATCTATCTATCTATCTATCTATCTATCTATCTATCTATCTATTATGACACATCTGACTGTTCCTTCTCTTTACATTCATTGTTTCTGTGGACAGGGCCACACGGTGGCCGTGTTTGAAAACATTAGGTATGTGATGCATTTTGGGTAAATTGTGTCTGACTGACTGATCTGGTCCCGGTTCATCGTTAGAACCTTCATAGGAGCATTGTTAAATCTTACAGCTGTTTCCCAAAGCCACAGTTATTAACGTTGCACTTGAAAACGCTCTTAATCTAGTGCGTGCTAACCGCGGCACTTTATACACAGAAGATTTCCGCTAAACATAGAATCACATGGTTTATCAATCTCTCTTTGACCACTGAACACTTCAGAACAAAGTTTACAATAATATACAAAATGTCCAATGTCTTTGCAATTGATACAAACAAGCAAAGTTTAAAAAGATGCTTCAAATGACTGCATTAAAATAAACAGTAGGCTAGAGGTCTATTTCAATCATATTGAAATACGTTTCAGGTTCAATCAATTGAGTTCTACATGTAGGCTACTGTCTGTAATTTGTCTCAATGTATTTCATGATGTGTAGCCTAACTCTGATTTAGTTCATTTTTATTGGGTAAGCATTAGAATAAGCCGGTTCAATATTTGCAGTCGTAGGTAGTAATAGGAGCTGATCCCTTTTCAGTATGTTAAGGTAAGATTTGAATGGATAAAGCTAAACCAAGAGCAGTGCTCCCTTTCTTTTGAAACTAACAGTATCAACACATGCTCCAACAACACACTTACATCTTCTGCCATTGTTGGGAAACCATGCCCTGATGGTTCCATCTCTTTACATTCCTTGCCCAGAACCAGGATAGAGGAACACTGTTTTGGCTAGTGTCATTATTTATTATGTATGAATGTTGCTGTTTATATGTTTAGGCCTACTATACAGTATGTATCTTGATCTTATCTGACTTTCCACAATTGATATTCATTCAGGAAAATAAAGTAATTAAATTCAATTAAACTCATCATCCTACACTTTCATCATCCTACACTTTACATCCCCACCTTAGCACGTCTCCGTCTCTCAGCATCCTCTTGAACCGCTCACGGTACCGCACAGCCCGCACCTCGCGAATCTCCCGGATCCTTCGTCTCCAGTTCAGAAAGCGGTAATGGAGGTTGATGTCGTCCATCGCTTACCTGAGGACAGAAACAAGAACCTAAGGTGTTGATAGTCTACCCCTGAAGTGGCAGATGCATATGAATAGCAGGCTCCACTGAATATTTATGGGCTAGGATGTCAGTGTTGCATTTGTTTGGTTCAGTTTTATCGAAATCGAAAAATAAATGTCCAAAGTAGCTTGTCGATGGTGTCTAATACTAACAAATGTAATTTACGGGTTATTACCTAGTAAATACACAATATATCTAGTTAGCTAGCAATTTATGACACAAATGTTACTAGTCTAGAGCGATCTAGCCAGCTATCTAGCTCCAGATGCCAACACCGACAGGGAAATAAATAGCTACTGTATGTTAGCTAGCTATCCACATCAAGCATTGCTTAAACGGTCCTCACACACAGTGAGGAAGAGTTCTGTCTGTACATAGCACATCCTCTCACACGTCCGGCAACTTTTTGTTTATTTATAAAACACACACGGGCTAAAAGTTGCACACCTTATCGTTAAGTTACTGTCTTTCATCTGTGGCCAAATTCCTTGTTGTTTACAAATGGCCAGTACGTGCTGTCCAGCTCCATCAAAACAAATTCCGCTGAGTGCAAATGGCGCGTTCTAATGACATCATGATACATATAACATTTGTTTCCGGCAATCTATAAAATATTCTACTGTAGCTATTTAGGCTATGGGATACTTTTCAAAGAGCATTATTATCTAAATTGACTTGGCTACACTTGACAGTGATACAAAAAATAAAAAGAATATATATATATATATATATATATATATATAAATGAAACGTGTGTGTGAGTGAGCAATAGAGCATTTGAGATGACAATAAAATAGTAAAGGACCCTAAGTATGGGGCGGAGCCGTGTCTTTTTTTAGAAGGAGGAATCCTGAGCTTTGGGGTGGGTTACTAATTATAAGGTGTGGAATGGGAGGGCTTCCATAGGAGAAAAATATATATACTAAAACAAATCTTGATTGTGAAACATGGGAACCGAACAGCGTTCGGATCGTGACCCGGGAATACAGGACTGACAGCAAATGTTTCTTGCCTTTACATATTCGTTGCCAGATTGGCTTAAGTATTAAACAGCAGTGTTTTTCTTCATTTTTCTGAAATAAGTCCTTTTTAAAGAGGTGGTCCTCCCACCAAATTCTTCACTAGTCCATTATCATGACACACACACGTAGGAATGCATTTCCTGTGAGTTCATCATGTTTGGCTTAGTCAGCCAAAGTCCCCTATGTTAAGTGGCACTCCTGCACCCTCTCTGTCAATGTCTCTCTGATCAAAGTATGTACGTGCACTTTTACGTCATCAAGCTACTCTTTTGTGCTCATTATTTGTTATTTTAAGCTAAGCCATGGCAACTGCAAATGCAAACATTCTATTTAATGGGGTCATTAAACTTCGGATGTGAGTGACTAATGGCTTGACTCGAATTCCTTTGGTGTTTGACTGTACATTCCAAAGTTCCAAAGATGGTAGCCCACAATTCAAACAGCTCAAGTGTTCAGTCATAAAGTACAGTAGAGGAAAAGACCAGTGCCTGATGCAATGGTTTAACAAGATTACTGTTGGAACCTTTCCAAATTCATTATCAGGCTTCTTCATCAATAAACATAAAAGTACAGGTTAAGTATGTACAAGGGTTATTATCAGTTTGTATACACAGAAAATGACACTTAATCCAAATAAAAATATGTTTTCTATAAACAAATGTTCTCATTGCAAGCCTTGTCATTTTAAATGTGTCAGTAATGCTTATTGTAAAATACATAAATAAAATGTATTCCTGGTGGATGCTGAGTATTAAACAGACACATTCATGATGGGGTTACGGCTAACCCTATTTCCCCAGCAGACACTGGGAAGGTGTGTGTGTCAGAGACAAGGGGAAGTGGGGGTGTGCTCAGCAATCTGGAAATGAGAGGGGAGACTAATATTTCTCTCTCCCTCTTTCCTTCCCCCTCCCCCTCCCTCTCCCTCCACCTTTCGGCTCTTTAAAAGCCGCTGTCCGTGGTGTCTGTCTGCTTCATTATCACTCTGTTGTAGCTGGAGGGGATTCCTATCCACTCTGCCGCGTCTCCCAACCGACAACTGGAGCTGAGCTGAATAAGACCAAACCTCAGACAACAGCCTACCTGACATTGAAACCCTATCTGGCATTGAAACAAATAGGAACCTCCTGGACTATTACTTAACTTTTGTTGGTGGACAACGTGTATCTTGAGGGAAACATGCTTCTACACCCTGACCTTCTGGCCCTGCTCTTTCTCCAGCTGGCCCTCTCCAGCCCGTGGACGCTAGCCTCCCGGCTGCCCCCTCTCAGAAGAGGGAGTCCCTCCAGTAAGGGCTTACAAGGGGCTAGGGCCCCTAACCATAGGCAGCAGTCTGGGGAGCTCAGCACCACTGTCCTGTTCCTGGGGGAGCCCTGTGGAGTCTACACTCTAAGCTGTGCCCGTGGACTCCGCTGTACCCCACCACTGGGAGACCCCAGCCCCCTCCAGGCCCTTCTGCAGGGCAGGGGAGTCTGCAGCAACGCCAGCGGGCCCAGCCCTTCTGAGAGTCCCCAGACCATAGGTAAGACACCTACTACAGCATAGAGGGAGATGCCACTCAGTTACATCTGGTGGGGTGGAGGAGGGGGTACTGTAAACTGTAACTAAAATATATAGATAGTTCTCATGATCTAGTTATGGGCAGTATAACAAGGGCCCAGAGTTTATCCTTGTCAGGATATGGACATGACACCAGCGCTATATCTTAGACAAATAAATAAATGTTGCTCTGATGACTGTTGTGACAAGAAAGGTCCCGATTGTGAAATTGTATTGGCCTGTGGAAGTGGAAAATGTGTAGCTTCATCAGAAGTAAGCTTCAGAAAAAATACAACTAGGTCTTAATGGAGCACACAATTGGCACTTACAATAGTTTTACATTGGAGACAGAGCCAATATCAATATGCAGTGCTCCAAACTCAGCCACAAGACTTAGGATTTCTTTCAAATAAATCTATGCTCAGACTCCACCAGGAATTAATTCGTTTTGTGTGTGGGAAATGTTCTTCTCTTAAATAATCACAATTACATCATGTTAACCTCAAATCACCAGCAGCTGGTAATTTTACTCAACAACCTGTTTGTGCCAATCTGTGAACATGATATGTGACTCTACCTACTGGTTTGTCTCTGCCACTGCATTAATCAGATATCTAAGTAATCAGTTACTGTGGGAATGTAATCCATTACTAATGCTAAAGCTGTTGCCATGTATTTTTCCAGCCACACACCCGACACCCACTGAAGACCTGGAGAAGGTAAAATCCCTTACTTAAGACATTTCATAATGAGGACATGTTGTACTTAGAAATGTGAGGAAGATTGTGTTGAGCGATAGAATTGAAAGACATTAAAACATGCACCTGAGGTAGTGGCAGGGGTTTTAATAATGAAAACCAACTCTCTCTCCTTCTCTCTCTAGGCTCCGTGTCGCAGGCTGCTGAACACTGTACTTAAAGGTCTTGAGCCCCTGGTCTTCCAGTCAGACCGTGGTGATATCTACATGCCCAACTGTGACAAGCGTGGTTTCTTCAGAAAGAAACAGGTAGGTTTAAAAGCAGACTGGTTTATTCATGTATAGCAGAGGTGGTTTGCCAAACTATGTATACATGATGAGTAACCTTGCCTAAGCAGGAGCTCAGTAGGCCAACTCAATCTTGAGTTGCAGGCTGGACTCGATAGTTGATGTCTACTCAGTAATGTTTGTGTGTGTGTGTGTTTGAGTGTCGTTGTTGTGTCCTATACAAAACGGCACATCTCTAATAGGCTTTATCTCTGTGTGGCAGTGTCGGTCGTCTCGGGGCATACACCGCGGTCACTGCTGGTGTGTGAATGAGAGTGGCATGCCAGCATCATCACACACAAGCCCAGAGGGCACCTTGATCTGTGAAAATGCATGAGAGGGCACTGCCCAGTCCAACACACCCTGAAGTCTGGAATATTGACCAATGGGTGAGGATCGAGAGGAAGAGGAAGAAAAGAGAGGGATAGAGGAAGAACAGAAGAGCTGGACACTAAATGGACACTAAATGGTCAATACAAGCAAAATGTACCCTTAATACATCCCAAATGGCACCCTTTGTAGGGAATAGGGTGCCATTTGAGATGCATTCCCTACTACACTACTACCTACAAGCACATTTTTCCAATAGCATTTTTCGTGCATGCCGTTCTCTTTATCCATTCCTGTTTGTTTGGTCTCACAGCGCCCTCTAGTGATGAGTTGTGATACAGTACAAACCAAATAGATTATTTACCAAGTTTAGACTGGATGGGTATGGAATTGTTGCACTTTTTAGTTTCAACATCTGTACTCTGTGTTATAAATACGCAGAGTTGTCAGTTAATTTTATAATCTAACTCAAAGTGGGTAGACCTGTAGTAGACTACAACCCCCATAACATTCACCTGCTGTGTCCCATGACAGTCTAGGCCAGGGGTACTCTTACCCAACGAGGTCCGGAGCCTGCTGGTTTTCTGTTCTACCTGATAATTAATTGCACACACCTGGTGTCCCAGGTCTAGATCAATCCCTGATTAGAGGGGGGGAATAAAAAAATGCAGTGGAGCTGGTTTCAAGGTCCAGAGTTGAGTTTGAGGGGTTTAGGCCTAGTGATGAGGATTGTCTCTGATGATGTTACTACTGTCGCATCGTACAACTCTGAAACTATGCACTTAAATCTGACATTCTGATGTTCAAACTCCAGGACCAAGAACTGCTGGAGCACCTCCAACCTTTTTACTGGCATTATAGCTGAGCAGACATGTTTTTATACTATAAGATAGTCTTTTTATATACATATATAAATTAAAACCTGATGTATTATTTAATTCGCAGTGTGTATTTTTTATAATGAATTTTACATTTTATTTAAGTGTTTTGTTTGCATGACAAAACATTGTATGTTGTACTGTACCTGCTGAACATTATGTTTTATTGATGTAATTATTTATGTTGACTATTTTATACTTAAGTAAATGTGACATTTTATCAATAAAAGCCTCTGAGTGTAAACATACTGGAAGCAAAGTTATGTTGATGGGTATCTTTCAGAGGTTTCATGTGAGCCTCATAACAGCCTCCTCATAACAGCATGTGGTCTACAGTTAAACAAAAACCTGTTTGTGACTGAAAATATCCTTGCTATGGCTGTAATGGCTGGCCAGTGTGCCCTTAATACAGAAATCGTTCTCATATGACCAGGAAGATTTAGAACAGGACTGGCTCTCAGAGTTACCATGACAATATCTAAAGCCAAAGAGGTTTGGAGTTGGTATGCTCTTCAAAGTTTAAAGTGTGTGTTTTTTTTATGTTCTTTACCTTCCAAAAGCATAATCTGAGACTTATAAAAAGGTACACAATACCATTTTATTCAAACAGCAAGAGACAGGAATGATAAGTGAATTGGCATTTGCGACTTTACATAGAGATCGAACACACACACATGTACACACACACTCACTCACACACACACACACACACAGACACAGACACAGACACAGACACACAAAGACTGTTTTGTTTAATTCATTCAAATTTAACTAGGAAATTGCAAAAAGGACGACCTGAACTCACGCAACTCTACTCCATTCCGGAATAAGGGGGAAATTGCAATTAAATGTCACAAAACAAATGTTTATATTTATAGGGGAGTGGGAAGTCTCATTGGAGTAATTACATTTTAACCATATTCTAGCCTTTTAGGGGAGTGGGAAGTCTCATTGGAGTAATTACATTTTAACCATATTCTAGCCTTTTAGGGTAGTGGGAAGTCTCATTGGAGTAATTACATTTTAACCATATTCTAGCCTTTTATGATAATCTAAATATATGTTGAATGAGAAGTTGATTGTTTTGGAACGTATAGAGTCCGTTTTACGGTTTGCGCTGATATTATCTTTTTTTGTACATAATGTTTCCGCCATCGTTTCCTATAACCGGAAAAAGCTTCTGGACATCAGAACTAACCTCGATTTGGATGAAGATTTATATTTCAATGAGTCGGCGGTGCAGGACATACTGCCCACCCCGGACCAGGCCCTAATCCCCGACAGTCGGAAGAGAAAGAGACGGTGATATAGAGGCCGACGGGCAGGTACCTTGATGAAACTACGATTACGAGAAAATAATCAGCCTCTACCCTCTGTTCTATTGTCGAATGTACAATCACTGGAGACCTGAAGACGGGACCTCAAGAACTGTAATATCCTATGCTTCTCGGAAACCTTGCTGGACAAGGAAATTGATAATATTCTAGCAGGTTTTTCTATGCATTGGCAGGAAAGAATGGCAGCATCGGGTAAACTCAAGGGGGGTGGTGTGTGTCTCTATGTTAACAACAGCTGGTTCGCAATATCTAATATTAAGGATGTCTTGAGGTTCTGCTCGCCTGAGTTAGAATAACTCATGATAATCTGTAGACCATACTATTTTCATCTATATTTTTCGTAGCTGTCTATTTACTGCCATAAACAGATGCTGGCACTAAGAACACACACAGAACTGTATAGGGCCATAAGCAAACAAGAACATGCTCACCCAGAGTAGGCGCCCCTAGTGGCTGGTGATTTTAATGCAGGGAAACTAAAATCAGTTTTATCTCATTTCTGCCAGAATGTCACCTGTGCGAAAAAACTAGATCACCTTTACTCCACACACAGAGACGCATACAAAGCTCTCCCTCGCCATCCATTTGGCAAATCTGACCATAACTCTATCCTCCTGATTCCTGCTTACAAGTGGCACGCTCAATACGGAAGTGGTCCGATGAAGCGGATGCTAAGCTACAGGACTGTTTCGCTAGCACAGACTGTAATATATTCCGGGACACATCTGATGGCATTGAGGAATTTACCACATCAGTCACCGGCTTCCTTAATAAGTGCATCGCCGACGACGTTCCCACAGTGACCGTACGTATATATCCCAACCAGAAGCCATGGATTACAGGCAACATCCGCACTGAGCTAAAGTCTAGAGCTGCCGCTTTCAAGGAGCGGGACACCAGTGGAGACTGCTGAGGGAAAGACAGCTCATAATAATGGCTGGAATGGAGTAAATGGAATGGCATGTAACTCACGGAAACCATGTGTTTGCTGTATTTGGTACCTTTCCACTCATCCCGCTCCAGCTATTACAACAAGCCTGTCCTACCCAATTAAGGTTCCACCAACCTCCTGTGTGGGACACCCTCCACCCTCTGACGAACATTCAAACAGCCAAAGCTTCAATACAGGACTGAGAATCTAATCCTACTACACCTGCTCATTCACAAGGCCTCAGGGCCAGAAGGATTACCAGGACGTGTACTCAGAGTACGCGCTGACCAGTTGGCAAGGGTCTTTACTCACATTTTCACCCTCTCCCTTACCCAGTCTGTTTCAAGCAGACCACCAGTCCCTGTGCCCAAGAACGCAAAGGTAACCTGTCTGAATGACTATCGCCCCGTAGCACTCACATGTATAGCCATGAAATGCCTTTAAAGGCTGGTCATGGCTCACATCAACATCATCCCAGATACCCTGGAGCCACTCCAATTCGCATACCGACCCAACAGATCCACAGATGATGCAATCTCTATTGAACTCCCCACTGCCCTTTCCCACTTGGACAAAAGGAACACCTATGTGAGAATGCTGTCCATTGACTACAGCTCAGCGTTATACACCATGGTAACCTCCAAGCTCATCACTAAGCTAAGGACCTTGGGACTGAACTGAATCCTGGACTCCCTGACAGGACACCACCAGGTGGTGAGGGAAGGCACATCTGTACATCCTGTTCACAGTTGACGGTGAGAAAGCATATAGGGAGGAGGGCAGTGTGGTGCCAGGACAACAACCTCTCCCTCAACGTCAGTAAGACAAAGGAGCTGATTGTGGACTGCAGGAAATGGAGGGCCGAGCACGCCCCAATTCACATCAACAGGGCTGTAGTGGAGCGGGTTGAGAGCTTCAAGTTCCTTGGTGTCCACATCACTAAGGATCTATAATGGTCCACGGTTGTGAAGAGGGCACAACAACACCTCTTCCCCCTCCGGAGGCTCAACAGATTTGGCATCAGATCCTCAAAAAGTTCTACAGCTGCACCATGACTGGCTGCATCACCGCTTGGGTTGGCAACTGCTTGGCATCTCAGGGACTGAGCTCCCTGCCATCCAGGACCTCTATACCAGGTGGTGTCAGAGGAAGGCCCTAAATAAAAATGGTCAAAAACTCCACCCAAGTCAGACTGTTCTCTCTGCTACCGCATGGCAAGCGGTATCGCTGAACCAAGTCTGGAACCAACAGGACCCTGAACAGCTTCAACCTCCAAGCCATAAGACTGCTAAACAGTTAAGCAAATAGCTACCCGGAGGCTTTTTGCAAAAACGTTTTTGGACTCATCACATAGGCTGCTGCTACGGTTTACTATCTGTCACTTTATTCCTAGTTATATGTTATACAGTATATGCCTCGTACCCCTGCACATCAACTCGGTACAGGTTCCCCTGGTCCCTTGTATACAAGTTATTGTTACTCATGCTGTATCTATTATTAAATGTATTAATGCTTGTTTTACATTCTCTATTTTCGTTCTCTCTGGGTTGTTGGGAAATTCCCGTAAATCCTAAACTTTTCACTGTTAGTCGACACCTGTTGTTTACGAAGCATGTGACGAATACGATTAGATTTGACGTTGATGCATTTGTGGGCGGAGCGCGCGAGCGCACAAATCCTGGCACACCTGCCGACTGGACACCGGACACTGGGTAGGTGATGCCAGATGATGGCGAGTGTCTTTAATGTAATCTGAGGTTGTTTTTCGGCGACTATTAGGTCAACAGAGTCACTTAAGAAGACAAAAGGAAATGATTAAACCAGGGAGTCATTGAAGAAGTTTGACTGAATAACAACACCAGACTTTACAGCGGCAAACCGGTGCCCCAAGGTGAATTCATGTAAACAATATAAAGAACGACCCCCCCCTGCTCTTCATTGCAACCAACTGAGATTATTGTTTACTGTAACGGCGCAATGGCTTCTCCGGGTGCCACCTCGAGCTCTTTGAGTATCCTGGCTCCCAAAACGAAGACAAAGAAGAAACATTTTGTACAGCAGAAAGTGGAGGTGTTCCGCGCCAGTGACCCTGTTCTAAGCGTCCTTATGTGGGGAGTCAATCACTCGGTATGTCGATTAAATCAATGTTTTTGTTGATGTTATTATTATTATTATTGTGTGTGTGTGTGTGTGTGTGTGTGTGTGTGTGTGTGTGTGTGTGTGTGTTCTAACAGTGTATCCACTGTCTGCAGATTAATGATCTGGTCCAGCTGCCTGTCCCTGTCATGCTGCTTCCTGATGACTTCAAAGCCAATACCAAGATCAAAGTCAACAACCATCTCTTCAACAAGTAGGCTACTTTACTAGACTTCATACAGCACCATCTCTGTTTGTTAAACCAACTCTGTCAAAAAATAGATATATTGATCCTTGCTCAAATGTAGAGTTAACCATGTCATCTGACTGTAAATCCCCTTCTTGACTCAATTGTTGCCGTTTTAAAGGCCTAGTGCAATCAAAAACGTGATTTTACACACTGAGGTTGGAATAATACTGTGAAATTGAGAACATGATGATAATGGCCTTTTAGTGTAACAGCTGTATGAAAAGACCTGACATTTCAGCCTGTTTTGGTGGGATGGATGATTGGCCTTCCATGATGACCATGTGGTAAATTAGTTAATAGACCAATAAGAGTTCCAAACTTCTCTGCCAATAACAGTTTTCCCCGCCCACTCAGATCACTCCCAGACAGTCCTAGCTAAATTCTTTCTTGAGAAATTGCTTTTACTAAGAAGGTATTTTTGTTTACTTATTAAGGTACTTAATTGTTACCCAGAAATTATTTGATATTTTTTTCAATTATACACATTTTGCCATGGGGCGGAGAAGAAACGTTGCAATTTATAACACATTTCATGCAATTCTACTAATTTTGCCAAGGGGCAGAGAGAATACAATGGCAGTTACAGCTAATTTCCTGCAAATCTACCCATTTTGCCATGGTGTGGAGATACATTTTTGTGGTTTTAAAACTAATGTCCTGCAATTCTACACATTTTGTAATGACTTGTGCCCAGTGGCAACCCGTCATTCAGGGCAGGTGGGGCAGAGCCTGTTTTGAGACCCAATTTTTTGGCAAAAAATAAAATAAGGTTTTATATATAAATATTTTATTTCAGGATAAATACGTGTCACATATCAGTTTGCAAACAATGTAAAAAAAATACACATATAATTGAGTTAATAAAGCCGCATACAAACATCTCTTTTTTGTTTTCTTGTGTAAGGTAGCTCCAAAATGCAGGTGTTTCAGCCTAGCTCGGTGCTTTCTGTGGTGGTGAGGCGGGCCAGCAGAAAATAGTAGCATTGCGCCGTGATTGTCTCAGTGTTCTGTCACTCATGGGGACCTTGCACAATCGCCAATTTTAAGACATTAGTAAAGGTGGACATCGAACATTTCAGCCCTTTTGGATCCAGCCATAGAATTATATTACAAGTGCACTTCCAAGAAGGTTCAAGGTCATTGGCCACAGAAATGACGTCAAATCACATTATATGTACAGTAGCTAGCAGTCATCATCATAAATCAAGTCTACTGGCTAATCCTTGTCATATGAAGAAACAATGAAGAGGAAATATAGATAAAATGTATCGGTGCTCATCGGCCATTTGACGTAAACATTGCACAACAATTTGAAGATCATAAATTCAACAATGAGTGGTTTGTAAGGAATCAGTGACAGTGGCTAACTGCAAGCATTGCAACTGGGAAGTTGGGAATAAACAGCTCAAACTGTGAAAATACGTTTTGAACGGTCATTCAACTCGGAATTGTAAATCCGGCATCTTTCTCTTTGATGACAAAATTTGCCCATGAAGGACCGCCAGGCCACTTTCCTGTTCCAGCACATCACATTAACATGAGTCAAAAAATGTCTTATGCTGCTGTAACCGGTGTGAAACGGTGTGCGCTAGTAGCGTTTCAATCTGTGATGTCACTCTCTCTGAGACCTTGAAGTATTAGTTTCGCTTGCTCTGCAAAAGCCACGGCTTTTGTGGAGCGATGGTTAACGATGCTTCGAGGGTGACTGTTGTCAATGTGTGCAGAGGGTCCCTGGGTCGAGCCCAGGTAGAGGCTAGGAGAGGGACTGAAGCAAAACTGTTACTGCTTCATAAATGATGTAGGATGCCAGAGAGATATGTATAATGTAGCTAAGAAAGTAATACTAAGTGAATGTTGTGTAGTAAGCTGTTAGTAACCCTCACCCTAATAATTTGGTCTATTTCACATCTTAATTTTGCCTACTGTTCTAACTTGGTGGTGCACATGTAGCCTATAACCTGTTTTAGAGAAATGTTATCATTGAATATTGCTTTATTTATCCTACGGTTCTGACTTGGTGTACAGGTAGAACACTGTAAGAACGGCTCATGTTCTGAATTCTGTCATTGTACACGTTGCTAAACAAATAGTTATATTGACTATGTCCGTCGTCGCTCGCTCAATAATGTCGTAATCTAAATTACGGATTGCCTCTTATCCACTTGTCGTTCCTTTACGCCATAGTTTGAACATCTCAATTGTCAGTAGAAACCACATTTGTTTAAGCAAGTCAGCCATATCAGCTATGTTTTTCTAAAACACAGTAAATGAGGCTGAATTAACTGTTTTGCTGCCAGACAAGGCTCCGCTTTATGAAGGCCCTAACAGTTTGTGGGCACCGTTTGTCACCGTTATAGTGCAATTAATGTGTTGTGTTGTGTAGTGGCTTTGCTGGCAGGCATCTAAAAAGATATATTTTTTGTTTTCCCCACCAAGATTTACATTCTAAAATCGCCACTGCTTGTGCCATTTTTATCTGAATTTCAAAGGTGAGCACTACCTATGAAGCTGCATTCTGCGCAGAGATGTGATCCTGAGTGCCGCAGCGGTCTAAGGCACTGCATCGCAGTGCAAGAGGCGTCACTACCGACCTGGGTTTGATCCCGGGCTGTATCACAACCGGCCGTGATCAGCAGTCCTTTAGAGCGGCGTGCAATTGGCCCAGACTCGTCCGTGTTAGGGGAGGGTTTGGCTGGGGTAGGCCATCATTGTAAATAAGAATTTGTTCTTAACTGACTAGTTAAAATAAAGGTTAAATAGAAGGGAGTTTGTTTGTGGGGAAACACTGACCAAAGCATTGTTGAGAGCTTTGCAGCCTTGCAGGTTTGGTAAGAAGCAAGATTTACAGTAAAGTGCTCCTACTATTCTAAAAGAGAAAGATATTTCCTGTGTGTGGACCATAGCAGGGATTGTTTAACCTCTGGGTGCAGCTCAGTTCACACAAACACCATGACGCTCAATGGCTAAGTAGACAACGCAATTAGACTCACGATGACATGTCCACTGGAAGGAATGTGACAGGCATCGGACACAGAGAGATCACACACACACACACACACACACACACACACACACACACACACACACACACACACACACACACACACACACACACACACACACAGAAGTGACTAGAGATAAGTCTAATTTCATTTTTTTTTTCTTGTATTAGTCGAAGGCCAGAGATTGGCTGCTCTGATGTCTCATCTTGTGTTGTTATTGTACAGTGGGCTCCTGCATGTTTCCTAGGCAGAGACTGTATAAACCTCCAATGAGATTTAGTACATTTTCCCAATCCTTTAATCTGGTCAGGAATTCAGGCTCTGGTGAAGGATTGCTCCAAGTTTACTTTGTTTTAATTCTTTTTAATTTGCACAAGAATGAGAAAATCCTTTGAAATAATTTTGGAATGATAGGCACAGTGGTTCAATTATCATAATATCTATCAGATGTCCTCAGAAATGCCTTCCCCTATTATTAATCCAATTAATATCACAATACTATTTTTACAGTCGCCCTGTAAAAAACTGCAAAACCTACCCGACCAAAAATGGTTATTGCACAAGTTGTACACGTTGCTAATTCTGATCCCTGTATTTACAGTCTGTTTTCTTCTCCGCTTTTCTCCCTAAGTGGTAGTACACAGCTGAAAGTACTTGGGAGAGTGATTAGAAGCGTGGTGTCCCATTTCTGAACAATGAAGTGTGAAATTCCTGCCTCAAGTAGGGAGGAGGAGAGGGAAAGAGAGAGAGGAAGATGCTAAACAACAGACATAAAAGAGGCCAAATGATATCCATGTCCTCAGGGTTAATAGCAGTAGTGTGTAAGGTCATTACGTTGAAGTCTGGTTCTGGTGTTTCTCATGTTTGTCTACAAGATGTAGAATTATAGTCCTGTTTTAGTAGAAGAGCAATCCCCATTCATTATATTTGTATGATCAGTAATCCCAAACAAAGATGCAATAAACATTATCAATAGTTACATCTTTTGATCTCTATTATTTGTTCCTCTACAGAGAGAATCTTCCAGGACATTTCAAGTTCAAAGAGTATTGTCCACAGGTGTTCCGCAATCTCCGAGAGCGCTTTGGAATCGAGGATCTGGATTATCAGGTATGAATACCCACACACACGCCAACAGGGTACGTTTTTTATAAGCTTTGTGGCTTTGATGGCCTTCTAGAAAGGGAGTAGGTTTGAATGGGGCAGTTTTAAATTTGCATGAGGTTGGCATAATATTTGCATGGATCGGTAGGTAGGTAAAGTAAGGTCTGTGTGTTCGCTGCATATTCTCACATAATGGTGTCTGTTCACTTTCATTGTCACAGGTTGTGGCATTAATAGGGGCTCATCTGTGATTTGGGGGAGTTTCCATTCAAAGGTGGTGGAATTTAACTGGGCCGATGCCCGTTTAATCATCATATCCCCATTTTCTTCTGTTTTGTTGGTGTGTTAGAAAAACATTAACTCCACATTCATTTACGTTTCAGTCATGAAAACATCTGTCAAAGTTATATTTTGTGGTTAACCATCCCTTTATGTACAGAGATGTAAATGTTTTCCATAACAAAAACAAAGGAAACGTTTGTAGGTATTATTGGTGGCTGTTGCACTTCTCTTAACTCCATATCCTCTCTGATTCGCAGGTTTCTCTGGCCCGAAGCCCCCCAGTGAAGGACGGAGATGGCCAAGGAGTGGGGCTGCTGCTGACATCATATGACCGCACCCTTAAACTCAAACAGATCTCCAGTGAGGAAGTGGAGGACATGCACAACATCCTGTCTGAATATCACCAGGTAACAACACTGACACCCTATTCCCATCTGGAAACCTGTTCCCTTTAGTGCACAACTGTGCAACAGTGCAAGTGCAAAGCTGGTCCTGGACACTCTTGAGATGGATGTTTTTAAGCTTTTGTTCAAACTCAGCATTAAAGGGATACCTTGGGATTTTGGCAATGAGTCAGACGTAAATACAATTTTTATGTCTCTGTTCAGTATGAAGAATGCAGTTTCGTGAGCAGCGATGCAGTTTCGCGAGCCAATGCTAACTAGCATTAGCGCAATGACTGGAATTCTATGGGTATTTGCTAGCATGCTATACAGCTGATTCAATTAGTGATTATTTCAATCATGTGTTTTAGTGCTGGGCTGGAACAATAGTGTGCACATCCTGTACAGTAGTTGAGAAGCAATCTTATATAAAGATGCAGCATTACACTTAAATAAAATAACGGCATGCTTTATTAAGCTCTTGATCACCTCACCCACATCATCCCTGGTTCTCCCTCTCCGCCAGCACATAGTGACGTGTCACGGCAGCACGCTGCTGCCTCAGTTTCTGGCCATGTACCGGGTGACCGTGGAGAGTGAGGACACCTACCTCATCGTTATGAGGAACATGTTCAGCCATAGGCTCAACGTTCACAGGAAGTACGACCTCAAGGTATCAATCAGTCAATCACATAATTTTATAAAGACAAAGCATCAGCAGTGGTTTCAACTATATTACGTAACAACATATATCCTACATATTCAGATCACTCATCACTGTTCTAGGGTGTTCCATGTTGTGGATATGAGGTTTGGGCTCAGGATAAAGTTTGTCTACTTACAATAATGTGGTTATATTGTGATTATCCTCTCACACAGACAGACCACTAGAGGGAACACTGGTGCCATTGCCCATTCTGTCCACAGTAGTTTTGCTCAGTTCCACCATAGATGTAATTACCTGCCAGTGATAGAAAGCAACCCGGCTCTCCGCCCCCAGTTAGAGGAGAATAAGGCAGCCTCACAAAGTTACACACACACACACACAAACACACAGGGAAACTTCATTTACACACACTGGAACATAGGACCATTGTTCTGAAATACAGAGAAAGAAATAATGAATATCAACATATAGACTACAATGACTATAGCAGAGTAACATGTGTATGAACAGTGTAATGGCATAGGCCTGGAATAGCACAATATGAAGGACTGTATATGATAACACTTCAGTGATGAGCAATAGCAACCAGAGCTAAGAACTGTATATGATAATAGATATAGTAGGCTATTCCACAGTAAAGCACAACAACAATGACTGTAATCGACCAGTAGATGTTGAAGGCTATTACACAGTGTAACCAAAGTACTGTTACAAGTATCAAAGACAGTAAATAGGACAGTAAATAGAACAGTAAATAGGACAGTAAATAGGACAGTAAATAGAACAGTAAATAGAACACTAAATAGGACAGTAAATAGAACAGTAAATAGGACAGTAAATAGGACAGTAAATAGGACAGTAAATAGGACAGTAAATAGGACAGTAAATAGGACAGTAAATAGCCACTAATAATTGCAGATAATAATACCAGCAACAAAAAAAGAACAAGGAGGAACACAAACTGCAACGATAAGAACAACTCACCTTGTTTACGCATCCCATGCACATACAGTGCCTTCAGAATGTATTCACACTCCTTGACTTTTCCACATTTTGTTGTGTTACAGCCTGAATAAAAAATGTATTAGATTGTGATATTCCTTTTTTAGGGGGTCACACAATACCCCATAATGTCAGTGGAATTATGTTTTTCGACATTTTTACAAATTCATTAAAAATGAAAAGCTGAAATGTCTTGAGTCAATAAGTATTCAACCCCTTTGTTATGGCAAGCCTAAATACGTTTGGGAGTAAAAATCTGCATAACAAGTCACATAATACGTTGCATGGACATGGCTCTGTGTGCAATAGTGTTTAACATGATTTTTGAATGAATACCTCATCTCTGTATCCTACACATACATTTATCTGTAATGACCCTCAGTAGAGCAGTGAATTTCAAACACAAATACAACCACAAAGACGAGGGAGTGATTTCACCATGAGGCCAATGGTGACTTTAAAACAGTTAGAGTTTAATGGCTGTGATAGGAGAAAACTGAGGATGGATCAACAACGTTGTTGTTACTCCACAATGAAAAGAAGCATGTACAGAATTAAAATATTCCAAAACATGCATCCTGTTAGCAACAAGGCACTAAAGAAATACTGCAAAAAATGTGGCAAAGCAATTCACTTTTTTTCCTGAAAACAAAGTGTTATGTTTGGGGCAAATCCAATTCAACACATTACTGAGTACCGCTCTCCATATTTTCAAGCATAGTGGTGGCTTGAATCCAGACTGTATCACAACCGGCTGTGATTGTCCCATAGGGCGGCGCACAATTGGCCCAGCGTCGTCCGAGTCTGGCCGGTGTAGGCTGTCATTGTAAATAAGAATTAGTTCTTAACTGACTTGCCTAGTTAATCCCACTTTGTAACACAACAAAATGTGGAAAAGGTCAAGGGCTGTGACTTTCTGAAGGCACTGTAACTCCCCCACGATCTCACACTGGAATAACACGGTCCGGGCCCAGGACATATTTATACCTTTACCAGAGCGTCTGACCAGTACTGGTCTAGCAAGGAAAATCTGACCAGTGGAGGCTTCTCAGAGGAGGAAGGGGAGGACCATCCTCAGGGAATTTAATAAAAAATAGTGTTTTTAAAACATTTAAAAAGTTATACTTTTTAGATACAACTATAGTAAATATAATCACGTCACCAAATAATTTATTAAAACATTAACATTAAACGTGAACATTAAAACAGACTATTTAGCAAAGAAGGTATACAGTAGCCTCAACAAGACAATAATGAAGAGGCGACTCCGGGATGCTGGCCTTTTAGGCAGAGTTGCAAAGAAAAAGCCACTGTTGAGACTGGTGTTTTGCAGGTAGTATTTAATGAAGCTGCCAGTTGAGGACTTGTGAGGCATCTGTTTCTCAAACTAGACACTCTAATGTACTTGTCCTCTTGCTCAGTTGTGCACCGGGGCCTCCCACTGCCTTAGACCACTGCGCCACTCGTGAGGCCGACACTTTCTATTCTGGTTAGAACCAGTTTGCGCTGTTCTGTGATGGGAGTAGTACACAGCGTTGTACGAGATCTTCAGTTTCTTGAAAATTTCTCGCATGGAATGGCCTTCATTTCTCAGAACAAGAATAGACTGATGAGTTTCAGAAGAAAGTTATTTGTTTCTAGCCATTTTGAGCCTGTAATCGAACCCACAAATGCTGATGCTCCAGATACTCAACTAGTCTAAAGAAGGCCAGTTTTATTGCTTCTTAATCAGCACAACAGTTTTTAGCTGTGCTAACATAATTGCAAAAGGGTTACTGCACTGTCGGAGAAAGAAGCACAAGCATTTCGCTACACCCACAATAACATCTGCTAAACACGTGTATGTGACCAATACAATTTGATTTGATTTGATGGGGAGAGTCTGATTAGTTAGAGCCACAAACTGGAGGTGATTTGATATCTATCACGTGAGAGGGAGAGCCAGTCTCTGCGGCGCCGGCCAGACGTAAACAAGTAACACACGCTGGAAAATAGTCCTACAAAATTCGTAACAGGCAGGTTTGTAAACAGAATTTGTTCTTTTATCAGGGGTCCCTAGTGTCCCGTGAAGCGAGTTTAAAGGAAAAGGTAAGATCATAGCAAAATCTCCAAATTATTAATTTTCAAGAGTGAGTTATGGGATATTTTGACTTTATCAACATGTAGATCTAAATTGGTTCTCTTATTGACTTGCTCCCTCTCCCCTCTTTATTATTGTGTTTTCAGGAGAAAGAGTTGCCCACGTACAAAGATGTAGACTTCAGGAATAACATGCAGAAGGTTTATGTGAGTGAGGAGGGGAAGGAGAGGATCATGGACAAGCTCAACAGAGACGTGGAGGTGAGTGTCAGAATCAGTTGCACAGCAGTACAATATGCATCAGTGCAGAGTGGCTGGCTGGGAGGGATGCCCCAGTGTATGTTGAGAGGGAGGAAAGATGTACAGACAAATGTGACTGATCTGTTGTAAGTGGCTAACTGTACTATGTTTGTATTTTCTTCTGTGTGTGTGTGTGTGTGTGTGTGTGTGTGTGTGTGTGTGTCTCCACCTCTCTCTCTGTCTCTCTCGCTCTCTTTCTCTCGCCAGTTCCTGGTGCGTCTGAGGATCATGGACTACAGCCTGCTGCTGGGGATCCACGATGTGGGCCGCGCTGAGGAGGAGGAGATGGAGGAGGAGTTGTATGATGATTATGATGAGGAGGACGAGGAGGAGGAGGAGGACGAGGAGGAGGACGAGGAGGAGGAGGAGGAGAACAGCCTGACTCCTGCTCCTGCTGTGGGCTCCTATGGCACCTCCCCTGAGGGCATCGCTGGCTACATGAACTCCTTTAAACCCCTGGGGCCCGGGGAGTTTGACCCTTATGTAGACGTCTACGCCATTCAGAGTGCTGTGGGTGAGTCCCCATAGAGATCCTATAATTCCCTTCTAGAATTAAAGTTTTCCCGACCAAGATGTTTTTTTGTTTTTTTTAGGCATATTGCTAGGATGCCATTTTCCGTTCTATTTAGTTTCTGTGTTCTATTTAATTCATAGTCTGGGTAGCCATTTTATTAGCTGTTCAGGAGTCTTATGACTTGGGGCTAGAAGCTGTTAAGAAGCCTTTTGGACCTAGACTTGGCGCTCCGGTACCGCTTTCTGTGCGGTAGCAGAGAGAACAGTCCATGACTAGGGTGGCTGGTGTCTTTGACAATTTTAAGGGCATTCCTCTGACACTGCCTGGTATAGAGGTCCTGGATGGCAGGAAGCTTGGCCCAAGTGATGTACTGGGCCGTACGCACTACCCTCTGTAGTGCCTTACGGTCGGAGGCCGAGCAGTTGCCACACCAGGCAGTGATGCAACCAGTCAGGATGCTCTCGATGGGGCAGCTGTATAATTTTTTTGAAGATCTGAGGACCCATGCCAAATCTTTTCAGTCTCCTGGAAATAGGCTTTGTCGTGCCCTCTTCACGACTGTCTTTGTGTGTTTGGACCATGATAGTTTGTTGGTGATGTGGACACCAAGGAACTTGAAGCTCTCAACCTGCTCCACTACAGCCCCATCGATGAGAATGGGGGCGTGCTCAGTCCTCTGTTTCCTGTAGTCCACAATCATCTCCTTTGTCTTGATCACGTTGAGGGAGGGGGTTGTTATCCTGGCACCACACGGCCAGGTTTCTGACCTCCTCCCTATAGGCTGTCTCATCGTTGTCGGTGATCAGGCCTACCACTTTTGTCGTCTGCAAACTTAATGATGGTTTTGGAGTCATGCCTGGCCATGCAGTCATAGGTGAACAGGGAGTACAGGAGGGGACTGAGCACGCACCCCTGAGGGGACCCTTGTTGAGGATCAGCATGGCAGATGTGTTGTTACCTACCCTAACCACCTGGGGGTGGCCCGTCAGGAAGTCCAGGATCCAGTTGCAGAGGGAGGTGTTTAGTGCCAGGGTCCATAGCTTAGTGATGTGGTTTGAGGGCGCTATGGTGTTGAACGCTGAGCTGTAGTCAATGAATAGCATTCCCACATAGGTATTCCTTTTGTCCAGGTGGGAAAGGACAGTGTGGAGTGCAATACAGATTGTGGATCTGTTGGGGTGGTATGCAAATTGGAGTGGGTCTAGGGTTTATGGGATAATAGTGTTGATGTGAGCCATGACCAGCCTTTCAAAGCACTTTATGGCTACCGGTCAGTGAAGACACTTGCCAGTTGGTCATCGCATGCTCAGGTACACGTCCTGGTAATCCGTCTGGCCCTGCGGCCTTGTGAATGTTGACCTGCTTGAAAGTTTTACTCACATTAGCTCCGGAGAGCGTGATCACACTGTCATCTGGAACATCTGATGCTCTCATGTACGCTTCAGTGTTGCTTGCGTAGAAGCGAGCATAGAAGTAATTAGTCTGGTATGCTTGTGTCACTGGGCAGCTTGCGGCTGCGCGTCCCTTTGTAGTCTGTAATAGTTTGCAAGCCCTACCACATCCGACGAGCGCCGGAGCCGGTGTAGTACGATTCAATCTTAGTCCTGTATTGACTCTTTGCCTGTTTGATGGTTCGTCTGAGGGCATAGTGGGATTTCTAATAAGCGTCCAGTGTCTACCCCCTTATAAGCGGCAGCTCTACCCTTTAGCTCAGTGTGGATGATGCCTGTAATCAATGGCTTCCGGTTGGGGTATGTACGGAGTGGTGCTGCCTCTGGATGAGCGTTTTCCTGTTTGCTTATGGCCGTATACAGCTCATTGAGTGTGGTCTTAGTGCCAGCATCAGTTTGTGGTGGTAAATAGACAGCAACTCTCTTGGTAAATAGTGTGGTCTACAGCTTATCATGAGATACTCTACCTCGGGTGAGAAAAACCTTCCTTAATATTAGATTTTGTGCACCAGCTGTTGTTTACAAATATACACAGACCGCCATCCCTTGTCTTACCGGAGTCAGCTGTTCTATCCTGCTGATGTAGCGTATATCCCGCCAGCTGTATGTTATCCATGTCGTCGTTCAGCCACGACTCGGTGAAACATAAGATATCAACAGTGACTAACCCCATTCGGTAAAAATGTGCGCAACCGCGGCATTCAAACGAGCCTGAATTGAAAACTAATGGGACTGTAGCGACTGTGTTGGCATCAAAATCCGGGGTGTGAACTACGTTTCTATTGAAGTGTTGATTGACATGGTAATGGCCCGATGGTATTGGAGAAAAGTTGAAAAGACTGACACCTCTGACGCTGTACAAACAAATGTGACGTGTCGGCCTCACGAGTGGCGCAGTGGTCTAAGGCACTGCATCGCAGTGCAAGCTGCGTGTCGCAGCTGGCCGAGACCCATGAGGCGACGCACACATTACATTTTTTAATGTTTTTATTTAACCTTTTATTTAGCTAGGCAAGTCAGTTAAGAACAAATTCTTATTTACAATGACGGCCTACCTACAGGGTCAGCCATAGTAGTACGGCACCCCTGGAGCAAATTAGGGTTAAGTGTCTTGCTCAAGGATACATCAACAGGTTTTTCACCTTGTCAGCTAGGGTATTCGAACCAGCAACCTTTTTGGTTACTGGCCCAACGCTCTAACCACTAGGTTACCTGCTGCCCTGTACAATTGGCCCAGTGTCGTCCGGGTTAGGGGAGGGTTTGGCCGGCCGGGATGTCCTTGTCCCATCGCGCTGTAGCGACTCCTGTGGCGGGCCGGGCGCATGCACACTGACACGGTCTCCAGGTGTACGGTGTTTCCTCCGACATATTGGTGTGGCTGGCTTCCGGGTTAAGTGTGCATTGTGTCAAGAAGCAGTGCAGCTTGGCAGTGTTGTGTTTTGGAGGACGCACCGCTCTCGACCTTCGCCTCTCCCGAGTCCGTATGGGAGTTGCAGCGATGGGACAAGACTGTAACTACCAATTGAATATGACGAAATTGGGGAGAAAAAGGGGTAAAAAATAAAAATATGACGTGTCAGGCTGTAACGTACGGCACGCATTATGCAACTCATTCTGTGTCATACAGCCTCTCTCCACCAGGTGTAGCACGTCTCTCGCGGATTAAAAACAAGTAAGGATCAGGGACAGGGTAAGAGGGATACCTAGTCAATTGTACAACTGAATGCATTACTTTTTTGCGTCATCACTGCAAGCCATCATGACTCTCAAAAGTCACGACAGCCGCTGTTTACTTCTGACGATAACTTTAGCGCCGCCCTAAAAACCCGATATCAAATGTAACACAAACTTTCAAATAGGTATTTAATGACACATTATATAAACCCTTTATAGTGTTTTATTTACATTTTAGAAGTGATAAGTTGGACAGATTGGGTGAAAAAAGCAGTTTCCCCACACGGCATATCTCCCCTTTTCACTATCACGCAGTAGGTTTTACTTCCTTCATTTTTTAAAAGACCCGACAGAGCTCATTGCCTTCTTCAATCATGCAGAGACGGGCAACATGAAGATCTTGTCATTGATTTTGCTGGAAAGGAGAGAAATTGTGCTTTACAATGGTATTTTTTGGGCGCTAAAATAATTGTACGGAACAGTGCGATGTACAAAAGTGCGTTAGCTACCGTTACAGTTTTTAATGTCCCGTTGTGTCACGGGTCGGGATGGTGAGAGACCAAGGTGCAACGCAGTTGAAGTTCGACATCCAAGTTTATTAACATAAACTATACTGGTCAGAACTATACAAAAACAATAAAGATTATCTATTAAACAACAGAGAATACACTTACTTTGCACGGACATTCAAGACATGTAGAATATATACAATGACCCACAACCCCGGTGTGAAACATACAAACATATGTAGGATCCCTAATTAGAGACAATGCACTGCAGCTGCGTCTAATTAGGGATCCAACACAACCCACCACCAGAAACAGAAATAATAGACCTGTCAGACTCTGACCATGGCTACATAGAGAAGCAATGGGCTTCTCTATGGCCAGAGCCTGGCACGTTGGTAGGATATCCGGGATCGTACGTCGTCTAATTTGTTTTCCAATTATTGTACATTGGCTAAAAGGACTGATGGTAGAGGCAGATTACTCACTCGCCGTTGGATCCTTACAAGGCACCCCGACCTACGTCCACGGTATCTCCGTCTCTTTCTCATGTGAATCACAGGGATTTGGTCCTTGTCGGGTGTCTGTAGAATATCCTTCACGTCCGACTCGTCCAATATCAGGTGAGCAATCGCTGTCCTGATATCCAGAAGCTTTTTTCGGTGATAAGAGACAGTGGCAGAAACATTATGTACAGAATAAGTTACAAATAACGTGATGAAACACACATAATAGCACAATTGGTTAGGAGGCCATAAAACGGCAAACATCTCCTCCGGCGCCATTATCTTTGTTTGATAGAGAAGTTAAAATCCTGTTCAAATGTTCACCGTTATGCTAGCTCAATCTTGCTCACTCACAGAGCTATGGCTAATTTAGGCTCAAAATGTCCACCTTTTTACTGTAGGTTCCACGGCTAACAAATTGGAAGTGCCTGAGCTTGACTAATATGTATTTCTAAAAGTCAAACATTCTTTTTTTTTATAGAATACAAAACAAAAAGGTAAAAGTTTTGAGGTCCAAATGGCACCCCATTGTAGGAATGATTATCCCTTAAACACAGTGATGATGACTAATGAACTTGTGGGCACAATCCTACCCTGAGATACCCATGACTTACTTACTTGACACTGCATCAATGTGTCAATGAGAGATTTGTGTGAAATGTATCATGTGCATCCAAATCCAGTTAGGATTTGTCTCATACTGTATTAAGCCGTATGCAGTACAGTAGCTACATGTATACCTCACAGTCAGTAGGGAGGTGATGATCAGCTATCCACTGTGTGATAGCCTATTACTCACTGTATGTCTTGCTGATGTAGGTGCACCCCAGAGGGAGGTGTACTTCATGGGTCTGATTGACGTCCTGACCCACTATGACACCAAGAAGAAAGCCGCTCATGCTGCCAAGACCGTCAAACACGGGGTGAGTGACACAATGATGTCTGCATGCGTGCAATAGAGTTGTGAGTATAAATTCTGAACTGTACTTTAGAACCTTTTAGGGTCGTAGGGAATACCCACATTTATCTATTGTTTTCAAGATGTCTTTTATCTGAAAAGTTTAAGTTCTTATTGTACTTGGTTTATCAATATCTGTATCTGTATTTGTTTGACATGTTGTGTTTTTGTGATTCCTAGTCTGGAGCAGAAATCTCCTCTGTTCACCCTGAGCAGTACGGCAAGAGATTCCGTGAGTTCATTGCCAAGATCTTTGCCTAGCTCACCAGAACACAGCTTCAGCTACAGTAGCATGGCTGACTTAGTACGAAAACACTCCCCATTTACTACCTGGTTGTTACAATTCATTATCCGACAGATACTGAATGTATATTTGATTCTAATATTTAACTACACTGCCTTTTTGATTTCATCAATCAATTCAAGTAGATGTTTTTGTATATAGATAACTACAGAGCAAATATACAGTATATTAACCAATAAATAATACTGTTTTTAAAGGAGCTATTTATTTAATTTAAGTAAAAAAATACTCTTGGTACTAGCTTTGTCACCTGTGGAACACGAGAGAAACATAATCATCACATGCTGGAGACCTGGCAGAGTTCAATTCTCTGTGGAAGTCTGACAACAGAGTGTGTTTTAATGGCTTCCGTGACAATGGGGAGAGAGAGAGAGAGAGAGAGCATTGTCTTTGTGGCACGCTCTTCCACCTGGTTCTCCCACTGGATGGAGGCACAAAAGGACAGAGTAACTGTAGCGATGGCTATTAATTTATGGACACACATACACTGGACTGGTATTTTAGAAAGACTGACTGATTTCCTTTGCCTAGATTTCCTTTAATCAAAACAAGGTGAAGAAATGCCTTAATATCTTTTCAAATCACTGATGTATCTTTAATATATTGGGAGTGGCTCCTAATCCGTGAGCGGATCTTGTATTTTTGAGGCTCTCGCAGTATCTCTCTGCCGAAACCAGATTAAATGCATAGCTAGTTAAATGCCAAAAAGATGATATTCACAATGTCACTAAGCAAAAAACAAAACCACTACAATGTCAAAAGATTATTTGGTCTTGAGTTCAGTACCATTTGCTTGATTTTGCGGACCTATGACTATGATTTATCGTCATTAGCTAGCTAACTGTAGCATGCTAGTTTTAGCTATCTAGCCAGCATTAGCTACCTAGCTAGCAAGCTCTAGGCTAGTCCATTGGAAACCGATGCAACACTGCTGGCTATGTGGCTAGCTAGATGACCAGTGGTGAAAGTGACGTCCATATGAGAGTCAAGGCTCTAATAAGTGCCATCGTGCACAGAAAATACTGTTTGATGAGTTAGCTAAGTTAACTAGCTTTGCATGCATGGCAGGACCAGTGTTGTCAAAGATGGTAGACCGTCTCTGGTGTTGTGTCAACATTACAACCAGGACAGACTTTCCTATGGGACGCAAAAACACATACACGGGTATCACATTAAAATAAATGTTTACGAAAAAATCTCTCAATACATTGCATATTTAGTCCACAATTTCCCTGACATTTGGCTCGTAGTTCTTGCACAACAAAGAAGTAGAGACCGTTTACAGGGACCTACCAGATCATAACAAACCGAGAACAGCGGTGGAGATAAAAATGATGGTTATGGAGAAATCAACTATACGACTGCTACTAGGTGTCATTGTATCCCCACAGATCAAATTTATTTCAACAGTACTTGATAGAGTCCACTAGCTTGCTGCACTGGTGTAAAATGTCACTATTGCATATAATTTGTATATTGACATATCTGGGACATTTTGGAGAACACTTATGGATCTGTTAGACACATACATACATCTATGTATTTTCCCTGTAAACGGATTTGCATTTCTGGGGTGAGGTGGGGCTACCTAATGATAAATAACAATACAGAACTAATGTAAATACAGCGTACTTTGTGATATCAAAGATGGGGAGGATGCAACAAAGCTCGCATGAAACCATTTATAAAGACAAATGTTTTTAAGTACACCCCTACCTGCTGTGTATAAAAAATAAAGATGATTATAGATGCCCCAAAATAGATTGAATGGGCTTGTAATTCACACAGTACTGATGAAAAATAAAGTGGATTTGATTTAAATATGTGACCAACCTCCTTGATTCGGTCTTATGTAGCAAAATTTGAAATTGTGTTTTCTATATTGAATAAAAGAAGAGACACCTAGCTACAAAATGGTATATCATACACTGCATTTAATGGGACATTGGGAAAGTAATTCTGCTTTGAAAATCTCACTTTTGAGAAAATGGCCTTTGAATGTTTTGGTACCTAGTGAAAAACTCTTCTTTGTCTACACCCATTCAGCATCTTTCAGCATCGTTCACACCCTCTTAAGCTTTAGCCCCATCAATCTCATTTCACTTTCGGAGCGTTCAGAGCACACACTTGGCGCTCTGGCCGATGAGTGGGGTTGATCCGAGCGTTCTGACCTCACAACGGCAGTCAAGCACCCAAGCTAACTGGCAAACATTGGCTAGCTTGCTATTTACTTCGACACAAAATTGGGATTATGGTTCATTGTTTACCTTGAGTGTAATGTGTACCTTGAGTTGATATCTACTAAATTATCTGTGTTACATTTTCGGAAGTTCTGTCTATCCCGTAAATCCAGATATCCTAATAGGCCTACAGTAAGGTGAGTCACAGTATTCCCAAAGTTCTTATCATATTTTATCAGAAATATAATTTAAAGCATAGACATGGCAAATTATCCAGTGTTAAATCAACAATGACAGTGTTGAATTAACATTCATGGACATTTAGCTAGCTTGCTGTTGCTAGTTAATATGTCCTGGGAGATAAACATTGGGTGGTTATTTTACCTGAAATATATATGGTCCTTTTTTATTTGCTGGATCTTTGTATAATTTTGAGTCATACAAAATGTGTTCTCTACGACAATTAATCCACAGATAAAAGGGGAAACCTAGTTAGTTTTGTTTGTTTTTCTTTGATTAATCTCGCCTCGTTCATCTTCTTCTTCTTTGGATTTTATATGGCAGTTGGCAACCAAATGTAAGGTGCATTACCTCCCCCAACTGGACTGGAGTGTGGACCTCGTTAATCTTTCAATCACCCACATGCACATATGTAAAAACCAATGCTCGTAAAAACCAATGAGTATATAAGAGCGGTGGGACTTGCATCGCGTCAAACGTCTAATAGAACTAAGAACCAAGTTATATTTTAGCGCCTGGCTATGCAGATGCCTGCAAGCAGTTTGGATGAAATGATGAAATGTGTAAATCACAGGAGGTTGGTGGCAACTTAATTTGAGATAATGGGCTCATGGTAATGACTGGAGTGGACTTAGTGGAATGGTATCAAATACATCAGGACAGGTGTTTGATGCCATTCCATTTTCTCTGTTCCGGCCCTTATAATGAGCCATTCTTCCCTCAGCAGCCTGCTATGATGTGCATTTATTTTGCAACGCTCGCGCACACAACGTGGCCGGTTTGGTCAGAATGTAACACAGTGGTGTTAGGAATATTCTGGTTTACAGTCCACATCCGGCTTGCAAGTCAAATTATGCTGGCTTGTAAATGTATGTACTCTGAACAAAAATATAAACGCAACATGTAACAATTTCTTAGATTTTACTGAGTTACAGTTCATATAAGGAAATCAATGGAAATAGTTTAATTAGGCCCTAATCTATGCATTTCACATGACTGGGCAGGGGTGGGTGGGCATAGGCCAATTAGAATGATTTTCTTTCCCCACAAAAGGGCTTTATTAGAGACAGAAATACTCCTCAGTTTCATCAGCTGTCCGGGTGGCTGGTCTTAGACAATCCTGCAGGTGAAGAAGCCGGATGTGGAGGTCCTAGGCTGGCATGGTTACACGTGGTCTGCAGTTGTGAGGCTGGTTGAACGTACTGACAAATTCTCTAAAACGACATTGGAGGCGGCTTATGGTAGACAAATGAACATTAAATTCTCTGGAAACAGCTCTGGTGGACATTCCTCCAGTCAGTATGCCAATTGCATGCTCCCTCAACTTGAGGCATCTGTGGCATTGGGTTGTGTGACAAAACTGCACATTTTAGTGTCATTTTGTCCTCAGCACAAGGTGCACTTGTGTAATGATCATGCTGTTTAATCAGCTTCTTTATATGCCACACCTGTCAGGTGGATGGATTTTCTTGGCAAAGGAGAAATGTCCACTAACAGGGATGTAAACAAATTTGTGCACAATTTGAGAGAAATACGCTTTTTGTGCTTATGGGAAAATTCTTGGATCTTTTATTTCAGCTCATGAAACATGGGACCAACATTTTATATTTTTGTTAAGTATATAATTCCTATTGGAATCCGGCCAACGTTAGGACATCCAACAGTTGGATTTAAAAAAAATATTTACCTGCAATAAACCTAACTGATTGGATTAGTTTTGAGAAAAATGTGTTATCTTTGTGTAGCATAATATTAATCAATAAATCAATGTGCATTCAAAAACACACATTTAAAAACAAACCTTAACGGGGGTATTTCAGAAAGCGGGTTTAGTGAAAACTCACTCAGAGTTGATGGAAACTCTGGGTTTATCCTACTCTTTAAATGAAACCTGCCATCTGAATGTGTCAGACATGGCGTGTCCTTTTCTCGAAGAGCCAGTTGATTTTGAGGCACAAATACTCCGCAGAAATCTAAGTCGCGAGAGGGTGATCAGACCCGGATTGGATGTTGTATCATTCCGATGAAGATATTTGAGCGTTACCGTTTTCTGCACAATCTATAATTTATCTGAACAATATTCTCAGCACTCATTTCGTTCATATGACACAACGTGGACATACTCTCAGTTCGGAACAAATTCTTTGTTTTTTTGCCAACGAGAGTTTTTTTTTAATATATAACATCGGTGACGCAGAGAATATTTCCAAGGCAAACGTCTGTCTGGCTGTCAGAAATGTGACTCTTGCACTGAAACGGTTAATGTACAGTTTTGTGGTGTTCCCAAGTCACAGACCGACAAGAGACCGACAAAAGAAGAATACCACAGAATTGCAGGTATCAGTCAAAGAAATCATTTATTTGGTATTACGTTTTGAGACTTTAGTTATGTAGTTATTTAGTTAGTTAATTTAATATATATGGGTGTGATTGGCTGCATAGATGGCACTCATATTCCTATCACAGCTCCTTCAGTATATGAAAGAGATGATATAAATAGGAAGTCTTTCCACAGCATTAATGTGCAGGTAGGCCTAAATAGTAGACTTTAGCATTCCAAATGAAAAATACTTAACAATGCAGCTAATTACTGTTCTGCACTGTGAAGATCATATGTGATGCAGCCCACATCATCAGCAACGTCGACGCAAAGTGGCCTGGGTCTGTCCGTGACTCGCAGATTCTTCGTGAGTCTACACTGAGCACTAGGTTTGCCCGTGGCGAGTATATTTAGCTATATCCAATTATAATCAATATTTTGTTTTCTCCTATTGCAACTCAACATTTAAACTCTATCCTTGTCTTATCCTAGGAGAGTTCAACGGTTACCTGCTCGGTGACAGAGGGTACCCCTGCCAGCCCTACTTGCTGACCCCTTACCCGGCCCGCAGAAACGTTACAACTTGTCTCCCTGCAGGACACGAGCCAGGGTGGAGATGACCATTGGGATGCTCAAGGCCCGGTTCCAGTGCCTTCGTAGGCTCAGGGTCACCCCAGTAAGGTCATGTGACGTTATTGTGGCATGTGTGATTCTCCAAAATATTGCCACAATTGGAGGAGAACAATGTCCTGCTCTAGAAGTCAATGATCTAGATAACGGTCTGGAACACCCGGCTGACGCACGAGATGGGCGAGCAGTCAGAGATACAATATGCTACAATCATTTCTAATTGACCCATCACTTCCCCAGTGTCATATAAAGACAATATGCCTTTCATTGTATGGAGTGTTCTTTCTTTCCTGCAAGTGAAAATGCAGTACAGTAGTTGATATTTTTTGTTGTTCAAACAAGTAAAATCATCCACCTCCCTTACCTTCAACTGATGTTCCAGCAGTTGTATTTCTATTTTTGTCTTTTGTGTTTAAAGTCGTATGTGGTCCATTTCCAAATCACATTTTTTTATTTGTTTTTGTAAGTACACCTTGTACAGCTGTTTCACAGGGAGCTGTAGGAACACAAAAAGTGAAATTACATTTCAGTGCAAGATCTACTTAGTTTCATTG
Source organism: Thymallus thymallus (assembly GCA_023634145.1). Lineage (NCBI taxonomy): Eukaryota > Metazoa > Chordata > Actinopteri > Salmoniformes > Salmonidae > Thymallus > Thymallus thymallus. Next base: position 35,860,559 of record CM042409.1, on the reverse strand, counting down.
TAAGTCATGGGCCCAATGCTAAACAACATCTTACGGAGGCAAGTTATTAGTTATTACTTATTCAGTGTAATTTCCAGCATTGCTCTGTTAGGGGAAAAAGGTGCAAGTATTATTCTGGTACAACACTATTATCAACTGCTAGATGTGAATTAAGGAGTGAACCTCAATAGGCCTCTCTGTATGTTTCCTCTCTGTGGCAGCTAACACGGTGTCTTCGTCATCATCCTGTAATGAAAATTAAACAATTTTGTGTTCTACTCAAATCCTTCTGCCAAATCCGTTATCTGTGGAGTATTAAGTGTACTTACAACTGCATGTTATGGTAGAAGGCTCCACCTGAATGATTACACCATCAGTAACTGATAAAAGGTGAAGATTAGACAGTTAAATTAGAAATGTACCCAGAAAAGCCACATCACAATTATTCAAAAACATAACTTTGAGTCACCTTAACATTGATTAACTACTAAGAATCTAAAAGTAACAGCAGTCACAGATACAAGAAAATCAGTGTCAAGTGTGTTTAAGATGGATGGGTGGGTGTCACTGAGCTAACACTGGGAAAAGATGAGTCCTGGGGGGAGATTGGGTCGGACGAGGTTCCTCCAGAGATGCCTTCAGCAATAGGTCGCCCACTGTTGTGACTGAGGGCCATCTCTTCAGCCTCTGATAGTGGTGGTGGTGGTGGACCCCCACCTGTTCTTCGGGCCTCAGCCTTTTTCCTATTGGCTATAATGGATGTCAAATTTGAATATGTCCAGTAAGCACACATTTTGAGGCTTGTATGTATAAAAGCATTTACTTTCAAATGGACAAAATTAAATACTGGCAGTGTGGAGACGGCTGACAAATAAAAAAGGTTTTGCTCAGAAAATGTGGCCACCGAATGCTGTTTAACGAAGCTCAACAACATCACAATTGCTTGTATTGCAATTATACCTTAACGGTTTGAAGTATATTTTTGTATTTTGTCTTCAGTTGCTGCCAAGTGTGTTTGGTGCCTGTTGGGTTGCACCTAGATAAATATAAAAAAAACACACACATATACATGTTGAATAAGTGGAACATTCAAGATAAAATCTTTCATTTTTTCAAAATAATACTCACGCATTGACTCAGTCAGCAATTTTCTGCCACGCCAACTCACGTTCTTTTGCTGCTGCTATGGTATTGCTTTTTTTCTTAAATATCGGTTAATATTCGGCATAAGCAGTAATTAATATTTCAAATACCACTGGGGAGAATTAGGCGATTCGAGTCTTTTTTTCTCCTGTTGCCATTATGAATAGTGTTATCTGTGTTCCGTTATATTCTCGTGCTCGGGCTTTACTCTGGGTTAATTAGACTCTGAATTTGCAGCAGAAACTTGTGCTTGAAAAAATCTGTATACTCTTTACGGTTGCTGTCGAGGCTTAAACTCTTAAAATAAAATGCAGTTTTACACAATGCACTCTAAAACTGACACAATTGAATGGTTATAGATGTTTAGGTGACAACATTATTTCAGAGGTTATAGAAGAAAACAAGAGTGCAGCAGTATTTGAACTGGGTATGGCAGGATCTGAAATAGCCTAACGGAGCTGTAGAGAAATAGTAAGATGAGCAGTCTTAGAGTATCTTGTTGGGCCAGACATAGCTACATATGTACTGGATAAATCGGTTTGTGAAAGTAAAACTTCCAGAGCACCATGTCCTTCCTGACGCAGACACCAGTAATAATTCGGACTCTTCCAAGATGCTTCATCTATTATTCTCTAAAACTCAGTAGCAGTCTTGGTTAGGGTGACAGTCTTTGACAACGCTAAGTATCTCCTCAACCCCTGATTCTGCCCTCTCAGCACAGTTCTCTTCTGAAAGCACTGTTAAAGGTCAACTTCCCCTTAGAACCAACTTCTGTTTTTAAACAGCCTTTGTGGCATCGATATGAGTCAAACATCAATTCTAGTGTAAAAATGTATTACATAGTGTAAATAGGATGATTTTGGTCATAAAGTCTGTCTCGTCCAAAACTGAGCTTTGTAAGTGAGTTTGTCACGACTTACTGGAGGGTTGGGTATGGATTTTGATCATGCCCACTTGCACTGTGCACACTAAACACGAGAGAAGCAGCTGTGCTGATTGCGCTCTTTTCAATCATAGCAGTCAGAACCTCCAGACAGTGAGACAGACCTGCCCATTACGCAGCACCTCAGAATTGTTTACATAAGACAATACGTTGCCAAAGTTATGTTGAAATAACCCTTGGTCCTACGCGCTTTATGGAATGGCCACTTGCTGATGTGTTTGATAGCATCAATCACTCGAGTCTGCCACTTTTTGGGGAGAATTGAGACAATCAGAGCAACTTGTCAGAATTGAGATGTATCCCAAATTGGCAACCTATTTTGTAACGATCCCCTATGAAACATGGCCAGACAGCACTCTGGTAATAGATAGTGAGAAAGTAAAAATCTTGTGTCTGTATCTTGATAAGCTGATTGTGATCTGGCTGCTCAATGTTCCTGCTAGCTACTACTTGCATTCTTTATTGACAAACACAGAGTAGCAGCAAGCAGGCATGTATTCAGTGATGAAGGATGAATAGTACAACTTTGTAGATTGTGATTGACAATCATTTGTAGAAATTGCATGGATGAGTTTAAGTGTAAATGATTTATGTAACACAATGTAACTGATGACTTAAAAAAAACAATATATATTCATGGTAAATAACGGATAGTCCTGAATGAATCGTGAATAATTATGTATATTTTTCATCCTGGGGTGAAGTTCCATGCCTAAACTTGCATTTTGGCTTCCAAACTGTTGTAAAGTGTGTTGGATCTGTTTTGGTTCCCTGACCACCCTGATTGAAAGGTGACAATGACCTTCAGTGACCTCTTTTTTTGATGGATTTTGTCTCTTGTTCACAACTCTCCTGGTAGTCTCAAGTCTTAATAATGATTTCACTTTAGCCCCTTTTAGTTACATCATAATAATGAACTCAGGGAGGCTCAGTTATGTGCAATTCTTGTCTTTTTGGAGGCTTCTGTAATCTGTCACGTTTTTATCTCCCCCTCTATGTATGTCTGTTAATCCTTTTTTGCCAGAACGTCCCCCAAATCCCCTCCTTTCCCTCTCCTCCTCCTCCAGCGAGAATATCCTGTCCTCTCCTCTCTCCCTCCTGATCTTATCCTCTCATCACTGCTCTCTGCTGCTCAAGGTAAGCCTCCTGATGTGAAGTCCTCTCTAGCTTTCCTCCTTCAGTCAGTAGTAGTAAGAGAGAGCTTCTTATGACTTTTATGATTTATTACTCATATAGGCTCTTTCCATATGGTCTGGTAATTCTCCAGCCATTGTAACTATGATATCCACAGAAATATCTATAGAATAGAAGTACTACAGGTTTGCAGTATCGTAACAGTCAAGTCTCTGGTCTGACTTAATCTGGATCTAATGTTCTTTATAGGATTGTTTTATATGTGTAACAGTCAAGACCTCTTGTAATCCTTTAATATTCTTATACACTTCCTCTGATACTCTCCCTGGGGATATATATGTTCTCGAGTGGCTAGATGTTCTTTACCATTCGGCCATCAGATTTGCCACCAATGCTCCTTATAGGAAACATCACTGCACTCTTTACTCCTCTGTAAACTGGTCATCTCTGTATACCCATCGCAAGACCCACTGGTTGATGCATTCTGTCACATTCTGTTAAAGGTCCCCAAAGCACACATCCCTGGGTCACTCGTCTTTTCAGTTCGCTGCAGCTAGCGACTGGAACGAGCTGCAAACACTAAAACTGGACAGTTTTAGCTCAATCTCTTTATTCAAAGACTCAATCATGGACACTTACTGACAGTTGTGGCTGCTTCGCGTGATGTATTGTCATCTCTACCTTCTTGCCCTTTGTGCTGTTGTCTGTGCCCAGTGATGTTTGTACCATGTTTTGTGTTGCTACCATGTTGTGTTGCTACCATGTTGTTGTCATGTTACGTTGCTGCTTTGCTATGTTGTTGTCGTAGGTCTCTCTTGTCGTGATGTATGCGCTGTCCTATATTTATATTTTATTACATTTTTTTATCCCAGCCCCCGTCCCTGCAGGAGGTCTTTTGCTTTTTAGTAGGCCGTACTACTATAGCTGACCATATAGGTAGGCCGTCATTGTAAATAAGAATTTGTTCTTAACTGACTTGCCTAGTTAAATAAAGGTTAAAAAAAAAGACACAACCTAGCAAAGAAAACAACACATGTACAGAGACAGATCATTGCCTCAGCGTTATATATCCCTTCATGTCAATTCATTCAAATGACAAAATACCCAGAAAACATTTTTATTCTGTTGCTTTGTTGTATGCCGTTTTCTCTTTGCTTACTTTTTTAAGCAGATAAAAGTTGCACATTAAAATATGAAATACTCCCAAATATATAAATAAAACCACAGGTTGGACAGTAATTGTATTGACAGGTAACTTGAATGAGCCATGAATCATATACATGAGCAGAAAAACACTGCAAAACTAAAGAGAAGCAATTTACAGACAAGATCATTGTTAATTTCCAGTTTAAAAAAGGTATGATCATACGACAGTAGATTTGTAAGTCCCAATATTCAAGCAACATGGTCCTTGTGGTGTTATGATAATGGTCTCTAATGTAGCCACTAGCAAACTTTTCATTCTCAATACAAGGTCATTCAATTCCCTTACTAATAATCATTTTGTACAGTTGGAATAATAATCATTGAGAATGACGTCTGAGTTTTGAACCCCTTTTTCGTTTGCGGGTGTGGCAGTGCACCAACACATTCCCAATATTTGCAATACATTCAATCAAACTGAAGGCATTTAATTTGTTTCACAATACAATGGTGTCTGGCAGTAACACTGTTCAGCTAAAATAGAACAGAGCAATTGCCCTAATGGGTGGGTGGGTCTCTCTCTCTCTCTCTCTCTCTCTCTCTCTCTCTCTCTCTCTCTCTCTCTCTCTCTCTCTCTCTCTCTCTCTCTCTCTCTCTCTCTCTCTCTCTCTCTCTCTCTCTCTCTCTCTCTCTCTCTCTCTCTCTCTGCACACGCATTACAAGTCTCCATCTTGTATGTGAACGTGATGAAGTCTTCATCTTGAATCTCAAAGTGACATCAGGGAGCTAGATAGCTGAATGACAAATAAAAGAAATCACCCAATCTGTAACCCCTGTGTGTATTACAAACAAGAACCTACCATACAAACTTCTGAACATTAAGTTCTTCTCAATATTTATAACTATGACAAGTATAGTAATAATATCAATTTCATATGTCTTTCTATACAATTATTATTTTGACACAAATTCTTAAAATACAAATCCTATCTGTTGGACTGTATTTCTTTTGAATTTGATCTCAGCTGAGCATTGTTCAGTAACTGACCGTTTTGTTGGACCGTGGTACAGTGATACGGTTTAAAAGTGGCAATTATCGTTCCAGCACTGACCATTGCTGTTGATCTTGACTCCACTGTTAAGTTTCTGTATGAGTAAGTACAATGTCATTCAGAGGATTCAATGAGCCCCCTCATACTCCCTTTATCGTCCATATTGAAGCATCTATATAGGTTTAGCTGCATTTTAAGTTAAGCTGCTCCACTTTTTAAACAGGCATTCTCCGCTGTTGAGAGCGGAAACCATCTTCCCATCTTCATATTATAGTCTTATCATGGGATTCCAAGCACCCAGAAGTACAGAAGGACAAGAAAGACTAATCCATTGTCTCACACTGGTAATTCAGTTATTGCAGTTCTGTACTTCGGTTTGTTTTATTCTCCCAACCCTGTGGTTTGAGAGATGTGATTGGGCATGAACCCAAGTCAGCATACAGTACAGGGCATCAATTTGGCCCCAGCGCTTGGCATTACATTATCCCTCTGTCTGTCTGTGTGTTAGTGAGGCTCAGGGTACGGGATGGTGGTGAAGCAGTAGCACACCTTTTGTCAGGTGAAAGTTCCAACAGAGCAGTGGTGAGGTGAGCCTGGAAGAGTATATATCATCAAAGCCATATTGGGGACAAGGTACCCCGCTGACTAGACCAGTCCCTCTCTCTCAAACGCACATGCACACACACAGAGCCAAGTTAGAGGGAGTTCTGCCTCCTGGCTTTACTGTGGTTAGTGATGTGTGGGTTGACTCATAACCCGCAGTCCCCGCGGTTTAGGGCAATTAAATATTGTGTGGATTGTGGGCGGGTTGAATAAAGAGAAAACAATGCATTAAAAATACATAAATTATTATGCAATTCATATCTATAGGCTACATTTAGTTTTTAGTTATTTCTTTTTTATATGTGGCGCTAGTGTCTAGCCTAAGCCTAAGCTTTAGGGCCTAACTGTACGCTCTCTGAATACACTGCAATTGCCAAATGCTTTTGCGAACGTTGATCCACTGAGGCAAAAATGTCAGAGTTTAATTCAATAAGAGAAAAGCTGCGAAATGGAGAGTTGAAAATAAATAACAAGGAGGGCCATAACAGTAGCCTGATGTTTGGGAAAAGATTTGGTGAAGAGGATGATAGCAGTTCCTATGTTAAGTGTGATTGTGAGGCGCTTTACAAATTTGACAGTCACAAGGAGGAGGACTTCAAAATGGTACATCAAGGGAATTATAGGATACTGTTCAGATTGTTTAAAGGCCCAGTGCATTCAAAAACATGTGTTTTATATATATTTCCACACTATGAGGTTGGAATAATACTGTACAATTAAAAAATGATGGTAATGCCCTTTCAGTGTAAGAGCTGTTTGAAAAGACCGCCTGAAATTTCAGCCTGTTTTGATGAGAGGGAGTGTTGGACGTCCATGGTGACATCATCATGCAGTAAATTAGTTAATAGACAAATAAGAGTTCCAAACCTCACATTTTCTGTTTTCACCTCCCTACTCAAACCACTACCAGACAGTCCTAGCTAAATTCTTGCTTGAAAAATTGCTCTTTGCTAAGAAGTTATTTTCATTTTAATTGACCATTTTAATTGAAAACAATCACAGTAAGGTACTTAATTATTATCCAGAAATGATTTGGTATAAGGAGTGGAGAAATATCATTTATTTCTTTCAGCATCTTGAGAGAATGCACGCGTTTAGGGACCGTCTGTAAAGGTCCTATTTTTAACAGTATCATAAAATCTATTTCAACCACATAGCCTATTTTAACCACATAAAATATGCATCCAAGCCAAACTTATCAGAAACATGTTGAGTACTTTTCACAGCTTTTAATTTCCTTAAAACCAGTTATGGGATCGGTGTCCCTTATACGGGACGGTGCTGCTCAATATGTGATATGTGACTAGAATGGTATTGAAACAACAGCCAACTTTCCGGGACATAGACATGTCTTATATGGGCAGCAAGCTTAATTCTTGTTAATCTAACTGCAGTGTTAAATTAACAGTAGCTATTACAGCTAAAAAAAATACCATGCTATTGTTTGAGGATAGTGCACAACAACAAAACACTTTTCATGGCAACTGGTTTGGTACATTCACCTCTGACAGTAAATAATGTACTTACATTCAGTAATCTTGCTCTGATTTGTCATCCTGAGTGTCCCAGAAATCAAATTTAGTGTAGTTTTGTTTGAAAAACCTATTTTTTTAATGAAAAACCACCCTGCCCAGCCATCTAGATGTGTGGTTAGTGTTTTTTCTGTAAGGAAGCTAATGATCCATCATGTATGACATTCCTGGGAGTGTGCAATTTTTTTTATTGTATTACCATAGCATTTTTGTATGTTCTCTATAGTTATGTACTTGAAAACCAATTTGGCACATTTGGGAAAGCTCCTGGCAGACTTGATACAAAATAATGTGTAGTGATGTAATTCTTCACTGGATCAGTCTGCAACTTTGCACACACTTCTGCCATCTGGTGGACAACATCTACATTACACCTATAATCCTACATCACTGTCTGGCCTTTCTCTTGCATTTCAAAGATGCAACAAAAAAGAAAACGCATGTTTTTTTGTTTGGCTTACCTTTTACCAGATCTACTGTGTTATATTCTCCTACATAAATTTCACATTTCCACAAACTTCAAAGTGTTCCCTCTCAAATTATATCAAGAATATGCATATCCTTGCTTCAGGTCCTGAGCTACAGGCAGTTAGATTTGGGTATGTAATTTTGGCCGAAAATTTTTAAAAAAGGGTCCGATCCTTAAGAGATGAAAGAGAGAACTTTATCGATGCCAACTAGATTGAAGCATCCATTCTATCGATTTATGACATTATTCTGGTGAGAAAGGGTTTATTTAATATTCTAGGGAAAAACAAGTAATGACAGAAAATAAGCTGCATGTATCTAATTATAGACAAGTTGACTAACAAATAACCTACCAGCATGTTAGAAATTATAAGCAGAAGCATAGGCCTATCTAAAAAGGCCTGTCTAAAAAATTGCTCCGCCATCTGACTGTATTGCACATTTTCTATATTTGTGGGTTAGGTTTGGGCCTAAGATTTTCACTATCACATATAGTCGGGCGGTTGTGGATGGGGTATTTAGCAATTGCAGGCGGGTGTGGGTGAACAAACAGCTAACCCGTGCACCACTAAGGGTGGTGACAGTGTTGGCTGCTTGTCCATTCAGTCCTTCTGGTCTGTGATTACGTCCTGGTGTGACTTTATGGGTTCCTTTTAGAGGACACTGATGACACAGCCTCCCCCTTCAACTAGAGCTACCCTGGCATGCATATGGTTACAAATACACATGCACCATCCTCACACACACACACACACACACACACACTGCATGTACCCACCCTCTTACACGTACACACGTATGTACATTTTCAGTGTTCTCTAATCCCTGTCACATTAAGACACTGCTCTTCTGGAGCTGCTGCTGCGGCTGAGGCTGGCGGCGCTGCTCTTGCGGGAAAGGCTGGGCGTCGTGGCGACTGAGAGGCTGGGCGTCGTGGCAACCGAGGGGGGCGGCTCGTTCGGGCAGCCATACTGCAGGAGAATGTCGGCACACTCCTGACTGCCAGCGTAACGCGCCAATGTGAGGGCCGTCTGCCCCTGGGCGTCCCGACACGCCACATCACTGCCATACTGCAACCAGGGAGAGAGAGGGGGGAGGAGGAGGGAGAATGAGAGAGGACAATAAGATTCAGTTGAAATTCATAGTGGATAAAAAAATTCGGAAAGTATTCAGACCCCTTGACTTTATCCACATTTTATTACTTTACAGCCTTCTTCTAAAATATATATTTTTTGATCCTAAATCTGCACACAATACCCCACAATGACAAAGCAAAAACAGGTTTTTAGAATTTATGTATAAATCTATTTATGTATAAATGTATTTATGTATTGCGTTGTCTTGGCTGTGTGCTTTGGGTCATTGTCCTGTTGGAAGGTAAACCTTCGCCCCAGTCTGAGGTTCTGAGCGCTCTGGAGCAGGTTTTCATCAAGGATCTCTCTGTACTTTGCTCTGTTCATATTTCCCTCGATCCTGACTAGTCTCCCAGTCCCTGCCGCTGAAAACAGCACAGCATGATGCTGCCACCCCCATGATTCACTGTAGGGATGGTGCCAGGTTTCCTGAACGCTTGGCATTCAGGCCAAATGTTCAATATTGGTTTCATCAGACCAGAGAATGTTTCTCATAGTCTGAGAGTCCTTTAGGTGCTGTCATGTGCATTTTACTAAGGAGTGGCTTCCATCTGGCCAATCTACCATAAAGGCCTGATTGGTAGAGTGCTGCAGAGATGGGAGAACCTTCCAGAAGGACAACCATCTCCCAAGTGGCGCAGCGGTCTAAGGCACTGCATCTCAGTGCTAGAGGCGTCACCACAGACACCCTGGTTAGATTCCAGGCTGTGTCACAACTGGCCATGATTGGGAGTCCCATAGGACGGTGCACAATTGGCCCAGCATCGTCCGGGTTTGGCCAGTTTAGGCCGTCATTGTAAAGAATAATTTGTTCTTAACTGACTTGCCTAGTTAAATAAAGGTAAAACATTTTATAATAACAAAAAATCTCCACAGAGGAACTCTGGAGCTCTGTCAGAGTGACCATCGGGTTCTTGGTCACCTCCCTGACCAAGGCCCTTCTCCCCCTATTGCTCAGTTTGGCCAGGTGGCCAGCTCTAGGAAGATTTTTGGTAGTTCCAAACTTTTTCCATTTAAGAATGATTGAGGCCACTGTGTTCTTGGGGACCGTCAATGCTGCAGACATTTTTTGGTACCCTTCCCTCGACACAATCCTTTCTCTGAGCTCTACATACAATTCTCATGGCTTGGTTATTGCTCTGACATGCACTGTCAACTGTGGGACCTTATATAGACAGGTGTGTGCCTTTCCAAATCATGTCCAATCAATTCAATTTACCACTGGTGGACTCCAATCAAGTTGTAGAAACATCAAGGATGATCAATGGAAACAGGGTGCACCTGAGCTCATGGTCTCATAGCAAAGGGTCTGAATACTTATGTAAATAAGGTATATCTGTTATTTGTAATAAATGTGCTAACATTTCTAACAACCTATTTTTGCTTTGTCATTATGGGGTACTGTGTGTAGATTGAGGGAAAAACAATTATATAATCCATTTTAGAATAAGGCTGTAACGTAACAAAATGTGGGGAAGGGGAAGGGGTCTGAATACTTTCCGATTGCACTGTATAACTATATTTGTAAAGTGTCACTTCCCTCCACATTACTACACCCAAGTCATAGACTGTTGTACTAAGTCTGAACAGCTTCTACCCCCAAGCCATAAGACTGCTAAATACTGTAGTTAGTCCAGGTAGCTATTGGTTAACTATTTAACTTTCTACTTTTTGCACAAACTCTTTTGACTCATCACATACGCTGCTGTTACTGTTTATTATCTATACTGTTGCCTAGTCACGTTATCCTTACCTATATGTACATTATATACCTCAACTACCTCAAACCCCTGCACATCAACTCGGTACTAGTACCTTGTGTGTATATATATATATATATATATATGTATGTATGCATGTATGTATGTATGTACAGCGGGTGAAATAAGTATTGAACACGTCACCATTTTTCTCAGTAAATAGATTTCCAAAGGTGCTATTGACATGAAATTTTCACCAGATGTTGGTAACATCCCAAGTAATCCATACATACAAAGAAACCAAAACAAATAAGTTCAGAAATTAAGTTGTGTAATAATGTGACAATGGGAAAAAGTATTGAACACACTTACTGATATTTATTTAATACTTTGTACAAAAGCCTTTGTTGGTAATGACAACTTCAAGACGCCTCCTGTATGGAGAAACTAGTCGCATGCATTGCTCTGGTGTGATTTTGGCCCATTCTTCCACACAAACAGTCTTCAAATCTTGAAGGTTCCGTGGGCCTCTTCTATGAATCTTGATCTTCAGTTCTTTCCATAGATTTTCAATGGGATTTAAGTCAGGTGATTGGCTAGGCCATTCTAGCAGCTTTATTTTCTTTCTTTGAAACCAATTGAGAGTTTCCTTGGCTGTGTGTTTGGGATCATTGTCTTGCTGAAATGTCCACCCTCGTTTCATCTTCATCATCCTGGTAGATGGCAGCAGATTATTGTCAAGAATGTCTCGGTACATTTGCCCATTCATCCTTCCTTCAATTATGTGAAGTTTGCCAGTACCATTTGCTGAAAAGCCCCACACCATGATGTTCCCACCTCCAAACTTCACTGTTGGTATGGTGTTTTTAGGGTGATTTTTAGTGCCATTTCTCCTCCAAACATGGTGTGTATTATGACATCCAAACGGTTCAATTTTGCTCTCATCCGACCACACTATATTCTCCCAGTATTTCACTGGCTTTTCCAAATGTTGTGCAGCAAACTTTAAACGAGCTTCAACATGCTTTTTTTTCAGCAATGGAGTCTTGCGTGGTGAGCGTGCATACAGGCCATGGCGGTGGAGTGCATTACTTACTGTTTTCTTTGAGACAACAGTACCTGCTAATCTTTTTGAAGCTCTCCACAAGTGGTCCTTGGCTCTTGGACAACTCTTCTGATTATTCTTTTCACTCTTCTGTCAGAAATCTTGCGAGGAGCACCTGGTCGAGGCAAATTTATGGTGAAATGATTGTCTTTCCACTTCCGTATTATGGCCCCAACAGTGCTCACTGGGACATTCAGAAGCTTAGAAATGCGGCTATAACCAATGCCATCATTATGTTTTGCAACAATTAGGTTGCGAAGGTCTTGAGACAGCTCTTTGCTTTTACCCATCATGAAATGTGTCTTGTGTGACACCTTGGCAATGAGACCTTTTTGTAGGCCATCAGTTGGGACTGAACCAGCTGATATTAATTTGCACTGACAGGGGGCTAGATTGCTTTTTAATTACTGATAGTTTTCAGCTGTTGTCTTGGCTTTCCATGCCTTTTTGCACCTCCCTTTCTTCATGTGTTCAATACTTTTTCCCTGTGTCATTTCACATTATTACACATAACTTAATTTCTGAACTTATTTATTTTGGTTTCTTTGTATGTATGGATTACTTGGGTTGTTACCAACATCTGGTGAAAATTTAATGTCAATAGCACCTTTGGAAATATATTTACTGAGAAAAATGGTGACGTACTTATTTCACCCGCTGTATGTATGTATGTATGTATGTATGTATGTATGTATGTATGTATGTATGTATGTATGTATGTATGTATGTATGTATGTATGTATATTTCATTATTTATTCCTCCTGTTATTATCTTTCTATGATTTCTCTATTGTATTTCTTATTTTTTATATATTTAAATGTTTCTCTGCATTGTTGTGAAGGGCTTGTAAGTAAGCATTTCACTGTTAGTCTACACCTGTTGGTTTACAAAGCATTTGACATAAAATGTTATTTGATATTTCTGCCATTCTTTGGCTGTAGTGTCATGAGTGGATGAAAGACACAAAAATGTAGAAGGATGAATAGACGAAAGGAGAGACGTTCTCTCACCCAGACCAGCAGCTGGGTCATGACTACGTCGGCGAGCTGGCAGGCAGCGTGCAGCGCTGAGTGGGGCGGCAGGGGGGATCCCCCCATGGGAGAGCTGGCAGACGCAGCAGGGGGGTGAGGAGAGAGGTGACCCCCTGGGCGGAGCGGGGCGTTAATGTCCTCCTTGGTGCTGTGGGCCAAGAGGAGGAGCAGGCGGGGGAGGTCCCTCTCCATCACAGCCACCAGTAGACGGGCCGACAGCGTGTTGACCTCTGAACACTGGCTGGGGGACATTGAGGGGGAGGGCGGGACCAGCGGTGCCACAAACAGCCTCTGCTCATATTTGGCCCGGATCCACGACTCCCGATCCTCTCTGGGACCAGTCAGACAGTTATCGTCAGACAGTTATAGAGACACACACACACACACACACACACACACACACACACACACACACACACACACACACACTGTTACTAAGGGAAGGTGTATGTAGTCAGACACCTTCACAATTCTACTTTCACATTTTTCTACTACTACTAGCCCTAACACATCTATCAATGCAACTGCCTTCTCTTCTACAACAACAACTTGCCACTTATTCACTTTATTATGTGTCCCTTTCTCCTGTCCTATCCTCTGTATCTCTCCCATGTCCTCCAGTATCCCTAGTCCTCCTACCGGGTGGCGTCGGGTGTGGGTTTCCGGCGGCCCAGCGTGTGTCCCTCCCAGATGCTGTTGGCCAGGTGGTTGCCAATGGCGCCCAACACCAGGGTGAGTTCACTGGGTAGGTCGTCCAGGTCCAGAGAGCGGACACGGGACAGGTGGGTGCCCAGGTTCCTGTGGATCCCTGAACACTCAATGCAGATTAGAGCCCCCAGGTTCAGACTGGCCCACGTTGGGTCTGAGAGAGGAGACACAGCAGGTCTGGGATCAAACTAAATAGTAGACTAAAACGGCCTGAAACTGCATGCATAGGATAAACAGAGAGGAAATACAGATATTGGATTAGAGTAACGGTATTACAATGCATTTCTATTCTCGGTTGCAAATACATGATTACATGGGAGAAAGAGTGGAAGGATATGGAGAACAGGGTTGGGGTCAATTCCATTAAAATTTTAGTCAACTCAAAAAGTGAACCAAACTCTAATTCAAATTAATATTTGAAGAGAATTGGAATGAATTGACTGGAATTCACCCTAACCCTGATGGGGAACGGAGGTTCCACCCCCCACTGAAAACCGAGCTCAATGAGATCACCCGGCTAGCACATTTGATTCCTTTGAAGTTGTGGGAACATATGTTTTTGGTGTCACATAGGTTGTGGGAACAAAGCCATACGTTTCCTAACCAGTAAAACTGAACGATTTTCAAACGTTCTGAGAACAGAAGTGTTTCGCCTGTTCTGGAAACATTTTCAGGTTGCAGGGATGAACGTTTTACTATAGTTCCTTGAAAGTTTCCTTGGAGGTTATATTAATGCCCTGAGAACTGAAATTATAGGTTATTTGGATGATTTTTAATAACTTTCACTGAATATTTCAATAAGACTTGCTAGCTTATTTTGGGTTAACTTTTTTGAACTCCAAGCATAGTTAGGACACATGGAAATTAATTTCCTATACATGGAATTAGTCCACTGCGTCACGAGGATGGATGCCATGTTTTTTGACGCATACAAAGCAGTTAATTTTAGTCTATTCAAACAGACCCCATTTAAAAGGAAACAAGCACTCATTAAGATTACGTGTGGCCAATTAGTGGGTGCGGCCAACACACCTGAACAATCTTAACAAGACAGAGGCTAGAGTTTTGTTGATGTTAAGGATGGAATGTGTACGTTTTTAAATAACATTCTTAGAAGGTTCTCTGAATGTTACAAACGTTTTCTTATGTTTTTTATGGTTAACGTTCTCTGAACAATTTGAGAACATTCCCAATGAAAAAACAGTTGGAGAACGTTCCTAGAACATTACCGACATTAACATTAAACGTAACCATGTTTGAACTTTTAGGAAACTTTCTGTTATAGTAATGATATACCAAGAAATAGTTATCTTAAATAGGCTGAGAATGTTCCAAAGCCAAGCAACTATCCTGCACCATTCCCAGAATGCTGTGGGAAGGTTGTATGCAAAATAACCACCCTCTCGCCAAGCTTTAAGAAACACATGGTTCTCAGAACGTTATGTGCTAGCTGGGCAGTAAGATGGATGAGAAAGCAGAAAAAGCAGTAGAGCACGAAAGGAAAGATACATTTAAATAAAGAGAAAGAGAGCTGCAAAGAGATAAAACCAACAGTAATTAATGAGTTGACTAACTAGGTGCTTCACAGTCTACACAGAGGCTGTTGCCCTTGGCGTTACGGATAGCCTGCAGCGCCACAGCTTCACTCTGGCTGTTCTTACGAGCCTGTGGAAACACAAACATAAAATTAGTCTCTCCTTAACAATAGCTGGTTTCCAAGACAAAACACTTTCCCAGATGCAGATATTTTCTTGTAATGTGTGTGTGGGTGTGTGTGCATCCTTGCCTTGTTCTTGCTGCTCTCACACAGCTGCAGGCTGGCCAGGATCTGGCTCTCGATGGCAGTCACCCAGGCGTCCCTTTCCTCCACACTCTGGGCCTCGAAGTGCCACGTCTGGCCCGTGCTTGACACGATAAGGAAGTCAAAGTTATCCTCGTCTGATAACAGAACACATACAATATATAGGCTTGTATTAGAGACAGGCAAAACATGATAAATAGGGCCCTGAGTTGACTATACAACCTGGTCCAATTAGGCCTGAGGTCACATGGTGAGGGTAAACTCATGGCCCTAATGACAAAGTACCATACAGTGGGTTGAGGGCTTCTTCCTCCATCACATTGATGATTGGTGGTGGATCGCCAAACAGCACATATCTGGTAAGTAGACATCGGCATGCATTATTGCATTGCTGTCATGGTGGACAAATGAAGATGTATATGAAGAGAAGACTATTACTGAATGGAGATAGGCGCTTTATCTTAGACACTAAAGAGCAGTGTTAATTTCGTCAACATAACTATGGTGAAAAATACTCATCAAGAGCCTATTTTTTCTGACTAAACTACGACAATAACGAGATGAGATACCCTTGAAAAAAACGATAACTATTACAAATTACTACTTTTCATTTTAGTCAACGAAAATGTGACAAGACGAGAATTCCACCTGAGACTAATGTACATTTAATTTGGCAGAATATTTCATGCAATCCTCTCATTGGCAGAATTGTAATCTTTCAGTTGTGCGGTCTGATTGAGCTGATCTGTCCGGCACTCCCACACAGCTCCCCAGGGCACTTCAATCACTTGTCAATCTTTTGAACTGATGCGAAGCCAGGACATTTGACGTGTAACTGACCTCAACTAGAAACAATGTTTACCCTCTGTCTTACATTCATGTAGGCTCTATTTTCCATGTGCGCTGTGTTGCAGTTCTCGCACCGTGGTCCGCAAATGCAAGCTGTGTACTCAATATGGTGGTAGTTGTATAGCATAAGATGAACGAGAACTCAATATGGTGGTAGTAGTATAGCATAAGATGAACGAGAACTCAATAAGGTGGTAGTAGTATAGCATAAGATGAACGAGAACTCAATAAGGTGGTAGTAGTATAGCATAAGATGCAGTAGCACTTATAAGCAGACAAATTGACAAACAGAAAAGCGGACAGGCAGCAGGACAGACATACAAGACGGATGGACAGACAGACAGAGACACGCAGACAGGATGAAAAGCAGGGTTGACAGAGAGACACCCTCATTACCTGTCTTGTTTATGTTTCTTAAGCTACCAAAGCTTTTTAGTTTCCACATTTTGCGTTTTGCTACACGGTCAGAGATTAGCAGATCAGACATCCCAGGAAAGCAGAGGAGTGATAAATAATATAGGAGAACAGGGGAAAAGGAGGAGGAGAGAAAAGTGATAATGGCAGATATTTTGGAGAAAATAAGTATACATTTTCAAGCAGCAGGGCAATAACAAACGAGAGATGTTTTTCTTTAGACGTCTGTTCAGTATTGACCTATTACTGATTCACTCAAGTTTATCCTCAAAGTCTACACAAAGTCAAAAATTCCTCAACAAAGATGTCAACAGGAGGATGTTCAGATAGAAATGTAATGTTTAGAACAGATATGATTATCTGTCAATAGGGATTAATCTCACAGACATTCTACTGAATCTCATACAGTTCTATCTGCAATGTTCTGAATGTTTCACCTCACTAAACCCTGAATTCACTACTGTTGGAAGCTTACCATCTGCTTGGCCAATTGCGGTGTCTCCTTTCTGGTTCGTGCTCTTCTTCCTGCGATGCTTCTTCCTGTCAACCATCGGGGATGCGGGGCCTGTGTCTTTAGAGGAGGAGAGGCTGGACACACCCTCAATGGCAGTGTCTGCCACAGGAAATACATTTGTGTCATATGAATCTAGTGGAGGATCATATCCACAACAACTCAAATAAGAGTCTACTAGAGGAGCAAGCAAATTCAAAAGTGACAAAAAGGGGGTGTACGTACCCACACTTTGGGGCTGCACCCCTCTGCAACCCTCTGACAACCTTTTTCCCGCCCCCTCCTCTACCGGCAGGAGGTTACTGCCACTACCAGGGACTATGGGGAGAGAGAGACGTACGTTTCAAAGAGATATTACATAAAGACACATGACATTTCAGTGATCAAAGCATAGAATGTAGATCACTCCAAATGTTGTCAAGTGCTTATTTCTGTTCTATTGCATAAGTGCAATGTTCTTTTACCTCACAAATCTGATGAGAGAGATGGACGAAATAAAAGGTCTGAAGAAGAGTAAGTTACAGGGAGAATGATGGCAAACAGTGAGAACCAAGATGGATAGAGAGAATATGCTCTAGATTAGGTTCAGAGATAGGGAGAATGAAAGGGGAGAGAGAGTGATAACGAGAGAGACTGGCTGTCCTTTTGGGGCCCCTTTTACCCGCACTGGCCCCCTCAGGCCCCTGGACGTCTTTGACCAGGCCGTTGAGGCCGGGTGGAGGGCCACAGGAAGGGACGGCACCAGCGCGGGGCGGGCGTTTCCCTGGCACCTTCACCGTCACCCGCAGCATGTCCATCTCCTTCCCATGGGCATTCTGCATGTAGTCCTGCCAGGTCAAGGTGAAAAGTCAACCATTACAGAAGATATATAGGCATATTGTAGCATGGTCCAATCCATTCTGGGATTCAATACAGTGTTAGGCAGGTTATACAAGGGTCGTTCCACCAATTGGGTGCCTTTTGAGCAGTGTAACTTAGTGGGGGGGAGGGGGAAAGCATTTTGTTTCACCTCATTTTAACATCCTGTCATAAAGAGCATATGTCATAAAGAGCAATTTTTTTTTTTTTAAATAGCATCTCAAGAAGTTAAATAAAAAAAAATAACTATAGTAAGTGTACCCAGTACCCCATGTAGCTCAGTCGGGAGAGCATGGCGCTTGAAAGGCCAAGGTTGTGGGTTCGATTCCCACGGGGTACCAGTATGAAAATGTATGCACTCACTACTGTAAGTCGCTCTGGATACTTTGTCAAATGTAAGTGCCTGTTAAGTGCCAAGTAAAATAACAGAGTTGACTGTAACAGGGTTGACTGTAACACGGTTGACGATTTCATCTTAAATCAGCCACAAATCCCCTTGTGACAGGGGTAATGAAAGCTTGTTGTGTGCAACAGTGTAAAAAAAATACATAGTTAAAACATTTCTAGCCTGTCAATCTATGGGTAACAGGGTTGACGTGCTATGCTCGACACACTCAGTTTTCCTCCACAAAACACCAGAATATTGCCAAAAAGAGAGGAACCAGCTCTCCTGCTTTTACACTAGGGTTTGACTATAAGTTGTTCAATGTTTAAAGAAACTAACAAAAAAAAAACATAGTTTGAAAAAAAAATTCACGTAACAGGGTTGTTGTTTTTTTTTACCTTAAAATGAATCACTAATCACATTAAATAAATAATAAATCTCCAAAAATGACTGAAAGCAACATAATAACTAGGACTTTACAATGATGGTGAAAACTTGGGGAAATTCTGGGGTTAAGTGGGTTAACATCTTCCTAGAAGTCACAGGGGGTATACAGAGGGACATGTCAAAATGCTGTATTTATTCATATTAAAAATCTGATTTATTGAATTTGACATGTACTCTATATTAAATGGCAATTCATTTAATATAAAAGGCTTTTAAAATTAAATATGTGTACTTAAAATATCAATGGCACTCATTTCGTTGAACGACCCACAAACTATACCATTGTAGCCAACTCTGGAATTCAATATCTAACCATACTCCAAAGTCAATGTCAAAGCCCAAAGTTTTTCCTGTCAGGTCATGTGGTCAAAAAGTCAAACTCCATTTCAATCTAGTAAGCGCTATCGTAAATGTGTGTCCCTAATCAGCTATATATGAGGTTATTAAGGATGTGTCCATGCAAACAGCTAGCTTGACTCACGTTAACGCTTGAGTGATAGGAGAGCATGCCGTTGCTGGACAGCGTGACATATTTCTTCTTCCATTCCTTGTTGAGGGAGTTGCCACTACGCTTCAACAGGATACTCTGGTGGAGGGAGAGCGGGATGGAGGAGAGGAGACAAGAAGACACACATTGTTTATCTGTTCTTTTGTGATCTTTCATCACCCTTATGCCAAAAGAGCCTAGCAAGAGTCTAGAAATTCTCAAAGGTAAGTTGAGTCCCTCTCCTATCTCCATGACATTAGTTAATTGTCGGCGGAGAGCTCCTAAAGACTGCTGTGAGTTCCTCTCTACACAGCTCCTACAGGATGTACTGTCACCCACCTGTTTAATGGGGATGGAGCGTCCACTACCCAGGTCTCCTATCTTACTGTCTGTACTCCTCCTCTCCGAGTCACTGCCCCTACGGCCCTGCAGACAGGGTACAGGACAAACAGAGGAAGCGAGAGAGAGAGAAATATACAGACAGAGAGTGAAGGAAACGGCACAGAAGAGGGAATATAACCCATGAACAGAGCTAAGAAGAATACATTTCAAAGAAAGCACAGGGCCATGAGAGTGTTATGGATGGGTTGATGAGGAAACTAAAGTCAATGGGAAAGTGTGTGTGGGTGGGCGCCAGAGTGGTTATACATGTTGGTGGGTATGTTACCGTGAAGCGGGAGCCGGTGCGACGCCGGGGGGCGCTGCGGACAGACCCTGGGGTGGCGCTGCCAAGCCTCTCCCCCCCTGCTGCCCCACCGATCGCCTTATGACTGATCACTGGGGTGGAGGGCAGGGAGGAGGAATAGTCACTGCTCTGACCACCGTTACTGACCTGAGAGAGAGAGAGAGAGAGAGAGAGAGAGAGAGAGAGAGAGAGAGAGAGAGAGAGAGAGAGAGAGAGACAGACAGACAGACAGTCAAATTTGAAAAGAGAGAGAGAGATTACAGAGTGCAAAGAATGATGTTATATCTGATGATGTGAATATCTGAAGAACTATGAAAACAAACTCTATATATATCTGATTGGGCACTGATCTGGACACTACCAGTCCAACATTATTGACATCCTATTGATTTGGGCCAGTGCCTCATCTTCAGTATGGAGGACTAGAGGCCAGAGTTGCCTGTTGTACCTGCCCAGGAAAGACTCCTGACACTGGGGTAGAGCCTCCCGAGTGACTGGGAGAGTTGGGCAGGGATTTACAGGAGACCTGTAGAGCTGCCTGCTTCTTCACTGCCATGATCTTATGGGCAGCTGTGGTAGGTAGAGAGAGAGAGGACAAATACAAACATTTATCTTGTCAGACAGTCATCTTTCTAGATGCTGCTATACATTAATTTGAAATGAATTTAAATTGGTTGATTCATTCAAATTCCCAGTTAAGCAGCAACATTGTACTGAAAGAACTGAAAAGGAGCAGTGTGTGTGCGCGCGCCCTCACCCTCGGTGAAGACGCGGTTGACGTTAAGGCCGTAGGTAGCGCAGGTCTCGTAGTAGGTACAGTGCCTCACGTCTGAACACAGCTGTCTGGCCCTGGCGTCCTCTATTACTCGAGGGTTGGTGCTGGTGATTTTATCTGGAGGAAGGAGGAACAACATCAACACTACACCCCATTGGGAAACTACATCAACACTACACCCCATTGGGAAACTACATCAACACTACACCCCATTGGGAAACTACATCAACACTACACCCCATTGGGAAACTACATCAACACTACACCCCAATGGGAAACTACATCAACACTACACCCCATTGGGAAACTACATCAACACTACATCTCATTGGGAAACTACATCAACACTACATCTCATTGGGAAACTACATCACCCATATAGAATAACATGGGTTGTTTGGGTATGGGTGGGATCTTACCTTGGGTGCCCACGACTATGAAGGGGATCTCAGCGATGTTGCGGTGAGTACCCAGCACGCTGTAGTTCCTGTACACTTCCTGGAAACTGGCCTCGTTCTCCAGACTGAAGACCAGGATGACCCCGTCCACCCAGCTAGCCATCTGGGGGGGAGGGGGGAGAATAGGAGAGGGGAAAAGAGGTAGACAAATGGAGAGAGATGAGTGAAATAGAAAGTCAGAGGAGAATGTAAAAATAACAGGAGAGAAGAGTAAAACAGTCCAACGTATTTGTTCATATCACTGTGTCAGAGTGAACCCATGAACTCCATGTGTTTTAAAGGAGACTCACTACTTATCAGTCTGTAGTCAGTAAAGCCTCCACCTACCTGTGCATCTGGGGGTCCTGTCTTCTCCCTGATCAGCAACATGTGAATGTTACCATCAACCAGCACCTCCTTCTTATACCTGCCTTCTGAGAGAGAGAGAGTGAGAGTGAGCGAGAGTGTGAGAGTGAGAGTGTGAGAGAGTGTGAGAGTGTGAGAAAGAGTGTGAGAGTGTGAGAAAGAGAGAGAAAGCGAGAGAGAGAGTGAAAGCGTGAGAGAGAGAGCAAGCAAGAGAGAGAGAGAGAGAGAGAGAGAGAGAGAGAGAGAGAGAGAGAGAGAGAGAGAGAGAGAGAGAAGTGAAAGCGAGAGAGCGAGCGAGAGAGAAAGGCCAAGATCGTTACAAGAAACCCTTTGTGTTAGTAGTATTGTCTATACAGGAATCCATATTTCCAAAACCATCCCTCACCTATTTACCAAAACACTGGCGGGGTGTACGATTTGCTGTTGGTTAAACTGCCGATTGCCCCTTTAAGTGCACAGCACAGTATGTCTGTGTGGAGATTATGTCAAACTCACCATCTGGGTTCTCCAGGGGGAGGTAGCTCCCGGTCATGTGTCTGTGGACCAAGGCTGATTTTCCACTGCAGAGACTTCCCAACACCCCCTGGATACAGACACACACACATAAACACACAGGAGGATATGTTTACCCCACTCTTTCTATTAGTGTGACATGTTTGCCCTACTCTACTAAAACTACTACTACTTACTACTAGTTTCATCATCATAGTATACAGGTACAGTACATTATCAAATGGGTGGTTCGAGCACTGAATGCTGATTGGCTGACAGCCGTGGTATATCAGAACGTATACCACGGGTATGACAAAACATTTATTTTTACTGTTCTAATTACGTTGGTAACCAGTTTATAATAGTAATAAGGCACCTCAAGGGTTTGTGGTATATGGCCAATATACCACGGCTAAGGGCTTTATCCAGGCACTCCGTGTTGCGTAATGCGTAAGAACAGTCCTTAGCCATGGTATATTGGCCATTTACCACATCCTCTCAGGCCTTTTTGCTTAATTATAATACACTGTTACTGTCACTGTCTCTGTTGAAGCCAAGAATACACTTATTACCTATTCTACCGGAATGACTACAATAACAATAACACCGCTCTCACCAGACGGAGCTCTTGGATAGTTCGACTGAAGGTCCATTCTTGACTGTTAGTGCACGCAGCTGCATACAGAAAAAGAGAGAGACATACATAGAGATTTATACATACAGTTGAAGTCGGAGGTTTACATACACCTTAGCCAAATACATTTTAACTCCGTTTTTCACAATCCTTGACATTTAATCCTAATAAAAATTCCCTGTCTTAGGTCAGTCAGGATCACCACTTTATTTTAAGAATGTGAAATGTCAGAATAATAGTAGAGAGAATTATTTCAGCTTTTATTTGTTTCATCACATTCCCAGTGGGTCAGAAGTTTACATACACTTAATTAGTATTTGGTAGCATTGCCTTTAAATTGTTTAACTTGGGTCAAACGTTTCGGGTAGCCTTCTACAAGCTTCCCACAATACGTTTGGTGAATTTTGGCCCATTCCTCCTGACAGAACTGGTGTAACTGAGTCAGGTTTGTAGGCCTCCTTGCTCGCACACGCTTTTTCAGTTCTGCCCACAAATGTTCTATAGGATTGAGGTCAGGGCTTTGTGATGGCCACTCCAATACCTTGACTTTGTTGTCCTTAAGCCATTTTTCCACAACTTTGGAAGTATGCTTGGAGTCATTGTCCATTTGGAAGACCCATTTGCGACCAAGCTTTAACTTCCTGACTGACGTCTTGAGATGTTCCTTCAATATATTCACATCATTTTCCTTCCTCATGGTGCCTTCTATTTTGTGAAGTGCACCAGTCCCTCCTGCAGCAAAGCACCCTCACAATATGATGCTGCCACCCCCGTGCTTCATGGTTGGGATGGTGTTCTTCGGCTTGCAAGCCTCTCCCTTTTTCCTCCAAACATAACAATGGTCATTATGGCCAAACAGTTATATTTTTATTTCATCAGACCAGAGGAAATTTCTCCAAAAAGTATGATCTGTGCAATTGCAAACGGTAGTCTGGCTTTTTTATGGCGGTTTTGGAGCAGTGGCTTCTTCCTTGCTGAGCGGCCTTTCAGTTTATGTCGATATAGGACTTGTTTTACTGTGGATATAGATACTTTTGTACCCGTTTCCTCCAGCATCTTCACAAGGTCCTTTGCTTTTGTTCTGGGATTGATTTGCACCAAAATACGTTCATCTCTAGGAGACAGAACGCGTCTCCTTCCTGAGCGGTATGACAGCTGCGTGGTCCCATGGTGTTTATACTTGCATACTATTGTTTGTACAGATGAACTTGATTTTCCTATTTAGATTTTCCTATGATGTCGAGCAAAGAGTCACTGAGTTTGAAGGTAGGCCTTGAAATACATCCACAGGTACACCTCCAATTGACTCAAATTACGTCAATTAGCCTATCAGAAGCTTCTAAAGCCATAACCCAATTTTCGGACATTTTCCAAGCTGTTCAAAGGCACTTAGTCAACTTAGTGTATGCAAACTTCTGACCCACTGGAATTGTGATATAGTGAATTATAAGTGAAATAATCTGTCTGTAAACAATTGTTGGAAGAATTACTTGTGTCATGCACAAAGTAGATGTCTTAACCGACTTGCCAAAACTATAGTTTGTTAACATGAAATCTGTGAAGTGGTTGAAAAACTAGTTTTAAAGACTTATAGAGATAGAGATAAGGTCAATGTCGTGATCATGTGTTCCCTCTCCCTGTCTGCCTCCTGCCCAAAGCCTGCTTAGAGGAGGGAAACTTTCAAAGTCACCAGCCGTCGCGCATCACAGAACTCTGAGGCTGTGAGGCGTGCCGTGCCGTTCCGAGTGGCCACTGCCTCCACTGCAGTGTGTGTGCCCCCATACGTGCCCTGTCACAGGTCCAGATGGCACAGAATACAGAGTTAGGGGAGGAAGGGAATACGGAGAGAGGGAGTGAGAGAATGAAGTAGAGCTGCGAAAGAGGAGTGCAAATTAATTGCACAGGCTCAGTGGGGCTGCAGTGGCGAGGCTCAAGTTCATTAGCAGCTCTGTGGATGGAACCTACAGCTAGTGTGTGTGTGTGTGTGTGTGTGTGGCGGGTGGTGTGTGGCGGGTGGTGTGTGGGTGTGTGTGGCGGGTGGTGTGTGGGTGTGTGTGTGTGCCTGAGCTTGTATGTGAGATGATTAACAAACAACCTCCTTGTATTTTATTCATCCAAAATTCCAATACAAGCCTCAGTTTTCACCTTAAATTTGATGCTGCGCAGAAAGCCAAAAGAAATGGGGTGTACTGGGTAGCGAGAGAGAGCGCATTTCTGTGTCCACAGTGGATGAAAACAAGGATATCCCCCAAGCATCCGAATTACTGGGTACCTGTTATTTCACTGCATCGCCCAGAGGTGTCCAATAATATCAGAAGCACAGACGGGGTCTTCACAACAGGTGACTGCCAATGAGTAGATGGTAGTCAGTCATCTTTTTCTTTATAGACTTTTATCAAAGTCAAATAATCTTCAATTTGTACACTACTGCAAAAGCCCTCGCACAGAAAAGAGTGAGATGGAGAGCCATGGTGAACAACCTTTTATACCAAAGTCAAGTCACACTAATGCATAGTAGAGAGGAAGAGGACCAGTAGGTACTGTCACATCCTTAAAGTAGCTGCCAAGGCCATTCCTCATAGCGACATAGTCAATCAATAAGAGTGCATTTGTTCAGATGTGGATCTGAAGACTAACGGGCATGCAGTATGCAGCAGAGCAGACATGTAGAATGAATGTGACAATCCTTTACATGGATTTGTGTGCATCTTAAATGGCCCCCTATTCCCTATGTAGTGCACACATTTTTAAAACAGGACCCATAGGCTATAGGGAGCCAGTTGGGACGCAGGCAAGGTTGAGATGGGTTGAGTGTCGCACATGTACCAGGGTGCACTCCAGGACAAGACTAGCTGCCTTTGTGCACTAGACACCCCGAGGCCAGATTGTCTACCAGAGTCCCAGGCTGCATCCTAAATGGCCCCCTGTTCAAAAGTAGTGCACTAGGGTGCCATTAGGGACGCAGCCCCACACAACACAGGCACTTAAACCCATGTCTATATACAAAAGAAGACTGGAGTGATGGATGGGAAATAAAAACATTAACAAGCAGATTCTGCAGTGCTCACACACACACACACACACCATATATAAACAGTCCCTGGGCAACAGGCAGCATCATACACACACATTTACCCACGGCCACACAAATGATGACACAGACTCAATCAAAAGGGTCTTTGGAGGTCTGAGTAAAGCAGTGTTGAGGCTAACCCCAGTCAGACAGTGTAATCCCTCACACACTGAATCCTTTCTCTCTGGACACACCACCACTGAGGGAGTCTCCACAGGCACACATCATATACTGCCTGTGCTTTGCTGTGCGTACGGGCCACACCTCAGTGACAATATGGCAACACAGCCACCACCACTTCCTTCCACTGCTCTCAGGAGAGATGAAAATCCCTTAACCCCGCCCTGTCAGTCTGTCTATCAGTCTCTCCCTCTCTCCACCCCCCTTGTCTCTGCAGCGTCACACCATCGACCAAATAGCATCATGTCACTTGCTGTTGCCATGGCAACCCGTCTTCCAGAAATTGCCTGGCTCTTCGCCCAATAAATGCTAGCATACATCAGCGGTGTGTGTAAAAACATTCCCACAATTGTAACTGAGACACATACAAACATAGGCTACACACACTAGAGCCCACATACAACACTGTAAATGCTGACTAACCAAGTTCACATCCAACCTTTCTATGTGGTTAAAGTACATGTCGGATTAAAAATGTAATGACAAGCCTGATGGAAACCGAACATTTGGCAGTAAACGTTACAAATGTCAACAAAATAAAGTACGCTAGAGAAGGTGTAATCGTTTTGTGTTATTAAAATTAATTATGTGAGAAATGTCGGTGGAAACACTTATGCACAAATATTGATTTAATAACCATCATATCGAAGTAGACTGAGTCACGCGATGACGTTGTGTGGCTCCTCCCACTACGACTCGTCGGGAAAGCATGCAGTTTATTAGACTACAGATTAAGTCAATTATGATGAACTTCACAGAGTGATGAAAGTTCAAGGTGAAGAGCTTGATGCTCCTTTCCAATAAATATCAAGGGTCCTATTCTGGTGACATGATCATCGCTACCTACCTAAAAAATATGTTTGCAATCAAAGTGAAATGCCCCCTTAAATGTTTTACCCAATTCCAATGTGGAGTCATTGAGTGAAGGGGTTCCATTTGGACTTTGATTAACTCTGCAAGCAGAGCAGGAAGTCACCCCTTCCATCCTCTATCCCTCACCCCCTGCCCCCATCCCTCAGAAGAACACAGCTCTGTGTACTCTCATGCTTAATTATTCATGTGCCACTTACTCCTGACAAATTATTCAGAATTTACACCAATCTTACATTCTCCTTAAATCAAACTTCTACAATAGCACATTTTCTAAATATAGCGAAATCTGAAAGTTATTACGTTGGACTTTCTCACGTTTTAGGCCAAGTAGGTTTCCATTGGCAGAACCATCACTCTTGGAAGTAGGTGAAGCATATGCAGGTTGTCCTCTCCCTTATTCAACGTCTTTCATGCCTAACACCCAACAGGACCTATGAGTGGATGTGCTTGTTTTACTGTATCACATGAATGCATCATCATTCAAGTGCTATCTTCTGTATTTTATACACCGAGTAGACAAAACATTAGGGACACCTGCTCTTTCAATGACATAGCTGGCCAGGTGAATCCAGTTGAAAGCTATGATCCATTATTGATGTCACTTGTTAAATCCGCTTCAATCAGTGTAGATGAAGGGGAGGAGACAGGTTAAAGAAGGATTTTTAAGACAATTGAGAGATGGATTTTGTGTATTTGCGCCATTCAGAGTAGAATGGGCAACACAAAAGATTTAAGTGTCTTTGAACGGGTATGGTAGTAGGTGCAAGCGCACCGGTTTGAGTGTGCTAAGAACTGCAACGCTGCTGGGTCTTTCACGCTCAACAGTTTCCTCTGTGTATCAAGAGTGGTCCACCACACGGCCAACAAGACACAACTGTGAGAAGCACTGGAGTCAACATAGGCCAGCATCCCTGTGGAACACTTTTCGACACCTTGTAGAGTCCGTGCTAGAGGTCTTCACGGGTCCAAAAAGTTGGACCAGTTCTGAGATGGACCTGGGGATTTCCCACCCGGACCCAATATTCATAAATTATATTTTTAAGTATAGACCCGTTCCGAACGGATCCGAGGACAACTAGCGGGGGAGGGGCCGTACTGTGAGACAGTGACAATGTGGGAGAAGGGAGGGAGAGCCAAGACAGCAACCAACCAACCAACCAAGCTGACTCGCACTATAGTAGACTAATCGCTGCCATAGTTAGGTTATTTATCATCAAATGTGATTACATAGTACCGGTCTTGACTGCATCAAACCAGGAGAAGCTAGTTAAGCTACGTAGCTAACGTCGTTAACTAGCCAGGCTAATTGAGGCTACAGTGCATGCGCTCTCTCATCCTACAGTTACACATAACGACTCCATCCAAATATTCCGGATAAGCCAGTTAAAATTACACATACCCGAGACCCATGAAAATCAGATCCGACCCAGACCCGTGAAATTATTTAAAATTCTGGAACAGGACCCTCTTGGGCATTCAGGTACAGGTGGATCCGTGAAGAACTCTAGCCCATGCCCCAACAAATGTAACATGTTTAAAGGGCAAAAGGGTGTGCAACTCAATATTAGGAAGGTGTTCCTAATGTTTTGTGCACTCAGTGTATATATTTATTATAGGCTACAGTAGGCTACGAACAAAAAATTCCAGTGGCACACTGACTCGCACACTGACTCACCTAATGATGAAGACGAAGCCATAGGAGATCACGGTGATGGCAGATGCGCTCGTCGTGGCAATAGCCTATCTCAAGATGATACAGTGCAGCTGTTCCCTAAAAATTGGGAGTTGTTGAGAAAAAAATGTTTCTATTGGTTCTACAGACAGATTAGTCTTGTTTTTTCAGCAGTAGGCATTTGCTTTCCAAGCTGTACCCCAGCCAACATGTCCAGTTGGGGCCCAACTGGGCAGGGGCTGTAAATGGTTATCTTATATACAGTGCATTCGGAAAGTATTCAGACCCCTTGAATTTAACCACATTTTGTTACGTTAGTTACCTTTTTCAAAAATTGATGAAATTTTTATTTTTCCTCATCAATCTACATTGACGAAGCAAAAACACGTTTTTTAGAAAAAATACATTTATAATTTTAAAAAATGTACCCCCTTTTTCTACCCAATTTTAAGTCTTGGCTTATCGCTGCAACTCCCCAACCGTCTCGGGAGAGGCGAAGGTGGAGTCGTGTCCTCCGAACCAATGGTTCAGAGGAAACACCGTTGAACTGGCATCTGGGGTCAGCACGCAGGCACCCTCCCCGCCACAAGGAGTTGCTAAAGCTCAATGAGCCGAGTAAAGGCCCACCGGGCAAACCCTCCCCTAACCCAGATGACGCTGGGCCAATTATGGGCCCTACTATGGGACTCCAGACCAGGCTGGTTGTGGCACAGCCCGGGATATGAACCCGGGTCCGTAGTAACGCGTTTTTTTGAAATGTTAGCAAAAAATACAGAAATATCACATTTACACAAGTATTCAGACCCTTTACTCAGTACTTTGTTGAAGCACCTTTAGCAGTGATTACAGCCTCAAGCCTTCTTGGGTATGAAGCTACAAGCTTGGCACATCTGTATTTGGGGAGTTTCTCCTATTCTTCTCTGCAGATCATCTCAAGCTCTGTCAGGTTGGATGGGGAGCTTGACTGCCGTTGTGAGGTCAGAACGCTCGGATCAACCCTACTCATCGGCCAGAGCGCCAAGTGTACGCTCTGAGTACTCCGAGAGCGAAACTAGATGGGTGGGGCTAAAGCTTATGAGGGTGTGAACAATGCTGAATGGGTGTAGACAAACAAGAGCTCTTCACTATGTACCAAAACATTCAAAGGCCATTTTCTCAAAGGTGAGATTACAAGTTTATCAACTTTCAAAGCAGAATTACTTTCCCATTGTTCCCTTACATGTAGTGTATGATATACAATTTTGTAGCTCGGTGTCTCTTCTTTTAGCCAATGTAAAAAACACAACTAAAATGTTTCCTACATAAGACCGAATCAAGGTGGTTGGTCACAAATGTACTAGCTCATGACATTGACCTTTGGGACTCTCCCCCAATCAAACAAATTCTACTGAGGAAAATCAGGAGAGGAAAGTCACTACGGATATTGCAGGAGCTACCAAGTGTTTTTATCAGACATGTCCGTGGTAAGGACAACTTGGTTACTGATTGTCTTTCAAGGGTGGGCAACACTTTTTTGGTTACTACATGATTCCATATGTGTTATTTCATAGTTTTGATGTCTTCACTATTATTCTACAAAGTAGAAAATAGTAAAAATAAAGAAACACCCTTGAACTAGTAGGTGTTCTAAAACTTTTGACCGGTAGTGTATATTTACAATATATTTTTTTTTTGGGGGGGGGTGTTGTGTCTTATCTTAAATAGTTGAAAGCCAGTAGACGCCATGTTTATTTTGGAGGCAATGCATTATAAGTAGTGACGCATTTACTGTACAGACCTTGGTTTTTCCATTTATGTTTTGAGGTTGGACTATAGCACGTATAGCTCGTTAGGACTTTGTTAGTTAGTATGTTTTACACCTGTGCTGGTTGCCATCTCATTAGTGAGAAGGTGTTTCACCTGTGCTGGCACAGGTACTATTTAAGAGTGGCTGGCCCAGCGCTCCAGTTGCCTTGATAGATGCGGAGGGTTAACACTTTTTAGTTGGCGCGCCCTATTTTTAGACAAACAATCCTTTATCTGATTTTGTTTTCCTGTCTTTGTTTAGTTTTGGTTTTTATTTTGGTTTGCCTCTACTTGGGCAAATTTACTGGGTGATCATGGTGGGTGTCTTTTAAGTTCTAGTTGTTGTTGCTAGTCAACTTTCAGTGGACACCCCCTTCTGTTTGAGCAACATTTTCGTTTTTCTTGCTGGGGAACGTAACAGTTGTATGAGGCTATATTTGTTGCACCCGTTAGTGAGAGTTCTGTACCAATTTAAGTAATATGTGGTAGTGGTTCTCTAACAATTACATTCATATTGGGGAGATAGAGTGGCAGCAAGTCTCAGACCTTTAATCTGAGTGGCTAGCCATGGTCTTTTTATGTGGTTTGCCGTGTAGTGAAATAAAACACCAAATATCAGATGGTATAGTGTAATATATAATCAAATATTCATTATTAGCAATTATTTTCAATGTGACTCAATAAATTACTGTATTGGTGTTTTTCTATATATTTACTGCAGCACGCTGTAAATTATTGTGGAGAAATCACTGACTCATTAACATATTTGAAGGTGTGCCTTGTAAGTGTCTATATAGGCCTCTAGAAGTGCAAGTGATAAAACACCTAGTACTCATTAATATGCAAATACAACCACCAAGCTGCTTGCTGTAATTCCTTGTAAGTACAGCAAAATACTGTAGAAATAATTTTCTTACTGTTTAGTAGTCACTTTTACTGTATTTTACTGTTTCATTGCTCTTGTATTGGCACTGTCCAGAGATATAGCATGAGATATCTTGTTGTAATTACCATTATTTGGAAGACCAATGTATCCTTAACTACAACATTTTCAGTAACGGTTACAAAAACTTTACTTTACTTGCTATGACTGGGATGTTTTTTTTTTATGCACTAACACTAAGTTGCTAAGGACAAGAGTGCCCGTAAATTACCTAAATTAAAACTTGCAAAGAACACTGGGTAATATGTTGCTACATGGGTAATTTGACTCAATAGCCGAGAACTTAGTCAAATTACAGGTCATTTTTTACAGTGTGTGCCATAAGGACATCAGAAGTATCCTATAAGCATACCTGTCATTGGTTCTACTGTACCTGGAACCAGAGGGTTCTTCGTGTTATGGTTCTAAATATAATTCAAAAGGGTTCCCCTATCTACAGGGACAAATCAAATGGTTTTATGTGGCACCAAAAAGGGTTACAGCCTGTGTAGGTAAACAACGTGTAAGATCATACACGTAACATTAGCTAGTGAGCCAGTCAGCTAACGTTAGCTAGCTAGCTAACCAATGAACCATAATCACAACTCATGACATTACTACCCTGCATGAATCTACTGGTAGCTAACCAACCAGGTTCAATGTTAGCTAGCTAACGTTAAGCTCAAACTAGCCAATCAAATGGCTCTGAGATACGAATAATAACAACATACACGTAACGTCAGCCAGCTAACGTTAGCTAATTAAAAATGAACCATAATCCCAACTCATGACTTTACTACCCTGCATGAATCTGCAGGTAGCTAACAGCCAGGTTCAATGTTAGCTAGCAAATGGCTCTGATATACGAATAATAAGATCATACGTTAGCTAGCTAACAGTACACTTTAACTTGATATGAAACCACTCTCTGTCAAAATTAGAAACGTGTAATATCTGAAAATGTAGTTAGCTAGACTATCTTACATCATATACATCATGCATGACGGACGTGACTCCATGTCACGATGTCATGGTTGCCCTTAGTTTGAAGATGTAATCCGAAGATAGGTGTTTTCTCCATCTCTTTAGCTATCATACTCTAATTCCAAAACTCGGTATCCTGCAGAAAGTGGAGAGTAACATTTATGCAGCTCCACTACACAATACATTTTAAAGCCTTGTTAGACAGGATTACCTGCACATACTGACCAGCTCAAATAGACAGAAGCCTTCTATATGGCAGACCAATCTGAACTCCTCTCTCAGCATGTCCAGCCCACTCATTATCTTAGCCAATCATGGCTAGTGGGAAGGTTGCTGTCTTTTTCTGTGGCTTAACCAACTAGGCTCATAATTTAACAATTGCATTCGTATTTACAGATGGCATACAAGTTTGTTATTAAGGCACATGAACGTTCACATTCCAGAAAGCATTTCTGCCCAAAAACAAAATAAGTTTACGTTCAAACGGCTCTCCTGTGAAGTAGCGAACTGCGACATACACCTAGTTTCCTGAAACGAGTCACATTTTTCAGGCCTAGCACATTAAGAATAAACCCTGATAGTCTAAAAGCAGTGCAACAATGTTGCCTTACTCCTCCGGAGACAAGTGTGCCAAAAAGACAAATATCTCGTAGCCATTTTAGTGATGTGGCAATCTGCTCAAACAGAATAAAATATACATCCACCTCCTTTTCATTGAAAGGCGGTACAAGTCGGTTGTTCCAACCAAGATCAAACTGCAGGATGGCCTGGCTTGTCTTTTCTTTTGCTCAAACTCTAATTTCTATTGTTCATCCTCAAATTTTTGTTGCTCCAACTTCGCCTTTAGTTCTAACTCCCTTAGTTGCACGTCTACGGGATGTACTCTACCACCCTTAGGACCCATTTCATCAACCTCCCTCTGGGGAAAGATTTCCTCTTCCACCAAAACACTACAGATCAACTCTTTGACTACTGCTTTTGGATCGCCAGATGTCACCTTGATGTCTTAATGCTTTGCAAGGACGAGCAGATTCACCTTGGTACATTTATCTAGCATCTCCCATGTAGGGTTTTCTACAAATACTTAATTGGAAATATTGTACCAAGTGTTTTTATCATTAGTTTTAAGGTTGACCTCCTCTTCCAGTTCTACAATCTTTGTAAAAGCTTGTGACAATCAATAGCTGCACTGTTAAGAGGTTACTGTGCATTTTCCAGTAACTTAATGACAGTTGGTCACCGGGAACGTACTGTCAGCTTTCTTTAAGTAGTTATAGTAAAAGTCACAGTAATTTACTGTGGCTTATCTCCGTCACGCTCACTGACCTGATGGTGTTGGAGGAAGGTCAGTTTTCTGCCAACCTAGAGGTTGAGACTAGGTGAGACTGTGCGCACCACAAATAATGCTTAATAGCTTACTGACAGTTAGGTTTCCAGTTAATTTGCCAATATATTACTGGCAGTTACTGGCTATTAAGTTACTGTGAATTTTACAATAACTTACTGACAGCTGGTTACCAATTCAGTAATGTAAAATTCACAGCAACTTCCAGGCAATTAACTTCCATTCAGTTACTGTAAAATAACCTCTTGACAGTGCAGCTCTTTAATATCACATGCTCTTACAAAGATTGCATTACTAACTGTGTTAAAAGAGGGGTTCAACCTTTGCCAAAATAGCCATCAACCACTTAAACTGGTACAACAGTTGCACTGACAGTTGGCACAAATACACATACAGTGGGGAGAACAAGTATTTGATACACTGCTTTCCCACTTACAAAGCATGTAGAAGTCTGTCATTTTTATCATAGGTACACTTCAACTGTGAGTGACGGAATCTAAAACAAACATCCAGAAAATCACATTGTATGATTTTTAAGTAATTAATTTGCATTTTATTGCATGAAATAAGTATTTGATACATCAGAAAAGCATAACTTAATATTTGGTACAGAAACCTTTGTTTGCAATTACAGAGATCATACGTTTCCTGTAGTTCTTGAGCAGGTTTGCACACACTGCAGCAGGGATTTTGGCCCACTCCTCCATACAGACCTTCTCCAGATCCTTCAGGTTTCGGGGCTGTCGCTGGGCAATACGGACTTTCAGCTCCCTCCAAAGATTTTCTATTGGGTTCAGGTCTGGAGACTGGCTAGGCCACTCCAGGACCTTGAGATGCTTCTTACGGAGCCACTCCTTAGTTGCCCTGGCTGTGTGTTTCGGGTCGTTGTCATGCTGGAAGACCCAGCCACGACCCAACTTCAATGCTCTTACTGAGGGAAGGAGGTTGTTGGCCAAGATCTCGCGATACATGGCCCCATCCATCCTCCCCTCAATACGGTGCAGTCGTCCTGTCCCCTTTGCAGAAAAGCATCCCCAAAGAATGATGTTTCCACCTCCGTGCTTCACGGTTGGGATGGTGTTCTTGGGGTTGTACTCATCCTTCTTCTTCCTCCAAACACGGCGAGTGGGGTTTAGACCAAAAAGCTCTATTTTTGTCTCATCAGACCACATGACCTTCTCCCATTCCTCCTCTGGATCATCCAGATGGTCATTGGCAAACTTCAGACGGGCCTGGACATGCGCTGGCTTGAGCAGAGGGACCTTGCGTGCGCTGCAGGAATTTAATCCATGACGGCGTAGTGTGTTACTAATGGTTTTCTTTGAGACTGTGGTCCCAGCTCTCTTCAGGTCATTGACCAGGTCCTGCTGTGTAGTTCTGGCCTGATCCCTCACCTTCCTCATGATCATTGATGCCCCACGAGGTGAGATGTTGCATGGTGCCCCAGACCGAGGGAGATTGACTGTCATCTTGAACTTCTTCCATTTTCTAATAATTGCGCCAACAGTTCTTGCCTTCTCACCAAGCTGCTTGCCTATTGTCCTGTAGCCCATCCCAGCCTTGTGCAGGTCTACAATTTTATCCCTGATGTCCTTACACAGCTCTCTGGTCTTGGCCATTGTGGAGAGGTTGGAGTCTGTTTTGAGTGAGTGTGTGGACAGGTGTCTTTTATACAGGTAACGAGTTCAAACAGGTGCAGTTAATACAGGTAATGAGTGGAGAACAGGAGGGCTTCTTAAAGAAAAACTAACAGGTCTGTGAGAGCCGGAATTCTTACTGGTTGGTAGGTGATCAAATACTTACAGTGGGGAGAACAAGTATTTGATACACTGCCGATTTTGCAGGTTTTCCTACTTACAAAGCTTGTAGAGGTCTGTAATTTTTATCATAGGTACACTTCAACTGTGAGAGACAGAATCTAAAACAAAAATCCAGAAAATCACATTATGATTTTTAAATAATTTATTTGCATTTTATTGCATGACATAAGTATTTGATCACCTACCAACCAGTAAGAATTCCGGCTCTCACAGACCTGTTAGTTTTTCTTTAAGAAGCCCTCCTGTTCTCCACTCATTACCTGTATTAACTGCACCTGTTTGAACTCGTTACCTGTATAAAAGACACCTGTCCACACACTCAATCAAACGGACTCCACACACTCAATCAAACAGCTGTGTAAGGACATCAGGGATAAAATTGTAGACCTGCACAAGGCTGGGATGGGCTACAGGACAGTAGGCAAGCAGCTTGGTGAGAAGGCAACAACTGTTGGCGCAATTATTAGAAAATGGAAGAAGTTCAAGATGACGGTCAATCTCCCTTGGTCTGGGGCACCATGCAAGATCTCACCTCGTGGGGCATCAATGATCATGAGGAAGGTGAGGGATCAGCCCAGAACTACACAGCAGGACCTGGTCAATTACCTGAAGAGAGCTGGGACCACAGTCTTAAAGAAAAACATTAGTAACACACTGCGCCGTCATGGATTAAAATCATGCAGCGCACGCAAGGTCCCCCTGCTCAAGCCAGCGCATGTCCAGGCCCGTCTGAAGTTTGCCAATGACCATTTGGATGATCCAGAGGAGGAATGGGAGAAGGTCATGTGGTCTGATGAGACAAAAATAGAGCTTTTTGGTCTAAACTCCACTCGCCGTGTTTGGAGGAAGAAGAAGGATGAGTACAACCCCAAGAACACCATCCCAACCGTGAAGCATGGAGGTGGAAACATCATTCATTGGGGATGCTTTTCTGCAAAGGGGACAGGACGACTGCACCGTATTGAGGGGAGGATGGATGGGGCCATGTATCGCGAGATCTTGGCCAACAACCTCCTTCCCTCAGTAAGAGCATTGAAGATGGGTCGTGGCTGGGTCTTCCAGCATGACAACGACCCGAAACACACAGCCAGGGCAACTAAGGAGTGGCTCCGTAAGAAGCATCTCAAGGTCCTGGAGTGGCCTAGCCAGTCTCCAGACCTGAACCCAATAGAAAATCTTTGGAGGGAGCTGAAAGTCCGTATTGCCCAGGGACAGCCCCGAAACCTGATGGATCTGGATGGAGGAGTGGGCCAAAATCCCTGCTGCAGTGTGTGCAAACCTGGTCAAGAACTACAGGAAGCGTATGATCTCTGTAATTGCAAACAAAGGTTTCTGTACCAAATATTAAGTTCTGCTTTTCTGATGTATCAAATACTTATGTCATGCAATAAAATGCAAATTAATTACTTAAAAATCATACAATGTGATTTTCAGTATTTTTGTTTTAGATTCCGTCACTCACAGTTGAAGAGTACCTATGATAAAAATTACAGACTTCTACATGCTTTGTAAGTGGGAAAACTTGCAAAATCGGCAGTGTATCAAATACTTGTTCTCCCCACTGTATATTAGACCTAGGGCTGTCCCCAACCAAAATATTTATTTTATTTTAAATAAATGTTTATTTTTAAACGTGTATCCTTACATATATGTGTTTTAATATAATCAACTATATTCATTGAGTTTGTCTGATGCTTTAAGCTTACGGTTTGATTGAATAAGACAAATGCCGCAAGAGGGTGCCAGAGATCTAGATAACCAGAAGAAAAAAAACTTAACCTGATCCAACTATTCTCTTTCCGCTTCTGCTGGATTTTTGCAGATTCTGCCATTACTCTCCTGAAGTTGCCGGTAATAGGCTACACAAGGAGTCGGCAACCTTTCTCATGTGGAATGCAAATGTATCTTACCATTTCTACCTATCTGCGTGCCAGTTATGGTTTTCATATGCACATTTTCGTGAAACAGTTTCATTTAAGTCTTCATATCTCAAAACCATTGTAATGTGGTTAATCTAAATTCTATCCAAATCTAAATGAAAATGATATAACCCTAAAAAGTAACTTCTATTGCCAACTATGTAAAAATAGCCTACATAAAGCCAACAAATAAAAACATTGCAGCCTGCAGGTAGAAAATATCCTGATAAACATAAATATCCTATAAATCACATTGGCTACACAAGGCCTGTCTGCAACGAACTTGAAACATTGTATCAACTATTAATTTAGGTCCGGCCAAAGCTTGTTCTAGTGAACTTGCAACATTGTATAAAATATTCTGGGCCCTCAGAGTTTCCTATGCCAGTGAGCTCCGGATAGACACAGCTGTAGGCTATTTGCGCAAGGAATAAGAAGCAGTACTTTACTTGGGCAGGAGCTCACCGGAGCAGAGTACCCGCACCTTACATTTTCTATTTTCACCTTACATTTTCTGTTCCTCTTATAGAATATTAGCTCAACAGTATTGTGGAGCACCCACACCTAAATATAAACAGTACCAGCATCCAAAATGAGTACCAGAACCTATTTCAGTCCAAGTCAAGCACTGACAAGAAGTAATCAGGTAGGCCTGTTTTATGACGTTTTCACTGGATCAGAGCATGACATTTTTTCCTTTCACGCTGAGTGGTTATCGAAAGGGAGAGAGCTGGAAAGATTTTTCCACTACATTGAGGAACTATTGTAATTCTCAATGGATGCAAAAACAGACTTTGTTTGCTTGCTGTTTGAGGTGAAGAAAACATTACTTTGAGAAGCTCCACAGGTCATTAGTGGTGGTGCTTTAAGCCAATCAGAAACACTATCAGATCCCCAAATGGGCGCATTTATATGCCTACATTTGAGCGTAGACCAGGTAGCATATAGGCCAACTTTTATGAGTACGCATCCTTACTCAACATTGACAGGAGCACTCAAAACAAAAGACAACGAATATATTGACAAAACTCGTAAATGGAATGAAATAAACCAAAACTTGTTTCTCACAAGTGTAGCATAGGTTGTGCACTCAATGTGTCCACTCTGACAATGAGAACAGGAAGACTCGAATAAGAGTGCATTAACAGAAATGACCATAACCAAAGTAAGAAACATTGTAGATTAGAAATGATGTGAATGATGACATATGTAATGGGGAATTGATATACCCTAATAATCAAACGCAAACAATTCACACAATTAAGTTATGAAACAATTATGTGCACAAATTGGCAGGAGAGAGAGCGCATTGTGCAGCTGGGCACATGATCAATCCGAAGTCTGCGTTGGCCATGCTGCATTTAGGGTGATATGACCTCAGCAGAAGTCAGGGCATTCATACTTCTTGCACTTTGCGGAGCAGTACATTTGGAGCTATAAAGAGCCCTCTGCATAGTTACAAAATTTGAGAGGCGTATGGCAATGCGGTACAGAGCTTGATTTGATCTCTGGAGGTCCTGCAATTGCGTCACACCCTCCATATGTAGCCTCCGACCACAATTTCGGATCAAGCATAAATTGGCTTTTAGTCTAGGCCTCCACAATGGATTAGTTCACTGAGATGGGTACAAATATATATATTTGTTACTGCTCGACAAAAACAATCTCGTAGACCAACAGATTAACGACCAGACAATCGACCAGTCGACTAATTGGGGTCAGCCCTAATTAGACCATGTCCCCATGGTAACATTGTACCCTAACCGTACCGAAATCTTGAGTGTGTGTGGATATACAGTGCATTCGGAAAGTAATCAGACCCCTCTACTTTTTCCAAATTGTTACGTTACAGCCTTATTCTAAAATTGATTAAATAGTTTTGACAAAAGGTTTGTAGAATTTTTGT
This sequence comes from Thymallus thymallus, assembly GCA_023634145.1. NCBI lineage: Eukaryota > Metazoa > Chordata > Actinopteri > Salmoniformes > Salmonidae > Thymallus > Thymallus thymallus. The sequence continues at coordinate 35,821,264 of CM042409.1, read as the reverse complement.
ACATTTACTAATAACAAAAAACTGAAATATCACATTTGATTAACTATTCAGACCCTTTACTCAGTATTTAGTTGAAAGACCTTTGGCAGTGATTACAGCCTCTAGTTTTCTTGGGTATGACTCTACAATCTTGGCACACCTGTATTTGTGGAGTTTCTCCCATTCTTCTGTGTTGAGAATCTTGTTTCTCATAGTCAGAGTCCTTTAAGTGCCTTTTGGAAAACTCCAAGCAGGCTGTCATGTGCCTTTTACTGAGGCGTGACTTCCGTCTGGCCACTCTACCATAAAGGACTGATTGGTGGAGTGCTGCAGAGATGGTTGTTCTTCTGAAAGGATTTCCCATCTCCACAAAGGAACTCTGGAGCTCTGTCAGAGTGACCATCGAGTCCTTGGTCAGGGAGGTCCCTGACTAAGGCCCTTCTCCCCCGATTGCTCAGTTTGGCAGGGCGGCCAGCTCAGATCTGTGCCTCGACACAATCCTGTCTCTGAGCTCTACGGACAATTCCTTCAACCTCATTGCTGGGTTTTGGCTCTGACATGCACTGTCAATATAGACAGGTGTGTGCCTTTCCAAATCATGTCCAATCAATTTAATTTACCACAGGTAACCACTTGATGTCCACTCAAGTTGTAGAAACTTCTCAAGGATGATCAAATCGAATTGAATTTGTCACATGCGCCGAATACAACAGGTGTATTCCTTACAGTGAAATGCTTACCTACAAGCCCTTAACTAACAATGCTTTAGAAAGTTAAGAAAAAAATAGAAAATAAAAGTAACAAATGATTAAACAGCAGCAGTAAAATATGAATAGCGAGGCTACAGTTGAAGTCGGAAGTTTACATACACTTAGGTTGAAGTCATTAAAACTCATTTTTCAAACACTCCACAGATTTCATATCAACAAACTATAGTTCTGGCAAGTCGGTTAGGATATCTACTTTGTGCATGACACAAGTAATTCTTCCAACAATTGTTTACTTATAATTCACTATGTCACAATTCCAGTGGGTCAGACGTTCTTGGCACACCTGTATTTGTGGTCACTCTGACAGAGCTCCAAATACACTAAGTTGACTGTGCCTTTAAACAGCTTGGAAAAATCCAGAAAATGTCATGGCTTTAGAAGCTTCTGATAGGCTAACTGACATCATTTGAGTGAATTGGAGGTGTACCTGTGGATATATTTCAAGGCCTACCTTCAAACTCAGTGCCTCTTTGCTCAACATCATGGGAAAATCTAAAGAAATCAGCCAAGACTTAAGAAAGTAAAAAAAATGGTAGACCTCCACACGTCTGGTTCATCCTTGGGAGCAATTTACAAACGCCTGAAGGTAACAAGTTCATCTGTACAAACAATAGTACACAAGTATAAACACCATGGGACCACGCAGCTGTCATACCGCTCAGGAAGGAGATGCATTCTGTCTCCTAGAGATAAATGTACTTTGGTGCGAAAAGTGCAAATCAATCCCAGAACAACAGCAAAGGGCCTTGTGAAGATGCTGGAGGAAACAGGTACAAAAGCATTTATATCCACAGTAAAACGAGTCCTATATCAACATAACCTGAAAGGCTGCTCAGCAAGGAAGAAGCCACTGCTCCAAAACCGCCATAAAAAAGCCAGACTACGGTTTGCAACTGCACATGGGTACAAAGATTGTACTTTTTGGAGAAATGTCCTCTGGTCTGATGAAATAAAAATAGAACTGAATGACCATAATGACTATCGTTATGTTTGGAGGAAAAAGGTTGCAAGCCGAAGAACACCATCCCAACCATGAAGCACGGGGGTGGCAGCATCATTTTGTGGGGGTGCTTTGCTGCAGGAGGGACTGATGCACTTTACTAAATAGATGGCATCATGAGGAAGGAAAATTATGTGGATATATTGAAGCAACATCTCAAGACATCAGTCAGGAAGTTAAAGCTTGGTCGCAAATGAGTCTTCCAAATGGACAATGACCACAAGCATACTTCCAAAGTTGTGGCAAATTGGCTTAAGGACAACAAAGTCAAGGTATTGGAGTGGCCATCACAAAGCCCTGACCTCAATCCTATAGAACATTTGTGGGCAGAACTGAAAAAGTGTGTGCGAGCAAGGATGCCTAAAAACCTAACTCAGTTACACCAGTTCTGTCAGGAGGAATGGGCCAAAATTCACCCAACTTATTGCGGGAAGCTTGTGGAATGCTACCCGAAACGTTTGACCCAAGTTAAACTATTTAAAGGCAATGCTTCCAAATACTAATTGAGTGTATGTAAACTTCTGACCCACTGGGAATGCGGTAACAGAGAGAACACTCCAATACAAAGTCAAGGTATTGGAGTGGCCATCACAAAGCCCTGACCTCAATCCTATAGAACATTTGTGGGCAGAACTGAAAAAGTGTGTGCGAGCAAGGATGCCTAAAAACCTAACTCAGTTACACCAGTTCTGTCAGGAGGAATGGGCCAAAATTCACCCAACTTATTGCGGGAAGCTTGTGGAATGCTACCCGAAACGTTTGACCCAAGTTAAACTATTTAAAGGCAATGCTTCCAAATACTAATTGAGTGTATGTAAACTTCTGACCCACTGGGAATGCGGTAACAGAGAGAACAGTCTATGACTTGGGTGACTGGAATCTTTGGCAATTTTTAGGGCCTTCCTCTGACACGGCCTGGTATAGAGATCTTGGATGGCAGGAAGCTTGTCTCCAGTGATGTACTGGGCCATACGCACTACCCTCTGTAGTGCCTTGCGGTCGGAGACAGAGCAGTTGCCATACCAGGCAGTGATGCAACCAGTCAGGATGCTCTTGTTGGTGCAGCTGTAGAACCTTTTGAGGATATGGGGACCCATGCCAAATCTTTTCATTTTCCTGAGGGGGAATAGGCTTTGTCGTGCCCTCTTCATGACTGTCTTAGTGTGTTTGGACCATGATAGTTTGTTGGTAATGTGGACACCAAGGAACTTGAAGCTCTCAACTTGCTCCACTACAGCCCTGTCGATGAGAATGGGGGCGTGCTCGGTCCTCCTTTTTAGGTAGTCCACAATCATCTCCTTTGTCTTGATCACGTTGAGGGAGAGGTTGTTGTCCTGGCACCACTGTTGTCGGTAATCTGGCCTACCATTGTTGTGTCATCAGCAAACTTGATGATGGTGTTGGAGTTGTGCCTGGCCATGCAGTCATAAGTGAACAGGAAGTACAGGAGGAGACTGAGCATGCACCCCTGAGGGGCCCCCGTGTTGAGGATCAGCGTGGCGGATATGTTGTTACCTACCCTTACCACTGTCAGGAAGTCCAGGATCCAGTTGCAGAGGGAGGTGTTTAGTCCCAGGGTCCTTAGCTTTGTGATGAGCTTTGAGGGCACTATGGTGTTGAAGGCTGAGCTGTAGTCAATGAATAGCATTCTCACATAGGTGTTCCTTTTGTCCAGGTGGGAAAAGGCAGTGTTGAGTGCAATAGAGATTGCATCATCTGTAGATCTGTTGGGGCGGTATGCTAATTGGAGTGCTACGTGTTACTTGCCTTGATGCGAGCATAGAAGTAATTTAGCTCGTCTGGTGGATCGTGTCACTGGGCAGCTCACGGCTGCGCTTCCCTTTGTAGTCTGTAATATTTTTCAAGCCCTGCCACATCTGACGGGCGTCAGAGCCGGTGTAGTACGATTCAATCTTAGTCCTGTATTGACGCTTTGCCTGTTTGATGGTTTGTCGGAGGGCATAGCGGCATTTCTTATAAGCTTCCGGGTTAGACTCTCGGTCCTTGAAAGCGGCAGCTCTACCCTTTAGCTCATTGAGGTTGTTGCCTGTAATCCATGGTTTCTGGTTGGGGTATGTACGTACGGTCACTGTGGGGACGACGTCATCGATGCACTTATTGATGAAGCCAGTGACTGATGTGGGCTACCACTCAATGCCATTTGAAGAATCCTGGAACATATTCCAGTCTGTGCTAGCAAAACAGTCCTGTAGCTTAACATCTGCTTCATCTGACTACTTTTGTTATTGACCGGGTCACTGGTGTTTCCTGCTTTAGTTTTAGCTTGTAAGCAGGAATCAGGAGGACAGAATTATGGTCAGATTTGCCAAATGGAGGGCGAGGGAGAGCTTTGTATACGTTAAAGTTGCACAGTTAACATGCTGATATAAATTAGGTAGAACGGTTTTGAGTTTCCCTGCATTAAAGTCCCTGGTCACTAGGAGTGCCGCCTCTGGATGATAATTTTCCTGTTTGCTTATGGCCATATACCAGTCATTGAGTGCGGTTTTAGTGGCAGCATAGGTTTGCGGTGGTATATAGACAGCTACGAAAAATATAAATGAGACCTCTCTTGGTAAATAGTGTGGTCTACAGCTTATCATGAGATACTCTACCTCAGGCGAGCAAAACCTCAAGACTTCCTTAGATTTTTTGCACCAGCTGTTGTTTACAAATATACATAGACTGCCGCCTCTCGTCTTGCCAGAGGCCGCTGTTCTAATATACATAAACCCGCCAGCTGTATGTTATTCATGTCGTCAATCAGCCACGACTCTGTGTAACGTAAGATATTACAGTTTTCAATGTCTGTTGGTAGGATATTTTTGATCGTACCTCGTCTAGTTTATTTTCCAATGATTGTACGTTAGCTAGTAATACTGATGGTAAAGGCAGATTACCCACTCACCTTCGGATCCTTACAAGGCATCCCGACCTGCGTTCCCGATATCTCTGTCTCTTTCTCCTGTGAAACACAGGGACTTCGACCTTGTCGGGTGTTTGAAGTACATAATTTCCTTCCTTCCGACTCGTTGAAGAAAAACTCTTCATCCAGACTGAGGTGAGTAATTGCTGTCCTGATATCCAGAAGGTATTTTTGGTCGTAAGAGACGGTGGCAGAAACATTATGTAGAAAATAAGTTACAAATAACGCGAAAAAGCACACATAGTAGCACAATTGGTTAGGCTCCTGTAGAACGGCAGCCATCTCCGCCGGCGCCAACTGAAACAGGATGCACCTGAGCTCAATTTCAAGTCTCAGAGCAAAGGGTCTGAATACTTATGTAAATAAGGTATACGTTTTTTATACAATTGCACAAAAAATATATATATATGTTTTTCGCTTTGTCATTATGGGGTATTTTGTGTAGATTGATACAAAAATAATTGTATCCATTTTAGAATAAGGCTGTAACATAACTTATGTCTTCTACCGCTCCGGCGCTGTACTGTCAACCGTCAACCCATCTTTACGCACACCTGCGCCCTATCATCAGTCACACCTGGACTTCATTACACCTTCATTACTTACCATTCATCTAGCACTCTGTTCTGTCAGTCATCAAGTAGTATTGTTTGTGTTTCCATGTTAGACGGTTCCCTTGTTTTGTATTGTTCCATGTTCGTTATCATTAAACTCACTAACTGCACCTGCTTCCTGACTGCCTGCGTCTACGTTACAGTAACAAAATGTAGGAAAAAGTCAAGGGGAATGATTACTTTCCGAATGCACTGTATGTTCTTGGTAATAAAGACGTACTTGCTAGTTTATCACAACCCAAAAAATGGTTACACATATTTTTTTTATTTTTTTTTAACTAGGCAAGTCAGTTAAGGACACATTTTTATTTACAATAACTGCCTACACCGGCCAAACTCGGACGACGCTATGACAATTGTGCTCCGCCCTATGGGAATCACGGCCGGTTGTGGTACAGACTGGATTCGAACCAGGGTGTCTGCAGTGATGCCTCTAGCACTGAGATGCAGTGCCTTAGACCCCGTGCCACTTGGGAGCCCCACATATCACTCTCACCCCTGACAAAGAACACCTCAAGAACCTTTGTTTTTTAGAGTGTATGCTGGTCCAGCATGGTCAAGCTGGTCAAGTTGGTCTGAAAAACCACGCCCATCATGCTATATTGCAGTTAGATTATTTTAATTGTTTGTTTTGCATTACATTGATTGTTTAATCAATTAATTTATATTTTTCTACAGAAATAACATTTTTCTAAACTTTTCTAAAAACACAACAAAGGCTGGTCACCAGCGAAAACACAACCAAGGCTGGTCACCAGCGAAAACACAACCAAGGCTGGTCACCAGCCTATGCTGGACTATGCTGTTTTTTTTCAGCAGGGTAGTCCAAGGCTATGTACTGTACTGTGGAATAGCATCAACGCAACATTGATCTAGTGGGGAGCAGGGTATGGGGTTTAAATCTTATATTAACCAATGTTACAGGCAAAAACCATTGGAGTAAGATGGTAGCCTGCAGCATCCAGTCTGAAATGGAATGGGAAGTGCAGCTAGACTGGGCTCCCGAGTGGCACAGCATTCTAAGGCACTGCATCTCAGTGCAACAGGCGTCACTACAGTCCCTGGTTTGAATACAGGCTGTATCACATCCGGCCGTGATTGGGAGTCTCATAGGGCGGCACACAATTGGCCCAGCATTGGCCGGGGTAGTCAGTCATTGTAAATAAGAATTTGTTCTTAACCGACTTGCCTAGTTAAATAAAACATGTAATAGACCTGGTTGGGGTGAACTATGGGGAGGTGGGTGTGGGTGATATCTTACCTTCCTCCTCACTAGAACCCCTCTGTACGGGTGTGTAGATAGGGGGTGTTGTGTTGGAGCTGGGAGGCGCAGGTGTACTCTTTGTGAAGATCCCACTGATGAACTTGAGCATCTTGCGGTCGCGGGTGCGCTGGGTGGTTCCCCCCTGACCCTGGCCCTTGCCATCCTTCCCCTTCTTCAGGTCCTCAGAGAGAGAGTGCAGGTCACTGTTGTCCAGGGTACGGCTCTTGCCCTTCCTTGTCGGCTTGGACACCTGGGTGGTGGGTTGGGCTGGCAGGGAGATGGAGCCTGTCTTCAGCCTGTCCCCTCGGGGGCTTTCCCTGGTCGCCACACCTGTAAACCCTCCCCCCACCGGGACCCCCTGGTGAAGGAGGGTGGTCCTGCCGTCACTGTCTGCCCAGGACGCTCGGTAAGGCCCTAGAGCGGCCGCAGCACCTGTCATAAGCAACCGATCCCCTACACGGTTGTCTTTGCGATCCAGACTCTTGGCGGATGGAGGCATACTCTGATTGGCTTCCCTCAACTCCCGCCGGCTTACAGCCCCACCCCCGGCATGTGACCTCATCAGGACCTCGGGTCGATGGGTGAGCCTGGGCGGGACAGTGATGGGCACACTGCCCCGGCAGAGGGTGCTGCTTGGGTCACCCATCCCCTCCTCGCCCCTTGGAAAAAGCATGGGTGGCTCCCTGTATAGCTCTGTTTTAGGACGGGTTCCCTCTCTCCTCAGCCCTCCCTCTGAGGGGAAACCTGACACCCCTGCAAGCCCTTTCACTTGGTCTTTCACATTCTTCGGTAAGAGGGGAGACTCCTTGCTCTTAATCCCCAACGTGATATATTTTGAGGAGCCTGGACCACGGATCTCTTTCTCCCTCATCTCAGGCTTCCCCCTCTCCTGAACAGGCCCCCCAAAGCTGACGTCCTCCTGCTCCTCTTCCTCCATTTCTGTGTCCCCCTCTCCCTCCCCTACGGCACACGAGTGTCCTCCCTCATCCTCAGTGGTCCTGCTAAGCTCCTCATCCTCCTCATACCCAGGGCCCCCCACACCTTCTTTCCCCAGGGCAAGGGCCAGCTGTGGCTGGGGCCCAGTGGCCCCTCCATCACCCTCTACCGCCTCAAACTTGACCAGGGTGAGGGAGATGAGGTAAGTGGTGCGTCTCGGTAGGGTGCCTGCGTGGCTCATGGGGGCGGTAGGCTGGCAGACAGGGAGGCAGATCGACCTCAGTGCAGCAGCAGAGCCCTCACTCTGACCCAGACAGACCCGCAGGGAACAGGCATGGCAACCCACAGCTGGATGATTCACCACAGAGACAGCCAGACCAGAAAACAGTCAGATGGTACTGTCAAACATAGGGATAGGGATACGTCTGATGTGGGTGAATGGTAACACACAAGCGAGACAGTGAGAATCAGTGTAAGGTACCTGGAATTAGTCGAGCATACTTAACAAGGCTGAGTTACTGAATTAAGTCTAGTGTACTTTTTATTTTAATCCTTCCTGTAATCCTCTCTTCACCTTCTCTTTGCTGATCGATCACTGGTCTCCTCCACGGGTTCATTCACAATCCTCTCTTTCTCTTCCCCTCTTTCTCTCTCCATATGCAAGATGAATTCTACAGCCCGAAGCCAGGGATCTGAGATTGCTTTCCTCGATCTTGATGTTTGAGACTGGGTACTGGAATTATACAAGAGTCAACAAATGAGCCTGGTCCATTTCTCCTGTACTACGTAGTTCCACACTCCACAAAATCACACAAGATTAAATGCCTTAAGTCAGTCTCTGTCTTCAGCCTGTACGCTTCTCTTCAGATAATTGATTAATTTCCATTGAAGGATATCCATTGTATGCTTCAGAATCTTCATATTCTCCGTTTCCCATTACACTTGATTGATTGACAAATATTATAACAAATAATATGTCCATATTTATGTTGCACCGTCACAGACACCAAAGGGTATGTATCGTGGTAAAGACCAACAACAGCAGACAACACAGCAAACAACAGCTTAAGCTGACCCAACAGAGAAAAAAACGTTTTGAATGTAAATACGAGATGAAGAAAAAAATCGATATGTAAATCATTCACGTGTTGCAAAGCATGTGGTGGCGAGAGTCTCCTTCCGACTGCATGTCAGGCAAAGACACACTAATGCCATGCATGAATCACGTATGCACGTTGTGTGGATCAATGAAAGGCAGGCTGCAAACATCTGTTGTAATTCCCCCCGCAAAGAGAAGCAGAGATGGTCGCCAGACAAGCGGAATGCAGTCACTGTTCCTCTGGCTGTAATCCTCTTCTGTACAGTAGGTCCCTTCCCTCCCTTCAGTCACTACATTCTCTCCTCTGAGTGTCTTAAGCAATTAGCAAGTCAATAAAATGTGTCTGTGAGGCAGAGATCGAGCCCACCGGCTCAGTTTAGCCCCTCCTCCTCTCATCAAAGCCACTGTGCCTGCTAGCGTCTCCGTTAGGCCGTCACTAGCCCAGCTCCAGACCCAGCTACAGGCAGGCAGGCAGGCAGTCAGACCGAGGGGAAGGGTGAGGGTAATGCGTCCAGTGAGAGATGCCTGTCCTCAAGCACACACGTTATGTGGCGTGTGTCGGATCAGACAAAACAAAGAGGAGAAAAACCTCTGCCTCTTCCTACCCATCACTTGCTCTCTCTCTCCCTCTGTTCTTCATAAGGCAATCTCCTGGCAGTTCCCGCTCTCTCTCTCTCTCGCCTCTCGGTAAAGACGGAGCGAGCGATGATGCAATGGAGGAAAAAAAGTGATGAAAAAATTCACAGACGTCACACTGATGAATGAAAGGAGAGAGCGAGGGAGGAAAGGGAGAAGGAAAGGAGGAAAGGAAGACAGAGGGAGAGAGAGGAGGAAAGGATCAAAATGAACAGGAGAGTGTGTGTGAGGGGGAGGGTATAACCGTCAAATTAAATAAGGTCGTTTGAAAACAAACTGAATGGGTGATGATAAATCTTGGGGCACAGAAATGGGAGGGGATGAGAGGAGGAGAGAGGGGAGCAGAAAAGAAACGAGGTTAGCTAAAGGTGGAAGAGAGGAGAGGAATGCAGGAGAGAAGGGAAGGAAAAGAGGAGATGGAAATGTGTGGAAGAGACAAGAGAGGCTCTATTTATCCTCTCCCTTTTCTCTCTCCTTGGCAGTCACAATAGCTCCATCTCCCTCCAGAACGGCTCCCCTCACCCCCATTTTAATCAGTAAGGATTGGGGTAGCAACAGCTTATTCACCACCTCCCTCATCCACCTCCCTCCCTCCCGCATCTCTCCCGCTCTCTCTCTCTCTCTCTCTAAGCTGCTGATACCGTGTCTGTCCCTGAGTGTGTGTGGGGACCATAAGTCCTCACAAGGACAGTAAAACAAAGAAAATTCTGACAAGTTGGGACATTTCCCTACTCCCCACAAGGAAAAATACTATTTTAGGCTTAGGGGTTAGGTTTAGAATTAGGGTTAGGATTTTGAATGGGAATCAATTGTTTGGTCTCCCCAATGCTAGTAAAACAAACATGTGTATGTGGGTGTCATAGATATTGAATGAATGGAAAGGTGCCATGATGAGAATGAGGCTACGCTCACTCTTTCTTTGTCTTTCTTTGTCATTAAAGAGAAACCATGGGTCCAATATTAGAAACTGTAACACATTATCATAATTATCCCAATAATGTTTTGTGCTGCTACCACGTTGTTCTGCTGCCGTGTTGTGTTGCTATCATGTTGTTATGTGGTGTTGCTACCATGCTGTGTTGTCATGTGTTGCTGCCATCCTATGTTGTCGCCTTAGGTCTCTCTTTATGTAGTGTTGTGGTGTCTCTCCTGTCGTGATTGTGTTTTGTCCTATATTTGTATTTTTTATCCCAGCCCCCGTCCCCGCAGGAGGCCTTTTGACTTTTGGTAGGCCGTCATTGTAAATAAGAATTTGTTCTTAACTGACTTGCCTACTTAAATAAAGGTTAAATAAATAAAATAAAATAACAAATTGGCTCATAATATATACAGTATATACAGTCCATTGACTTGTTCTCCATTTTGTTCTGTTACAGCCTGATTTTGTGTCACTGGCCTATACCCCATAATGTCAAAGTGGAATTATGTTTTAAGAATTTTTTACAAAAAAATAAAAAATTAAAAGCTGGGGACCACGGCCCTGTGTGTTCCAACACATCATCTGCATAACTAAAACGCTGCTCTGGAGTGCCACACCACCACTGTCCTTTTGCTAATCTGACAGTTGACACATGTTCTGCTTTCTGGTGTAATCGCCGGCATCAGAGTACATTCATTTTGTTCTCCTGAGGTGTGACCTCTTTCTTAAAGGGACACATTTACATTTCTCCAGTTCTGGGAGGGAGGCCCGGTTGTGTGACAAGGGTATTATGTGATCCTTCCATAGAGGAATTAAATCAACATTTAGCCCCCCGGCCTTAATATCCCATGTGTGTGTGTGTGTCTGTGTGTGTGTGCGCATGTATGTATGTACAGTATGTACAGTGTGTGTGTGTGTGTGTGTGTGTGTGTGTGTGTGTGTGTGTGCGTGTGTGTGTGTGTGAAAGAATGGAATGGGGTGGGAAACGAGGGACTTAGGAGAGACCCCTATGCAGGCAATCAGAAATTGGGCACACACACACAGAACTAATGACCCTTGACTCATCCACTATACAAATGGAATGATGGAAAACACACATAAATGAGTGTGTAGGAATTATGTGCGTACACGTCTTACACACAGACATTGCAGAATGAAACACTCACACACACATTGAGGGTTGAGTGGGTTCAGAAATCTAATTAGAGCTCTTGAGAGAAGATCCTGGCTGTTTCGAATTGGCCTAATTGCTGCGTTACTGCAAAACATGAGATCCGCAATAACACAAAGAGAGCAACTAGACGAGTCTGACAAGTCTGCATCTGAGTGATTAGGACTGGAGATTAGGATATTAGAAAAAAATTGTCTAACTGCCTCACCAGTGGAGAGAAGCAAGGTGGTGTGTTACAGTGAGCTGTGGTCTCTCCTGTCTCTTCCTCTGTGCCTGGTATTGAAGGTGAATAGTGTCTGTGACATTTGGACAGATATCATTTCAAGGAGTGAAACCTGCTGTGAGGAAAGGCTAAATGACATCACAAGGTGGAAGGACAGAAGAGAGAGGAGATAGGATAGAGGTAAGACAGGGATGGGAGAGCATTTTTGGCGTGTTTGATTTAGGTGAAGTCCAGGGAGTGGTACATGAGGAGATACTGTAAAAGTGTGTGATTAAAGGAACATTATAGGGGAGGCAAGGTGCATTTTTTTGATTTGTGAATTAAGTAGAGTACAGGGGAGGAAGGAAGCTGTACAAATACATGCTCTGCCTATCTCCTTGAGGCAGGAAGAGGCTTTGCAGACAGACAGACAGGAAATAGGGCCAAGAATGACGAGTCCTGCTGCCATGAAAATGTCTTAAGGGGCATGCTATGGGTAATCACAACATCATGAATGCACAATAAACCTGATTGCTCATTGTATTGTGTCACGATTGTTAGTTCAGGGCATGGAGGTTAGTTTGATGTTAGATGCAGATACGATATTTGAATAGTAAATCCAACAACATCATCCACCACAATTATAGCTTTACTGTTAATAGAATTAAATCATACACGTGACTGGTAAATTAGATCAGTATTTAATCTAAAATACTTTAGCCACAAAGAGGAAGTGGCTTAATTTGCAATGCTGTATGGGTGAAAGGATGAGGCAAGGCAACCATTTTTTACCAAAACAGCACCAAAAGATATGATGCTACATACAGGCAGGGCTCTTAAGTGTGACCAAATTGGTTGCATATGCGACTAAATATTTTTATGTGGGAATTTGAGTTTTATTTTGGGAGCACCCATGCATTTGAAAGAAAATCCAATAAAAAGTTACAATAAATAATTACAAAAATCACGTTTAAAAAAACTGATATGTGAAAGAAAAGTTAAGGTTAAAGACTGTACATACCAGAGTTAGTTGGCAAACAAACTACAAACTACTCGGAAAGTTTGTAACGTTAGTCTAAAATGGATTGAATACATTTTTTCCCTCATCAATCTACAATCAATACCCCATAATGACAAAGCGAAAACAGGTTTAGACATTTTTGCTAATGTATTAAAATAAAAAACAGACATACATTATTTACATACACTGGGGGCCAAAAGTTTTTAATATTACTCATTCAAGGGTTTTTCTTAATTTGCTAAATGTTTTACATTGTATAATACAAGTGAATACATCAAAACTATGACATAACACATATGGAATCATGTAGTAACCAAAAAAAATGTTAAACAAATATATTTAAAAAAATATATTTTATATTTGAAATTCTTTACCACCTTTACCACCTTTACCTTGATGACAGCTTTTCACACTCTTGGCATTCTCTCAACCAGCTTCACTTGGAATACTTTTCCATCAGTCTTGAAGGAGTTCCCACTGTGGATTGGCCCGCCGTGTGTGGTCGCCTGTTAAGCAACTCCATTGTTTGTGCGTAAAAAAAATTGTTTGTTTTTTGCAACAGTTGAATTATAATATTTCAGGATTATGGAGCGCTACTGTTTTACGAAGGTTTTAGCGGACCTTTTTATCACTGAGGCACTTTTTATTTTTTTCAGCAACGAAAGTACACGCGAGTACTTAATTATTTACAACCGAGCCCATCTCCTGGATTTAGCACACACAGCACTGCTGCACCCCAGGGAAAAGTTTGATATTCCGGACGAGTTGAAAAGGCGACGGCGTGGATGCAGGGCAGGTCGGAAGTGTAAGGCAAAGTTTAGGAAATACAAGCCGGCTATACCGTCTACCATTATGGGCAACGTGAGATCGCTACATAACAATGTGGACGAGCTTGATGGGCATACAGGGAAGCTAGCCTATTGTGTTTTACTGAAACATGGCTGAATGATAATACCCCCATAGAGAATGTAACTATCGGCGGTTTCCAGACCAGGGATAGGGATAGCGTTTCTTCCGGTTAGAGCAAGGGAGGGGGCATATTACTGTTAAGGAACAGTTTTGTAGGCCGGACATTGAGCTGTTAGCCGTTAGCCTGAGACCCTACTATTTGCTGAGGGAATTCAGGGCGGCCATTGCTGTTATTGTTTACATCCCGCCTTCCGCTGACGCAAACACAGCATGTGACGTCATCCACTCTCTTATCGCGAGGTTACAGACAGCGCATCCCAGTGCCTTCTTTAACATTTCGGGGGATTTTAACCATGCATCTCTCTCTTCAACGCTACCCACGTTCAAACAGTTTGTGAAGTGCCCAACCAGGAAAAATAAAACTCTGGACTTGTTATATGCTAATGTGAAGGATGCATACAACTCCACTGCACTCCCTCCCCTCGGTAGATCGGATCACAACCTTGTCCACCTCACCCCACTCTACAGGCCTATGGTCCAACAGCAGCCTGCGACCACTAGGACCATTAGGAGATGGTCCCCGGAGGCGAATGAGGCCCTTCAGGACTGCTTTGAAACAACAGACTGGGATGTGCTCTGTGAGGCTCATGGGGAGGACATTGATTTACTTACTGACTGCATAATGGACTATATCAATATTTGTGTAGACAACACTGTACCCACCAGGAAGGTACGCTGTTTTCCAAATAATAAACCCTGGGTCACCAGCGACCTGAAGGCCCTGCTGAATGAGAAGAAGAGGGCCTTCAAGGAGGGGGACAGGGACAAATTGAAATGCGTCCAGAGGGAGCTGAAGTTGCGGATTGATGAGGGGAAGAGAGGGTATAAGGAGAATATGGAGGACAAGCTGAAGCAGAGTCAGGTGAGAGAGGTGTGGAAGGGTATGAGAAATATCACTGGCTTCAAAAAGTCAAACAGTGGGCAGACGGAGGGGACCCAGGACAGAGCCAATGAGCTGAACCAATTTTTTAACAGGTTCGATACTGGCCCTGTCCACCTCCCCTCCAGCTCCCCAGGCCACACACCCTCATGACTCTCCCACCCCCACTTTGCACACAACACCTCTGTTGAGACAATCAGCGTTCCCCTCCCCACCTCGCACCCCTGTTTCCTCTGGACTGATCTGCAACACCTCCCTTCCTCCCACCTCTGGACTGATCCTCAAAACCCCCTTCCTCCCACTTCCCCACCTGGGCTGGCTTTCACCACCAATCAAGTGAAGAGAGAGCTGGAGAGACTTCATCAGTAGAAAGCGACGGGCCCTGATGGCATCGGCCCAAGGGTGCTTAGGGTCTGTGCTGACCAACTCTGTGGAATACTTCAGCGACTCCTCAACCTGAGCCTGGAAAGGGTCCCTATGCTGTGGAAAACATCCTGCCTGGTCCCAGTGCCCAAGAAGGCGTACCCCACTGTCCTGAATGACTTCAGACCTGTAGCGCTAACATCCCACATATTGAAGACCCTGGAAAGGTTAGTCCTCGCTCACTCCAGACCCCTGGTGTGTACATCACTGGACCCCTGCTGTTCGCATATCAGCGCAACATCGGGGTGGATGATGCAATCATCTACCTTCTGCAGAGGGCCTACTCTCACCTGGACAACGCAGGCTGCACTGTGAGGTTTATGTTTTTTGACTTCTCCAGTGCCATCAACCCCATTCAGCCCCTGCTACTGGGTGAGAAGATGAAGAGGATGAAAGTTGAAGCACCCATAGTGTCCTGGGTTACGGACTATCTGACCGGTAGGCCACAATTTGAGTGACTACAGAGCTGTGTGTCAGAACGGGCAGTGAGCAACACAGGGGACCCCGAGGAACGGTCCTGTCCCCCTTCCTGTTCACCCTCTACAAGCCACCTACAGAAGTTCTCGGATGACTCCGCAATTGTAGGGTGCATCAGGGGTGGGCAGGAGTAGTACAAGAGCACAATCAATGACTTTGTGGTGTCGTGTGAGCAGAACCACCTTCAGCTCAACATTAGCAAAACAAAGGAGATGGTGGTGGACTTCAGGAGAACCAAGGCCCAACTGACTGAAGTCCCTATCCCTGGGATGGATGTGGAAATGGTTGGGTCATACAAGTTCCTGGGAGTCCATATGGACAACAGGCTGGAATGGGCTGGTAACACCGGGGCTCTGTACAAAAAGGGCCAGAGCCGACTCTACTTTCTGAGGAGGCTCAGGTCCTTCAACGTGTGCAGTAAACTACTGCATACCTCCTACCAGTCTGTGGTGGCCAGTGCCATCTTTTTTTGCAGTGGTGTGCTGGGGCGCCAACATAAAGGCTGATGATGCTTCTCGTGTAAATAAGCTGATCAGAAAGGCTAGCTCTGTTCTGGGGATTAGCCTTGACACTCTAGAGGAGTGTACAGTTAATGTAACCATGCAAATATTCACTTACCTGTACATTTAACCAGAATGTATATTAAGTAAACTATTATTACCCTCACTTATATCATTCACTTATATCACTCACATTTAGCTATTTAAGTATTTCTCTGCCTTCGACCGATCTATCATCTATCTATCTATCTATCTATCTATCTATCTATCTATCTATCTATCTATCTATCTATCTATCTATCTATCTATCTATCTATCTATCTATCTATCTATCTATCTATCTATCTATCTATCTATCTATCTATCTATCTATCTATCTATCTATCTATCGGCTGAGCACTTGTTGGCTGCTTTTCCTTCACTGCGGGGCCCGACTCATCCTAAACCATCTAAATTTGGACTCCAGACCAAAGGACAAATTTCCACCCGTCTAATGTCCAATGGTCATGTTTCTTGGCCCAAGTAAGTCTCTTCTTATTATTGGTGTCCTTTAGTAGTGGTTTCTTTGCAGCAATTCGACTATAAAGATGGAGGAACTGAAAGTGGAGACGGTGAGGTCATGGCCGGTCCCGATGACCATCAAGGCACTACAGAGCTTTCTCGGGTTTGCCAACTTTTACCGCCGATTCATCAAGGGATTCAGCTCCATTACATTTCCACTCACGTCATTGTTGAAAGGACACTCTCAACTGGACCTCTGAGGCCGAACAAGCCTTCCTCGACCTGAAGGGCCATCCCAGTCTGCCGCTCAAGCCCTTCACGGTTGAGGTCAACGCTTCAGAGGTCGGGGTAGGGGCGGTCCTCTCCCAGCTACAGGGGAACCCGCTGAGGCTGTACCCCTGTGCCTACTACTCCAAGAAGCTGAGCGCTGCGGAGAGGAACTATGACGTGGGTGACAGAGAGCTCCTGGCGGTAAAGTTGGCATTAGAGGAGTGGAGACATTGGCTGGAGGGTGCTCATGAGCCGTTCACTGTCCTGACGGATCATCGGAACTTGGAGTACGTCAGGGCAGCCCGGCACCTTAACCCCCGTCAGGCCAGATGGACTCTCTTTTTCGAGCGCCCGGGGACAAAGAATGGCACGGCGAATGCAGTCTCCCGTATCTGGCTAAAGAAAGACTCCTGGGACATTGATGTGGAAATTCAGCGGGCGGGGAGATGATCTTTGTCCCCATGTGCAGTTGCAAACCGTAGTCTGGCTTTTTTATGGCGATTTTGGAGCAGTGACTTCTTCCTTGCTGAGCGGCCTTTCAGGTTATGTCAATATAGGACTTATTTAACTGTGGATATAGATAATTTTGTACCTGTTTCCTCCAGCATCTTCACAAGGTCCTTTGATGTTGTTCTGGGATTGATTTGCACTTTTCGCACCAAAGTATGTTCATCTCTAGGAGACAGAACTTGTCTCCTTCTTGAGCGGAATGACGTCTGCGTGGTCCCATGGTGTTTATACATGCATACTATTGTTTGCACTGATGAATGTAGTACCTTCAGGCGTTTGGAAATTTCTCCCAAGGATGAACCAGACTTGTGGAGGTCTACAATGTTTTTCAGCGGTCTTGGCTGATTACTTTTGATTTTCCCATGATGTCGAGCAAAGAGGCACTGAGTTTGAAGGTAGGCCTTGAAATACATCAACAGGTACACCTCCAATTGACTCAAATTATGTCAATTAACAGAAGCTTCTAAAGCCATGACATTTTATGGAATTTTCCAAGCTGTTTAAAGTCACAGTCAACCTAGTGTATTAAACTTCTGGCCCACTGGAATTGTGATATAGTGAATTATAAGTGAAATAATCTGTCTGGTAACAATATTTGTTAGAATTACTTGTGTCATGCACATAGTAGATGCCCTAACCGACTTGCAAAAACTGTAGTTTGTTAACATGAAATCTAAGGAGTGGTTGAAAAATGAGTTTTAATGACTTCAACCTAAGTGTATGTAAACTTCCGACTTCAACTGTACATTCACCATGTAATTGGATTTAGGTTAAAAGCTGGGTGAAAAAAAGACAATGTCTATGTTGATTACTTTTCGCCAATCCAATCTGTTTTCCACGTTGATTCAACGTCAACTTTCATTCAACCAATTTTTGCCCAGTGGGTTGTGTGTGTATGTGGCTTTGTAGCAATACAAGTGAAGTACACCATAAATATATTTGGACAGTGAAACTAAAATGTTTAATTTGGATTTGAGATCAAATGTTTTGTATTACGTGAATGTGCACAATGTCACCTTTTATTTGAGGGTATTTTCATACATATCCATTTTACCATTTAGAAACGAATGCACTTTATACACTGTATCTACTCCTCCCATTTGAAGGTGTCATAGCTGTTATTGCGGGTGTAGCGAAATGCTTGTGCTTCTAGCTCCGACAGTGCAGTAATATCTAACAAGTAATATCTAACAATTACACAACATATACCCAATACACACAAATCTAAGTAAGGAATAAATTAAGACTATATATAAATCAAATCATATCCCATTTTATTGACCACATACACATTGGTTAGCAGATGTTATTGCTGGTGTAGCGAAATGCATTTGCTTCTGGCTCCGACAGTACAGTAATATCTAACAAGTAATATCTAACAGTTTCACAACAACTACCCAAATACACATGCATCTAAGTAAGGAATGGATTGAGAATATATACATAGTATATGTCAGGGCGGCATTGGGCGAAGATACAGTGGCATAGTATAGCGTACAGTTTATACATACAGTATGAGATGAGTAGTGCAAGATACGGAAACATTATTAAAGTGACTAGTGTTTCATTTTTTTAAAAGTGGCCAGTGATTTCTAATCTATGTGTATAGGCAGCAGTCTCTGATGTGATTTGTTAAATTGGGTAACCTTTATCTGTCAATAGTGTTGAAGTGAAGACTGTGACTGATGTGGTAAACTCCTCAATGCCTTTGGATGAATCCCGGAACTTATTCCAGTCTGTGCTAGCAAAACAGTTTTTAGCTTAGCATCCGCTTCATCGGAACACTTCCGTGTTTTCCTGCATTAAAATCACTGGCCACTAGGAGCGCCGTCCTCTGGACGAGCATTTTCTTGTTTGCTTATGGCCCTACATAGCTTTTTGAGTGTGGTCTTAGTGCCAGCATCGGTTTGTGGTGGTAAATAGACAACTACGAAAAATAAATAGTGGTAAATAGTATGGTCTACAGCCCTCAAACTCAACTCTGGACCTCGAAGCCAGTGCCACAGCATTTTTTAATTGTTCACATCCAATCAGGGACTGATTTATACCTGGGACACCAGGTGTGTGCAATTAATTGCCAGGTAGAGTAAGAGTTGAATACCCCTTATCATTAGGTATTCTAACTCAATGTAGCTAGTTAGACCACATTGTCAATGTTAGGCAAGCAATCTAACTTTATTAATAGTAATGTTAGCTAGCTTACAACTTCCCAGTTTCCATTGAGAAAGTGAAGCCAACATATGGTTGACGCAGCTTGTTTGACATTAACCAATCAGCGTTCAACTCATCTTTACGACTTCACAACTGGTTATTATCACCTTCCTACTTGGTTATGAATGCAGCATTATCCACAAATTCAGAGTCCGTTGGATTCGCAGAGCTACGGCTCCCCCAGCCAAGCACACACGCACAACCAGACATTGATTCATTGATTGGAGACAGCTTGAGTCAATTACAGAATGTTTCCTAGGATTTTCTACCTGCAGCAACACTAGTGGGTAATGCTTGAAAACTGGTCATCAATGCCTCTATTTATGCACCAAAAAGCAGGGCCTTATGATATGTGAGTCAGTTAAAAGGTCCAATGCAGCCATTTTTATCTCAATATCAAATCATTTCCAGATGACAATTAAGTACCTTACTGTGATTGTTTTAAAGAAGCAAAAATACCTTCTTAGCAAAGATGCATTCCTCAAGCAATAATTTTGCTAGGACTGTCTGGGAGTGGTTTGAGCATGGAGGGGAAAACTAGTCATTATAGAGTACCACAGTATGAGTCATAATACCCATAAATCCTAGCAGTTAAATGGTTCCAATCGTTTATCCACCATTATTTAAGATAAGGGCTGTGTTTTGTATAGGCTTACCCTGGCGTGACGTTTTGATAACCGTGTAAATTTCTCTAGGACAAGGTGACTTTTATCAATATATTCACCTGTATTTACCACCCCAAAATGAAATGCTAATTAGCTGCTATTGTGGCTATCAAAAGGAACTACAAATGCCATGATGATCTGGATGAGACTGACGAATCGAGGCAAAGGTAAGAATGTCTGGATTAACTATCTAATGTTAGCTACATTTAGTAATGAATAAATTGTCAACATTTCTTTGAATGTAAAATTCTGTAAACTGTCTTGTGCAAGTTTAAAATTGATTTAATACCTGTTAGCAAAGGTGTCAGCTAGAGATTATATGCAGGAGCTTGCAGGGATTTGTAGTCTTGCATGATGTCTACTTAGCATTTTCGAATCTCAGAATAAATGGAGCCGAATATATTGATAAAAATCACCTTGTCCAAGAGAGATTTACATGGTTATCAGAACATCACGCTAGGGTAAATGTTGCACTTCTTAACACAGACCCAGGCGCCCGGAACCTACTACCATACCCCGTTCAAGATAGATAGATAGATAGATAGATAGATAGATAGATAGATAGATAGATAGATAGATAGATAGATAGATAGATAGATAGATAGATAGATAGATAGATAGATAGATAGATACTTTATTGATCCTGAGGGGGAAATTTCTTAAATTTTATAAATTTCTTATTTAGTCTCCTCCCTTCATCAACACTGTTTGAAGTAGTTTTAAAAACTGACATCAATAAGGGAGCATAGCTTTCACCTGGATTCACCTACAGTGCATTCAGAAAAGTATTCAGACCTCAACTTTTTCAAAAGCCTTATTCTAAAATTGATTAAATTGTTATTTTTCCTCATCAATCTACACACAATACTATAATGACAAAGCAGAAACTGTTATTATCCAAGTTTTACGAAATGTACATAAATGTAAATACAAAGATTTTACCATATCCCAACCACCCTCCCTCCCTCCACACAATACAGGTAACGGAAAAAGTGAGATAGAGGCAAACACTATTTAGAAGCCAGGTTGGGAAAACTAGGGGGAAAAAAATAAATGTACATATATGTCTTGGAAGGACATAATGCTTTCTCTTACTGGACAAGGAAAGGTAATATCTATTAGGGAAGCAGGGAATAAGTGATACTTATCAATAGGACCCGTAGTAGATGCAGAGGAGAATTTAAAATGCAGTTGAAATTGGTACCAAATCTTAAAGTGTGGAAAGCACCACAGGATTGCCAGTATAGAGAGAGGGGGATGCTGGGAGAGAAGAGCAGAGTAAAGTAGGAAGAGGAGCGGAAATACAAGAATGTGCCTCTAGGTGGCACCATGGGGTACCTGGAGCATGTAACTAGAATGGCCATTTCTGAAAGGTGGCTGCCTAGTAATAGTATACAACGTTGGGTAGTGCAAGCCCTCCACTAAACTTGCATCTCTGAAGTAAAGAACTACTTACTCTGGGTATCTTTCCTCCCCAGATAAATGTGGTAACAGTCTGATTGATTAAACTTTGGTCAAAACAATGGGATAGATTAAAATATTTAAAGGAATTTGGGTAAACTGTTCATTTTTACAGCATTAATCCTTCCTATAAGTGATAGTGGTAATGAAATCAAATTTCATTTGCGTAAGGAGGGGAGCAAAGTTAGAAGAAAAAAGAGCATGTAATGAACGAGTTATGTTCACTCCAAGGTATTTAAAACCAGAGCGGCTAGGCAAGCTGATAAGGCAGGTTTGTCTACTGGAGCTGTAGTGCTGCTGAATTGATTGGGAAGCACTCACTTTTATGGAGATTCATCTTGTAACCGGAGAAGGAGCCAAAGTTCTCCAGAATAGAAGGTAAACAGGTTAAAGGGTTATTTACATAAAGTAACAAATAATCTGCATATAATGATAACCTATGTTCAACTCCTTCCCGTGTTACACCTTGGAAAGAGGATGCCAGTAAAGCTACTGAAAGGGGCTCGATGGCGACGGCAAAAAATAAAGGGGGCCGTGGGCAGCCTTGGCATATCCCACGTTCCACGGCAAAATAATCAGAAATTTGAGGCGTGAAGCTCCCCAGAGTGGGGGAAAGGCTACGGCATCGTGTTGAGCATTCACATCATCAGTAGGGTCATCACTGTGGGCGTTTTCCTACTGCTCAGTTCCATCGTGGGGCTCATCAGAGCCCTCAACCAACCACCAAGTCATGCTCTTCTTCGTATCCTTTATTTAAAGTGCATTTAAAATCGCAACACAATTTACAATAAAACTAGTTAGTTGAGTTTTTAAAACATCTTAACTGTCAGCCCTATTCATACCAGTATGGGCAGAGATGGTATATAATGTTCCAACAGGCTTTGATATGGGTCACTGTGAGAGGTTCGTTTTACTTTACTGAATTCGGGTCATTAGTAAAAATGCATTCTCTGTCTGTGTGTTCCTTGACTGCTCCCATCTCAGTACATGCTCATTCTATTCCTGGTGTTCCTCTTTCAGTTTGGCGTGTCTTGCCATTGACCAGGGACAGCAGATCTGTGTCTTCTATCACTTTACCTCTGAGTCAATGTGCTTGTAATTTCTCCCAGCTACTGTTTTGTATACTGAACAAAAATATAAACGCAATATGCAATCATTTCAAAGATGTTACCGAGTTACAGTTCATATAAGGAAATCAGTCAATTGAAATGCATTGAGTCCCTAATCTATGGATTTCAGATTACTGGGAATAAAGATATGCATCTGTTGGTCACAGATACCTTAATAAAAGGATCAGAAAATCAGTCAGTATTTAGTGACCACCATTTGCCTCATGCAGCGTGACATCTCCTTCACATAGAGTTGATCAGGCTGTTGATTGTGGCCTGTGGGATGTTGTCCCACTCCTCTTCAATGGCTGTGCGAAGTTGCAGGATATTGGGGGACACTGGAACACTCTGTCGTACACATCTATCCAGAGCATCCCAAACATTGTGGCGGGTGAATGGCACGACAATGGGCCTCAGGAACTCGTCATGGTATCTCTGTGCATACAAATTGCAATCAATAAAATGCAATTGTGTTCATTGTCCGTAGCTTATGCCTGCCCATACCATAACCCCACCGCTACCATGGGGCACTCTGTTCACAATGTTGACATCAGCAAACCCCTCTCCCACACAACACGTGGTCTGCAGTTGGATATACTGCGAAACTCTCTAAAATGATGTAGATCATAGAGAAATTAACATTCAATTCTCTGGCAACAGCTCTAGTGGACATCCCTGCGGTCAGCCTGCCAATTGCACACTCCTTCAAAATTTGAGGCATCTGTAGCATTATGTTGTGACAAAACTGCACATTTTAGAGTGGCTTTTTGTTGTCCCCAGCACAAGGTACACCTGTGTAATTATCATGCTGTTTAATCAGCTCCTTGATATGCCACACCTGTCAGGTGAATGGATTATCCCGACAAGGGAGAAATGCTCACTAACAGGGATGTAAACATGTGTACACAACATTTGAGAGAAATAAGCTTTTTGTGCTTATGGAACATTTCTTGGATATTTTATTTCAGGATACACTTGAAACATGTTGCATTTATATTTTTGTTCAGTGTATCTTATGTCCACCTTTTTTTTATCTTTGTCTTTTCTTATTGGACACCATATATAGTTTATTAGGTACACCATTCGAGTACCAGGTCAGACCCCCCTTTGCCTCCAGAACAGCCTGAATTCTTCGGGGCATGGAAACATTGCTCAATTGGTATCAAGGGACCTAACGTTTGCCAGGAAAACATTCCCCACATCATTACACCACTGTCACTAGCCTGTACCCTTGACTCCAGGCAGGATGGGGCCATGGAATCATGATGCTAATGACAGGCAATGTTTTACCATTCTTCATTTGTCCAGATCGCGTGCCCATTGGAGCCGCTTGTTCTTGTTTTTAGCTGATTGAAATGGAACCCAGTGTGGACGTCTGCTGCAATAGCTCATCCATGACAAGGACAGATGAGTTGTGCATTCAGAGACGTTGTTCTGCACACCAAATCAAATTTGATTTGTCACATGTGCCAAATACAACAGGTGTAGACCTTACAATGAAATGCTTACTTACAAGCCCTTAACCAACAGTGCAGTTCAATAAAGAGTTAAGAAAATGTTTACTAAATAAACTAAACTAATTTAATAAAAACGTAAAATCAAAAAGTAACAAGAAAATTACATAATAATAACAAGGCTATATACAGCGAGTAGCAGTCGTGTAAAAACAAATAGTCCGGGTGGCCATTTTATGAATTGTTCAGCAGTCTTATCGCTTCGGGGTAGAAGCTGTTAAGGAGGCTTTGACGCTCCGGGACTGCTTGCCGTGCAGTAGCAGAGAGAACAGTCTATGACTTGGGTGACTGGAGTCTTTGATAATTCTTTGGACCTTCCTCTGACACCGCCTAGTATATAGTATTACTAGTCTTAGGTCAATTAGGATCCCCACTGTCTAATTCAGCCTTTCTTAAAGATATGTGTCAGGACATGTAAAATGTCACTCACATTTCATATTAACATGGCTTAAGTCATGGAAAAATGGGTAGAATTGCAGGAAATTTGCTGTAAAACCGAAAAAATAATTCTCTGCCCAATGGCAAAGTGAGTAGAATTGCATGAAATGTGTTAAAATTGGATTACGTTCTCACCACCCCATGGCATGTGTAGAATTCCAGGAAATTAACTTTAACACTTACAACTATCTCCACTGTCAAGAGCAGTGCCACTAAAATGTTTTGCCTGCAGGTGGGGCCCCCAAATGAGGCATATTTTCACGAGTTTGGGTCCCAGGCTGAAAAGGTTTAATAACCCCTGATCTAATTGAACCTATCTTGGAGGAAGTTTCAAACTAGGGATACGGCTTTTAACCACCTGCCTAAATACTTAGCATACCTGTGACTTGTCACTTTCACAAAACAGCCAATAGGACACGTGTTAGAGCAGAGTTAAGGAACAAGTTCAATTCAGTATTAAGTATTGCACTTGATGGTAACCCTGCTAAAAGCACTTGGTTGCACAGTACCTCTGCACGGCAGTGGGTTGGAGTTCGTATGTTCAGACAGTCCCCTAGCTGTCACTTAGGCTGCGTTTACACAGGCAGCCCAATTCAGATTTTTTCTTTCTCCACTAATTGGTCTTTTGACTAATCACTTCAGATCGGTTTCTGAGTGAAAAAAACTCATCAGAATTGGGCTGCCTGTCTAAACGCAGTCTAAGAATCAGAGTGATGCTGAGCTTCCTAAGGCTCCGAGACTGCTGCCACTTCACATCCGCCGACTCAACGCTCTCACTTCACTTGTTTTGACCCTAAACATTTAAAAGGTGTTACTTCCCCTGAAGTTTAACTCTGACAGAATGACTCACATCTGCCCTGGTGAGGGTGGGCTCAGTACTGGCATTGACTTTCTGTTCTAGATTGTGGCAATGTCTCAGCATCCTGTTGCCTTTCTCTGTCCATGTGACCCAAATTGCACCCTATATAGTGTACTACTTTTGACCAGGGCCCGGTTTCCCAAACGCATCTTAAGGCGAAATTCATAGTTAGAACCTTCGTAGGAGAGTCATTATATCTCCTTGCCATTTCCCAAAAACATCTAACATTGCACTTAAACGTTGGATGCTTTTTTTGCTACTTTATACACAGAATATCTCTGCTGTATCTCTGTGACCGCTATCTCTGTGACCGCTGATGACTGCTGTATCTCTGTGACCGCTGATAACTTCAGAACAAAGTTGACTATAAAGTCGCCAACGTCTTTGCAATTGATACAAACAAGCAACGTACAAAATGATGCTTCAAATGAAAACCGAGATGACTGCATTAAAATAAAACAGTAGACTATAGGCCTATTTCAAACATATTGAAATAAATGTAACGTTCAATAGAGTTCTATTTTGATCATTCTAGGCTGTCTATAATTTGTCTCAATATATTATGTGTGTAGCCTAACAAGAGCAATGATGTTCCAAATCTCTCCCCCATCTTGCATTACAAACACTCCACTTGTTAGTTCAGTAGAGGGGCAAGATTCTGAATGATGTAACTCGAAATACATCAGGATGTAAACAGGGCATCAGTTCCATTGCTTTGTGAAATTGTGCCCAGAGCTCTACGGACCTTGGTCAAACGTAGTGCACTACCCACAGAATAGTATGTCATGTAGGACTGTCCTCATCTCTCACACTTCTTACGTCTGCTGTTGTATCCGCCTTTCAACCCACTGTGGACTTGATTAGTTGCTGAACCTTAAGGTTTCCTTTTCGGCTACAACAACCTTCCTATTAAAATGTCATGATTCAAGAGCTTGGCTTGTACTGTACAGTACTTTCATTCCTCACTTCTCCGAGTTGATGTGAACCTGTGGTAATTTCAGATGAAAGAAACGAAAACAAATTAGCGTACAAGAATGAGACATTTCTTAAACACACTTTGAAAGATCCAAGAAAAACTGAACAAGGAGGGATAGAAAATGTGTTTCCCAATAACATCTAGAGCATTTCTGGTATATAAAGATACGATTAGAAACGCCTGTTTAAGTTGATTGGAGCAGCTTTATTAGTCTTTGCAGCACTGAAACATTGCAAGGTGTTCTTGGAATGAAAGGGAGGGATGCTTGGTACAGAACAACACATTCTTTGGCCCATAAACCTGTTCAACAAATGCCCATCCATATGCGCCCAAAAAAAGTGTTAAAAAGGCCCACTACAGTCAATGTGATTATCCAGTGTTCTATATATATTTCCACACAGAGGTTAGAATAATACTGTGACAGTGTGAAAATTATAATGCCTTTTTAGTGTGTGCTGTGAAAGTGTAATTTCAGCCTTTTTTGGTGGGATGGAATTTTGGCCTACCTGGTGACATGCAGTAAACAGTTAGACCATTTTAAGAAAGAGTTCCAAACCTCTCTGCCAATAACAGCTACTTTTCAGTTTTCCCACCCCTACACTCACACTACTCCAACAGTCTTAGCAAAAGTCTTGCTTAAAAAATTGCTCTTTGCTATGAAGCTATTTTGTTTATTTTTTACCATTTGAAAAAAAAAAAAAGAAAAAAAAAAAGGTACTTAAATTGTTAAACCGAAAATATTTGATATTGTAATAAAAACGTATGCATGGGACCTTTCAGCTGGAATATTTTAAAATAACCATTCAGGAGGACAGTTATTCCATGTTTATTGTGTGTGTGTGTGGGCAACCTGGTCCCAGAGCATTTCGTATTATTGTGTATGTAAATCCGAGACACTCCATTTAGTATGATGCGTTACATTTCGTATGGTATGTGTTCATTTGTGGATGTCCATCACCTATTTCGTATGATATGTCAGAATTACAATTCGTATTATATATTAAGAATTTGCAAAACGTACAGTATGTTATGAATTTGCAAAATGTATGATATGTTACGAATTCTAGCTAGGTGGCTAGGGTTAAGTTTACGAGTTTGGGAAAGGTTAAGGTTGCGGGAAGGGTTAGCTAAAAAGGATAGGGTTAGTTAACATGCCAAGTAGTTGCAAAGTAGCTAAAAAGTAGTAAGTAGTTAAAGTTGCTAATTAGCTCAAATACTTAAGGTGTCCGTGATGACATTTGAACTCTCAAACTTTTTCTTTTTGTCTAAACTTTTTCTTTTTGTCTTAAGTAACCATAATTCCTATGCAACCATACCAAACGTAATATATCATACTAATTTTGGAATCTCGTTTTTACGTTTACTATGTTACGTCTAGTCTATGAGACCAGGCTGGGGAATTCATTTGGGGAACGAGAGGAGAGTCAATCGTTCTTCAGGTTCATATCCGTATTGGTCCTCAAACTCCACTCCTATACATTCTCAAGGGGGTGCAACTTGCTTCTGTAGTAACATAAAAAAGGAACCACAACAGGGATCTGGCCTGATATGCACTGAATGACAATATACACTGAAATGGAGTCAGGGTTACCATTCCTCACGGTCCCATCCCATCACGGTCCCGATGTCCTTCACTGCATTTCAACCATTTGTCACTTCCTCTTCATCCTCCTGGAAGTAAGGATGTTCTTGAGCATTTAGGGCAGAGATTCTTCTTAGAGGGTCAAAGGTTAGCATTTTCTGTGGGAAAAAACAGAATGTCTAGTTTACAAATTTGACTCAAGTAGCAATTAAAAGTAGGCTTTGTATCAGATTTGTCCCATCTTGTATTCCTCCATATCTTTATTTCATTAATCATAGCTTTTACATATGTTGGTCTGGGTAAATAAATACCCTTTTGGCCAGGATTCACATAGACAATTCTACCATTTTGCATTTCAACGCTACCCAAAAGTAATTTTTTTCACCAAACAGAATACACCCCACAGCTGGTTAGAAAACCCAAAAATTTCACCAAAAGCAGCTCTGCCCCCTGCTCGTTGATCTCAGGAATGTAGTCTTTGATTGGGCGGGGGCTGATAGGATTGAAGTTGTGTCGTGAGAGGGTGACATCAGCAGGCCACTCCTCCTCGGGTGGCAGGCCAATCACACTGTGGAATGGCAGACAGAAAGGAATAAGCCAACCAGTCGGACAAGTGTTTCAGAAAGAATCAACAAAAGTTAGACTGATCCAAAGTGGCGAGGACTTGCACCCAATAGGCCCTGGTCAAAAGTAGTATATAGGGAATAGGGTGCCATTTGGGATACACAAGATTAGATTTCTGCCCATACTCACTTGAATATCTTTCCCAGTTGGTCCATTTCAGAGTCTCCAGAGAACAACGGTCTACATGAGAAAGTTTGGATTTGGGTTAATGTGCAGTTGGCCAACTTCCCCTGCTGTGACACAAACAGTACCGTCTGTCTCTCTGCTCCCATATAGTCCCACGGCCATGTCTGTGGGAGATTACAGGGGCCGGGGCTGACCCTCCCCTGTGTACACTGGTGTGGCCTGGCCGTTAGCGTGGAGCCATAATGATAAGAGAAGAATCCCCGAGTCCTAGTTAATAGGAGTGCCATAGCAGTAGACTGCTATACTTCTATTTGACCACATGGTTGGAGCATAATCACAGAAATTAGATCTCGGTCAAACTACAGCCAGAAACAACATTTAGTTTGTCTTGCTCCATGTTTCCAATGTGGTAACTTGCTGGGTGGGATATAATCTATTAATGCAATGGGCATCTTTTTAGAATAACAGATTAACATGTATATGTAACATTTATATTACACAGATTTTTTTTATTTTATCTGCACAGTATGTCAAATAAGCCTTCTTTGGCCCTGAACACTCACTTGCGTCGGAACATCTCAGCGAAGATGCAGCCTGTGCTCCAGATGTCCACAGGCGTGGCGTAGGTGGACTGGAGAAGGACCTCAGGAGGCCTGTACCACAGAGTCACCACCTAGGGCAGACATGGAGGAGAGAGATGTCAATGTAGGGGCAGTTGGGAGTAGGAGATAGAGGTATGAATAGTTGAAGTCAGAAGTTTACATATACCTTAGCCAAATACATTTAAACTCAGTTTTTCACAATTCCTGACAATTAATCCTAGTAAAAATTCCCCGTCTTAGGTCAGTTAGGATAACCACTTTATTTTAAGAATGTGAAATGTCAGAATAATAGTAGAGAGAATTATTTATTTTAGCTTTTATTTCTTTCATCACATTCCCAGTGGGTCAGAAGTTTACATACACTCAATTAGTATTTGGTAGCCTTCCACAAGCTTCCCACAATAAGTTGGGTGAATTTTGGCCCAGTCCAACTGACAGAACTGGTGTAACTGAGTAAGGTTTGTAGGCCTCCTTGCACGCACACGCTTTTTCAGTTCTGCCCAAAAATGTTCTATTGGTCTTGGCTGATTTCTTGAAATACATCCACAGGTACACCTCCAATTGACTGAAATGTCAATTAGCCTATCAGAAGCTTCTAAAGCCATTACATAATTTTCTGGAATTTTCCAAGCTGTTTAAAGGCACAGTCAACATAGTGTATGTAAACTTCTGACCCACTGGAATTGTGATATATTGAATTAGAAGTGAAATATTCTGTCTGTAAACAATTGTTGGAAGAATTACTTGTGTCTTACACAAAGTATTGCCAAAACTTTAGTTTAACATAAAATCTGTGGAGTGGTTGAAAAATGAATTTTAATGACTTCAACCTTAGTGTATGTAAACTTCCGACTTCAACTGTATGTATGCCAACTGTAAAGCATAAGTAAGCATTTTGGTGAATGCACAGAGACCCTTTCAATTCTCAACCAGTGTGTGTGTTCCTACCACAGGGGTGAGGGCCATGTGGCAGCTGTAGATCCTGGCAAGTCCAAAGTCGGCCAGCTTCACCTGACCACGGCTGGTGACCAGGATGTTCTCTGGCTTCAGGTCCCGGTGCACCACACGGTTCGAGTGGAGGAATGACAGGCCGCAGAGCAACTGACGCATCAGATCCTGTCACACACAGGGTGACACATTTAACATGTGCACCAGGCTCGGTCCACACAACGGTCCGTCATAACCAGCCAGATAGAGAGAGTGGGCAACCTGTAGACCTGCCAAACACTGAAGGTCTAGGGCAGTGGCCAGTCAAGGAACAACAGCCAAGGTAAGTAGAAGATCATTTAAGTTTGTTTTGGATGTACTATCCTTTTAAAATGGTTTACAGGGACCTGAGGGGGCTTCTTACTCTGATGCTGGTGGCGGGCAGTCCTGGGGCAGGGGCCTTCTCTAGGTAGGTCTTCAGGTCCTGGTCCACGTGCTCAAACACCAGGGTGACTTTAGTCTCCTGATCCGTCCTCAGGGTGGCACACACGTCCATGAGCCTGATGTACACATACACACACAAGCCTAGTGTACACATAGAGTCAAACACCTAACACACAGACACATCCATGAACCCAGTGTACACATACAGAGTGTGTGATAATTAACATTCCATGGTTGAATTTGGTGTTTCTCAAGGTTCTGTGCTTGGAGTCCTTTTATTATTTTTTTTATACATGCTACCCCTTGGTAATGACCAGTAGTGGAAAAGGTAACCATTTGTCATACTTCAGTAAAAGTAAAAGGTACCTTAATAGAAAATGACTCAAGTCACCCAGTAAAAATACTACTTGAGTAAAAGTCTAAAAGTATTTGGTTTTAAATATACTTAAGTATCAAAAGTAAATGGAATTACTAAAAGTATTCATTAAAAATTCCTCACATTATGCAAACCACAGATAGCCAGGGCACACTACAACACTCTGACATTAATTTACAAACAAAGCGATTGTGTTTAGTGAGTCCGCCAGATCAGAGGCAGTAGAGATGTTCTCTTGATAAGTGTTTGAATTGGACCACTTTCCTGTCAAAATGTAACGAGTACTTTTGGGTGTCAGGGAAAATTTACGGAGTAAAAAAGTACATTCTTTTCTTTAGGAATGTAGTGAAGTAAAAGTTGACAAAAATATAAATAGTAAAGTAAAAGTACAGATACCCCCAAAAATGACGTAAGTAGTACTTTCAAGTATTTTTTACTTAAATACTTTACACCACTGGTAATGACATGCACTTACATTGCTATGCTGATGACAACAAATTGTAGTTATCTTTTAAACCAGACGATACTTTAAAGTCAGCCTGCCTTGAGGTGTGTATCAGAGACGTGAAATACAGTTATAGTGCACTGGCACTGTATCGCTTTCGTACTTGTACAGTTTTCAATGATCTCGAGAATTATGTGCTCATGATGGCATTTAATGTCTGTTTTTATGTGGTGAAGCCAAAGAAAAAATCCCCACATTGCGTGGACAATAACGTTTTTCTAATTATAATTATGACAACCAACTTCTTGCTTTAAACCCTGACAAGACAGAAATGATGGTACTTGGCCACAATTAACTCAGACCTCACCCTCAACATTGATGGTTGCCTCTAAATACCAGCCTCACTTTTGACAACTACATAAAAAGCATATACAAAATAGCATACTTCCATCTCAGGAACATTTCCATAATTAGACATTTAAATCTCTCAAAAAGATGCAAAGAAATTGGTCCATGCATTCGTTTAATCTCCAGCTGCTCATTTTCCACTATTAAAAGCCTACAACGTGTAAAGACCACTGCAGCTCGCATTTTAACCAGTTTTATCAGCACTACACTGGTTGCCTGTAAAGTATCGGTCTGATTTTAAGATGTTACCCTTAACTTTTAAGAGGGGGCAAGGCCATGCCGTGCTTATCTGACAGACATGCTCGTTCCATACAATCCAGTGAGGGTTCTCCACTCCCAAGGAGACGGGTTTGATTTGATGGATCTTGCACATCCAACTTTTAAACTAGTGCTGCTGCTAAATGAATATAGGGGAAACACTGATGTGTGGGATCTCTTAATAAAAAGTCAAATAACTCACCATAATTTGAATGAGAGGCATGCCATGGTGAGCCCGTCACTAGCTAATAATAACCTTCATTTAACCTGCGTATCATAGACATACCAGTCAGTTTTTTGGCATTCCACAGAGTTCTTATGCTATAGGGTTGCAAAAGATACAGGTCAAACTAAAGTCACGGGCTAAAAGTCGCAACAAAAACAACAAGCGTGTGAATGAAAGCGTTTGTAATTCTGAATGTGTTTGTGCATGTTTATTCATTTCAAAAGATGCTATTATGTGTGAAGTGGAAACAATGAACGTGTATGGGTGTGTTGCTTACGTTATTCCATGAATTCCCTTTTTACCACTACAATATTCTGGTTGAAAGTGAGACTGTGCGGTTCTGTCAGTTAATCCTAGATCTACACATAAAATGAACTAATCTCAAAACTAAACCTCTTTCCTGGCCGGAGAACATATGACAATCTACGAAATATCACTATAAATAAAAGGTTCAATGAATGAATGTGTTCTTAAAACCTCTTTAGAATGGCATATTTATTTTCAGTAATACCAATTACCCCACTGAAGACATTCTTTAAAAAAAAGTACTTGGTCATAAGACTTTATGTGGGCAAATAACATTCATAGAATAAAAACCAAAGTTATACATCTTCCTAACTCTGAAGGTGGTTTTAACTTTCCTGACTTGGAATTGTATCAACACACTACCCAAGGCCTTTACTTGCAAGTGTCTATTTTCAAAGGATAAAGCTAAGAACATTAACCATTTCATAGTTAAGAACACTACAATAATCTAACGAATTCTACACAAACCAATATCACTTCCTAAAATCACAACCTTATGGAACAATCCTTGGATAGCTTTTCAGAATTCACTGATAAAGTGGTCCACATGGGAAACTAAAGGCATAGAAACGGTAAATGACTTGGTAACAGGAAATACATGTATTTCCATGACAGAATTAAAAAGGAATTGTGGACTGACCAATGTAGATAATTTCAAATACATGCAACTTAAAAAGGTTACATATCGCTAAATTTTGATTTTAAAACTTTTGGACATCAGAGCAACCTTGAGGGGATCTTATTGGAGTCAGAAAAGGATGTTCATATGATAGGAAAGATATACAAAACTTTGCAGAGAGCATATCCAACTGACAATCTCTTTAAAAAAAAATGAAAACTATTGGAACCAAGACTTAAGAACTGATGTTAGCACAAGATGGAAGGAAGGTTGGAGCATAACTAACAATCACAGTTAATGAAAATGTATGCTTAATCCAGTATAAACTAATACATAGAATGTATTATACAAGAGACAAAATTCACAAATTTTAAAAGCACAACGGCAGAGTCATATCTTAAGTGTAAGTGGGCAGAGCTAGATCTTAAGTCTTTCACCTCTATTTAACCAGGTAGGCCAGTTGAGAACAAGTTCTCATTTACAACTGCGACCTGGCCAAGATAAAGCAAAGCAGTGCGACAAAAACACACAGTTACACATGGGATAAACAAACGTACAGTCAATAACACAATATAAAATCAATGTACAGTGTGCAAATGTAGTAAGATTAGGAAGGTAGGGCAATAAATAAATAAATTGTGTTAAATAAATAAAGATAGATCGATAGATGTGGGAAGAGCTAGAAAGTTGGCTGTCAGAAGTATTACAATGTAAACGTACTTTAATCTGTCTGTCTGCATATTTCAAGACATGGCATATGGCGGTGTAGTGAGATACCCGATGGGTTGGACGATTCTCTTCTCATCACTCATCTTGAAAAAACATACTAAAACCTTGGAAATCAATCAATCTGCCATCATTAACACCATGGAAAAATCGAATTATTTAAATACTGAAAGTGTGTGGGATACAGAGAAACAAAATTGTGCAGTTTCAGGCTATGTGGCGAGCGCTGGAAAGTGATGCGGGCGCTGGAGATGGTGTTGTGCGCTAGTGGGTCTGGGTAGGCGTGATGTAGTTGATGTTTGTATGATGTTGTCGTTTGTATGTTTTTTATTGTTTATAAAATCTTTAATAAATTAAATAATAATAATAATAAATGTGTTCTTACTTGACCACATTGGGATGGTCAAACTGCTCCAGTCTCTTCAGCAGGGCCACTTCTCGGACCGTGGAGATGGGTAGGCCATCTTGGTCTGTCTGGACGCGAACGCTCTTCAGAGCTACAAACTGGCCGCTCTCCAGGTCCCGAGCCTTGTACACCGTTCCGTACGCACCCCCTCCAATCTCTGCCACTGGCTCATACTGGACCCCACTGCCCTGGGCCATGGTCTGGTTGACAGACAGACAGTCAGGCAAACAGAAAAATAGGTACGTATGACTACATTTTCCTTCTACAGTAAGGCACTGTCCCCAATCCCCTCTGTCACATGCTCTCCAAAATGGAGGTCCACCTGTCTTTGATCCAGCCCTCTCCCATGAACTTTCACCTTCTAGTGCACTAGACCTCATTAGCTGGGGTCACCACTGCATTCCAGAGCGGAAGAGGCTGTCGGAAAGTGAGTGTGTGTGTGTATGTGCCTGAATGGGGTTGGAATCTGACCTGGTATCCAATAAGACAAGAGTTCAGTCAACAAGACATTCCAGTGGTCAACAACACAGCGCAGGCTCCCTGCAGACATAAGTCAGAGAGGGGGGGGGGGGGGGGGAGAGAGAGAGAGAGAGAGAGAGAGAGAGAGAGAGAGAGAGAGAGAGAGAATGACTCAGAGACATTCGACATGAGACAAAATGATGCCACCACCACGGCGCTTTGTATTCCATGCAGAACTGAAGTAACTTGTGATCAATCAGTCTGCATACTGTACAAAGTATGTAAGGAAGGAAGTAGGCTAAATTCAGGAAGAGTAGCCTAAGTCACCACTTAACTAATAATATATGGGTAATAATGTGGCCAATGTTATCAGGGTCGGCCCTGGGCATAAGCGATATAAGGGGTCGCTTAAGGGCCCCCAATTTGCTTTAAAACCACAACATTATTTATTTATACCTCATGGCAAAATGGAGAGAAAAAGGACATGTACAACAACAAAAAATCTCTCTACAATCAAGAGGTTTTACCCGCGAGGTGGGGGGCCCGAAAAGTAAGGAAGACTACTTTTAAATCCAGGACTAGTTTTAGTCTTAATCTGGGTCTAGGAAACCAGCCATTAATGCTTTTACCAAATTGCCATCCTCAGCGCCCCCTAGACAGCAAGTATCCAATATGTGTAGCTAAACGTGATCACATGTTTCACAGGTGTATATTATCGATATGTATATTTTCGAATATGTAATGGTGCATCAAAGACATCTGAAATTTGTTCTGAATTATTTACTGATGTGGTCCTATATTCTACCCCAAAAAACAATAGGTATGACAACTTTCATTGTTAATCTACCTACCTCCATATAATGTTAATAAGCATAATTTAATTATATGTAGTTGTCCTAGTATTTTCTCATCAAATAAAACTTCAAAGCAAGCAAAATTAGGTAATTCTACCAAGACATTGGACAGCGCTCGTGGCATAAAGCAAGAAAACGAAAGCACCCCCTCGACACGTGGTGTTCCTCCATAGTTCTCGTCTCAGACAACAGAGAATAGGCCACAATACTTTTCAAACGCAGTTTAAAATCTGACGTGGCAAAAAGTCATATGTTAAAACATGGTTATTTTATTTTTTATTTTTGGCATGGCAAAACAATGTTTTAGCGGCAATAGTCAATTCATGCAACAAGTTGTGTAGAACTTGTGATTATGACTTTATGTAAACAGTGCCCCAAACTAGCAGGAATACATTGCAACAAGCGACATTTGTTTTTAAGAAGTATTTTACAAGATGATGTGAACAGAATTTTAACTAAATCGTATATGATAGGCTACTTACGTGTCTTTACGTTTCTTAACGTTAGCAAGCTATACTGCTACATTTAGTGCATGAACGAAATCATGTTTTTCATTTGGTTCTTCTTATCAAACCAAATTCGAGGTAAGTGACACACAAATTTTACACTAAACTTGCAGAAACTGTTGCGGATGTCTTCGATCAAATAATTCGATTGAACTTCGGCCTTAGTTATTTTTTTCTAAACACTCTGGCAAATCACTAGGTAAAGTGGAGGCGCTTCCTGTAGTCATGTCATGCAAGGCGGGGCCAAAGATCCATTCGCCCTCTTAAATAATGATGACAACTTTGCTGCATATTTTTTATTTAGGTAGCCCAGGTGGCTAATCGGGTGCCCACTAGTATAGTACGTTCCGTAGAATGATACATCTGCCAATTACATGTTAATAGTGTTTATAAACATTATGAGTGAGTGCACAGTGCAGAGAGACTGAGTATTTAAAAAATTACTGAATTCTACGATGTGCTAATTCTTAGTATTTTTCCTCATGTAAGACTAATAATTTGGTTTATTTTCTCCATAGACAATTTATATTCTTTACATGGAAGAAGAGGGTGTGACTCCTCCGCCCCCGGCGCGCGCAGAGTGCTCCATGGTTTGGTGAATGAGGACCGTGCACCAAACCCCTCCCAGCTCTTTCTCGCGCTGCGATTGGCGGGGAACTGCTGTTGCTAGGCTCATCCACCAGTCCTGCATTCCAAACGAAGTATTCAGAATTAGTAATTTCAATAAAAGTCAAATGATATATTAATTTATGTGTACTCTGATCATTGATTTACTATACCGTATTAACAGAAACACAATTAATAGTACAGGGATATAAATATTGCCCTGGGCCTATAGCAATAACGTTACTCATCATAAATAAAGAAACCTGAAATGACCAGGCTTGGGGATATTTTTATATACTAGGCTAGGCTATA
This sequence comes from Thymallus thymallus, assembly GCA_023634145.1. Taxonomy (NCBI): domain Eukaryota; kingdom Metazoa; phylum Chordata; class Actinopteri; order Salmoniformes; family Salmonidae; genus Thymallus; species Thymallus thymallus. The sequence continues at coordinate 35,784,152 of CM042409.1, read as the reverse complement.
ATGTGTACTGCTTTTTTTACTGCAAGTCTTATGTTATTTTTTTTACTGCTAATCTTGCAAATAATCACATTATTTACCCATCTGCCACTGGAGTCAATGGTCATGTACCTGCCCCACTATGCTGCTTTCAAGACAATTCAGAAACTCAGAAATGTCCAACATGGAAACTTGTTGTAGATAGAGCTCTGAGTTTCCCACTTGGAAAGTATCAGAATCAATCAATAGGAAGCTCTAAGCAAAAGATTCAGCAAATTTGAACTCGGGAGGCTCTGAGATTCCTAGTTGTTTTGAAAGCACCACTAGATGTGCAGAAGTTGCATTGTATCAACCAATGGTTGCGTGCCACGTCATCAACTGTGCAGTCGGCATCAAATTGCAATATCATATGATAGGGTTAGCTGATAGTTAATCACCTCTCCAAGCGTTATGATATCTGGCAGGCAACTGCAATGTAGTCGGACAGGAAAACAACCAATGTCAGAGTCACAGATTACTTTTTTGTTCGATTGACAAGACTACTTCAAACTAGAGGTCTTCAAGGGTCCAAAAAGTTGAACCCTTTCCGAAATGGACCAGGGGCTTTCCCACCCGGACCAGATATTGGTAAAACAATTGTTTAAATTTAGAGACCCGTTCCGAACGGACCCGAAGACAACTTGACCCGTTCCGTATAGATCTGGTCGAATCCAGACCTGGTCCGATCAGAGTGCCTTGTTCAGGGGCAGAACAACAGATTTTTTACCTTGTCAGCTCAGGGGACTCGATCGACCAACCTTGCGGTTATGGGCCCAACGCCCTAACCACTCAGCTACCTGTTGGAGAAATGAACATTCAATTCAATGGTACAGCTGTCTTGTTTTTTTAAGCCAATAATGTGGGTGAGGTGTATACTTTTGTTTCAAAGTAGATTTGATTAAGACTACCAAGAAACACTGAGTGACCCTGATTCAGCCCACTGCAGTAAAAGGTTAGGTTAATGGAGAAGCATACTGTACCTCCCTGAATCTTCGTATACAGTATGACCAAAACTTCCAGCGTTGAATGAATGGCTTTAGGGGGGAGCTATTACATCAGGGAAGTTGATCAGTTGTTATTCATACAGGTCTGTATATACATACCCATGTACAGTTGTTATATTATATCACATGCAATATTGTAAGTAATTATTGGACCTGGGCATTCACTCAGGAATGCATATTAGTATCCTGCCAGTTGCACCTTTTCTCATTGCTTTTAGTATATCAAATGTGCAATAAGTGCAGTTGTCTGTAATTAAACCCTGCGCACTAAGGACTGTATTTTAAGGGAATTACTATTATTATCCCAATGATATCATACACACATTTAGCTATTAAAGTATCTCTTCCTGTCATTTACCTGTACAGTTTGTGTAAACATGCAAGTATTCACTCATCTGTAAATATAACTGTATACCTAACTGTACAGCTAATTTAACCATGCAAAATTTTCACTTACCTGTTCATTTACCCAGTCTGTCTATTAAGTAAACTATTATTACCCTCGCTCATATCATACGCATTAGCTACTGAAGTATTTCTCTGCCATCAACCTGTATAGTATAGTTAACCATCCAACATCCACCAATGTATAGTGTACATATTCAGCCAACCACTCATACTATGCAATGTCCTTTTATAGCTTTTTTTTGCACTCCAGATATCCTGTATTTCTATACTTTTTCATACTGCCGCTCTATGTATCATGTACCGTGTATCTGTCTTTTGTGTACTTTCGTTGTGGCATTTTGCACCTGCCCTGTGTTTTTGTTGTAGCTGCTTGATAATGAAATTTCCCCCCCGGGGGATCAATAAAGTACCTATCTATCTATCTATGTATGTATGTATGTATGTGTGTATATATATATATACAGCAGGTGAAATAAGTATTGAACATGTCATCATTTTTCTCAGTAAATATATTTCCAAAGATGCTATTGACATGAAATTTTCACCAGATGTTGGTAACAACCCAAGTAATCCATACATACAAAGAAACCAAAACAAATAAGTTCAGAAATTAAGTTGTGTAATAATGTGAAATGACACAGGGAAAAAGTATTGAACACACTTACTGATATTTATTTAATACTTTGTACAAAAGCCTTTGTTGGTAATGACAGCTTCAAGACGCCTCCTGTATGGAGAAACTAGTCGCATGCATTGCTCTGGTGTGATTTTGGCCCATTCTTCCACACAAACAGTCTTCAAATCTTGAAGGTTCTGTGGGCCTCTTCTATGAATCTTGATCTTCTGTTCTTTCCATAGATTTTCAATGGGATTTAAGTCAGGTGATTGGCTGGGCCATTCTAGCAGCTTTATTTTCTTTCTTTGAAACCAATTGAGAGTTTCCTTGGCTGTGTGTTTGGGATCATTGTCTTGCTGAAATGTCCACCCTCGTTTCATCTTCATCATCCTGGTAGATGGCAGCAGATTTTTGTCAAGAATGTCTCTGTAAATTTGCCCATTCATCCTTCCTTCAATTATGTGAAGTTTGCCAGTACCATTTGCTGAAAAGCAGCCCCACACCATGATATTCCCACCTCCAAACTTCACTGTTGGTATGTTTTTTTTTAGGGTGATGTGCAGTGCCATTTCTCCTCCAAACATGGTGTGTATTATGACATCCAAACAGTTCAATTTTGCTCTCATCTGACCACACTATATTCTCCCAGTATTTCACTGGCTTTTCCAAATGTTGTGCAGCTAACTTTAAACGAGCTTCAACATGCTTTTTTTCAGCAATGGAGTCTTGCGTGGTGAGCGTGCATACAGGCCATGGCGGTGGAGTGCATTACTTACTGTTTTCTTTGAGGCAACAGTACCTGCTAATTGCAGGTCTTTTTGAAGCTCTCCACAAGTGGTCTTTGGCTGTTGGACAACTCTTCTGATTATTCTTTTCACTCCTCTGTCAGAAATCTTGCGAGGAGCACCTGGTCGAGGCAAATTTATGGTGAAATGATTGTCTTTCCACTTCCATGTTATGGCCCCAACAGTGGTGCTCCTCGATGGTGTCAACTGTGCTTATGTCTGCGTAATGAGAAAGTAGGGAAGAAATGAAAACTTCTGACATTCCAGGTGAAGCTGGTTGAGAGAATGCCAAGAGTGGGCAAAGCTGTCATCAAGACAAAGGGTGGCTACTTTGAAGATTCTCAAATATAAAATATTGGTTGAACACTTTTTTTGTTTACTACATGATTCCATATGTGTTATTTCATAGTCTTGATGTCTTCACTATTATTCTACAATGTAGAAAATAGTCAAAATAAAGAAACTCTTGAATGAGTAGGTGTGTCCAATGTGTCCATATGCAGGGGTATATTTCACTAAGTGTGGCTGGCTGCACTAATGGTAGCAGTAGAGCCACTAAATTGGGATGACCATCTGTCCAACAGAGCGCTAGCAGAGCCTTGGCAGCCTGTCAGCCACTAGAGCATAGATCAGACGTATCACCAGAATGTTAGAGGGACCAAGATTTCCTTGTAATGGCTACTTTGAATGAGACTCTTATAGGTCAGGGTTGTGGGGAAAACACCCTTATTAAGACCAACCTCGTAATTCGACCAGTTTCTCACAGCAGGAAAATAATCCTGCTGCAACTGGGAATGTTTATGTGGATTATAATTTATGTATGTTTTTGTAGGGGTTGATGCATTTTTCGTTAGGGCAAATCAAGTCTGATTACATACAAGTTTGCATTTATCTGCGGCAACAGAGTGATTAAATTAAGATAGTATATCTGTACACAGAAGAAAAATCAAGTTGGCTACATAGACGATTTCTTTTCCTTATAATTGTGATGCACAGCGCCATCTCCTGGTAGCATTACCCACCATATTCAGTAGTTTGAATCCCCCTCTTTGGAGCCAAAGATAATACTTTCAGTATAGTTTTAGTTTTTCAAACTGGTTTGTTAATTATTTTATTTCAGTTTACTAAGTTGCTTTTTCATGATTAGTTTTTGTTTTTGTTTCAGTTTTATTTTACTATAATAACCTTGGTAAGGACCCAGAGTAATGGGAAGATTATTATTGGGTGAGAACAATGACCAGGGGAAATCAAGTCTTGTTGAATGTAATATTTCTGGTAAACAAGCTAGACAGCTGAACTGAGAGAGTTCTCTTAGTTTAAACCAGACGCCTTGCCAGCACAATCTATGTGCATTTGGTGTGGGTGACGTGGCTGAGTGCGTAGACAGACTGTGCTCAGCCAGCGGGGGTGGTCACTGTGTTTGTGTGTGTGTGTGTGTGTGTGTGTGTATTTATAAGTCTTCTAGTGTGCTGGACTCAGGGGAGCCTCCAGGGATTTTGGGCCCCATGAAAATATATAACATTGGGCTCCAAAATGTTTTTACCTAATGCTGGAATAATATTTTAGGGCCCCTGTCAGTCACAGGCCCTTAGAATCATCCTAACCTTCCCCCCCCATACGGCGCCCCTGGCTGGACTGGTGTGTGTATGTATTTTTTTGTGGGTGTTTTATTCAGACTGATGGTCACAAAGCTGCTCAGCCCTCTGTAGAAAACTAATGACACATATTGCTGATGTCTCAGTGACACAACCACCGCCCTCTTCCTCCCTCTTCCTCCCTCTCACTCTGTCCCTCTGTTCCTTTGAACGCTGCACCATCTTTGCCCTCGCCTTTCTCCCTTTAGTTGCTTCTGCTTTCTGCTACAGTAGTTCTCTCCCTCTTAGCTAACATTGTGTGCTGCATTGGTGTCTCTAAGACTGACAGAATCTCAGCGCTAGTATGCCTGGACATCCGGCTGGCCTTTTCACAGAACATAACATTTGAGTCATTTAGCAGACGCTCTTATCCATTGAGACTTATAGTCAGTGCATTCATGTTGTATTCAACGTCAGCCTGTTGACATGAACTGATGGAGCTTATCCAAACGTCATGTTCTTAAATTGATAGTTTATGAAATGTGACATAGGCCTACCTAGCGGTTGTTTCTTCTTTTTTCTTTTTTTTACACTCATACAGACAGACAGAGCAGTGGTTGTCAATTTTCCATTGCAAACTCAAAACCTAAATCTAGTTTTCTTTAATACATCTGGGCTTCCCAGTCCTCTCGTGGCTCTTGTCCTCCACGCAAATGATCTAATTTCAGCGTTAATACGTCAGCACTATTCACAGTGCTGTATGATCTGACTGCTCATTTTTGCTTATATGTGTTATGATTTTCTAACACTCTTGCTCCATCTGTTTAATATATGAATACATTCAGTGGATGGTAGAGTGTAAAAGTACTTGAAGTCAGTGAAAGGTTTGTGTTATATTGTATTGATGAATAGAAAAACAATGATTTGTTAGTTTAATAAGTAGGCACATTAATAATCATGACACACCATGTTTTGGAGCTTGGTGCATCAATAGTACTTGAGAAATCAATGTTAATGTTGGCCTCCGCACAGTTTGCCCTTTATCATGAGTTTGATTGAGAACCCATTCAGTTTTACAACTACGACAACCTGTATCCTTCAGGCCCAGGCAGCACATTGCTGCCGAATTTAGCGGGTTGGGATTTAATGGTGCTTATTTCAGCATCGTGGACAGCGCCCATAAACCGGATGCGCCCCAGCTGGACTAGTTGCTTGTAAAAGCAATAGGCGTAAGAACACTGAACAAAAATATAAAGCAACAATTTTAGATGAGGAAATCAGTCAATTTAAATGATTTTATTATTATTATTATTATTGGTGGGAACTGGAACACGCTGTCGTACACGTCAATCCAGAGCATCCCAAACATGCTCAATGAGTGACTGGTGAGTATGCAGGCCATGGAAGAACTGGGACATTTTAATCTTCCAGGAATTGTGTACAGATCCTTGCGACATGGTGCCATGCATTATCATGCTGAAACATGAGGTGATGGCGGTCGAATGTATCTCTGTGCATTTAAATTTCCATTGTGTTCGTTGTCCGTAACCATAACCCCACCGCCACCATGGCACACTCTGTTCACAACGTTGACATCAGCAAACCGCTATCTGCAAAGTCTGCTATCTGCCCTGTTCAGTTATCTGCCCGGTATAAAAGAGCACACTTTGGCCATCGAAGGTGAGCATTTGCCCACTATAGTCGGTTACAACGCCAAACTGAAGTCAGGTCAAGACTCTGGTGAGGACGACGAACACGCAGATGAGCTTCCTTGACACTTTTTCTGACAGTTTATGCAGAATTTATTTTGTTGTGCAAACCCACAGTTTCACCAGCTGTCCGGGTGGCTCATCTCAAACCATCCCGCAGGTGAAGAAGCTGGATGTGGAGGTCCTGGGTTGGCGTGGTTACACGTGGTCTGCAGTTGTGAGGCCGGTTGGACGTACTGCCAGATTCTCCAAAATGACATTGGAGGTGGCTTATGGTAGAGAAATGAACATTCAATTATCTGGTAACAGCTCTGCTGGACATTCCTGCAGTCAGCATTCCAATTTCATGCTCCCTCAAAACATGAGACATCTGTTGCATTGTGTTGTGACAAAACTTCTCACTTTAGTGGCCTTTTATTGTCCCCAGCACAAGGTGCACCTGTGTAAGAATCATGTTTAATCAGCTTCTTGATATGCCACACTTATCAGGTGGATGGATTATCCTGGCGAAGGAGAAATGCTCACTAACAGGGATGTAAACACATTTGTGCACACAATTTGAGAGAAAAGCTTTTTAAGCATATGGACAATTCTGGATATCTTTTATTTCAGCTCATTTGTATTTATTTTTTTTCACCTTTATTTAACCAGGTAGGCCAGTTGAGAACAACTTCTCATTTACAACTGCGACCTGGCCAAAACAAAGCAAAGCAGTGCGACAAAAACAACAACACAGAGTTACACATGAGATAAACAAACGTACAGTCATTAACACAATAGAAAATCTATTTACAGAGTGTGCAAATGTAGTAAGATTAGGAAGGTAGGGCAATAAATAGGCCGTAGTGGCGAAATAATTACAAATTAGCATTAACACTGGACTGATAGATGTGCAGATGATGTAGTGCAAATGAGCAAAAATAATAAATATGGGGATGAGGTAGTAGGGTGGGCTATTTACAGATGGGCTGTGTACAGGTGTAGTGATCAGTAAGCTGCTCCGACAGCTGATGCTTAAAGTTATTGAGGGAGATGGTAGTCTCCAGCTTCAATGATTTGATGATTGAATGATATGAGGAAACATGGGACCACATGTTGTGTTTATAATTTTGTTCAGTATAAATGGAATAGGAAATACAAAGGCCTAACATCAATCTCTTTAGGATAATTGTTTGATTCCCTAAACAGATCTGCTGCTGAAATAACGTTTTTCTTGTCATGCGACCATGGAAATGCTTGCATATTTTCAATGCATTAGGATTATTATAATTATTTATTTTAAACAATGAGCTTATACTTGTTCGTTTCTTTCCTATTTCTGTAGGATGGTTTGATCGTTTTCACTAAACTGTTTTATTTTTCGGCAAATCTATTATTGAGTGAGAATATTCTGTGTACATGCGAGGCGCACGTGGGTCCAGCGCTCTATAGGCTGCTGCATGTGCAGCCGACAGAGAGCATTCGACCCAACTTGGCCAGACAGCGCCCAAAATAAACACGATGCGTTCCCCTCTCACATCCTGTATTTCATATCTCTATGACTAATGTTTTCATCTGGCTGTGATTAAACTCTAATCTAGCTATGGCATTATTCATCTATTCAGTCGTCTGATGCTGCTTGGTCGAAGGTCTTTCCTTTTTTTCGTCATTTTATTTGTGGCATGAAGTAAAACCTGGCTGAAATTCATGAAAGAACACAGTGATGTGCATCATTACAACATCCATGTAAGCCAATACTGTACATCATCATCTGCACATCTATCAGTCCAGTGTAAATACTAATTTGTAATTATTTCGCCACTACGGCCTATTTATTGCCCTACCTTCCTAATCTTACTACATTTGCAGACTGTACATATATTTTCTATTGTGTTATTGACTGTACGTTTGTTTATTCCCATGTGTAACTCTGTGTTGTTGTTTTTGTCGCACTGCTTTGCTTTGTCTTGGCCAGGTCGAAGTTGTAAATGAGAACTTGTTCTCAACTGGCCTACCTGGTTAAATAAAGGTGAAATAAAAAATAAATAAATAAATAAACCTATTATATGTTTAGGTGATAGTCCTAGACTTGTTTGAGAAAGCTTTGAGTAAACGATACATAGGTGCATGTTACAAGAGAGAGACATTTGAGAGATGACACACCCCATTGCAGTGGCAGACTACTAGTGTATGTCCTTGTCCATACACCGTTTAGATTTCCCGGTATACTCTGACTAGCACGTGGCCGCAACGTCACATGGAAATCAGCACCTCGGACAGCGGTTTCTGCCAATGCGTAGCAAAACGGTGGAGTTTTTTTCTTCACCGATTGACGGAGAAAGGAATAATCCTAAAAAAATGAGGGGACAACAACAATATAGATAAACACATCTGTGTTTCACTTCGGCTAGCATGCATTTCCATTTCAGGATCCTCCAGTTCTCCGATTTTGATGGAGGCACGTCTGCTGTCAGAAGCAAGTATTTCATCGCTACCATGTAAATTAGCGTTTTATTGTTATTGATTGAACTGATGTAATTAGTTGTTAGTAGTAAACGACCCCGTTATTTGGTGGCAAAGTTTACTGGCATAGAGATGTAATCGTTTTGCTTCGTTCGTCTATTCTGGGGGGGGGGGGGGGGGTTCTTTCCTGGCATATTCGTTCTTCCTGGTTAGTGTTCAGGAATCATTGCAGAAAGAAGAAAAAGCAGCATGGAAATTCAATGGCAAAGTGATGTGCGTTTTTCTACAGATTTTTGGTGTCTCGTCCAATCCTGTTTAAAATGCAAACACGATGGATAATAAAGTGTCTCTTGGACTTGTGTGGAGGGGGAACAGTGTGGACGTAGCCTATTCTCTATCAGCTAGAAAAAACACGGTAGCATGCCATTGAGGGAAAAACAAGAGACTGGCCTTTTTTGTATGGACTAAACAGCTGAAAGCAACACCCAGCTGAAATGACTCGGTGGAATTACTCATACCATAGCATTAATAAAATGACTCGGTGGAATTACTCATGCCATAGCATTAATTAAATAATATATTATCACTGAGCCTCTAAAGCTCCCCCGACCCACTCTCTCTCTATCTTGCTCCCCCGACCCCGACCCACTCTCTCTCTATCTTGTTCCCCTCTCGTCTTGCGATAGTATACCACATTTTTGCTGAGAACCTTGTTAAACGTTAAATACAGTTCCCGTTGAATTCAAGTTTTGCCATTGTCCCATGAGTGACTGGGTTGAAAATGAACGTGAGGGGATTCAATTTGATCCTATTGCTGTTTGGATATGCTAATCACTCACACTGAAAGCTACAGTGATGGTTTTGTATGGGCTCCGTTGACTCCCGAAAGAAACAGTCTCACCCCATCCATGAAAAAACTTCTGCATTGGCTATCATAGGCTACACATGGTAACAGAGAAAATGTATCAAGGAGTGAAACAATCTATTAACATTTTCACATTGTCATATTTTTATTTCTATTGACCAAGATTTGTGCTAGGCAGCCATGCTTTTTATAGACACCTCTGATATTTTGTTTTGATACCATAGCCCATAGCTAGGCTACTTGAACCAAATAGTCTCGCACTTGGTAATTATAATAGTATTATTACTATTATTATTATTATTATTATTATTATTAACAAAGCCTTTTGGCTCTCAAATCGTGCAAACTAAATGCCTGATTCATCCAACTCTTTTTATTGATACCTTCTATTTCACCGTACAGCTGCATTTTGCCTATGTGGGCTAGTTCATGATGTTTAAGTACCGGATCCGAATGTTTTTCAATGAACTGAAATTGCTGGTTTTCATGCGGTCTGGCTCAAGACGGGGGACCGATTCAGACACAGACCCACACAGGCGAACAAGCAGCATGCGAGGGCTTGGGGTAGGAGGCTGTGGGTGGCCAGCCTTCGACTGCTCTACTCGGGACGATGAGGAGGAGTACTATGGCACCGATCCCAGGCCGCGGAGCTTGGCATTCGAGGAGAAGGATCCGAAGCTCCAAGCAGGTCTGGACGCTGTGTCGCTTACAAGCAGCTTGGACAGTGGCATGCTCTCGCCACAGTGCCGGATCTGCTTCCAGGGCCCCGAACAGGTAGGCTCCCCTGTCCTGAACCGTAGCCCTGCACTTCACCTATTTATCCAAGTCTAGCCTACCCTTCCCTTGTGATTACCCATTGTTTCCAGGGCTATTTCTATAAGTCCCTTCAAGGCTTATAAGTTGGTCCTTCGCATGTATTTCAGGTCCATACATAAATCACACACTGCAGGGAAACTCAGGTATCCATCTACTATTGCTATGGAAAACAAGCATGTCTTTTATCAGGACAAAGATCAAACTGTTTAGATCAAGCCAACCTTTGTCTCCAAAGACCCCATAAAATACATATTGGCTCCATTCAGACTGTTACACTTTCCTGGAATCCAATAACTAAAGCGGATACAAAGCTTTTAACTTACACTTTGTTTACATGTTTCTGCATCATCATGTTCCAGCTGCAGCCAAAACAGACAGTGATACAGGTTCCTTCCATTGAGGACCATAAACAGGATTTTGGTTAAATTCAAACTTTGCCATTGTGACTCTATTAGGGTGGCAAAAGTCTAATTTCAGAAAGCAACTCCTAAAACATAACATATGGAAATGTCTCCAATCAGTAAAACATAACATATGGAAATGTCTCCAACTCGTAAAACATAAAATATGGAAATGTCTCCAACACGCGTGCGTGCGTGCGTGCGTGCGTGCGTGCGTGCGTGCGTGCGTGCGTGCGTGCGTGCGTGCGTGCGTGCGTGCGTGCGTGCGTGTGTGTGTGGCACACAAGCACAATAAGACAACAATATCCCACAATGCAGGTGGGAAAGAGGGCAACTTAAATAGGTTCCCCAATTAGAGACAACGCATAGCAGCTGCCTCTAATTGGGGACCAAACACAAATTATCCACATAGAGTTCGATAGAACTCTGTCAGGCCCTGACCATGGCAACAAAGAGAAGCCATAGGCCTCCCCACGGTCAGGACCTGACACATACATACATATTATTCCATACATTCCATCCCATGTAGATCTTTTCAGAGTAAAACAGGCAGGGGTTGCACCACCAAGAACCAGATACAAATTAATACTGTAGGACATACCAAGTACGACAGTTATAAGAAACTAGGAAGAAAACAATTGCTTTAATATTTCTAGATCAGAATGTTAAAGAAGGTACGATAGACTGTAGGCCTATGTGTACAAACATAGATTTTTGACATATTCTGCATATATAGAGATGGATAATACTAGCTAAGTCAACCGGATATCTCCTAGGCCTGTTTGAGTGCTTGTGTGTCATGTTGCAGACAAAACTATTTGAACAGAAATGCTTTCGATATGAATCTGATTGTTGTGATTTGGTTCACTGTCAGTCTGAACCTTACACTACTGTATGACACCTAAGGTTCTGAAAGGTTTTCATCCATCGCAAACCTTTTCAAGGATTTCATCACAGGCAAAAAGGAAAACACAAATAATGTGAATAGGTGTATCAATGACATACAGTAGAACATACCTAGTCAGTTGCACAACTGAATGCATTAAACCGAAATGTGTCTTGACCAGAGAGGTGCGGGGGGCTAGGTGCAGTTGTTGTAGGTGCAGAGAGGTGCAACGTCATAGGTGCAGTTGTTGTTGGGGCCGATATTTTTTCACCTTGCCGGCTCGGAGATTCGAACCAGTGACCCTTCGGTTACTGGCACAACACTTTTGGCTACCAGTAGATAAAGTGAAATACAGTTGTAAAGTGCATCATGGGTAATGCATTTAATGACCTTTGCCCTTTTATAATGACTTCCAATCACAATTAATCAACAAAGATTCTTGTTTGCACAAAATATTTGAAACATAGTTAAGAAATACTGTATGTATAAAAACAAGTCAAATTCAATCTATTGGTGATGGTAGAAAATGGCTGTTACACTACCAAATCAACTTCCTGTCAAAGAGCTCAAAATAAAAAAGGCCCAAGCTAAGTCTAGCCTTGGGCTGTAGTTTTATAGATAGGAACAGTCTCTGTTGCAGCACCATGTCTCGTGAGAAAGGGATCCACTGAGGGAATCAAATGAGACAGGACCCTTGAACACTTTTACATTAGACTTGGTGGTATCCTTTGAAAGGAGGCACGTGGGTCCGTTAATAGAGTGGAGATGACAACATTGCATGGAGTTGATTTACAGGAGTGTCGTGACGGGGACTTACTATGAAGGAAGACGAGAGATGAAGAGAGGGATGTGGAGTCTGCAAGACAAAAACCATGTAGCTATGGGTATAGTGCCTAACCTTATCACAAATCTACAGTCAAATGTATTATTCCACCTCTGCACTGGGGAGTGATGTTCCTTCCAAACCTCTGACTGTACATGTTTATTAAACGGGTCACATATTCTAATTTAGTCGAAAGACTACAGATAAAGAAGAGCTTAGGATGGGGGTTTCCAATGGGAGGTCGAGGACTCTCTTATCCTAGATGAGAATTTGCTTTTAAAAGTGTAGCAAGTATGGTTCCAAGAATATGCTTGAAAAGGCTAGCTACAGCTCTGTGTTATTTGCAGTGAGGTAGTGGTGGTGGTGCACGCATATGGACCCAGGCTCTGCTGGTTGGGAAGTGCTGATGTGTAAGGCATTGGGACTGCAGGCAGATTCTGACATTCATCCAACATCACTGGAGAGACATGCTCATGGAACCTAGTGCCCACAGTGGATTGTCTAGATGGCAACTCCCACATGCAATCCCAAGTGTTTTAGCTGAAACACACCATGAAGACTGTATTCCACTCCATTACATTAAAGATTGATTCAACTTGAGTCCGTTGAATCGCATCTACCTGTATATTTGTTCTCTAAATAAAAACGGTACAGAAAGTGGTCATTACCATATGGGTGAAAGAATCTGATTACCTTGTGCATAAATTCCTATACACCGTTTTTTCACACTAGTATAGTCAGAGAGAAATGTTGTAAATCATGTCTGAGACCAGAGACAATAACTACCTTTTCTATCGCTGTCTGGTGTCTCTGGAGAAGTAACTCTGTGTAATTGTGCACATGTCAACATATATTTATGTTTATGTGCGGTTGTGTGTGTGTTTGTGTGTGCATGCGTGAGTCTGTGTGTGTGTGCATGCGTGTGTTTGTGTGTGTGTGTGTGTGTGTGTGTGAATGTATTTGTGAGACTGTGTGTGTGTGTATATGTGTGTGTGTGTGTCTCATTTATACAGTACATCCTAAATTACATGGACCAAGCAGAGAGCAAGATCCTAAAGGAGCGATGATAAGAGATGGAGAAAGAGGGTGGGGGAGGGGAGGGGAGAGAGAGGGGGAAGTGAGATGGACAGTAAGGTAAAGTGTAGTATGGTGATGAAAATATAAATCATATTTTAGAGATTCTGTTATCTCTTAAACCCACATGGTTAATATAAATCATATTTTAGAGATTCTGTTATCTCTTAAACCCACATGGTTAATTATATATCATATTTTAGGCATTCTGTTCTCTCTTAAAACCACATGGTTAATATAAATCATATTTTAGAGATTCTGTTATCTCTTAAAACCACATGGTTAATTGAGAACGTTCATTTTTTACATTAACCTTTCTATCTTTTGAGCTTTCATGAATATTATTCTATGTAAGCTGTTCACAAAAAGGCTACTCTGGCTTTGATATTGGTACAGTATGACATTCAACATTTTCATACATCAGCCCTTTCTATAGCCAGGTTATATTCAACTTGATAAACACTTGAATGCCAGTTGTGTTTTCAATTCAGTCAATTCAAAAGGTAAACTGGAATTCCATTTCCAACTGTTTCTAATTGGATGCCATTGAGGAAAATATACATTTTAGTCAATTGGGGTCAATTGAAATGGAATTGATCCCAACCCTAGTTCTGTTCAGCCTTTTACCAAAACGTAGTGAGTGGTAACCATTGGCCTTGAATCCTCTTCAGGGAAAAGCAGAGGATTTTGAAGTGCACAACATTGTACTGTGTGTGGTTAATAGCACTACAACAACATCACTATTCTATCCGTTTCTCTATTAGTCTTGCTCTAGTGGTCTCTCTTCCATCTCCTCATCGATTCTTCAGGTTAAGTGTCTCAACAGGTGATGGCCCGGCCTCCGTGGCGTTTGCCATTTATCTTCGACAAACACAATTAGCCACCTCGTCAGGAGGTATCAAATATTCATGAACATTAGCAGGCCGCCCTCCAGGGGCTCGGTGGTGGGGGTGACTCCCTGTTGACACTGTCAACCTGAGATGGAGATATGGACATGCTGTGTCACTGTGTGTCAACCAGGCCTAGGCCTGTATTCACAAAGTGTCTCAAAATAGGAGTGCTGATCTATGATCAGGGCCAGTATCCACAAAGCATCTCAGAGTAGAAAATTGGTAGTAAGTGGTGAGAATATAGACATTTTACTCATACTCTTATGGGTAAAAATAAAAGCTATGCATGAAGCCTTTTTAGTCATAAGAGTCGGCAGATATTTAGGACACCTCATGAGCTGTCCTAACCAGTTAAGAGTTACCAGCAGGTGTCTTGATCATTTAAAAAATGCAGTGAGTTGGTTATTCCTGCACCACATGCAATTGGATTGGAGTTGTTCAAATAATATTCTGATATTTCTATAGGAAAACCATAAATAATCTAGAACTACATGCAACAGTACCTCTTGCACTTTGACAATGATTTCACACAAGGCCTATTTCACATGATATGCCAGAAATGTACTTACTGTATAACCACTACCATTTCATTTTTTGGGGGGTAAATACAGGCAAATATATTGATAAAAGTCACCATGTCTTAGAGAGATTTACACTGTTATCAAAACGTCACACCAGGGTAAGCCTATACAAAACACAGCCCTTATTTTGTTATAGTGTTTCTAAAATCCTTTATGGGAAAAATGAATGGTGGAAAAATGATTGGAACCATTTCCCTGTTTGACCGCTAGATTTTATGGGTATTATGACTCGTACTGTGGTACTCTATGTCATCATTGGTTCACCTGTCTCTCAATAACATCCCATTAACAAAGACATAATTGGTTCACCTAGCTGTCTACTTTATTTGATTCATAAAGGCATTAAGCCCAAGGAGCAGATTCACTTACCCTTGAATTAGCCCATTTAATGTTGCTGGTGCACATTAGAGGCAGATACAATCCAGCTAACTATTGGTTCCCAGAATGTTCCTAGGGTATTCCAAGAATGTTCATGTCAGGCTCTGGCCATAGAGAAGCCTATTGCTTCTCTATGTGCCATGGTCAGAGTCTGACAGGTCTATCATTTCTGGGTCTGTAGGTGGTGAGTGTGGGATCTCTAATTAGAGGCAGCTGCAGTGCATTGTCTCTAATTAGGGATCCTACATATGCATGTATGTTTCCACACCGGGGCGGTGGGTCATTGTATATGTATGGAATCGATATATTCCTCCAGTCACGGGTAACGTAGTGTGTGTTATGATTTACATTCTATTAATTTGTGTTTGTTTTGTTGTAAAACGAGACGTTTGTATATCGTGTGTTTAGTTCGTTCAGAGGTTTATAATTCAATAAATAATGTCGAACTATGAGTGCGCTGCGCCTTGGTCTCTCACCGTCCCGACTTGTGACAGTTCATAACAGATACATCTATGAATTGTTCAGGAACGTTTTCAGTACTCTGTGGAGACATTCTTTAAACATTCAATTTGGATATGAAAATAATGTTTTCTATTGACCATGTCTGTGATCGTTAGCTGTTAGCTGAGAATAAGTATTGATCGACAAGGAAGTCACTGTTGCTCAATTATTGCATCCAGACGGGGGACAAGTAGGAAAATGTATGAAAATCAATGCACTCACTACTGTAAGTAGCTCTGGATAAGAGTATCTGCTAAATGACTAAAATGTAAATGTAATAAAACAAATAAAAGCTGAAATGTCTTTAGTCAATACGTGTTCAACCCTAAGTCTAAATAAGTTCAGGAGTAAAAATGTGAAGTATGCCCATGAAATGGACCGCATTTGTAAGTGTGTGTAATTTTAAAGTGTTTTTATCCTAAGTGGCACAACCCACTGGGCACGACATAATTTCAACGTGGTAAATTGGGTAACATTTGGTTAAGATGTTGATCAATGAGATTACAACCTATATTCATCCACTCAAAAAGACAGCCAAAAGTTAGTTGAATTTCCAATGTGTTATCACTATGCTTTCAACCATCTAAAAGCACAACCAAATTCCAATGGAAAAACAATGTCTGTTATTTTGTTAATTTATACAGTACAGATGAATGTGATATCACTGTGCTTCAACTAATATGATAATCAAATGACCTGGATTGCAGTTGAGATTACATTTAAAGTACATGGTGCAAGTGATCAATGCCGTTCAAGATTCTTTGGAGGTTATTACAGCAATTTTGAAAATCTGCAAAGACATGCAATGAACTACAATTCTACAGTATGTATGCTATTTTGAACAGGCACGCTTTATATAATTCCATAAGAAGAAATGTATAGTTACAATAACCTCAAAATGTGGCCATGGATGTGTTACTCATTTTAAGGTCAAATGTTACATTAGTTTGCAAGATTAACTTTAGTCAATTTACTGTATTACAAAAGTAATATTGAATTGTGTTTGGTAACCATCTGTGCCACTGACTTTGTCTGGCTTTACAATATTGGTGTTGATGACTTATACAATAGGCCTAGGGTTTCAAGCTCTGGTTGATTTAAAATGTCATTACGATTTTGGCGCCGCCCTGTGTGGTCGCCTGTTAAGCAGCTCCCATTGTTTGTGCGTTAATTGTTGTTTTAGTATGTTTTTCGTCAGTTTTTCGTGATTTTTTTTTGTTGCAACAGTTGAACTATCATAGTGGAGTGCTACTGTTTTACGACGTTTTTAGAGGTCCTTTTTATCAATGAGGCACTTTTTATTTTTCTCAGCGTCCTGGATTTAGGACACTCAGCGCTGCTGCATCCCAGGGAAAAGTTTGTTATTCTGGACGAGTTGAAAAGGCGAAGGCGTGGACGCAGGGTGGGATTGAAGTGTAAAGCAAGGCTTAGGAAATACAAGCCGGCTATACCGTCTATCATTATGGGCAATGTGAGATCGCTGCATAACAAGATGGACGAGCTTGAGGGTCTTGTCCATGGACAAAGAGACTACCGGGAAGCTAGCCTATTGGGTTTTACTGAATGGATAAATGATAACATCCCCATAGAGAACGTAACTATCGGTGGTTTCCAGACCACCAGAGCGGACAGGGATAGCGTTTCTTCCGGTAAGGATAAGGGATTTATTAGTTAACAACAGATGGTGTAATCCGAGACATATTACTGTTAAGGAAAAGTTTTGTAGCCCAGACATTGAGCTGTTAGCCGTTAGCCTGAGACCCTACTATTTGCCGAGGGAATTCACGGCGGCCATTGCTGTTATTGTTTACATCCCGCCCTCCGCTGATGCAAACACAGCGTGTGATGTCATCCACTCTGCTATCGCGAGGTTACAGACAGCGCATCCCAGTGCTTTCTTTGCCATTTCAGGGGATTTTAACTATGCATCTCTCTCTTCAACGCTGCCCACGTTCAAACAGTTCGTGAAGTGCCCAACCAAGAATAATACAACTCTGGACTTGTTATATGCTAATGTGAAGGATGCATACAACTCCACTGCACTCCCTCCCCTCGGTAGATCGGATCACAACCTTGTCCACCTCACCCCACTCTACAGGCCTATGGTCCAACAGCAGCCTGCAACCACTAGGACCATTAGGAGATGGTCCCCGCAGGTGAAGGAGGCCCTACAGGGCTGCTTTGAAACAAAATACTGGGATGTGCTCTGTGAGGCTCATGAGGAGGACATTGATGGACGCACAGACTGCATAACGGACTATATCAATTTTTGTGTAGACAACACTGTACCCATCAGGAAGGTACGCTGTTTTCCAAATAATAAACCCTGGGTCACCAGCGACCTGAAGGCCATGCTGAATGAGAAGAATAGGGCCTTCAGGGAGGGGGACAGGGACAAATTGAAATGTGTCCAGAGGGAGCTGAAGTTGCGGATTGCTGAGGGGAAGAGAGAGTATAAGGAGAAGATGGAGGACATGCTGAGGCAGAGCCAGGTGAGAGAGGTGTGGAAGGGTATGAGAAATATCACTGGCTTGGCTTCAAAACGTCAAACAGTGGGCAGAGGGAGGGGACCCAGGACAATTTTTTAACAGGTTCAATACTGGCCCTGTCCACCTGCCCTCCAGCTCCCCAGGCCACACACCCTCACGGCTGTCCCACCCCCACTTTGCTCACAACACCTCTGTTGAGACAATCACAACCCCCTCCCCACCTCTGCCCCTGCTCCCTCTGGACTGATCTGCAACACTTCCCTTCCCCCCACCTCTGGACTGATCCTGAACACCCCCCTTCCCCCCACCTCCCCACCTGGGCTGGCTTTCACCACCAACCAAGTTAGGAGAGAGCTGGAGAGACTACATCAGTAGAAAGCGGCGGGCCCTGATGGCATCAGCCCAAGGGTGCTTAGGATCTGTGCTGACCAACTGTGTGAAATACTCCAGCGACCCTTCAACCTTAGCCTGAGCCTGGAAAGGGTCCCTGTGCTGTGGAAAACATCCTGCCTGGTCCCAGTGCCCAAGAAGGCGCACCCCACTGTCCTGAATTACTTCAGACCTGTAGCGCTAACATCCCACATCATGAAGACCCTGGAAAGGTTAGTCCTCGCTCACCTCAGACCCCTGGTGTGTACATCACTGGACCCCCTGTAGTTCGCATATCAGCGCAACATCGGGGTGGATGATGCAATCATCTACCTTCTGCAGAGGGCCTACTCTCACCTGGACAATGCAGGTTGCACTGTGAGGGTTATGTTTTTTTACTTCTCCAGTGCCTTCAACACCATTCAGCCCCTGCTACTGGGTGAGAAGATGAGGAGGAGGAAAGTGGAAGCACCCTTAGTCTCCTGGGTCACGGACTACCTGACCAGTAGGCCACAAAGTTCTCGGATGACTCCGCAATTGTAGGGTGCATCAGGGGTGGGCAGGAGGAGGAGGAGTACAGGAGCACAATCAATGACTTTGTGTTGTGTTGTGAGCAGAACCACATTCAGCTCAACATCAGCAAAACAAAGGAGATGGTGGTGCCCAACTGACTGCAGTCCCTATACAGGGGATGGATGTGGAAATGTTTGGGTCATACAAGTTCTTGGGAGTCCATATGGACAACAGGCTGGAATGGGCTGGTAACACCAGGGCTCTGTACAAAAAGGTCCAGAGCCGACTCTACTTTCTGAGGAGGCTCAGGTCCTTCAACGTGTGCAGTAAACTTCTGCATACCTTCTACCAGTCTGTGGTGGCCAGTGCCATCTTTTTTTCAGTGGTGTGCTGGGGCGCCAACATAAAGGCTGGTGATGCTTCTCGGGTAAATAAGCTGATCAGGAAGGCTAGCTCTGTTCTGGGGATTAGCCTTGACACTAGAGGTGGTGGAGGAGAGACAGATCCTGGCCAAACTGCTGGCCATCATGGACAACGTCACCCACCCTCTGCATGCCATGGTTATGACGCAGAGGAGCACCTTCAGTCACAGACTGATCCCACCATGGTGTGCCAGAGAGGGCTACAGGAGGTCCTTCCTGCCGGTGGCTATTAGACTATTTAATGCCTCACCGGGGTGCCGTGCCGTCGTCAACATAGACCTGGAACTGTTGGGGTGTTAGGACTTAGTTTAACAATTATGCATCCATCAATAAAGTACCTATCTACCTATCTATCTATGATATTTAGTGATATTGAATTGTGTTGAGGCCTAAATAGTTTTTAAGTGGAGATCTCTCAACAATCACACTAACGATAGCACATTGGTAATAGTAAGTGACAAATACCTAAGCAGGGCTTGGTTAAAACCTTGGATGGGAGAACACAGGGTAGCTGTAGTTTGGTCAGTTATCCAGTAGGAGGTGCTGTCCAGCCTATTGTTTTTTTTTAAATTAAGATAGTGGATATAACCTTGACAATCTGACATTGTTTTAAAGGTACAAATTCAAAATATTTTATACTAGGTCTGTCTATGTTGAAATTTGGTTACCATGAGGGAAAGAGGATACCATTCATCCCTAGTCTGTTGTTGGGGGTTAACTGCCTTGCTCAAAGATCTTTCCACCTTGCCAGCTCGGGGATTCAAACCTTTCTGTTACTGGCCCTTCACTCTTAATCGCTAGGTTACCTGCCGCTGTGTGTGTGTGTGCAGATCAAATCATTTTCCAAGCAGATTCTACATCACAATACGTTGAAACAACATTGATTCAACCATTTTGTGCCCAGTGGGAAGCCATTGGATAACTTGATGGCCATGCCATGCCAGCAAACAGGCAGTGAGACGTGTGCGTTGACTCACCGTCCTCCCCTCCTTCCCTTCACCTGTCCTCCCCTCCGTATCTCTCTCCTCTCCCTCTCTACAGCAGCCCTGTGGCTATCTGAAATCTGAGCACACAAAAACATATACATATACTCTCTCTCTCACACGCACACAAACACACACACACAAACACACACACACACACACAAACACACACACACACACACTGCAAAGGCAGAGCTTTAACTAAACTCACAACAACATAGGCTTGCCAGAGAGGAGAGGAGATATAGAGGAGATAGAGAGAGTGTTTGAAAGGTAAGCAATGTGAGGGAGAACACAGCAAGCAAAGAGAGAGAAAGAAAGAGGAGAAGGAAACGGGCAGTGGGGAACCGTAATGGCCTTCTAGTTCAGAAAAGGGTTAGGCTTATAATTGTTTTATTTTTTTAAATATACATTTAGTTAGATGTTTATTTAATTTATATCTTTTCAATACTATTCCAATATTATTCTGATTATTTGAATATTTTCAATAATATTCTGATTTAATGTCTTCAGTTTGTTTTGGAAAGGGTTAAAGTTGAAGAGAAACAAATATCCAATCAGGGTTTGTATTTGATTTAAATCTAGCTATCTAGTTTAGCCGTTGGCTTGGCCTTCAGAAGCTAGACAGAAGGCCTCTGCCATTCAGCTGTATTAGAGCAGAATTCTGGAGTGGCAGTGGAACCCAATTATAATAATCTCATCATGTAGGCTATACCCGCACTGTATCTGTGAGCTGTTGGCTAGAGTGCACGTGCCAGTACCAGAGTGGTCACACTCACTATATAACGCAACATATTTTATGAGAAAACAAGCAGTAGAGTTGAAAATGCAATAGAAACCCATTTAATTAGTATTTTTTATTTGGTACGTGGGAATTTAACCGCAAAAGGTATTTTTTTGTGCACTACGTCATCACGCACAGCCTTTTATCCCCAACGTGTCGATTTGATGGAAACACGTTTCTAGTGGGAAAATACGCATATTGTTTTATGCAGATTTGACAATATTCAAATCTGTCGCCAATCGGATGGAAGCCTAGCTAGTGACCTCCATACAAAAACGTACAAAAAACTCCACCTGCTGGAGAAGACAGATTTATAAACGTTGCGTTCACACAAAATATGCTCCAAAACATGCATGAGCCAGTTTTCACGCAAAACTTGACTTTAGACCAAGCGTACGCATGGTTTCTAGTGGTTGAAGTATTGCATTTCTAAAAGGCAAGAGTAGCCTAGTGCAAATGGGGAATATATGTTAAACAGGTTGCTAAATATAATAACAAGATGCAATCATTTGCTGTTAGTGAAAAGAGCAAAAATCTATTAATTTTAACTTCTATAATCTATTTAAAAAAAAATATTTGATTTCCATGATCATTGCAGAATATATTCCTCACCTTTTCTGACTGTGATGGTTTCATACTCGCGAAATAGCCTAGAGGTCTACAACAATTTAGGATAGGCTACCATTCATCCCATCTCTCATTTAATTGGACCCACTTCACAGTAGTAAATAGATAAGCTACTGGTATTTAAAGTATTTTGCTGTATGCGATCCGATCGGAAGCGCAGTTTAACGATAGAACAGATGGTTCACCTTTTCCATTGACGTTTGTAGGCTACATCTGAATACTGTAATGTCAAATTTCTCAAGTAGCTCTAGACAATATTTAATATATAAACATAATACATATATCATAATCTCATTTTATTGGGCCTGTTACATTTGTTTCAGAGTAGACAATGTTTCAGAATTCGCGGGCAGTGAAGCATATTTAGGTTCGGGAGAAAGTAAATGCCAAACATGATTGAATACAAATGATCTGTTTACAGGTCCATTATTATTTTTGTGTTTCAGAAACGGTCAGATACAGCGAATGCCATTTCATTTAGATATACCGTCTTGGCCTAATTCCAATACTTCCAAAGTATACAGCAAATAATGGTGTTATTGTCACCATAAAAGGGGATGGCCGTTATTAAGGCAGAGTTATAATGCTCATTCACGCACGCACAGTTTTATGACAGGTCTGATTTATAATTGGAAACATGGGTCTCAATATTTTTGTGCATACACAGATATTTAGTGTAAAATTTACACAACAGTTATAAATAAGGCCTTTTCAAGATTAACTTTCAACAAGAAGTTACGTTTCAAATGATAACTTAATTTCAACATACGTTGTCTGCCGATTTTTTGTGATATTACTTTGATTAACAAAGTTCCGAGGCGTGCTAAACAGTGAACTTCGAAACATTGTGCCCATGCCTGTATCGCTTTATCAGAAGCATGTTAAGGCCAAAGCTTTGTTTCGTTAAACAACCACCTGATTGGTTTGGTATTGGTTTGGTAGAAGACAAAAATGCAACGCTGTGCACGTGCTACAGAGTGTGGGACATCATCTATAACAGTGCTCATCAACATTTCATGCATCTGAAGGTAGAACTCCGCCTACCCAGCAGGCTCAGAGAGCAAATCAACTGCACCTATAGGCCTATCGCTGGCCAATCAGATAGCTCAGACACCGTGTCTGTGCAGTTTCCCTGAGCCATAGACTGTAAAAATAAACCTTGAATGCACAGCAACGTTGATACTGTGAGATTTCAAAACTTTTAAAACCATGACTAGAGAGAGACAACGAATACTGTGTCCATTTTTTCACAGCGGAGGGAGGGTGAGAGGAGGGAGGGTGAGAAGGGAGGGAGGGTGAGAAGGGAGGGAGGGGCTGCCTCCTCAGACTGACCATCAGATGCAGGCCTCACAAGTAATACAACAAATTGTATATTACCAGTGTGATCATATAGCTATCATATAGCAGGATGACACACTCTACAGTGCAGTCAAGCACAGCAAAACACTTTGGTAGGTCCCTTTAAAATCCATATTAACATTTTGCCTAATTCTATTTTTTATTTATGTTTTTCACTGTTTCGTTTTTCCAGGTTTCGGATTTACCCCAGTTTTTTCAAACTTTTTTAATAGGAAAACAACAAATTTGGATCTTCTTGTATTTTCTGTGTTCACAACAATGCTTAAACTTATGTAGTCATTCACTCAGGACTGCATATTAGTATCCTGTCAGTTGTATCTTTTTTCATTGCTCTTATTATATTGAATGTGCAATACGTGCATATCTGTAATTAAACCCTGACCTAAGGACCATATTTTAAGGGAATTATTATTATTACCCTAAATTATCATACGCACATTTAGCTATTTAAGTATCTCTTCCTGTCATTTACCTATACAGTTAATGTAACCATGCAAATATTAACTTACCTGTACATTTAACCAGAATGTAAATTAAGTAAACTATTATTACCCTGGTGTAGGAGGAATAATGATCTGGGGCTGTTTTTCAAGGTTTGGGCTAGATGAAGTGAATGGAAATGTTATCGCTACAGCATACAGTGACATTCTAGACAATTCTGTCCTTCCAACTTTGTGGCAACAGTTTGGGGAAGGCCCTTTCCTGTTTCAGCATGACAATGCCCCCGTGCACAAAGCGAGGTCCATACAGAAGTGGTTTGTTGCGATAGGTGTGAAAGAACTTGACTGGCCTGCACATAGCCCTGACCTCAACCACATCGAACACCTTTGGGAAGAATTGGAACTCCGAATGTGAGCCAGACCTAATCGCCCAACATCAGTGGCCGACCTCACTAATGCTATTGTGGCTGAATGAAAGCATGTCCCTGCAGCAGTGTTCCAACATCTAGTGGAAAGCCTTCCTAGAAGAGTGGAGGCTGTTGTAGCAGCAAAGGGGGACCAACTCCATATTAATACCCATGATTCTGGAATGAGATGTTCAACACGCAGGTGTCCACATACTTTTGGTCATGTAGTGTATTGTTGTCAAAGACCTGACTGGGTCCAGCACCCCACAATATTGCTTGTTATATTGTTGTGTCGAATTCCTGACTGGGTCCAGCACTCCACAGTATGGCTTATTATATTGTCGTGTGCGGGTTTGTGTACAGAGGAACACTTTCAATTTCCTTATGTTGGGGGCTTTCGTCAAAGTAATTGTTGCCTGGTATAATGTGTCTAACATTAATTCTCTTTAGAGTGAAAAAAGCACATGTATGTCATATTCGACAAAGTGGGTTATTGGACATTGGTGATTATGTCACAGTTATGCCACATTTATGAACCCTTTATAAACCATGACATATGGTTATAGATGCTTTGTAACACATGTATGTCGTGCTTAGGAAGGCATTATGAAGGCTTTATGAAGCCTTTATAAGCTGAATGTAATTTAAAGCGGGACCTTTATCTCTATTACATTTAGTAGTAATCCTCACCAATCCACTCCATCTGCCTTCTTCTTTGTCCCTCACCTGCCCCAAGTCCTATTTCTCAAACCCAGCTAAACAACGACAACAACAACTCCAAACCGCTCTAGACTTTCACTGCTAAGTACAAATACTGATTAAAAAAAATTTGAAAACATATCCTCTGCTGTGTGTGTTTTTAGGTTTTCTGGAATGGTAATAGTTATGCAAGAATTTGGATTAGTAGCAATGCCATTCTCTCACAAGTCATGTAACACTATATAACACTATACCGTACACATTCTTATATCAATACATTGTTGGCAAACATTTTATTAATGAAAACACATCCCCTGGTCCCCTGGCTATGTCAGGATTAGCAATGTCATCCTCTCCCAAATCATGTAAAGCTATACATTCTCTCTCATTAGCAACTTCGATCATAAAATGTGAGCTAAATAAATGTTCTTCATTCAACAATTTCCTTGTTCTTTGCCTGTTCTGGTGTACAGTTACAGTGCAGTATCCTGGCCTTATTATGTACCATAATGCAAACTGTAATGCTCCCCTCACTTATCCAATGACATTAATATGCCTCTCACTATTCACACTTGCTTCCATCACACAAAACATCATTCACCTTTTATGTACAATCCCTGTACTCCATTTTGTAATGTGTTGTAGGTGACTATCCTGGCAAATTTATACCATCTTATTACCATGGAAATGCTTGTCCTCTTCCATCCTCCATCCAGACTCTACCACAGTGAATAATGCAGGACATAATGGAAAGGAATAAACCACAAGATGATGGGGATAAGCCACCTGACCCTGACCTCTGACCTCAGCCAGTGGCTATGTGACACTTCCTTGATGTTTATGTGGATCTCATGTCGAAGGGAATCCAAAAAATGGCGGAAGTCCTATTTTAGATAGCAATCCAGGGATATTGCTAGATACCAAGGTGTAGGTGTACTCATGTGTGTCTCAAATGACAGATGAATTGGAAGAGCCTATTCAAACAACACCCTTAAGAAAACCCTGTGCCCAGCAGTGCCTCTAGAGATCAACGTGCACACTTGTTTCTGAACATCTGTGTCAATTTCCCCAACCATTCAGTGCTTAGCAACCCATCACTAATACACTTGATTCAACAAATCTATGAATAATCCTCATCATACTTATCTGATTTGGGTATTTTAATGCTGGTCTGGACCAAAAGTCTAGGATCAACAGAGTAGTTGCCCATGCCTGTTTTGAGAGATTTAACTGAAGCATATGTCTATGTTTCCTTCTCTGTGTCCTGTCCTGCAGGGGGAGTTGCTGAGCCCGTGTCGCTGTGACGGCTCTGTGCGCTGTACCCACCAGCCTTGCCTCATCCGCTGGATCAGCGAGAGAGGCTCCTGGAGTTGTGAGCTCTGCTACTTCAAGTACCAGGTCCTGGCCATCAGCACCAAGAACCCACTGCAGGTACAGGATCTGTTTGTGCGAGAATGTGTGTGTAAGTGACTACAAGTGCTGCCCTACAGTATACCTCAGGGGTTCCATACCAAATCCAAGGTATTCTGTGAATGCTGAAACATCGCAGTCCAATGTTCTAAAAATATATACAAATATAACAAAACAATTTTTCACGTCTTCCTGCCTGCGGCTGCGTGACATCAGTGCACAGATAATTATCTCCACCAAAAAAAACACACGCATTGATCCACCTCCCTCTTTCTCCCACTCCCTCTCTCTCCCCCTCCCCCCTCCAGTGGCAAGCCATCTCTCTGACGGTGATAGAGAAGGTGCAGATAGCAGCCATCATCCTGGGTTCTCTGTTCCTTATCGCCAGCATCTCCTGGCTGGTGTGGTCGTCCTTCAGCCCTTCGGCCAAGTGGCAGCGCCAGGACCTGCTCTTCCAGATCTGCTACGGCATGTATGGCTTCATGGACATTGTGTGCATAGGTAAGTTAGAAGGTTCTATTACGTAGACCTCACTGATATACTATCAAAGATAATCTTAAACTTTTGTGATTGCATTTGCAGTAGAGTTGCATATGAAAATAAAGGAGAATACATGCATGCTCCCAGAGTTTGAATGTAGGAACGGTAGCTGAAACATTCCAGTGTTACAGCAAGACTTCAGGTGTAGGGTCAGTGTACAGTGTACAGATATTCTCCTTTCTCTTCATAAGCTTTTGTGATTGGTCAATCTCCTGACAGTTACTATGTCTGACCTGAACTTTGACATAGTGAAGCATCTTACAGTTTGTGTGTGGTACTTTTTCATAACTCTTAGTACAAAATTCAAAAACTGTTCATGATAAAGGCAGTTGTTCCAAAATTCTAAGCACACTTTCAGTTGACTAAGTACAATACACAAAATCATACAGTCACTTTTTCTCCAAAAGTAATCATTGTTTCATCTACTGTAGAAATACATGTTTTGTTAAACAACATTTCACTGTTACATAATCTGATCACTCTTTATTGATGATTGCTTAAACGTTTGGTAAACCTATAGATTTTACATGTAAACTGGTTTGTCTAATACATATTTTGAGAACTACAAAATGAAAATGTATGTCTGTAAAGTAGAAACTTAAAAGTATGATATATACTAAATTATAAACTGGGTGGTTTGAGCCCTGAATACTGATTGGCTGGCAGCTGTGGTATATCAAACCGTATACCAAGGGGTATGACAAAACATGTATTTTTACTGCTCTAATTACATTGGTAACAAGTTTATAATAGCAATAAGGCACCTCTGGGGTTTGTGGTATATGGCCAATATACCACAGCTAAGGGCTGTTCTTATGCACGACGCAACGCGGAGTGCCTGGAAAGCCCTTAGCCATGATATATTGGCCATATACCACACCCCCTCGTGCATTGTTGCTTAAATGTACTACTACTATGATGACTGTTATGATTTTACTTCACAATAACTTTTTTTTAAATCTGATATTGACAAGACCAGATATGTGCAACAAATCAAATAAAATGCTATTGGTTGCATAAACAGATTAGCAGATGTTACAGCAGGTGCAGTGAAATGCTTGTGTTTTTAGCTCCTACCTTGCAGTAATACAATACAATACTATACCAATATGCAAATAATCCAGAAAGTCCAAAACAAGAAAGAACTGCATCTCCTATACCAGGAGTAGGCAACCCTATTCCTGGTTTGCTGCAGGCACTTCCTGTTTTTTTTTTTTTTTTAATTCACCACATTCTTGTGAAAATAGTATCAAAGAGATAACAAACCGGTATTAACTATTGATAATTTTAGCGTTCCTGGCCAGTTCTCCCTGTAGCTTGTCAGCTGTGTGTGTGTGTGTGTGTGTGTGTGTGTGTGTGTGTGTGTGTGTGTGTGTGTGTGTGTGTGTGTGTGTGTGTGTGTGTGTGTGTGTGTGTGTGTGTGTGTGTGTGTGTGTGTGTGTGTGTGTGTGTGGAGGGAGGGTGAGAAGAGGGAGGGTGAGAAGGGAGGGAGGGGCTGCCTCCTCAGACTGACCATCTCACAAGTAATACAACAAATTGTATATTACCAGTGTGATCATATAGCTATCATATAGCAGGATGACACACTCTACAGTGCAGTCAAGCACAGCAAAACACTTTAGTAGATCCCTTTAAAATCCATATTAATATTTTGCTTAATTCTATTTTTTATTTATGTTTTTCACTGTTTCGTTTTTCCAGGTTTCGGATTTACCCCAGTTTTTTCAAACTTTTTTAATAGGAAAACAACAAATTTGGATCTTCTTGTATTTTCTGTGTTCACAACAATGCTTAAACTTATGTAGTCATTCACTCAGGACTGCATATTAGTATCCTGTCAGTTGTATCTTTTTTCATTGCTTTTATTATATTGAATGTGCAATACGTGCATATATCTGTAATTAAACCCTGACCTAAGGACCATATTTTAAGGGAATTATTATTATTACCCTAAATTATCATACGCACATTTAGCTATTTAAGTATCTCTTCCTGTCATTTACCTGTACAGTTAATGTAACCATGCAAATATTAACTTACCTGTACATTTAACCAGAATGTAAATTAAGTAAACTATTATTACCCTGGTGTAGGAGGAATAATGGTCTGGGGCTGTTTTTCAAGGTTTGGGCTAGATGAAGTGAAGGGAAATCTTATCGCTACAGCATACAGTGACATTCTAGACAGTGTGTGTGTGTGTGTGTGTGTGTGTGTGTGTGTGTGTGTGTGTGTGTGTGTGTGTGTGTGTGTGTGTGTGTGTGTGTGTGTGTGTGTGTGTGTGTGTGTGAGAGCAATTTGTTTGTTTTGCTCGTTTCTGTTTGTGCTTTCATCTCACTTAGGTCGTAGTCTGTGTGATATGTAACGCTGAAAATGCACAGCCGCATCTGAAGAGCCTTTTACATCCAGATTGTTTAAATATTTACAGCATACTTGTGCAAAGGTAGCCCAAAATCATTTCTGCTTTAAAGTTGTTTTTTCCCAGAGTGGGTTCTTACTTTTTCACCCGTCTTTCTCTTTCTCTGTCCTTTCATCTGTCTCCCTCTTTTTTTGGCTATTCACACTCTGCAATCTTTCACTTCTCTCCATCTGCTCTGCAATCTTTCACTTCTCTCCATCTGCTCTGCAATCTTTCACTTCCCTCCATCTGCTCTGTAATCTTTCACTTCTCTCCATCTGCTCTGCAATCTTTCACTTCTCTCCATCTGCTCTGCAATCTTTCACTTCTCTCCATCTGCTCTGCAATCTTTCACTTCTCTCCATCTGCTCTGCAATCTTTCACTTCCCTCCATCTGCTCTGCAATCTTTCACTTCTCTCCATCTGCTCTGCAATCTTTCACTTCTCTCCATCTGCTCTGCAATCTTTCACTTCTCTCCATCTGCTCTGCAATCTTTCACTTCTCTCCATCTGCTTGCCTTCCTCCTCCATCTCTGTTCTATTCACTGTCTCTCTTTCTCCTACCTCTTGTATCACTGCATCTCTCACGTTAATACCTGCTCTCTCTCTCTCTCTCTCTCTCTCTCTCTCTCTCTCTCTCTCTCTCTCTCTCTCTCTCTCTCTCTCTCTCTCTCTCTCTCTCTCTCTCTCTCTCTCTCTCTCTCTCTCTGTCTCTCTCTCTCTCTCTCTCTCTCTCTCTCTCGCCCATGTCTGTCTGGTTTCTATGTCCAGGTCTTATAATTCATGAGGGATCGTCTGTATACCGGATCTTTAAGCGCTGGCAGGCGGTGAACCAGCAGTGGAAAGTACTGAACTATGAGAAAGACAAGGACCTGGGTGACCCCATCAGCTCCAGCGGCAAGGGTGGGGGGCGTGAGGGTCGAAACCCTCCCCGCAGCTCAGCCGGGGCGGACAGGGGAGGCCGCGCAGGCCAGCGGGTTAGGACTATTCTCAACCACCACTGTGGCTACACCATCCTGCACATCCTCAGCCAGCTGAGGCCCAGTGACCCGCGTATCAGCGCCACGACCAACCGTGAGGTGGTCATGAGGGTCACCACCGTATGAGACCGGACTCCGCGGGTGGGAGGGATGTGGACAACAGCCAACAACCCCCCTGATCCACCTCCTTAAAACCCCCAAATGACTCTCACCCTTCGCCCCTGGCCTCACCCCCCCGCCACCCCCCCGCACTGAGTATCTACCTAAGCCCAAAGTGTAGCACAGTGAGCAGTCCTGCTTCTGATAAACCTCCTATGAGACACGAGGGGAGGGAGAGCATCACAGTTAGAGTGTTGTTGAAGTTACAGACACAGACTGTAGGACAAAACCATTAATAAAAAGACAAAAAGGAAATGGCTTCGATAAAAACATAAAAGCTGGAGGGCTTTCTTTCCTCATTATTCCTGTTCTTCTATTTTCTAAAGGAAAATCTACAAGTATTGTTAATGATTTAGATTTTATAATCGAAAACATGTTGAACATGGTGTCTATGAAAGGCATCCTCTGTCCACCTGTAACACCTGAACTGTCCCTGTGGCGCAAAGCAGACAGGGAACCCCCTAAAGAATATGAGCAAAAAAGTGCAATAAAATATTTAAAGAGATATGACTGACACAACTGAATGAGATTCCAACATTACAATTCATCTTCTGTGTGATGTCACAGTTTAAATTATACACAATATTTGGTATCAATATTGTATGTTGTATTGTTTTCATCAGTTACAGTGTGAAGTTCTGAGATTTGTACCTTGGAAT
This sequence comes from Thymallus thymallus, assembly GCA_023634145.1. NCBI lineage: Eukaryota > Metazoa > Chordata > Actinopteri > Salmoniformes > Salmonidae > Thymallus > Thymallus thymallus. The sequence goes on along the minus strand of CM042409.1, from coordinate 35,753,149 downwards.
ATTTGAATATGTTCAAGTTAACAATACAAGGTAGGTAAGCATCAATTATTAGAGTTGATAAACAGGAACAGATTAAATTTTTTCTTTCATGGTTTGAAAATAATATAAGCTAACCTCCATCGACTGGAGTTGACATGGAATCACCCCTATCTGCAATGGATAGGGTAAGGATTCAATTGCATAATTGTGTGTATGATCATTTTGGCCTTTCACAACAGAAATTGTGAAGCTTTGTGAAGCCTTTATTACACATTTTCTGCATTCTGACTGTAGTTTAAAGGATGCAGGAGGGTGCTATGCTTAGTGTTAGAGTGGACTACTTATACCCTCACTGTTTGTGAAAAGTAATTATTTTGAGATGGTTTCAAATGATGGCCATAAGCCAATTCAGTAAATACGGAGTAGGCCAACAGATGGCGACAAATTAACAATATAAATATTGATCGTCTTTGAATAGGGTCTCTATGGGCAGCAATAAGCGTTTTGATGTCATTAAGACAGATGAAAACAGACACAATAAAAATAACATGCCCTTCAAGTTGAACATCTTATTGCAGTGGGCTGAATCAGGGTCACACACAGTGATTATTGGAAGTCTTAAACAAATCTACTTTAAAACAAAAGTATACAGTACACCTCACACATTGTTATGGGCTTAAAAAAAAAGAACACACCTGTAGCATGTCAGATATATTTCTGAAATATATATCATTCCTGAGGTTGCATCCCAATATTACACTTTATATACATCACAGAAGACTGAAATATAACAAAACTGATTTTCTGAAATAATATTTATTATGAAATTATGAAAATTATTAATAACATGCCATGCATGATGCCAAAGAGTGCGTTTTTGGTCATTGACTGCAAGAAAGGGCTAGCGTATCCATAGTATTGAACAGGTGAAATAGAATAATGTCCAAATAGATGAGTCCCGGTGCAAATAAACTGGTGTGCTTAAGTTCTCTTTAATTGAAGTAACACCATCATGGAAACATTTGCACAGTGGTGGAAAAACTACAACATTTTCATACTTGAGTAAAAGTAAAGATACCTTAATAGAAAATGATTCAAATAAAAGTAAAAGTCACCCAGTGAAATACTCCTTGAGTAAAAGTCTTAAAGTATCTGGTTTAAAATGTGCTTAAGTACAGTGGTGGAAAAAGTACTCACTTGTCATACTTGAGTAAAAGTAAATGCTATACATCAAATTCCTTATATTAAGCAAACCAGACGGCGCCATTTTCTTGTTTTTTATTTCTTTACAGAGAGACGGGAACACTCCAACACATAATTTACAAATGCAGTATTTTGAGTTTAGTGAGTCCGCCAGATCAGGGGCAGTAGGGATGACACTGCATTATATTGACAGGTGCATGAATTGAACCATAAATCCTCCCTGAGCATTCTAAATGTAACAAGTACATTTTGGTGTCGGGGAAAATGTATGGGAGTAAAAAGTACATATTTTCTTCAGGAATGTAGTACTTTACACCACTGCATTAGCATTGATACAATACAGCAGTAAATCCATATCTAGTAGATAGGCTACACTATATGCTACATTGTATCATAAAGATTCTTGATTGTATCAATGTATTAGGGACAAGAACTCAGGAAGGATTGCTATCATCATATCAGCAGCTGAGAGATTCTTGGAATTGCGGGATGTCACGGGCAAGGAGCTACACGAAGTACTGGCTGGAGCAGTTCCGTCCTCACAGTTACCCAGACCTGTGATTGAATTGGGAATGAATGAGGATTACTTGTGTTCTGTATTTTATTTGAAGAACGCTTGAGGAGATTAAAAGTTTTAGATTTTCCCTTTTCCCAAATTGGAGTCCCCCCCTTTTTTTCCAGTAGTTGGCGGCAGTACAACTTTTTGGATGTAATCCACCTTAAAACCCCAACGAAGAAGAAGAATCAACACGTTTGATACGTTGTCGCACTACAACCAATCAGAATCTATTATCCACATTTTGGTAACGTGAAAAGGAAGCAACCGACAACTAAAATGGGGAACACCAGTTAGAGCAAGCTAGATACCGTTTGTTGAATACTTCAATTGATACAAGATGAGTGTGTCGATGCCTCAGAATCAATGTTGCAGGCAGCGAGACCACTCGAATTATATGGCAGACCACACGTTTGAATAGTGAGTGAATCTTCAGTCCTTTTTTGGAAAAAGGTTTAGCTATCCAGCTAGGTGGTGGGCCGTAGCAAGCAATCTGATTTTAGTTTTGTGTATATTTATTTATTCTGAACACATCTCCGTTTGTTGGCAATGTCAATTCTTGCACATTTGTTTCCAAATAATTGTATGTTTGCTAGCTGGACAGGCAAATGGCCCTAAACTGTAGATCAATCAAAACGTGTATACTATCCATAGTACTATCTCTGATCACTTCTGCCAATCACGTTATCCGTATCTAAGGTAGTAGACAGCTGGTGACATCTCTGAAGAAATCTGTCTGATTAACTGCTATCAGGTTTTTTTTTTTTTTTTTTTATCTAACTAACTATTTAGTTATAGAAACGTGATACCATCAATGCAAGCAGTAAAATGACTCCCAACATAGAACACAGCAAACTTAGTAATGTAGCTAGCTTGCAAGTTACAAGTACAGTTGAAGTCTGAAGTTTACATACACCTTAGCCAAATACATTTAAACTCAGTTTTTCACAATTCCTGACATTTATTCCTAGTAAAAATTCCCTGTCTTAGGTCAGTTAGGATCACCACTTTATTTTAAGAATGTGAAATGTCAGAATAATAGGATTGATTTATCAGCTTTTATTTCTTTCATCACATTGCCAGTGGGTCAGAAGTTTATATACACTCAATTAGTATTTGGTAGCATTGCCTTTAAATTGTTTAACTTGGGTCAAACTTTTCAGGTAGCCTTCCACAAGCTTTCCACAATAAGTTGGGTGAATTTTGGCCCATTCCTCCTGACAGAACTGGTGTAACTAAGTCAGGTTTGTAGGCCTCCTTGCTCGCACACACTTTTTCAGTTCTGCCCACAAATTTTCTATTGGATTGAGGTCAGGGCTTTGTGATGGCCACTCCAATACCTTGGCTTTGTTGTCCTTAAGCCATTTTGCCACAACTTTGGAAGTATGCTTGGGGTCATTGTCCATTTGGAAGACCCATTTGCGACCAAGCTTTAACTTCCTGACTGATGTCTTGAGATGATGCTTCAATATATCCACATAATATTCCTTCCTCATGATGCCATCTATTTTGTGAAGTGCACCAGTCCCTCCTGCAGCAAAGCACCCCCACAACATGATGCTGCCACCCCTGTGCTCCAAACATAGCGATTTTTTTTCTTCATCTTTTTAGGTTACTACATGATTCCATATGTGTTATGTCATAGTTTTGATGTCTTCACTTTTATTCTACAATGTAAAACAATAAAGAAAAACCCTTGAATGAGTAATATTCCAAACTTTTGACTGGGGGTGTATGTGTACATTTTATTTGCAGTGTAATGTTGTTCACGACACACGTTGCAGCTAGCTAGTTTTTGCTTGTGGTTAGAAACTTCAGAGAGAATTTGAAACGTGTATGCAAAGTTGGGACTCGGGAGTGTTCAGAATCTTATTTATTTTTTTTTTTTTATTTTTTTTTATCAGACTACAAAATCAACAAATGTGCTTTAGCTGCCTGTCACCCTGACCTGATATTAGCTACACTATCTAGCTACTTCAATCGATACTAAGGGCAGGAATTTATTTAAAGTACACAGAAAAGACGGCAGGAAGGGACAGAAGAGAGGAGGCTATTTTTTTACAAGATTAAGGGTGGGACACAACCGGTTGGAGATTACTTTAAATGTGATAGGAAAGCATCCAACAGGAAAGTGTGATTATTGCCAGGAAACTGAGACCGTGGGGCATGTTGTGCTACAATGTGGCCAGTATCAGAGGGAGGCTGAGATCTAGTATGAGGGGGAAGGGGATACAGTGAATTAGTTTGACTAGATTTAGTCTCAATATTTTATATATTTTTAAGAGCAACGGGGCTGGCAGGTGGCATTTAGTTTCTCTCTGGCACACATTACAGTACAGTAGGTGGTGGTAATGCACCATAACGTTGGATGCCAACCGCCGATAAACCCCACTGAAAACGTTCTTCCCTCGATACTGCAGGACAGCAGTGCACCGGGAGTGCACTGCTGTCAAGGACACACTGTCACGTGTTGTGTTGCCAGCTTGCAGTGCAAACCACCATCCCCATTAAGCAACAGTAGACTGTATCATGGTGACATCCAGATGGTTATTTCCAATATTACAAGTTATTTCTCATGTACTTAAAATATAGTTGAGTATGGAACGAACTGGCCAAGTTAGCTACCGCACTGGCTTGTCTTTACGTTAGGTAATTGGTCTGTCGCGGTGACATCCAGATTCCAGATGGTGACCAATCCAAGTTATTTCTCCCTTGCCCATCAAAATAAATGTCACTTTCTTTTACAAGTTTTAAAGCTGCAATATGGCATTTGTTTTGAAGACCCAACCAAATTCACATAGAAATGTGTTATAGATCTGTCATTCTCATTGAAAGCAAATCTAAGAAGCGAATGACTCCTGTTCCTAAGTTTTGTTTTTGCATCTTTTACTTTAGGTTTTGTACACAAACTTCAAACAGCGGAAAATAGTGTTTTTGAAAATATGTTTCACAGCAGTTTAGATGGTACAATGATTATCTAATTACTATTTTGAATTTTAGCAGATAGCGCCATGCTGTTGTTGCCTGCTAGCCAGCATAAACTAGCTAACTAGCTAGCTGGGAAGGGCTCATCAGGATGACTCTCTGAACTGACTGAACCGAAGCCATTAGTCTCCACACGACTCTCAGCTGTGCGACATAGGTAATCAATTTGGGCACCCGGCTTGTCCGTATAGCCTCTCCCATCTAGCTAACACGTTGTCGCCAAAATTGGCCACACTTCTAGCCGATGTACTTGTATGTTTGAATTCACTTCACTTTATTGATTAAGAAATCATTTAAATAATCAAAGCTTGATGATGAGTTGGTTATTTGAATCAGCTGTGTAGTGGTAGGGCAAAAAAACAAACGTGCACCCAGGGGGGGATGAATGAGTTTGGGAAACCCTGCTCTAAGTGACGGAACAGTCCTTTTACAAGTCAGAATGTTGACTAAACTCTCATTTGAAGTTACTTTCCTGTGGATATTTCGGTAGAGTAAGTGTTATTAAGCCAACGTTCCAAAAGGTGTGTCTATGCGTGGCTCTCGTGGTTTGTTAGTTCAATATGGATCACCTGACCCATGTGCACACAATGCAACTTTTTTTTTTTTTTTTTTATTTCACCTTTATTTAACCAGGTAGGTCAGTTGAGAACAAGTTCTCATTTGCAACTGCGACCTGGCCAAGACAAAGCAAGGCAGTGCGACAAAAAACAACACAGAGTTACACATGGGAAATAAACAAACGTACAGTCAATAACACAATAGAAAAAAAATCATGCAGGTGTTTACTGGTACATGGTTTTGCACATGCTTCAGCAGTTCAGGTGATGGAAATCATGGCACACGGCACTACCAGTGTTTTGAAAATACTTTCCTGCGGATATTTTGTCTCAATCTGTAAACGGCATAAGGACCAACCAAGTGGACAACCAGCAGATTAAGTTCAAATGACGGCTATTGAACACTTTTTTTTTACGAAAATGGCATTGCTTATGTCTAATACATACATTACAATTTAATCAGTTATTTGTTATGAATACATTTTGTAAATGTAGTGAAAGTACTGCTTTGGATTAGATGTAAATGTTGCTGATGTCATTTACATCAGGTTCAACTCAAGAGTTGGTCAGCAGTTGCTCTGGTTTGTTGATAGATAGATAGATAGATAGATAGATAGATAGATAGATAGATAGATAGATAGATAGATAGATAGATAGATAGATAGATGGATGGATGGATGGATGGATGGATGGATGGATGGATAGATAGGTACTTCATAAACACTTTTCACTTTCCCATAACCGTCTCAGCCCTGTCTGCCCAGAGGATATGGACTAGTCCCAGAGTTCTTCAGCGACCACCAGTTGGCCAAAGAGGCTGCACAAGTGGAGTTTGCAGACATCGGTTGTGGATATGGGTGACTTCTCTGTATGGCGTGGTGTTCTCATCCACGATCATTCCTCACTCTTATTACCCTAACCCCAGTCTTAATCAGTCTCATGCTTACTAACGAAAATACTCAACCATTAGGCCCTGGTTATTAGCTGGCACAAGTGTTGTTGACAGAGGATTATCTGTACTAAATTGAACTGATGTGAGAGAGGGTCCTTTGTGAATGTCATTCTTGGTTGTTCCATCGGAGGGTGGTGTTGATTTACAGTATACTGTAAATATATACATATATACATTTTTCCAACATGTTCAGGAGATTTGGCTTGGTAGGTTCTTTCGTTGTATATTCTGTCTGTCTATATTCCTGGATTAACCAGAAGGATGATCTTGTACAGTATTTTTTGCTGTATTGAATGCGTCTTGTATAACGATTTAATGCAGGTAAAGCAGCCATTGAGGGTATGTGAAGTTATCCACCTTAGTAATGATTAAATAACGTGACCTTCCTTCGTACCAACCACAGTATAAATATTTCACAAAATAGTTGATACAAACAGTGAAAGAGGCTAAGGGAGAGGGATAACTCAGCCCAAAATCTGTCTTCTCCAGCAGGTGGCGTTTTTTTTTTTTTTTTGTTTCGCTTGCATAGCGAGGAGTTTTTGTATGAGTGTTGAATTTGGTCAAAAACAAAAAATAAAACACTTTATATCAGAGTTGTGCTATCCGGTACACTTGGGACGTCCCTACCCTTAACCCTAACAGTAACCGTAACCTCTAACCTAACCATAACCCTTACCGGCACCTTAATCATTTTACATTTAAACTTCAATGGTGTATAGACTTCCCAAGGATCCCGAATAACATGGACCGTGGTGGTTTATCACACGCGTAGCTGCCCTCATTCACTAGAATGGTCCCACCTGGTCTTGCCTCCTCTCGACTGCCTTCCATTTTGAAGACATTTATTTTCATTGTAAGAGCAGCCAATGGAGTATCTGTGATACCAAATATATTCATAACCATTCAGTGAGTAAAATGACCCTGTCTAAATCAGGTAGTGGCAACAATAGGTAGTGTTTGATCAGCTTGGATCTTATCTTTATAACCGGAGAGAACCAATAGCTAATGATTTCCAACCCTTATGTCACAACACAGAGATTTTAGCCTTGAGTGAATAATTAGTATTTTGGATACATCCAGGATTTCTCAACAAAGGTGACACCGTGCCAGTGACCACTTGTCAGGCGTCACATCAGCTGAGAATAGGACCATACACTAATAAGTATTTTACGGCCTAATAGTGGAGGGTTTATCCTTTCAATTCAACCCTATTAATCAGAATGACTGATAAAACAAGCACTAGCTTAGCCTAGTAAAACCCCCAGTACTAGGGCTGAGTAACCTGAATCAAACTTTATGCATTTAAAATCGCAACACACTTTACAAGGAACACAATGAAATGGAAAAAGAAGAAGTATAAGCATCTAATTTTTCTTCAACTTCTTGGATTGGAGTAAAGCTCCTAGGCTGGATTTGAACAGACACTTTGACATGATGACATTTGAAAGAGGCAGTGGAAATTTAACTCATGACATACTATAGTGTATTGCTGTCCTAAGAGGGGGTCATTCTGAGTGTGGGCTCCAGAGGCTGACAACTGAAAGCAATGCAAAAAGCGTTTGTCGACGCACCGCAAATATCCAGACATCTCTTTGGCACGGACATAAAGGCGTGGCTGTAATGATGTCATACAGACCTGCCCATTTTGTGCTGAGGATTAGGTGCTTTGGAAAAACACAGACCGACTAACACGCACATAAATACATTATTTTTTACAGTTGTACGGACACACATTAACGGGAGCCCCTGAATGATATTTGTAAACCCACACGCATGATGTAAGTGGGTATAAACTCCCCAATATGCAGTCGCTCTTTTTTTCACCAAGTTCTTTTTTACACTGTGCCAGAGCACTAATTAAAGTGGGACTTTTTTTTCCATCTCGTGAAGTGGGGCCCAGTTGAAACCCCCCCTGGGGCTATGGCAGTCCCCCATGATTATCCCCCTCCACCCCGTTTTTCTGTCTTTACGTGACATTATTTATTTCAACTAATAAAAAAAGAGTGAACTGGAAGTGTTTCTTTTTTTTTTTTATCGCAGCCAGACTAATGGTAGTTAGTTGTGTAGACCCTGTCAAAGGTAGAGACAAGAGGGACTTTTATCTTAATAAAAATCCCTTGGAGGGAATTTCCACCTTTATATCCCTGACAACTGACACCAAAATATTACAAGAACTACAGAGCGCCAACTCACTTCAGAAGAATAATAATACTTGATAGACTGGATTGAATAATAAATAATAACCACATTGATATCATCAAATCAAATCAAATGTATTTATAAAGAGCTTTTTACATCATCCGATGTCGCAAAGTGCTATACAGAAACCCAGCCTAAAACCCCAAACAGCAAGGAAAAACTCCCTAGAAAGGCAAAACCTAGGAAGAAACCTAGAGAGGAACTAGGCTCTGAGGGCTGGCCAGTCCTCTTCTGGCTGTACCGGGTGGAGATTATAACAATTCATGGCCATTAAGGCCAGTTCTTTCTCTGGTTTGATACAAGATAATATTTAGCGGCATAGTTTTCTTGCTTTCACAGTAAATGAAGTACCAGAGAAGTAACAGCAGGAGGAATTTGTTTAATAGATCTGTGGCCTTCATCAGGGGAACCCAAAGTCAACAGTTGAGTTAGGGTTGTGGGACAGCAAGACATATGATACATATGAGTTGGACAGTACTAGCTACATTGCGTAAATGGAGAGATACAAGGAGAGACTGAGGATTGAGAGAACAATGGGAGGCTTGTGTGTGTGGATGTGGGATTTTAATGTGCTCATGTGCGCGTGCGTGTGTCTGTAGGCGCAGCCTGCACACTCAGCAGCACCGACACAGAGCCCATGCCAGACACTGATCTCCTCTCTGGGGTGAAGGTGGAGAGGAGAGCTGTCAAGACAATGTTCCACTATGGCAGTTTAGACTGCAATATCGATCTGCACAGAACACACATACACATACCTCCGTCACACACACCCTCCCCTTCGCCGCCACGGCTCCACACCTCCTCAGCCGTTTCCTGGCCTCAACGTTAACACGACATCCCTGAGCTAACACACAACTGCTCTGCTAATCTGTGCCATCAGTGAGTTTTCCAAGAAAGCCCTGTTTGAATTATACTATCTGTCTGCAATCCAATGTAAACTACAATGACACGGGTGATAAACCTCTGTTGGTTTTTGGCTATATCTGTACTTTTGGGGGGAAAAATAAACCTTTGCTCTTCAAAGTATTTAAGGCCATCACACCTAGGCATGTTTTGTGTAAAATGTTGAAAGATCATAGGAAAATGGGAGACCAGGGTCAAATTCATTAGTGCAACTTCTTATTGGACAAGTCCAGGTAGTCCCTCCCTGTTTTGGTTCACTTTCTCAGCATGTTAAACTGGTGCTCTGGCATTCCCGTCCCTTGTGCCAGGTTTGGCAATTTACCTGTTTAACATCAGCTCACTTGCGCTGAGGTGGGAGGGGTGGCAATATTTGAGGTGTGTCCTTAAAAACGAGCGCAAAAGTGACAATTTCATTCCCTGCAAATAGTTAGATTTTAGCAATAACACGGTTGGTTATGGCATGGATTTTGACAGCGGAAGCTCAGCCTATCCAGCCATGACCAAATCTGCCAACCTGCATGCATTTTGCGTACCATACACACAATTTTGAGGTCAAAGTACACTGGTATAAACATGGCAGAGAAATTAACCTTAGATTTAACCTAGAAAAATATGAACGTGTCATTGAGACCACCTCAATTTAATTTAGGATCAAAAATGTGTTGGCTACATTGTTTGATATTATTTAAGACTCTAGGTTTCAGGAAATGGCAGTTGCGGTCAGCCCAAATTATCCCCGTGGGTTCACAGCTTGCCCTCCAGGACATCTACATTACCTGGTGTCACAGGAAGTCCAAGAAGATCAACGACCTCAGCCACCCGAGCCATGGCCTGTTTACCCCGCTACCATCTAGAAGGCAGAGACCGTACAGGTGCATCAAAGCTGGGACCGAGAGACTGAGAAACAGCTTCTATCTCCAGGCCATCAGACTGTTAAACAGTCACCACTAGCCCTAGTCTATCCTGCACCTTAGAGACTGCTGCCCTATGTACAGAGTCATTGAACACTCGTTACTTTAATAATGTCTACATACTGTTTTACTCACCATATGTATATACTGTATTCTTATAATGACTCATCCTATATAACTACTGCTGTAAACTTATTTTCACCTTTATATGTATATATATTTATGTACATTATATGTATATATATTTATATATTATGATATATATATATTTTTTTCTTCTGGATTATATGTACATAGTTTTTTTTATTGCTCAGTATTACTGCAATGTAGGCGCTAGAAACGCAAGCATTTCGCTGCACCTGCGATATCATCTGCAAATCTGTGTATGCGACCAATAACAACAGATTTTTTAAACTGCTAAACAGCTGCTCAACAAGGGGCTTAAAGTGCCCAAAAGTCGTTACATGGAGCGGCTAGAACAATAATTTGTCACCAACGACTGCTCATCCCCAGCAACCAGCTTTACTCTGTTTTCACGGACAGATTCAATCAGTCACTGGAGTTATTGACTGTACCTGCCTGCTTCAAATCCCCCACCATCATCCCTTTCCCGAAGAAACAAAAGGTGACCGGCCTGAACGAATACAGACCTGTAGCGCTCACGTCGGTCATCGTGAACCTTTTGAGCACCTGGTCCTGTCCCATTTCAAAACCACCACCGACGCCCTCCTTGACCCCATGCAGTTTGCCTACAGAGCCAATAGGCATGTGGATGACGCCGTCAACATGGGCCTTCACATCATCCTCCAACAACGCAAGTACATACGCAGAGATATTGTTTGTGGACTTCAACACAATCATTCTGGACCTGCTTGCAGCACAAACTCACCCAGCTGAATGTATCTGACTCCATCTGCCGGTTGATCACAGACTTCCTGAACAACAGGACACAGCACATTAAGCTGGGAAAACATCTTTCAGACTCCCTATCTCTCAGCACGGGGGGGGCGCTGCAGGGTTGCGTGCTCTCCCCCTCCTCTACTCATTCTACACCAATGACTGCACCTCCATTGATGCATCTGTAAAACTTCTCAAGTTTGCTGAAGACACCACCCTGGTCACTCTCATCTCTGAAGGCGACAAGTCCAAGTACGGTGAAGAGGTTGACCGCCTGGTGCAGTCGCAAAAACCTGGAACTCAACACAGTCAAAACCATGGAGATGGTGCTGACTTCAGGAAATGCCCCCCACCATCTCTCCCCCGCATTTTCACGTTCCTGATGGTTTTCTCTGATTTTTTTGTTGTTATATAACGAATGTGCCCACTCTAGTCTTGGTACGTGCACTGTAGCCAACAGTTTGCAGATACAGTGCTGGTAGGCTACCTACATGATGAGATTATTATGGACAAAAAAGCAGTAGCCAAGACTATCAATAAACGGTTTGGCTCGTGAGACCGCTCTGAAATAAATCTTAATCACCTACGCTTTATTAAACAATCAAGTTTGGGAGCAGCAAAACAGTGAGCAGACATCCACCTTTTATCTATGTATTTTACATTATTTTAACCAGCTATTTTGGATGTGCGTAAAACCCCCTCCATATAGGCTACATGTCAATATGCCCATCATGGAACCAGTGACGAGATCCTGCTGGTGACCCTCGTATTTAGAAACATTAAAGTTATTTTTCTGTAACAATTGCTTGTTTTCCATTTAATTTGATAAAAAATGTTGATATTTTATTGTCACTTACACCGTATAGGTATTCTGGGTCAACCATCGTAGTACCGCACCCCTTGAGCAAATTGGGATTAAGTGCCTTGCTCAAGGGCTCATCGACCAATTTTTCACCTTGGTCTCAGGTATTTCAACCAGCGACCTTCCGTTTACTGGCCCAACGCTCTAACCGCTAGGCTACCTTCCGCCACAATTAAAAACCAAGCCCTCAGTAGGCTTCCCTAACAGCAATGCGGCTTGTGTCTTTCTGATCCTGGCCATGTATTAGCCAAGTAGCCTATACAGAAAATATTTCTAAATGGTCAACTTGTGAGGCTTTTGCCATCAAGCTTTGCGTGATTGACAATTCACATGCTATTATTTGTTACTGTAACCTATGCTGTTTATAATTGTTCTCAATCGTGTAAAAGCATTTTTTGGAACAACGTCCTCAAGGCACACAGTAACTCAGTGGTCTTTTGCAAATCAGTAAATTCGTTTTGAAAATGTAGTTGCCTTCTCAGAACATAAATACATTCATTTAAAGAACATGACTGCCTGCTAAAAGATTAACGCAACCACACCTCTCTTGAGTCCAAGCAGACAAAACAGGAAGGTAAGCCAGGCCCTTATAATGATCCCCAACAAAAGTGCTTTATTACAGACAGAAATACTCCTCGGTTTCATCAGCTGTCCGGGTGGCTGGTCTCAGACGATCTCGCAGGTGAAGAAGCCGGATGTGGAGGTCCTGGGCTAGCGTGGTTAACTTGAGACGTTGTGTGAAAAAACTGCACATTTTAGAGTGGCCTTTTATTGTCCCAAGCACAAGGTGCACCTGTGTAATGATCATGCTGTTTAATTATCTTGATATACCACACCTGTCAGGTGGATGTATTATCTTGCCAAAGGATACATTTTGTGCACTAAATTTGAGAGAAATAAGATGTTTGTGCCAAAGGGAACATTTCTGGGATCTTTTATTTCAGCTCATGAAACATGGGACCAACACTTTACATGTTGCGTTTATTTTATTTTCAGTATAATATCTTTAAAGGAATTTTTCTTCAATCATAGTATTTTCAATAGAAAGCTATTATCAGCGCTGTTTAGCAGGTTATGTTGATTTTTGTGGTCTCAAACCAGTGAGCCTCCCACACCATAATTAGTGAGACAGACTGACTAGATCAAGTTCCGCAAGGCGAGGCCACGCCTGTGGGATGAATGATCCCATCTCCTTGGAAACCCAAAACACTGACCAAGGAAGCCTTATTCAAATCACCTGAGAGGAACTTTGCCAAGCAACACACTCTGATCACTCACGACGAACCGCTGAGTGAGGGCCCGAACATTCCACTGCACCCTAGTGCCTTAACAACTTTTATCTCTTTGGACTGAACGTAGTTGAGAACTGAAACTGAGCGATAACGACAAGCTGCGTGTGAGCTCCAACAAGGAAATAAACTACTTTGGCTGCAAGCGCCGTCATAACGGAAATCCAACTGAACCAGACTACACTCCGCTAACATACACTTGAATACATTATTGCATTTAATTTCCCTTTGGGTGACGCTGTGTCTGTGTAAAAGTGGTGGCAGTAACTGATTACTGTTTGTAGTGGCATATTTTCACTATTCCATCCAATAATATGAACACTTGCCCTGGCGAGAGAGGGGCTATTTCGGACACACACTCACCGCAGGCTTTACTGCACACCCGTAGAGATGATGGCAGTGTGTCACTTCGGATTGCAAGTTTACAAACAAAAGGACGCTTCTTCGTTCAAGCATATAAAACTTAAGACTTTCTAATATAAAAATGGGAAAACGAAAATGTTCCTTATAATTCCTCTAATTCTAATAATTTATAAGTGCAATAAATGAAGGCTATTGTGTGAGGTAAATTCAAGATATCATGTAAGTGCGAGCAAGTGCAGTCAAAAAACTATACCGCTCCCCCGTCTAACCAAGACTCCTCCCGGTAGGCCATACTTCCTCCCTCAAATAACCTTTCCTCCTCCAGTAGCCACCGCACCGACGCAAGGGAGGTATTCATCTCCAATAACATCTGCCGCAAGGGGGGTATTCATCTCCAATAATCTAATATTTCCATCCAATATGGCTTCACACTAATAATTCATCTAATAATGCTCTGGTTATTGGATACAAATACAAATTGGCTATTTGGCTCTAACACTGTTAGCCTGAATTACATACCAATGACCTATACTGCCCTGACACTGTCCATAGTGGGTGTTAATCTATAAACTGTCCGGTCTACCTCTGGTTAGGGAGCCTATAGTTTCACGGCTGTGAAACTTTACTGATGAAGTCTCTCCTTCACTTCTCCTGTTCTCATGAATAAGAATGACTAATTCTCCAAAGTCCTGTTAAAGTGTTGTCATATCTGCATGTGAGTTGGCTACATAAGCCTATTCAATTGATCTGTAGAGTTCTCCACGTCAGTGATTGTACTGCATTCCATTTGTACCTCGTGTCTATTAAGACAACTGTACCTACCTCATTTTCAATCTGTTAGTCTAGTAATAAAACGTTGAAGTAAATCCGTTAAAGGCCTTAATGAGCGACTGGATTCTTGAAGTCTGAGATCTCGACGACCATTCAGAATGAAAAAATAGTACATTGAGTGTTGATTAAGACTATTGTTGATATAGGATTAATTGTAACGGTTAACGGTTAATGATAACTACTAATAGAGTTACTTCAAGGGGTCTCTCTATATCAAAACCCTCAATGATGCCCTCTTTAGATTAATTTGGATAGGATAGCAGTAATTCATCAATAAATTCAATATACAATGGACTAGTAGGAGAATATTCCGTGCCCACCAGCCGAATTGGAGTTGATGACAACACAAAGATTGTCAATAACATACACAACTGCCACAGCAGTATTAAACCATGGTACACGTTGATTGGCCATTAAACTAGATTCATACTTAAAGGGAGGCCTCCCGAGTGGTACGGTGGTCTAAGGCACTGCATCTCAGTGCTAGAGGCGTCACTGCAGACACTGGTTCGATCCCAGGCTGTATCACAACCGGCCGTGATTGGGAGTCCCATAGAGCAGTGCACAATTGGCCCAGCGTCGTCCGGGTTTGGGGAGGCCGGGGTAGGCCGTCATTGTAAATAAGAACTGACTTGCCTTGTAAAATAAAGGTAAAATATATATTTTTAATAAAGACCACAGTTGGTATGATGTTTGTGTGTGTCAGTCACATGCTGCACTATATAGGAGCTTTAAGTGACCATTCACTCTAAACTCTAAGTTTATCGTAGAGGAGGAGCATCACTGGATGGTGAAACACTTCAGTGAGCATCCACTGTTCGCACGGGTCCCCGATGCAGAACTGGCATGATGACGCACACTTTAGACAGTCCTTCTCCACAATTCATAGAGATTCTGTTTTGACTTCTGTAATGTAATAATATTTGTCATAGAGCAGCCAACCTTGAACCCCATATAAGTAAGCCATAGAGAAATTGATTTTAACAAAAAAGTGAAACTTATGTCAGAGATTTTCTGAAGTATATCCAACAATCTTCCTACCTTCCAATTTGGGAAAACATTGTTAACATACTTGCCAATATGCATACAGTTTTTAACCTAAATATTATGAGTAGGTAACCTGGTAAGAGAGACAGTCGACAAATAGCAAAAAGCAGGAGTAGGGTAGCTCTCCTCAGACCCCTCAAAAGTTCCCCTTTGTTTGGCAGGTTGATGATGTCATCATCAGTCACCTGGGCACCTGCACAGAGAAGGGGAAGGAGGTCCAGAGGAACGGAGGGAAGAACTACCTGACAATTGTCCACAGGGTGGTATACCAAAACTAAAACCCCAGTATTATAGACATCCAGTGGCGATTTTAGCATGTAAATCTTGGTGGGGCAAACAAAAACTAAAATGTGGGATGCATGCCAGCAAAGCCACTACACAACACAAAACAATACATGTATTGCACTATAACGGTGACAAACGGTGCCCACAAACTGTTATGGCTTTCATAAAGCTGTCCCATCAGCAGTACCAACATCTTACCACTGCTACACCTGGCTATCAGCCGAGCCTTGTCTGGCAGCGAAATCATTCAGCCTCATTTCAAATAAAATCAAATCAACGTTTATTTGTCACGTGCTCCGAATACAACAGTTGTAGACCTTACAGTGAAATTCTTACTTACAAGCCCTAACCAACAGTGCAGTTTAAATAAAAATAAGTATTATGTAAACAATAGATAAGTAAAGAAATACAATTTAAAAAACTGTAAAATGACAGTAAAAAAAAATATATATATACACAGGTAGTATACAGGTACCGGTACAGAGTCAATGTGCAGGGGCACCGGTTAGTCGGGCTAATTTAGGTAAAATGTACTTGTAGGTATAGTTAAAGTGACTATGCATAGATGGGAAACAGAGAGAAGCAGCAGTGTAAAAGAGAGGGGGTGGAGGGGGGGACACAATGCAAATAGTCCGGGTAGCCATTTGATTAGCTGTTCAGGAGTCTTATGGCTTGGGGGTAAAAGCTGTTGAGAAGCCTTTTGGACCTAGACTTGGCGCTGCGGTACCGCTTGCCATGCGGTAGCAGAGAGAACAGTCCATGACTTGGGTGGCTGGAGTCTTTGACAATTTTTAGGGCCTTCCTCTGACACCGCCTGGTATACAGTTCCTGGATGGCAGGACGCTTGGCCCCAGTGATGTACTGGGCCGTACGCACTACCCTCTGTAGTGCCTTGCGGTCGGAGGCCGAGCAGTTGCCGTACCAGGCAGTGATGCAGCCAGTCAGGATGCTCTTGATGTTGCAGCTGTAGAATCTTTTGAAGATCTTTATGTGGGATGCAATCACCTGTTACGACCCTCTGCCAAACCTTGACTGCTGCTTTTGGTTTCTGGTTGAACCTCCAAGCTTTCTCTGTTCCAGCTTGACAGGGGAAGTGTTGGTTTTGGCTTAGAGACACTAGTGTTGGAGAATTCCCCTCCCTAAAAATAAAAGGGGGGAGAGCAACTGAAGCATAATGGTCATAGATGGTACAGTTTGGGGAGGGTGACTAGGAAGGGGATTCAACGTAAAGGCTTCTTAATTTCTTATTCTTCATTTATTGAAGAATCTGGAAGCATTTGCCAAATAATGTTTATTGCAATTATATAATGCAAATGTACATTGACTTCTGCATATTACAATGGATGACACAGGTAATTGTATCCCAAATGTGTTTGCCACTGCACTCTGACAGCAAGAAGTACATTGAATGATGTGTATTGTCTGTAAACGTGTGTACTTAAGACTACACTTGCTGTCTGAGACCTACTAAATATGTAGGCTCTGTCCTGAGAAGGGAGAGAGGAGATTGGAGGCATCTGTCTGCAACAGTGGCTGTGTTCCAAATGGCACCGTATTTCCTACCCAGTGCTCTACTTTTGATAAAAGTATTGCACTATATAGGAAATTGGGTGCCTTTTGGGACACAACTAGTGGGTCCCAAATGGTAGGACCAAAGTTGCCAGGACTTTGGTCCTTTCAATCCACACTGGTATATTATTCCCAAATCGTGATCGAATGTGTTCATTCAGTACACTGTGGACCATATGGTTTGATTCATGTCTGTAAAAATCCAGAAACGGGATGGTGCAGGTTTGAAATTTTCCCTTTTCTATAGCTGCAGGCAGTGTTGGCTAGGAACAGGACAGCACTCGTCTCAATAGTGGAACCCCACAGTCAGGAAACCAGGGATGGATACTGTCTGAAACCTCAGGATCTCTCTTACAAACAAGCATACTGAGTAAAAAAAAATCCCCCGAAACTCAAAAGGAACCATTGTCAAACAGACAATCTGTTCATTGTGTATATTCGTCTTTTTTTTTGGGGGGGGGGGTTAATTACTTTCAGACAGGCCCGGATCTACATGGGCAAAGTCGGGCATGAGGGGTGAATGCCAGGAGGTTAAGAGTACACCAGCTCTAAGCAAACGATGGAGACTCATCAGTAGAACTCTGCAAGAGTGTGTAGTTTAAATCACAGTGGGTGAGCGTGATGATGTAGACGAGAGGGAGTGTAAATTATTGTTTTTCCACACTTTGGATGCCGTGCTGGGGAAATGTCATCACGATTTTAGCTAGGGAAATAGTCAACTGGTGGTGGCTCTATGTGCCATGGATCCCGAGAGCCCAAACATTTGGGATGTGAACTAGGTCAGGCCATTGTTGGATCTAACCAAAACTAAACCAGTGGAAGCTGAGTTTATTGGGGCTCTCACATTCTTGCAAAGTGAAATCGCACCCATTTCTAACAACAACAAATGGACCCTACTCAGTGTTTTTCAAAGATGCTGTGGTATGTTAACAAGCCAAGACACAGCCATGCTGTTTAACACCAAGTTTAATAACAGAATGAATTGACATGGCATTCCCATAATGCACTTTGACCTGACTAAGGTACGGCATCCTGCGCATACCAATATTACTATTAGCCCTATAATATAATACCATAATTAACCATGTAATTATTATAGGCTATTACACTACATCCCCCTTTTAGTCTTGAGATAACGAATAATTCCCAGTAAATTATTATACTGTAAACAACTAAAAGAGCATTTATCTTTGAAACCTGTAAACATTTCAATGTGTCATATCAAAAATGAACAGTTTGACCACATGTTTCTTTTTTACAACTGTCTTTTTAGAAGTAATTTTTTCAGTATCTTGTCAGTGTGCAAAAGTCTTTAAGCATGTGTGTTTCAGACTGTAACGCTGGGGTGGTCTGATGACCCTGGGAGACTGACGCGGACTCTTACCTGTACAGTGTCATTGTGCCCGTTTGTTCTCACACATTGACCCCTGATCATCAGTTATGTCAGTAGCAAGATGGTGTGTCAGTAGCAACTCGTGCTCTCAGCTGATCCCAGTGTCGTCTGTAGACTGTCAGTGTTTCTGCCTATCACTATGTAGTATACTGGACCTGTCTGTTGTGTGACAAACCCAGGTATCCATCTTGGTCCTCCTCCCGTTGTATTTCACAGGTACACGGCAACATCCACGCCCAATGACTTTTCTACTGCATGTTGGTCATGGTAGAACTTTTGTTGATACTGCATCTTGCAGACAGTCTTGGCTATGCTGGTTTGATGAAATCCAGTCTGGTGCGAACATGTCTGCTCAAGAACGGGTCAGCAGGTGTTTGTTCTGCCACTCAGCCCCTACCCAGATGGTCATGCACCGTCGCAATCTTCGCTCTCTCTCTCCCACTACTCTCCCCTCTTCCATCCTATCATCGCTCCCTTGTGCTAAATCCTTCTCCCTCCTGATTCTGCCTCTTCCACCCTACTCTCCTGCCTTTACGCATCCTATGACTTGCGTCCCCTTTCCACCTGGCCCGTTTGGCCCTCCCCTCCTGCTCCGTGGCTGAGTGACTCATTGCGAGCTTATCAGCATCTTGAAAGAATGCGAATGTACAGGTGCTATCTTTATCAGCATCATAAAAGCTAATAGTGTTTCAACCACATAAAATATGCATCCAAGCCGAACTGAAATCTTATCAGAAACATGTTGGGCCGTTTTCACAGCTTTCTATTTCCTTACAACCGGTCAAACTGAATCTTTCCAATGTTTTTAGTTATTGCATTTTCTCCCCGGTCCCTAAAAGTCTTTGCTCTGCGAAAGAAGCAGAGATCACAGATAACTTTACCGATGTCAACTAGATTGAAGCATTCATTCTATCGATTTATGACATTATTTTGGTGAGCCAGGGTTTAATTGGTCTTCTAGGTTAACATACAATGAGAGAATAGAAGCTGCATGTATCTAATTATAGACAAGTTGACTTCGAAATAGCCTACCAAAATGTTGGAAATTGTAAGATGAAACATAGCCTAAATCCGGAAGAAAAAAAATATCCTACACACCCTGACAAAAAATTGCAGTGCATTTTCTATATTAGTTAGGGTCGGGGACAATGCTTCATATTTTCACTTTATCACTTATAGTCTGGTCGTTTGCAGATAGGATATTAGAAATTGCGGGCGAGTGCACGTTAACAAACAACTGACCCGCGCACCACTAGCTCACTACAGCCCCAGTGTCAATTTCCATATTCAGATTTACCTTATTTGGCCTACTTTCTGACTGAGATTATGTCTGTGCTCGACATGCCTTTTTAATATGCCCCACTTTGCTGCAGTTATGGCATTAACTGTCTTTAAAATTGCATTAATTTGCATTGTGGTTTTTACCCTTGCAATGGTAACATTTCCTCTTTTGATCCTTGTCTTGGATCAAAGACAAGGATCCTTGTCTTGGATCAAAGACTAGGAAGCTACAATTGCTGTATCTCTGTCTGCTGTTTCCATGCTCAGAGCAATCTCAAAATCCTCAGAGAAATCTCCTTCGTCATGCTTTGTTACAAATGCAGTTAACAAACCTGTCATGCAGGGAATCTACCAGTGTTTCCCCGAACTCGTAACGCACCGCGCACCGTTTCAATTGTGCTGCATTCTCTGTAACTATATCATTTGCTTTTTGATTACAGTAATTAAAACTAAACCTTTAAGCAATGAACAATGGCTTTGGCTTAAAGTCTACCTTTAGAATGTGATTCATCTCATCAAAGGTTTTTATCCTTAGGTTTCTGTGGTTGAACTAGATTTCGTAGTTGTCCATACATTTGTGCACCCATCACACTTAGCAATGTGGCTACATAGTTAGCTTCAATGTATTGTTCCATGTGTTCAACATACGCTGACCATGACTCAATGTCAGGTTTTAATTTGTCCATTTGTCCAAACTGGGCCATTGTACTCACTGTACCCACAACCTTTGCGTCTTTTCCCCCAAGTTTAGTCAATTTTTTTCTGTGGTATATTAACAAGGCAAGACACAGCCATGCTGTTTAGCGTCAAGTTTAATAACATAAATAATTGACATGTGCATTCCCATAATGCACTTTGACCTGACTAAGGTACAGCAAGCTGCACGTACCAATATTACTTTTAACCCCAAAATGTAATACCATAATTAACCATGTAGTTATTATAGGCCAATACACTATAGATACGGCAGGCCTTTGTCAGCAATGCCCACTATGCTGTTGGCACTGAAACATGGATTAACATTTGTGGCATCTAAACCAATGTGCAAAAATTCCAGCTCAACCCTGAAGAAAACGTTCAGTGAACACAGATGCAAGATCTGTGATAATTTCCCTATAAAAAAAAAAAGTTTTCCCATGGCATATAATCAGACGTTCCAAATTCACATAATGTCATATAATGTACATACACTCACCAGCCACTTCATTAGGTACACCTTTTCAATTGCTCGTTAACGCAAATGTCTAATCAGCCAATCACGTGGCAGCAACTCAATGCATTTAGGCATGTAGACATGGTCAAGACAATCTGTATCATGGTCAAACCAACAAACCAAGCATCAGAATGGGGATGAAAGGGGATTTAAGTGACTTTGAATGTGGCATGGTTGTTGGTGCCAGACGGGCTGGTAAAGTATTTCAGAAAGTGCTGATCTGCTGGGATTTTCCCGCACAACCATCTCTAGGGTTTACAGAGAATGGTCCGAAAATGAGAGAATATCCAATGAGCGGCAGTTCTCTTGGCGAAAATGCCTTGTTGATGGCAGAGGCCAGAGGAGAACGGCCAGACTGGTTCGAGCTGATAGAAAGGCAACAGTAACTCAAATAACCACTCGTTACAACCAAGGTTTGTAGAAAAGCATCTCTGAACACACAACACGTCGAACCTTGAAGCAGATGGCCTACACCGGCAGAAGACCACACCGGGTGCCACTCCTGTCAGCTAAGAACAGGAAACTGAGGCTACAATTTGCACGGGCCCACCAAAATTGGACAGCAGAAGATTGGAAAAACGTTGCCTGGTCTGATGAGTCCCGATTTCTTCTGCGACATTCAGATGGTAGGGTCAGAATTTGGCGTAAACAACATGAAAGTATGGATCCATCCTGCCTTGTATGAACAGTTCAGGATGGTGATGGTGGTGTAATGGTGTGGGGGATATTTTTCTTGGCACACTTTGGGCCCCTTAGTACCAATTGAGCATAGTTTAAATGCCACAGCCTACCTGAGTATTGTTGCTGACCATGTCCATCCCTTTATGACCACAGTGTACCCATCTTCTAATGGCTACTTCCAGCAGGATAACGCGCCATGTCACAAAGCTCACATCATCTCAAACTTATTTTTTGAACATGACCATGAGTTCACTGTACTCAAATTGTCTCCACAGTCACCAGATCTCAATCCAATAGAGCACCTTTGGGATGTGGTGGAACGGGAGATTCACATCATGGATGTGCAGCCGACAAATCTGCAGCAACTGATGCTATAATGTCAATATGGACTGAAATCTCTGAGGAATGTTTCCAGCACCTTGTTGAATCTATGCCACGAAGAATTAAGGCAGTTCTGAAGACAAAATGGGGTCCAACCCAGTACTAGGAAGGTGTACCTAATGAGTGTATAGTGCCTTGACTTATTCAACATTTTGTTGTGTTACAGCCTGAATTCAAAATTGATATTTTTTCTCACATCTACACACAATACTCTATAATGACAAAGTTAAAACATGTTTTAATAAATGTTTGCAAATTGATTGAAAGTGTAATACAGAAATGTCTAATTTATATAAGTATTCACACCCCTGAGTCACCTTTGGCAGCGATTACAGCTGTGAGTATTTCTGGGTAAGCCTAAGAGCTTTCCACACCTGGATTGTGCAACATTTTGACCATTATTATTTTAAAAATTCTTCAAGCTCTGTCAAATTGGTTGTTGATCATTGCTAGACAACCCTTTTCAGGTCTTGCCATAGATTTTCAAGTAGATTTAAGTAAAAACTTTAACTAGGCCACTCAAGAACATTCACTGTCTTGATAAGGAACTTCAGTGTAGATTTTGCCTTGTGTTTTAGGTTATTGTCCTGCTGAAAGGTGAACTCCAAGTGTCTGGTGAAAGGTAGACTGAACCAGGTTTTCCTCTAGGATTTTGCCTGTGCTTAGCTCCATTCTGTTTCTTTTTTATCCCAGTGCTTAAAGATTACAAGTATACCCATAACATGATGCAGCACCACTATGCTTGAAAATATGGAGAGTGGTACTCAGTAATGTGTTGTATTGGATATGCCCCAAACATAACACTGTATTGAGGACAAAATGTGAATTGCTTTGCCACATTTTTTGCATTATTACTTTAGTGCCTTGCTGCAAATTTTTTTTAAATATTTTTATTCTGTACAGGCTTCCTTCTTTTCACTCTCTCAATTAGCCTAGTATTGTGGAGTAACTACAATGTTGTTGATCCACCATCCAAAGTGTAATTAATAACATCACCATGCTCAAAGGGATATTCAATATCTGATTTTTTTTATTTTTACCCATCTACCAATAGGTGCCCTTCTTTGCGAGGCATTGGAAAACCTCCCTGGTCTTTGTGGTTGAATCTGTGTTTGAAATTCACTGCTCGACTGAGGGACCTTGCAGATAATAGTATGTGTGGTACAGAGATGAGGTAGTTATAAAAAAAATCATATGAAACTCTAATATTGCACACAGAGTGAGTCCATGCAACGTATCATGTGACTTGTAGGGAAACACATTTTATATACTTGAGTTTTGACCTATTAATCCAGTTGTTTGTGTAAGAAAAAGGACCAAGAGCCTCCCAAGTGGCATCGCAGTGCTAGAGGCGTCACTATAGACCTGGGTTTGATCCCTGGCTGTATGACAACCGGCCATGATCGGTAGTCCCATATGGCACAATTGGCCCATCGTCTCCCGGGTTAGGGCAGGGTTTGGCCGGGGGGGGCTTTACTTGACACATCGCGCTCTAGCGACTCCTTGTGGCCGTCCGGGTTCCTGCAGGCTGACCTCGTCATCTCTTACAATGACAAAAGTCAAATTAATGCATGTTAATGTATTTTTTTCCCACAAATACAAACACACCTCAAACAAGCTACAGTACCAATTTGTGAACCTAACAAACGTAAAAGGTGCCAATAAGTAAATTCTGACATCAGAGTCTCATCAGAGGATAACTCAACTAGCTTTTCCTGTTGAGCACAGGTCAGATCCCCAGGTATTGCTTGGACATCAACAGTAAAGGGATTACTGATCCACTTTGGTGTGGCCTCCAATGGGAAGTATTCTGAGAACTGTTCTTCCAGTGACAAGAGGTGCACAACTATTACATCTTGAACAGCAGCATCAAGGGTCAAGGGTCATATCGAATGTGTGCAGATGGTTCTCCAAGAACATCTGCACCTCAGAATGCAGTTCATAGAGCCTTGTAACAGGTCCCCGTCTGCACAAAAAGCGACACATTTTTTCCAGTTGATACTATTCTCTTTTATAAATTCATTCAGAAGTTGAAACATATGCTCTCCTGTTGTTCTTGTTGCTAGCGGCTTAAAACAACAAAACATCTTCATGGGACTTGCCGTCAAACTCATATCTAACATAAACAAGCAAATTTGCCAAATCAGCAACATCAGTACTCTCGTCTAATTGCAGTGAAAAGCACCTGCTCATTTTAATGCGCTCTATGAGGGTACTTCTGACATCCGCTGCCATATCAATGACTCTGCGAGTGACTGTATCATTCGAAAGGGGCACCAGATCAAGCTGTTTTGCAGCTTTCTTGAGACACATAATATGCGTCAGTTCGTTTGCCAGTGGTAAACAAAGGTCTTCACCAATAGTGTGGGGCTTACCTGCTTTAGCAATCCGAAGGCTAGCACGGTAAGATGCTTCTTGCGCTCTGGTAAGTGGAGTAGAACTGTTACTTACTTACTTGATCATTGCTCGGGAGCAGAATCAGCACCCAAGTACAGTAGAGTTGCCTATTTGCGCCAGAATTTCTAACGTTAAGTACATGGGCTACACGTTAGTCTCAAACATTTTATTTATTATAAAAAATAAATATTAAAACAGTATTTGTCTTTTTAGATTTAAATAGTAATTTGTATTATTTTCAAATTGTTAAGGTGCAGACAACAAAATTCCAGAGTCATATGGCGTTCCATCAGAGGGTGTTCCACGTACCACCAGCGCGTGTTCCATACCCCAGTTTGAGAACGTCTGCTCTAGCCGAACACAAAGGTCAATTTCGAGGTGCTCAGTTAAATTAAAGGGAAACTACACCAATTTGTATGTTTTGCTCAGAAATGGTCTACCGATGTGGTTTAACCATCGTTGTGGATATAGAACATCCACTTTTGTAGATTTTCTATAAAAAGTGTGATTCAGAGAGGGAAAACCTGAAAAAATTAGAAAAAAAAATGAACATCTGCAGTTTTCCCATAGGCCTACTTGTCGTCCTTTATTCATGATTAATCTATATTATAATATTATTATTATTATTACATAGCCAGCCAGAATACAGTTTTAAAATTCACGTTTTAATGCATTTGATGGAATTGTGTGTGTCGTATTTACAAGAGAAGAATACAAAGCTTTTAAAAAAAAATGTGAACAGCGAGCAGCTAGGTCAAAATAGGAGCATGAAAGAGACAAAGCTAAAAGACGGGAAAAATATGGTCAGAACAAAGAAAAGGCAAAGCAGAATGACCTGGCAAAGCAGAAGGACCAGTCAAAACAGAAGGACCAGTCAAAGCAGAATGAACAGGCAAAGCAGAATGAACAGGCAAAGCAGAATGAACAGGCAAAGTAGAATGACCATTCAAAGCAGAAGGACCAGTCAAAGCAGAAGGACCAGTCAAAGCAGAAGGACCAGTCAAAGCAGAATGAACAGGCAAAGCAGAATGACCAGTCAAAGCAGAAGGACCAGTCAAAGCAGACTGACCAGTCAAAGCAGAATGAACAGGCAAAGCAGAATGACCAGTCAAAGCAGAATGAACAGGCAAAGTAGAATGACCATTCAAAGCAGAATGAACAGGCAAAGCAGAATGAACAGGCAAAGCAGAATGACCAGTCAAAGCAGAATGAACAGGCAAAGCAGAATGACCAGTCAAAGCAGAATGAACAGGCAAAGCAGAATGACCAGTCAAAGCAGAATGAACAGGCAAAGCAGAATGACCAGTCAAAGCAGAATGACCAGTCAAAGCAGAATGACCAGTCAAAGCAGAATGAACAGGCAAAGCAGGTGAAAGCACAACAAGAGAAATTGGAGGCAGAGAGAATTTGTCTCAAGGAACTAGTGGATAAATTAGAAGAATGCGAAAATCAACTTGAACATTTTAAAACAGACTTGCAGACAGCAGGGCAATATATAAATGTTCCATCTGCTAGATGGAAGAGCTTTTAAAGGGCTAAAGCCTGTATGCCAAAACAGGAAGCATAGTATGTCACTACAACCATGGACCTCATTGACAAGGCCTCACAGAAGAAGCAGCCATTTTCCATCAGAAGAAAATCAGAACCACAACAGAGGGGAAGTTGGATGTGGCTGTTGTTGAAGCAGTAGCCAAAGTCCAGATAACTAGGAAAACCTTGGCTTGTTCACTGAATATGATTAAGAAACACAAACTACAGAGACAGTGTGCAAAATGATTTGGGGTCAGTAGAAAACTCTTAAGGCAAGCTAAAAAAAACGTATAGGTAATCTCGACGTATAGATTACCTCAATCTACATTCTCAGCAGTAGAAGAAATCTATGAAGCAGTCTCTCACAAAGTGCCAGATAAGAACAAGTTAAGCAAGAAGAATGGGAAGGTAGCCAGCATTCTTGACCACTCCATCGCTCGGCTGCACCAATAATTTCTCAAAGTCAACCCTGGTATCTCAATAGGAGTTGCTATGTTTTATAGATTAAGACCAAGAACCATTAAGCCACAGAGAAGTGCAAAACTTGTGGGTTGCCTCTGCGAATACTGTGAAAATATAAAAACTGAAATGACAAACAGTGAATGGCCACCTAGTGAGCAAAAATTCACCAATCATAAAAGGTGTGTATGCATTCAGCAGTGTCACTATGTGTGAGAAAACTACAGGGAATTATTTCCACCATCCTAATTGTATCAAACGGTAGTGCAAGGATTGTGATGTCCATAGACTAGAACCATTTACTGCCCCGCTCCTAAAAAAAGGACACTGACAGAGAGTAAAAGATGGGAGACTGTCAGATAAAAAGTAACAAATGGGAAACAAGAGAACACCATAAAAAAGTTGTCACTGGTCTGTAAGCGTGGATCTATGAAGATGCTTATTGATTAACTGAAACAAGAGGCTCAAGCTTTTCAGAACACTTGTTTATCAAGGACTGGCAGAACAACCAACTTGCAAAATGAAAGCCAACCTCCCAGAACACATAGTATTGGGCATCTTGGACCTTGCAGAGAACTAAACCTTACTAAACCTTTGCACAAAAAGGGCTTCACAGGCAAGGATATTGCTGCTGGTAAGATTGCACCTAAATCAACCATTTATCGGATCATCAAGAACTTCAAGGAGAGAGGTTCAATTGTTGTGAAGAAGGCGTCAGGGCGCCCAAGAAAGTCCAGCAAGCGCCAGGACCGTCTCCTAAAGTTGATTCAGCTGCGGGATCGGGGCACCACCAGTGCAGAGCTTGCTCAGGAATGGCAGCAGGCAGGTGTGAGTGCATCTGCACGCACAGTGAGGCGAAGACGTTTGGAGGATGGCCTGGTGTTAAGAAGGGCAGCAAAGAAGCCACTTCTCTCCAGGAAAAACATCAGGGACAGACTGATATTCTGCAAAAGGTACAGGGATTGGACTGCTGAGGCCTGGGGTAGAGTCATTTTCTCTGATGAATCCCCTTTCCGATTGTTTGGGCCATCCAGAAAACACCTTGTCCGGAGAAGACAAGGTGAGCGCTATCATCAGTCCTGTGTCATGCTAACAGTAAAGCATCCTCAGACCATTCATGTGTGGGGTTGCTTCTCAGCCAAGGGAGTGGGCTCACTTACAATTTTGCCTAAGAACACAGCCATGAATAAAGAATGGTACCAACACATCCTCTGAGAGCAACTTCTCCCAACCATCCAACCAGAGGCAGGTGGACAAACAAAAACCCACAACTTCTGACAAACTCCAAGCATTGATTATGCAAGAATGGCCTGCCATCAGTCAGGATGTGGCCCAGAAGTTAATTGACAGCATGCCAGGGCGGATTGCAGAGGTCTTGAAAAAGAAGGGTCAACACTGCAAATATTGACTCTTTGCATAAACTGAATGTCATTGTCAATGAAAGCCTTTGACACTTATGGAATACTTGTAATTATACTTCAGTGTACCATAGTAACTACTGACATAAAGATCTAAGAACACTGAAGCAACAAACTTTGTGGAGACCAATACTTGTGTCATTCTCAAAACTTTTAAAAACAGTGCAAGATTTGCATTTTATGTGCACTCTAATGCATATTGTTTGAATTTGGTTCTTGTAGATGCTGTAAAATCAGTGCCTGAGGCAGTTAACTTTTTTGCTCTCCTGCAGAAGCTTTATAACTTTGTATCTGGCTCGTACGTTCATCTCAAGTGGCTTGCAGTTCAGAAAGAGCTGTATCCACAGCAGCAGCACAGGAAACTACAGAGACTTACGGATGTAAAGTGGACTTGCAGATACATGGCATGCCGTAATCTGAGGGACAGGCTTCCAGCAGTTTTGAAAGTGCTGCAGGATATCACACTTGAAAATAGTGGTGATATATCAGTGGAGGCAAGGGGCCTTCTTTCTCTGATAGATTTACATTTCATAGGGCTTTTGGTTACCTTTTGTAAAGTGCTTGGTGATGCCAATTGTCTTTCTGACATGCTCCAATCAAGCTCTCTTGACCTAGCAAAGGCTAGTTGCCCTTACAGACACATTACAGGACTACAGAAGTGAGGGTTACTTTGGAGAACTATGGAAAGAGGTTGAAGAGATTGCAGAGCACTGCAAAATAAGTGTACAAACAGTGTGTAAAAGACAGCCTAAAACAAGCTTAAGATTTCACGACTCATTGATGATGAGCACTGTAGGACAGAAATATAGTGACCAAATTGATGGTGAGAGCTACCAAATAGCTATCTTTTATCAGGTGCTTGACAGTCTTACAGCTGAGCTGCAGAGGGGTTTTTTTTCAGAGAAGAATTGCGAGATAATGCAAGGGGTCCAGTCTCTCAACCCAAAGAGTACAACATTGTTGAATGAGGAGCCTCTCTCGACAGTATGTGTGTACAGTAGTGTGTGTGTGCGTGCGTGCGTGCGTGCGTGCGTGCGTGCGTGCGTGCGTGTGAACTATTCATAGTATGTTAAAGAATTCTAGTGAAGTAACCCTTTTGGACCACACTATCTGCCACATTGAAGAACTTACACACTAATTTTCTGTCATGGTCTATGGACCCCCTGGCCACCTCAAGTATAAAACTCTAGTTCCGCCACTGCATCACAGACAGTTGATTAATGATATCAGCTTATGTCAAGCATGACTACAATGCAGTCAGTGCATTTCAAGCTGCAGCTATTGATCACCTAAAAAAACGAAGAAATCTGAAGCTCAACAAGGTCTACAGATACTCTGACGGCTGTGGGGCACACAATACAAATCAAAAGGACCTATATCTAATAGGTTAGCTATGCTGTGTCTGACTTTGGTTTCCCCATACAACAACTATTCTGGCTCCAGACATGGTCATGGTGCCAATGGTGGGGAAAGTACAGTAATCAAGAGCCATGCAACAACAGCAGTGAAGGTTGGCTGAGCCCTGATCAGAAACGCAAAGGAGCTCTACAACCACAGCAGAGACAATCTGACAAAGGAAGCATCTCCAGATACCTGTACCTATTACCTCCGTACCATGTTTTTCATTCGCAGTGAGGACGTTGAAAAAAACGAAAGTCACCGTAGTATGAAGCAAGTGCCTGGCACCATGAAATTTCATTGCATCAAAACAGTCAAGGACGGTTTAGTGGCAACCAGAAACCTCAGCTGCTACTGTGATTCTTGTCTCCATGGGATTGGAGTCTGTGAGAATCGATCATATGTTGAGCAATGGAGAGAGGTGAAACTTCATTGTCTGCATGTTCGATATTAAATGACTTATTTCAATAACCTCATGTAATTCTTTGTTTCCATACCAGAACTTTGAAAGAGATGCTAGAGACCAGATGTACCAGAGACCAGATGTACCAGAGACCAGTTGTACCAGAGACCAGCTGTACCAGATGACAGTGACCATATGAATGACAGCATTTGTATTTATTTTTCACCTTTATTTAACCAGGTAGGTCAGTTGAGAACAAGTTCTCATTTGCAAATTTGCAACTCATTTGCAACTCATCACATACATGTTGGACCCCCGGAAGATTAGCTAACGTTACGGCGTTAGGTAATGGAGATCCTAATCAAATTCACAAAACAATGGGTGCTGGAGGAGTATTGATGGTAATGGTGATACATATTAATTTTTTTGTTTTTTTTATTTAACCTTTGTTTAACTAGGCAAGTCAATTAAGAATACATTTGTATTTACAAAGACGGCCTACCCTGGACAACGCTGATCCAATTGTGCGCCGCCCTATGGGACTCTCAATCATGGCCGGATGTGATACAGCCTATATTCGAACCAGGGACTGTAATGATGCCTCTTGCACTGACATACAGTGCCTTAGACCGCTGCGCCACTCTGTAAAGAGATATAATAATGTCATAAAGCCAGATAACATGCTGCAAGTTAAAATAGGGTATACAGTGTAACACACACAAACATACAAACACACATACGAGCACACACATCATTATTGATTATTATTATTATTGTCAATGACTTTCTTGACAGAACCCATTGTATTATATTATTGTATGATATTATATCAACTATTTAAACACTTGTATAGAAATGCTGTTTATTTAAATGTATATCAAACCATTTAGAAATGTTGACCCTGATGTCACACATTGGCCCCTTTATTTATAGAAAGACCCATATACCATGCAAAAACAATTTCTGAATAATTAACACAGGATTGTAATGGGTGTTAGAAGGCCAAAATATACAGTAGGGAGCTAGAGAGCTTGGAAGAAACCACTAGATGGGGGTATCGAGCACCGGTATGAGACACTAGCTATACCAGTAAAACACTTCAATACAATTCTTCATTCATGCCTGATAGGTGGAGAGTTTTAAGATAGAACATCCACCTGTATTCTGTCTGGAGAAGACTAAGTTCAAGATTACCACCCCTACGTGAACGTTTTATCTGCTGTATAGCACAGAAGGACATGTAGGAGATGGGGTGACCGCCCTCTGAGAAATTACGTGCAATTGGGGATTTAGGGATTTTCTCCTTACAGCACTATTGTGTTCTATAATATGTGTTCTCATCTGTCTACTGGTTTTACCCAGAGATAAGGTCCAGTATATGATGTTAGAAGAGCTGCATGTGAGTAACTGTTTGATAGTGTATTGTTTACCAGTGGCAGTGCTACTGAATTTACTCACTTTTTTACAGGAGTCCCTACATGCCGCACAACTACAAAGGTTTCGGGGGGGACATAAGTGTCAGCCCGAACAATGAAGTGCCTTACATTCCTGGCCCTGTAGTGTGAGAAGAGAGGAGGGGTCATTCCACTGATTCTTAATGGCTCCCTTCATGTCACTCAATGGACAATATGTAGTGCTACAGACGCATTCATATAATTTATTTTATCTTCACTTTTATCCCTTCTGGTTGAGGTCTCATCAATGTTATGTACCTTACTGAGAGCATCATCAAGCCATTCTTTAGGGTATGAACAGGTCTCAAACTGTCTACAAAAAAAACCCATATCTTCCTCTGTCCAGTGTCTGTGATCTTTTGTCCATCTTAATATTTTATTTTTATTGGCCAGTCAGAGATATGGCGTTTTCTTTGCAACTCTGCCTAGAAGGCCAGCATCCCAGAGTCGCCTCTTCACTGCTGACGTTGAGACTGGTGTTTTGCGGGTACTATTTAATGAAGCTGCCAGTTGAGGACTTGTGAGGCGTCTGTTTCTCAAACTAGACACTCTAATGTACTTGTCCTCTTGCTCAGTTGTGCACCGGGGCCTCCCACTCCTCTTTCTATTCTGGTTAGAGCCAGTTTGAACTGTTCTGTTAAGGAAGTAGTACACAGCGTTATACGAGATCTTCAGTTTCTTGGCAATTTCTCGCATGGAATAGCCTTCATTTCACAGAACAAGAATAGACTGACGAGTTTCAGAAGAAAGCTATTTGTTTCTGGCCGTTTTGAGCCTGTATTCGAACCCACAAATGCTGAGGCTCCAGATACTCAACTAGCCTAAAGAAGGCCAGTTTTATTGCTTCTTTAATCAGCACAACAGTTTTTAGATGTGCTAACATAATTGCAAAAGGGTTTTCTAATGATCAATTAGCCTTTTAAAATGATAAACTTGGATTAGCTAACACAACGTGCCATTGGAACACAGGAGTGATGGTTGCTGATAATGGGCCTCTGTACGCCTATGTAGATATTCCAGTAAAAATCAGCCGTTTCCAGCTACAATAGACATTTACAACATTAACAACGTCTACACTGTATTTCTGATCAATTTGATGTTATTTTAATGAACAAAAAATGTGCTTTTCTTTCAAAAACAAGGACATTTCTAAGTGACCCCAAACTTTTGAAGGGTAGTGTATATACAGTATATACTGTATATTTGTACAGGAGGATCGTTGCCAGGTCCAACAAAAAACCTGTAGAATGTGTTGTGTCCCCTCTGTTCCAAAAATAACTTCAATGCCTCCAGTCTTTTGTCATGTTGTACATTAGTATATGAAGAAAAAACATCTAGGGTAATGAGAGACATATCCGAGTAGGCATTACAAATGTGGAGTTGTTTTATGAAATCGCAAGTGTCTCTCAAATATGAGGAAAGTTGTCTTATATGGGGCGTGTAACTTGACAATCGGGGGACTTAGACAAGGTGCAATTTCTAAATTTGGTAGTGCATCAGCAGTTTTCCTCTTGTTATGTCAGTCACTGACAGTCACTCAATTAGCCCATGTCAGCTAACATTTTAAGGATTGATAGATAAGTTAGTCTAGCCAGCTATCTAAACATTTGGAGGAATCCTGGCTGAGTAATCAGGGGCCCTGACCTCCAGGGGGCCGCCATTGATTTGTTAGTCCCTCTCACTCAGATATCCTATGCACATGGCCAAACGCAAGGCAAAGTGTGTGGAATTGCAACCAGATCTTGCTTAGGGCCCCCAAAAGTGACTGATGATTGGCTGAAAGAAATTAATAAGAAGAAGATTTTGGGAGGTGTTTTGTTAGACACAGTGTCGCTTTTGATGTTATCAATCATAGTCTGCTGCTGAAAAAACATGTTTTATGGCTTTACATCCTCATATCATGGATTAGGAGTTACCTATCTAACAGAACACAGAGGGTGTTCTTTAACGGAAGCTTTTAACTAATGACCTACCACTAGCCTTCAGTAAAGCCTGTGTGTCTATGTATGCTGATGATTCACACACGTCAGCTACCACAGCAAGCGAAATCACTGCAACACTTAACAAAGAGCTGCAGTCAGTTTTATAATTGATGGCTACTAATAAATAAAAGCATTGTATTTGGGCAAAATCGTTCACTAAACCTCATCTAAATTTTGTAATGAATAATGTGGCAATTGAGCGATTTGAGGACACTAAATTGCATGGTGTAACGCTAGATCAGGGATGGGCAACTTTAATGGGGCGGGGGCCACAAAAAACGTAATTCATAATGAGGGGCCGCAGTGGCCTGTGTGTCTGTGTACCCACATCCACCAGCTTCACCTGGAATGATTTTCCAACAGTCTTGAAGGATATAATGAACACTTGTTAGCTGCTTTTCCTTCACTTTTCACACACACAAACCATCTCAATTTGGTTGAGGTCGGGAGATTGTGGAGGCCAGGTCATCTGATGCAGCACTCCATCACTCTACTTCTTGGTAAAATAGCCCTTACACAGCCTGGAGGTGTGTTGGGTCATTGTCCTGTTGAAAAACAAGTGATAGTCCCACTAAGCCCAAACCAGATGGGATAGCGTATCGCTGTAGTAGCCATGCTGGTTAAGTGTGCCTTGAATTCTAAATAAATCCCAGACAGTGTCACCAGCAAAGCACCCCCACACCATAACACCTCCTCCTCCATGTTTACGGTGGGGAATACACATGTGGAGATCATCCGTTCACCCACATGGCGTCTCACAAAGACTGCAGTTGGAAATAAAAATCTCCAATTTGGACAAATTTCCACCGGTCTAATATCCATTGCTCGTGTTTCTTGGCCCAAACAAGTCTCTTCTTCTTATTGGTGTCCTTTAGTAGTGGTTTCCTTGCAGCAATTCGACCATGAAGGCCTGATTCACACAGTCTCCTCTGAACAGTTGATGTTGAGATGTGTCTGTTACCTGAACTCTGTGAAGCATTTATTTGGGCTGAAATTTCTGAGGCTGGTAACTCTAATGAACTTATCCTCTGCAGCAGAGGTAACTCTGGGTCTTCCTTTCCTGTGGCGGTCTTCAAGAGAGCCAGTTTCATCATAGCGTTTGATGGTTTTTGTTACTGCACTTAAAGAAACTTTCAAAGTTCTTGAAATGTTCCGTATTGACTGACCTTCATGTCTTAAATTAATGATGGACTGTCGTTTCTCTTTATTTATTTGAGCTGTTCTTGCCATAATATGGACTTGGTATTTTACCAAATAAGGCTATCTTCTGTATACCACCCCTACCTTGTCACAACACAACTGATTGGCTCAAACGCATTAAGAAGGAAAGAAATTCCACAAATTAACTTTTAACAAGGCACACCTGTTAACTGAAATGCATTCCAGGTGACTACCTCATGAAGCTGGTTGAGAGAATGCCAAGAGTGTGCAAAGCTGTCATCAAGGCAAAGGGTGGCTACTTGGAAGAATCTCAAATATAAAATATATTTTGATTTGTTTAACACTTTTATGGTTACTACATGATTCCATATGTGTTATTTCATAGTTTTGATGTCTTCACTATTATTCTACAATGTAGAAAATAGTAAAAATAAAGAAAAACCCTTGAATGAGTAGGTGTTCTAAAACTTTTGACCGGTAGTGTATGTGTAACTGATAGCACACACACACACACTACATGTTAATGTTAATGTTTTTATATGTATGTATATTGTCTTTTGTCTGTAATGTATTTTTTGTTATGTGTTGGACCCCAGTAAGACTAGCCGTCGCCATTGGCGTCGGTCCATACAGCTACAATAGTCATTTACAACATTAACAACGTCTACACTCTATTTCTGATCAATTTGATGTTATTTTAATGGACAAAAAATGTGCTTTTCTTTCAAAAACAAGGACATTTCTAAGCGACCCCAAACTTTTGAATGGTAGTGTATATACAGTATTTACTGTATATTTGTACAGGAGGATAGTTGCCAGGTCCAACAAAAAACCTGTAGAATGTGTTGTGTCCCTAGCGAGGTCCATACTGAAATGGTTTGTTGAGCTCAGCGGGCAAGAACTTCACTAGCCTGCACAGAGCCCTGACCTCAACCCCATCAAACACCTTTGGGATTAATTGGAACACCGACTGCGAGCCAGGCCTAATTGCCCAACATCAGTGCCCAACATCACTAATGCTCTTGTGGCTGAATGGAAGTCCCCGCAGCAATGTTCCAACATCTAGTGGAAAGCCTTCCCAGAAGAGTGGAGGCTGTTATAGCAGCAAAGGGGGGAACAACTCCATATTAATGCCAATGATTTATTTCAGTGGGCCGGAAACAGAATTTAAAATACTTTGTAGACCGCAAGAAGCCCAAACAAATATAATATTTGACTAAGCATACTAATTCCTTGCATACAATTAAATAATAAACAATTGGAGCTAATTTACTGGTGTTTTTACAGTCTTTTATGTCCAACAATAAAAAAAAAAAAAAAAAGACTTTCTGGCTTGAACTATAGAAACATATGAGCAAACGTCAAACCAGATTACAAGTAGGCCTAGAACCACTATTACTTAATGGTGCGAGGCACGCACATAGCGTCTTGGCAAGCTTCTTCTTCAATGAAAGGCGGGTCAAGATTTTTTCTCTCGTGCTTGCGCAATGGCCGAGGCGAGCCCAACAGGAAAACCCCGACTAAGCAAGTAGCCTAATCCACGTAATCTACAACAATACATTCTCAGTAGATCCTTTATGAGCGAATAATTAGCAGTTTTAGCGAATCCTTGAATTCAGACGCATATAATTGGATATACATATTGCTCAACACCTGGAAAAATAATTCTCAAATGTCAGGGTCAATCAATTTATAAAGTGTAAAAGTGAAAACTCGAATTTAACATGGGTTATGCTAGAGTCACTGAAATGCAATATATTAACCCCATTGAAACGAAGCATCCCTTATAGAATTCCCGAATAACTCTATAACTTTCTTAACTCTATTTCTCGAACTGCATTGTTGGTTAAGGGCTTGTAAGCAAGCATTTCACCATAAGGTCTACTACACCTGTTGTATTCGGCGCATGTGACAAATACAATTTGATTTGATTTGATTGAATATTATTTAGTAAACGGCCTGACATATTATTTTGATATTGCAGGTTTGTTTCATACTCATGCAACTGTAGAATTACTTATCCACACCAAATAAACATAATAGAATTTAATCTGGGCTAAAATACATTGAAGTGGTAGGCTACACCCGCTGCTACCTGGTCTCAGAAATGTTGCATTATTCTGTACGTAAATTTGTAAATTTGAAAAAAATAGATGATAGTATGATATGTTACGTACCATATGGTATGTATTAATTTGTGGGTGTCGATCATCCATTTTGTATTTTATGTAATGAATTACAGCAGCTACTCTTCTTGGGGTCCAGCAAAATGTTACAAATTTGTAAAATGTACAATGTTACGAATTCCAATTTGTTGTGGCTAATGTTAGCTAGGTAAGGGGTTAGGGTTAAGATTAGGAGTTGGGTTAAAGGGTTAAGGTTAGGGGAAGGATTAGCTAACATGCAAAATAGCTAAAAAGTAGTAAGTAGCTGAAAAGTTGCTAAAATGCTAAGGTTGTCCATGATGAGATTCAAACATACAACCCTTGGGTTGCTAGACATTAATCTATTCATCTATTTATTTATTTTTATTTTTTATTTAACTATGTCAGTCAGTTAAAAACAAATTCTTATTTACAATGACGGCCAACCTACAGGGTCAGCCCCTGGAGCAAATTAGGGTTAAATGCCTTGCTCAAGGACACATCGAAAGGTTTTTCACCTTGTTGGCTCGGGTATTCGAACCAGCTACCTTTCAGTTACTGGCCCAACACTCTAACTGCTAGGCTACCTGCCACCCTATCTAGCCATCCATCCACTCCAATCAACCACCCTCCTTTCGTTTTTACCTTAAGTAACCTTCTGTCTTATGTAACCATACCAAACATAATATAGTGTACTATTTTGAGTGTCCCGGATTCACGTTTACTATGTTACTTCTAGAGTATGAGACCAGGCTGTGGCAACGCATCTTATTATACATGATCTGTTTGTTATTCATTTCCTCCTAATGGCCTCCATAGCTGTCTGAGAAAAATACAGAAAATAATATGATTTACCTTCCACGTGGACGCTACTTTGGGTTAGTCTGACTTCTGCGATCTGGATACACCTTCCAAATAGTCCACGCCTACTGCGTCCAAAACCTTGCCACTGGGTGGGTTCGACGCTAGGATTCGCTTTGATTGGCCCCCAATGAGAAACTTAACAACTCTATGCCGCGCCGGTCCCAGTCCGACATGGGTCGAGAGATATAAATAGTGTCTTGGTGCAAGATGAGCACCGACACCCGATAGACTTGCCTTTGTTTCCATACCAGTGCATGAACATAGCCAGAAGGATGCTGCAGCAAGCACTCAAAGTGTCTGGTCGCAGTGTGTCCCCGCTGATCAAGTGGATGGAGAGTTGGGCTGAGAGCTCAGCTGGCCTGAAGAAGAAAGAGGCGGCGCACCGGGTGAAAACCCTGGAGGAAATGCCGGGACCCACCGTCGCCAAATTTGCCTGGGACCTCTTCGCCAAACGGGGACTGTCCCGCCTCCACGAGCTGCAGGTAAATTATTTGGATGACTTGTTCATCTTTCTTTTTAATTACGACTTTCTTTCTATCAAAGCCAGACATGCACGTGAATGTATGGAATTACAGTGTTTTATCATGTCTGATAAACAGCAATAATAGATAGGTTATGATATGGCTGTTGGGTGTGGCGTGGTGCTATACCCAGACAATCTGTCACAGCCTCTCCTTACATGTAGGCCACTGTATAACGGAACCACCAGTGTGTAATGTAATTGCCCAGCAATTAAAAAACTATGAGAGGGCCAACATAAGCTATACTGTGATGACCTAAATGCACCAGACATGCAGTTGCATACTGTATGCATAGACTATGTTAGACAAATGGTATGCATACATCGGCCACTAGGGCACTTTCCTGTGCTCTGGGAGGTACCTGCTGCCTCATAGGTGTAGATGGGGAGCACAAGGAGCAAGGCAAGCTTTCTATCACAGCTTGATGGGCGCTCCCAAAGCTTTTGTACAGATTTTATCCACACACTTTACATCAAGCAGCTTCAGAACTGTAGCTAGGTCTGCTCACAACATGTTGATGTTCCATCCATAGAAATAGATTATTTATACATCAATAGATGGTTCCATCTACAGTGAATCATGCCATCTATATGCATTGTGTGCTAATGTGTTGTCTTCTCCCAGCTGGAGGGTGTGAAGTGCTATGGGCCGATGTGGAAGGCCAGCTTCGGTCCAATCCTGACGGTGCACGTGGCAGAGCCAGCCCTGATAGAGCAAGTGATGAGGCAGGAGGGCAAGACCCCCATCCGCTCTGACCTTTCCTCCTGGAAGGACTACAGGAAACAACGAGGTCATGGCTACGGACTGCTCACAGCGTGGGTATCATTCCTCTCCTCCCCTGCTGTCTCCACTTCCATGCTTGTCATACTAATCTAAGCTGTTCTGACATCAGGTTCACGTGCTGTTGACAGGAAGCAGGAAAGATTAACAGAGATGAAACAAAGACTTAAAGGGATACTTCAGGATTTTGGCAATGAAGGCCTTTATCTACTTCCCCAGTCTGATGAACTTGTGGATACCATGTGTCTGTGTGCAGTTTGAAGGAAGTTTCTAACTAGCATTAGCGCAATTGCCAACAGGCTAGCAGTTACCATGGACGTCCAGTCATTGTGCTAACGCTAGTTAGCATTGTCTGGCGAAACTACCTCTAACTTCCTTCATACTGGATGCAGAGACAAACAAATGGTATCCATGAGTTTGCCAAAATCCTGAAGTATCCCTTTAAGACAAAGGACTAATTGGTCTAGAAGCCAGACAGACAGAAAAGAGACAGACAGTCAGGAAAGAGACAGATGATCTATGGGTTATTATTACTTATGGGTTATAACCTAATGACCAGGATATATAACAACTATTACAGTTAAATTACAGTTCAATCAAGTAGCCCACAGTACAGTTTGCCCAGCCTGTATAAAATATGTCAACTATTGATGTTTGGTGTGCAAACGCATTGATGACATTATTTTCTGTTTACCTTACTTAGGGTTGCAAATCGCTGGGAACTTTAAATACATTTCCTGGTTTTCCAGAAATTCTGGTTGGTGGATTCTGGATTTCCTGCTTATTCACTCCAGATTCCGGGAGTTTCGGTAAAACTAGGGAATTTATTGAAAGTTCCAGGAATTTCGCAACCCTAACCTTTACTCTCTTCAGTGAGGGGGAGGAGTGGCAGGCGGTGCGGAGTCTCCTGGGGAAGCACATGCTACGTCCGAAGGCGGTGGAGGCCTACGACACCACTCTAAACGGCGTGGTTGATGACCTCATTGCTAAGCTCAGCCTCCTCAGGCGCCAGGACCCCTGCGGCCTCGTCCTGGACATTGGCAGTGAGTTCTACCGCTTCGGCCTCGAAGGTAAGACCTATTTGCATTCAACCTGTTTCTTTTCTTATTTTTAAACAGTGGCATATGAGGTCAGCATCCGAGGTCAGGTGTGAGGCTATCTGAGATCAGTCCCATAATAAGAGACAAGATCAGAAAGAAACTTTATTGTATCAATGTCAATTAGCATTGTAGGCTACTAGTTTAGTCTATTACCACCACTTACTTGTGTATAGTAGGATAGGGTACTCTGACAAGTCTATAATAGGCTTGATTGGATCTGCCCTTCTAGAAAGCCTTCCAAACCCTTCTCACCCTTGCCCTCTGCCTGTCTTCCTCTCTGCAGGGATCTCCTCAGTCTTGTTCGAGTCCAGGATTGGTTGCCTAGACCCTGTGGTTCCCACGGAGACAGAGCGTTTCATCCAGTCCATTAACACCATGTTTGTCATGACGCTCCTCACCATGGCTATGCCCGCCTGGTTACACCAGCTGTTCCCCAAGCCCTGGAACACTTTCTGCCAGTGCTGGGACTACATGTTCCAATTCGGTGAGCTGCCATTTGATAGCCTATTGTTTATTTATTCCTTGTGTTATTATCTTTCTATTATTATTATTATTATTATTTTTCTCCTCTGCATGGTTGTGAAGGGCCCATAAGTAAACATTTCACTGTTAGTCTACAACTGTTGTTTACGATGCATGTGACAAATAACATGTGATTTGCTCCACCTTGGTTTAATTCTGGGGACTTTTAAGTACATGCTACCTCTTACATTTGATCTATTTAACCCCACTGACCTACTGATTATTGTTAGTTGCCTCCAGTGATTATTTACCCTCTACGGATAGATTTCTAGTAACTTGCTATAAATAGTTCCCATTCAATAGGACCCACAGTGTGTGTGGCTGCCTTCCATTCATCATCTGTAATCATCTGTAGTTAAATAAAGGTTCAATCAAAGCTTTCACGGAGGTCTATTTTTTCTTTCCAAGCTGTACAGATTCCCTTTGTTGGACTAGAGCTTCTTCAGACCTGGGTTCAAATACTATTTGAAATCAATTGAAATCATTTTAAATACTTCAGCTGGAATTGATTGTTGATTGGTGCTATGCAATCAATAGAACTGTCGCAAAACTGCAACCCCCGCCCATCTGGCATTCCAGTTAGGCTACAGCAAACACTGAAAGTATTTTTAAAAGTATTTGAACCTAGATCTGAGCTTTTTTACTTTGATCTGACCCCTGATCTGCCGCCTTGCAGCTAAAGGTCACATTGACCAGCGTCTGAAGGAGGATGCGGAGAAGGTGGCGCGGGGAGAGGAGGTTGAGGGGCGATATCTGACCTACTTCCTGACCCACGCAGGGCTGCCCATGAAGACGGTGTACAGCAATATCACTGAGCTGCTCCTGGCTGGGGTGGACACGGTGAGGCAAATCTCTCATCTCTCCCTCCTCTTTGTCTTCTCTGTCCTAATATCTCCATCTTTGAGCCTGCTCTTTACTATTAGTTAATAAAATATCCAATAGTCATACATCTCCATTTTCCCTCACTCCTAGTCACAGGTATACTGTATCATTGAGTAAATCACAGCGTACTACCTCTCCTCAAGCTGTAGGGAGCTCACTATCCTCTCCATCCACTGCTACAGTGACCTTATGGTGAATTATATTTCCGTCGTACTGACCTGTTGTATCCTGTGTGTGTTCAGATCTCTAGCACCATGTCCTGGTCCCTGTACGAGCTGTCTCGGCACCCCGAGGTGCAGGCCTCGCTGAGGGAGGAGGTACTGGCCGTGATGGGAGGTCGGAGGGTGCCTGGGGCTGCAGACGTGGCTCGCATGCCCCTCATGAAGGCTGTGGTGAAGGAGGTGCTCAGGTAAATTATAATAATAATAGTAATGATATAGTTTTGGATTATTATAGCACTATTCCAAGTGCTCACAGCTCCTCGTCATTTCATCTACTACCAGTTGGAATGAACTATGTGCCCCTGATTCAATCAACTACAACCAATACATCAATCATTAGACTGATCAGTCACACTGACATTGTTATGTTTTGGCTTCTCCAGACTTTACCCTGTTACTCCGGCCAATGCCAGGGTCATCGCTGACAAAGACATCCAGGTCGGAGGCTACCTCCTCCCTAAAAACGTAAGTGTTGACGTGATTTTGAGTGCTCCTTTCTCCAATTTATTTGAACAATCTGGTGTAATATTAAGGTGTGATGAAGGCAAACATATGTAAGGGAAAGATTTTACCAAGGTTTTATAACTGATTCCTAACAACAGTATGTCACAATTGTGTCCCATCCAGACTCTGATCACCCTCTGCCACTTCGCCACATCCCGGAATGCAGCATTTTTCCCAAACCCGGATGCCTTCCAGCCCCATCGCTGGCTGAACCGGTACGAAGGCCACCACC
Organism: Thymallus thymallus; assembly: GCA_023634145.1. Classification (NCBI taxonomy): domain Eukaryota; kingdom Metazoa; phylum Chordata; class Actinopteri; order Salmoniformes; family Salmonidae; genus Thymallus; species Thymallus thymallus. The sequence continues at coordinate 35,710,840 of CM042409.1, read as the reverse complement.
CTTACGCCTCAGTGCCCTTCGGCGTGGGCAAACGCAGCTGCATCGGCCGCCGCATCGCAGAGCTGGAGGTCTACCTGGCACTGTCACGAGTGAGTAGATCTTTGGTCACTTTTACTGCTAGGCTTTGGAGTGTCTCTGAAAATGATATATAATTTACATAGCATTTTGAGTCCCAGTACATTTTCAAACTCATAGTGGACTTCCATTCTTCCAAGTACTGTACATTTTCTCAACCCCTCTCCTGGTCCCCTCAGATTCTGATGCAGTTTGATGTGAAGCCCGATCCGGAAGGCAGTGGTGCAGCAGTCAAGCCCATGACCCGGACACTGCTGGTGCCAGAAAGCGAGATCAACCTACAGTTTATTGAGAGATGAACCGATGACCTGCTGAACACTAGCTATGTGTATTTGACTGTGACTGACAATCCCAGTCAGACGGATGGGAGCACTGGGGGAGAACGAGGGCCCGACTGAAGCTGAAACCCTGCAGGCCTCAACCCACAGACCAGTCTCTCAGATCTCAAGCCCAGTTGGTTTGGGCTGGCCTGGGTCTAAGTTGATACATCAGCTGAATGAGGGGCTGATATAGGTCTCAGATCAATGCCATTGTTATTTGAAAACGTCCTTTCTGTCTATGGGCAGTAGTAGGTGCATTTCCAGTTAACTAAAATTCACTTCCCACACTTTTTGCACAAGGAGGCTAGGAGAGGGTGAATGGAGGGTAGTGCAATATTTCAAGTGCATTATTGGCCGGCTTGAAACTTCTCCCCATGACTGAAACTTGAAATTTACATCAGGACAAATGATGTGACAATAGTACTTTAATTACAAGTGATTTTCCATCTCAATAACAGGTTGATTCCCCTTGCACCTCTTCAACTTCTGCTTTATTCAATAATGCTCATGAGTGCAATAGCTCTTATACTTACTTGTGGTTTAGATTGTAGCCAATGGTATTACCAGTAGCCAATGGTATTACCAGTAGCCAATGGTATTACCAGTAGCCAATGGTATTACCAGTAGCCAATGGTATTACCAGTAGCCAATGGTATTACCAGTAGCCAATGGTATTACCAGTAGCCAATTGTATTACCAGTAGCCAATGGTATTACCAATAGCCAATGGTATTACCAGTAGCCAATGGTATTACCAGTAGCCAATGGTATTACCAGTGGAATCTCTGATAACTACATGAAGTTCCTCTCACCTAACCAGACATAAATTGCAATTTTACTGATTTGATTAAATTCAGTTTCAAGTATTCAACCTGACCATAGCATGTAATGTTCAGTCCATCGAAACCACAACCACCCCTTTAGTCTTCAATATTCATTTATTATAGGCCTATTCATGTCATAATACTAGAAAATGCACTGTATGTTTACAGCTGTGTTGGTAATGCATTGTTCTGCTCATAACGAGAACATTTGTAACTCATTCCTTAGCTTAGACAAACATAAAGCAATTTATCCCTCTCTAATTGGCAGATGCCAAGTCAATACAAACTTCAGTTGCATTTATTATTGTTTACGCATTGCTGATGAAGATGCCATAAAATGGTGATGTTCCTATCAGAATGGTGCTCATTTGGTGCTTATATAGTGCTCGTTAGAAATGTTAGTGAAAAATGGCAGCTGGTGGGACTAACATGGTGCTCCATATCCTCCCACCTGGGTTACTCTGTTTACAAACACTTTTGTCTTTTTAAAAGTCTTCTGATCTTGTATGAAGTCCTACTTAGTTGTACAAAACAATGTATGCTCTGTGAGTTGTTTGTATCTTTTACGTCTAAAAAATAATTTGTGTGTTAGCCTTTTTCTACATCTAGAACCTGACATGACTTGTATGATGTGGTTCTTCAAAATGCTTCTTTCTCTGTTGTGATAACACTTTGTAAAAAGGTTATAAAAAATAATTTTGTAATTGTTCTCTATTAAAAGAATGTCATACATGTATGCATGGTCTTCTGTTTGTTTTACTAGAAATGTGAATGTCACGCTACATTGGGGCATCTTTTACTGCAAGGCATTCTGGTTTCTGGTTGTAGCTTGTCTGTGGTTCAAACAGATGGGATAATATTTAGACATGAAGAAGATTCTGGGAATGCCGCTGCTGGCTATTGCTGTTCCTGTGAGACGTGTCAGTGGGAATGCCTCTGCTGGGTATCGCTGTTCCTGTGAGACGTGTCAGTGGGAATGCCGCTGCTGGGTATCGCTGTTCATGTGAGACGTGTCAGTGGGAATGCCGCTGCTGGGTATCGCTGTTCATGTGAGACGTGTCTGTGGGAATGCCGCTGCTGGGTATCGCTGTTCATGTGAGACGTGTCAGTGGGAATGCCGCTGCTGGGTATCGCTGTTCATGTGAGGACATTCATTGTGCTACCTACCGTATAGTAGTGCTAAATTTGCAGGTCAACAGTTTGCATCACATAACCAGCCGCTCTAACCCCCACTTACATTATACAAAACCCTCATCCTCCCATCTAATCTTTGGCTGCCCTGTGGATGATTGATAAGAGAGTGAGGGTTTTGTGCAAAACCCCTGACTGTCCAAAAATACCCAAATCACACGGGAACAAAGGTTGACAGACAGGAATCAACCCTCTAGATTAGAAGTTATGTAAAAGGGTACACTGCAGTGGTAGGCTTACTCAAGTAGTATGTTCTTGTGATGGGTATGGATCTTTAATCTTGCATCACTCTCCAATGTTCTAGTTATGAGCAGAACAATGCATTACCAACACAGCTGTAAACATACAGTGCATTTTCTAGTATTATGCATGAATATGCCTATAATAAATGAATATTTTAGACTGCCCAAAGGGGTGGTTGTGATTTTGGTGAACTGAACTGCCAGAGCAAGAACATCTATAGCCAGTGTCTGTTGGTCTATTGGATGTAATAGTTAAATAATATAAATTCAGTAAGAGCTGAAATGTTTCCAAATGTTTCCCCCTTTGCCTGGCAGAGTCAGCAGTGTCTGTGCCTGTCAGTGGCTATACTGACTCAGAGCCAGGGCCGGCCCGTGGCATAGGCGAAATATGCAAATGCTAGGGGCGCTGTCCATCCTGTCCACTAATACTATTTTAATAATATTTATTCGAAATATTACAAAAAAGCAAAAGACCAACAACATAACTACATAGCTTACATAACTTCTAATCTAGAGGGTTGATTGCTGTCAGTCAACCTTTGTTCCAGTGTGATTGGGTTTTTTTTGGACAGTTACAATGATGGCCTACCTACAGGGTCAGCTCCTGGAGCAAATTAGGGTTAAATGCCTTGCTCAAGGACACATCGACAGGTTTTTCACCTTGACGGCTCGGGTATTCGAACCAGCTACCTGTCAGTTACTGGCCGCAGCTCGATGGTGTCAACTGTGCTTATGTCTGCGTAATGAGAAAGTAGGGAAGAAATGAAAACTTCAGACTATTTCTGGTCTAGTGATCGATTACAACCGAGCTCGCTGTCCAGACTTACATAATTACAAAGAGGAGATTCTTGATTAAAATGGTTCCCGACTTGAAAAAATCTAAATATGCACATTGTGAGATATTTTGCGAAATAGACAGACATAGCTATATTTCCCTATAGGAAACAATGGGACGACCTCAGAGTTCCATTAGTCATTTTATGTTGTTGTTTACATTTGAACTACAAACAACGTGGACAGGTCTCATTGCCAACAATAGCGAAGCAGGCATTGTGACGTAGAACAATAAACTGTGAATAGAATGTTTGGAAGTGATGAGTGATGCAGTATCAAGTGCTCCTGTCCCATCTACCTCAGCACAGTCCAGTGATGCAGCATCAAGTGCTCCTGTCCCCTCTACCTCAGCATAGCCCAGTGATGCAGCATCAAGTGCTCCTGTCCCCTCTACCTCAGCACAGCCCAGCGATGCAGCATCAAGTGCTCCTGTCCCCTCTACCTCAGCATAGCCCAGTGATGCAGCATCAAGTGCTCCTGTCCCATCTACCTCAGCACAGCCCAGCGATGCAGCATCAAGCGCTCCTGTCCCCTCTACCTCAGCATAGCCCAGTGATGCAGCATCAAGTGCTCCTGTCCCCTCTACCTCAGCACAGCCCAGCGATGCAGCATCAGGCATCTACAAAAAGGCTGCACCAATTGACCCTACTAACTGGCCATCTGTTTTAACTGATAAGGTAAGAACAGAGTTTGTTCTCAGAGGACTGTATCAAATAAAAAACAGTTTCACGTTTCTGAAACAAAAAGAAAGGGAGGTGTCAGCATTACTATTTCAATAGAGTCTTAGTCAATGGAGAAAAAATCTAAAGAAGCTGGCTAATGTACTAAAAAAAGAATGATAGATTGTACTGCTTCTGCTGCAAAATGTTTTCTCAAAGTATTTCTCCATTATTTTAGATTGCACCCCTGATCTGAGTCATAAGGAACCGCTCTCTGTCATTGTCAGGATTGTGTTACTGAAGACATACCACAAATTAAAGACTTTCTTGTGGCAGAGGAGTCATCAGGGGAAAGTTTGACATCTCTCATCCTCAAACGGCTGGAGGAGCTGAATATCCCCTTTGAGGACTGCAGAGGACAGTCCTATGACAACGGCACCACCAGATGCCATTGGCTACTTTGGATATTTAGCAAAAATATTCAAACTCTTCTCAGCCTCCACCCATAGATGGGATATCCTCCTGAAACATGTCAAAACCACCCTGAAATCATGGTCAGAGACCAGGTGGGAAAGCAGGATAAACAGCATTCAGGCAGTAAGGTACCAGGCTGGGCAAGTCAGAGAGGCTCTTCTGGAGGTTAGGGAAACTGCAGACCCTGTGGTGAAAGTTGAAGCCCAGTCTTTGGCTGAGGAAATTAGATCCTACCACTTTTCTATTTGCACAGTCATATGGTATGACATCCTCAAGAAGATCCAGCATGTGAGTAAACTGATGCAGTCACCCTCTATGCAGCTAGATATGGCTGTCGACTTGCTGAAGAAAACCAGAGATTCCCATACCTGCTACAGAAACACTGGATTTTCTGATGCACAGACAACTGCAAAGGAAATGTGCAAGGAGATGAACGTGGAGGCTGTACTCAAACAAAAGCTGTTGAGAACCACAAAAAGGTACTTTGGTTATGAGGCTCCAGATGAGCCAATTGGTGATGCACTTCAAAAAATGGAAACCACATTTTTTGATGTGGTAGTGGATACAGCCCACTCTTCACTTGATGACAGATTTCAGCGCCTGAGAGAGGTGAATGACACATTTGGAGTGCTCCTCAACTTCCCCAACATGTCAAAAGAAGAGTTGCTAGAGCACTGTCAAACCCTGAGCACTGCTCTAAGCCATGATGGACAGCCAGATATTGATGGCAGGGAACTTGCTGTGGAAATGCTAAACTTTCCACATTTGCCATCAAAAAACATAACAAACATGTAACTCTTGACCTTCCTGCACGAGAAGAAGCTGACAGAAATGTATCCCAATATTTGGGTAGCTCTGAGAATCACTGCCAGTCTTCCTGTTACAGTGGCTGCTGCTGAAAGGAGCTTCTCTAAGCTCAAACTGATTAAAACCTACCTGAGATCTACTACGGTGCAAGAATGTCTCAGTGGACTTTCCGTCATTAGTATAAATCATGTGGTCTCACAACAGCTGCATTATGATGATATCATAGATGACTTTGCTGCAAGAAAGGCAAGGCGAGTAAGGCTGTAGAACAATGCTACATTATGCATATTGCACTGAGGTTTCTGTAATATAGTGAGTTTTTGGTGCAAGACTCTTATTTATAATTTGTTTTATGTCACTTGTTTGCTGCAAGAAAGGCAAGGCGAGTAAGGCTGTAAAAAGGTCTTTGTAATATAGCTTTTTCGTGCAATACTCTTATTTATATTGTATTTATAATTCATTTTATGTCACGTTTCTTTAATACTGTTTTTATTTTGTGGGGTTTTTTTGTTTCTAAAATAAAGGAAATTTCAAAGACATAAAGCTATGCAGTTTCTGTGTGAGTATATGAACACAATGATCGGTGGTGGAATTGGCTGCGATGCAAGGGGCACCAGCTATAATCTTGCCTAGGGCACCAAATTGGTCAGGGCCGGCCCTGCTCAGAGCTGTAGTCTGTATACTGTCTGTTGTCTGGTGAAAATACAACACATAACAGGGTGTGTTGAAGGGGATGTGGAGGTGGGGTATATCAGTGGTATGAAATTGGTAGCACAAATTATAGATTTTGATGATTGTTTTAGCTTTTTCAGAGTTGCCCAGTTCATTAGTGTCCTTCCTCATTTTTTAAATAAATAAAGTTCTATAAAATAAATAGCCCTTTGTGAATTAGAATGTTGTGTTTTGGGGCAAAAAACTCAAAGATGGTTTAGTATGAAGATATGTAGGAACTGCTTTGCGATGTCATGGTGACCGTGGCTAGCTCATGCGCAGAAACACATCTTCTGGTCTAAAGATCGTCTCGCGCCGAAATTCGCATGCGAAGGCCGTCAATATAAGATAGATAGATCTATCTATAGATAGATAGGTACTTTATAAAAGTCATTCCTTTGATATAAAGTTGTTTTTAATGAACATTTCAACATATCAGTTTGACACTTTCACGCGGTTGGAGTAATATGTTCAGCTACTTAAGACTGGGTCAAATCTAGGTTGTGACTTTAGATTTAGAGAAAATTAACAACTAAGGAATCATTTTTTATTTCTCTCATTGACTTCTCAAACCCCAAACTCCGGTCTGCTTCGCAAGCATTCCCGGAAGTTTCACGATGTTGGGCCTCTGGGTTTAGAAACTCTGTGGTAAACCATACAATTATATTTATATGGGTAAATCCTGAGATATTAGAAAAGTATCTCTGGAAAAACACAGTGTATTGACTAAACCACATATCCTATGAGTTCACAAAGCTACTGGAACCACATAGCATGTATTTTTTATCACAGAGAATTACATTGAAATAAAGCATTTTGGGGTCAACCACTTATGTAAACAGAGAGGAACAGTCGAAGCGAGGTAACTGGGCCAAAAATCTATTGTCTCCAGTTTTTTCGGCAACTTTGAGAAAAAACACTTTATATCGGAGTTGTGCCTGTTGTTCACACTCGTATCTGCCTTCTTATTGTCTAGAATGGTCCGACCTGATCTTGCCTCCTCCGGATTGCCTTAATTTTTTGAAGACATTTCTTTCCATTGTTAGAGCGGCCACTTGAGTATCTGGTCAATATAATGGATAATATGTAACGTAGATGAGCCAGTCCTATTGGTGGCGGCAATGCACGTTACGAGACCGTTATGAAGGAAGACGGTCAACGACATTTCCGGTGTGTACCGGAAATGTGTTTCGTTCTGTTATTGTTAGCGTGAATGTAACTAGCTAGCTAATTTTGAATATAACAGAAACATTGATAGAGCAATTTTGTTGATTTATTAGAAGTTCAACATACCTGGTTAGACTCTAGTTGGCTGGTAAACCAGCCTGAGACGAGGTAAGTAGATGAATAAGCGAAGAGGCTGCTTCGTTAGATAACCATGTTAAATGTTCCTAGCTTTGAAGACAGCTAACGTTATCGACAATGTTTTCGACATCAAACTAGCTAGCAATATTATTCATAGCACAACTTGCCCAAGTATATGTGCCCAGTAAGCTCTGTCTCCCGTATGGCCAGATTCTGGTTTCAGTTTGGCTGAGCAACATTCATCATTTACTTTTAGCTTCCTGGGAGTTAGAGGGGTCTCTAACGCACAGATACTGGAGCAAGCACAGCTTGTATGTGTCACATTGACTGCTAGCTAACTATCCACACATGCTTCCCATTTACCGCCCTCTAACTGATACCTTTCTCTCTCTTTCTTTCTTGTCTCAGATTGACACCTGAGATACGTTGTCTGAGTGACACCTGCCGAATGTAGCAACGGTATTTTATTCAACATTTATTCGAAGTCTCTGGACTGTGAACAAGATCATGGAAAAGGGTATGCACATATCTTGGTTGTCTGTCTGCCTTTTGTTGCAAGTTGTTGTCATCATAATCCATAGTGTCTAACATTTGGGTTTGTCTCTGTGTGGGGACAGATATGCAGGCAGGTGCTGCATCTGTGGTTGGGGCACCGATGGGAGCAGCTGGGACACAGAGCCGGTCAGATGACGAGGAGTCGACTGGGATGAAAGATATCAAAAGAACAGCAACACAGGCTTTCGTTGGGGGTGGCGGCGTTGTGCCCAATCGCAGGAGCTCTTCAAGGTTTGACTGTTCATTTGTGTCTGTCTTGATGTTATAGCTTACTCTGCAGTGCCTTTTTATCTTCAATCTTTCCATCAGTTTTAACCTGAAAGCGGATCATGCAACATATTGTACTGTTCAGTGATTCAAAATAACTGCCTACACATCTGGCCATTGGACAGCATTCATTCTGCATCACCTAGCTTTGGAATTTGAAGTAGGCCTGCCTGAAAGGAAGCTCAGGGGTTCTGTCTGTTGCAGCTCTGGTGGCTATATAATAGCTAACATGTTCCTCTAATACTCCCAGGTCAATTAAGAGGAAGAAGTTTGACGATGAACTGGTGGAGAGCAGCCTGGCCAAGTCATCCAGCAGGGTCAAGGGCCCACCTGTGATCGAGCCAATCCGCTGCTCTGGGAGCGAACCCTCATCCAATGAGAAGAAAAAAGTATGAGGGATGAATCGAATCCAAAGAGAGGGTGGTGTTTTTATGGGTAGCTCATATTGAGAAACATAGAGAGGGAGATACCGGTAGTTGTTGAATTTACTCTTGATTACATGGCTAGATTATTAGCAGGATAGCATTTTTCTGCATGAGTCTTGTTCTGGAGGTAGCTCTGCTGAGTGGTCACTAGCTGGCACAACCACAAAAACATAAAATATGATTTTAAACCAAACCCTAACCACACTGCTAACCCTAATGCCTAACCTTACATTAAGACCAAAAAGCTTATTTTTTATTTTCATGAATTTTTACAATATAGCCAATTTTGACTTTGCAGCTGGCCTATCTAAAGGGAAATCGCTCAGTTCTGCCTCCAGAACAAGACTCATTACAAACATCAACCTGCAGAGTATTGCGCTGTTTATATGGTCAGTTCTTTCTTTGTCTCTAGACTCTAACTAATAAGGGCGTCTGACTGATGATGAAATGCCCAGTAGAGTAAATGCCGAATAAGGCAAAGGAGATGCCTCATTGGTTCCCCGTTTCCATGCTCCCCTATGTCAGATGTCCAAGTCCAGCATGGCCCTCACGCCGCCCCTCACCATGGTGATCACCCCCCCTCCCATCGCCAAGAGAGTGAAGAAGAGCAAGCAGCCCCTCCAGATCACTAAAGACCTGGGCCGCTGGAAACCCACCGATGACCTGCTGCTCATCAACGCTGTGCTACAGGTAACAGGGCTAAAGACAATAGATACGCTATTGATATAAGCATCAGGGCTATAAATCATTGGAATTTGGCAGTGTAGTATTACTATGTAAACACTGACCTTGATTAATGTTAAATATAAATTTTCAATGTGTTTGTAATGTATCCAGATAATGTTTCTATTGATGTATCCTACAGCTCATTAATGTGGTAATGTACTACAGACTGTAACTGGCTACAACTGACTGTGTGTGTGTTGTTGTGTGTGCGCGTTGTTAGACGACAGATCTGACCTCTGTTCATCTGGGAGTGAAGTTCAGCTGTCGTTTCACTCTGAGGGAGATCCAGGAGCGCTGGTACTCTCTGCTCTACGACCCTGTCATCTCCAAGTAAGAGCTCCAATTATTAGATTAACCTAATTATTTAGCATCAAGAATGTTATTGTAATAGGCATCCAATTGTTGTTTATTTGACTGGTCAAGTAAAGGTAAATAAAATCTGTGTGACTATGTTCTACCCATGTCTCTGTGTTGTAGGTTGGCATGGCAGGCGATGAGGCAGCTTCATCCAGAGGCCATTGCTGCGATCCAGAGCAAAGCTCTCTTCAGTCAGGCTGAGGAGGCTCTGCTGGCCAAAATTGCCTCAGTGAGTGAGTGGGGGGTTTCTATGGTGTTTGAAATATGAAGTCACATGAGGTGAAGAAGGCCCAGCTCTTGCTCTCGAAATATGTAGTCAGTCTGCTCCTGCTACACATAGCAACGCCCAAATATAGAGTTATTGATGCTCTCTATTTTATCTCAACCTTTTAATCATACACACAGTTCAGAAATGTTTGAATAAACATAATAAGCCAGAACCATATACAGTCCATACCATATGTATTTGGAAAGTGAATCTACATTTTTATAGTTGGCTTTATACTCCAGCATTTTGAATTTGATATTTAATTTTCCATATTAGGCGACTACAGAATGTCACATTCTATTTCAAGGTATTTTCATACATATCTGTTTTACCGTTTAGAAATGAATGTACTTTATGTATCTAGTTCCCCTGTTTGAAGAATTCATAAGTGTTTGTACAAATTAACTTATAGGGTATTAAAGAAGTCTAGTTTAGCATTTGGTCCGATATTCCTTGCACACAACGACTACATCACAATGACTACTATTTGCCCAAGAGGAACTGAATGGTGAATAATGTCTTGTCATTTTGGAGTCACATTTATCATAATTAAGAATATATATTTCTGAACACTTATTTCTCCAGTCATCATTCAGTTATTATTGGTCAAAACATAACCCAAAACAAACTGAAAATGCATCCAACGAGTCCCAAGCTTGACTTAGTCAGTGTGTGCTAGGAGTATGGGACCAAATACTAAACATTTGACTACTGTAATACAAAATAAGTGATTTTGTCCAAATACTTATGACTTCTTAAAATGTGGGGGAAGGGATGCATAAAGTTCTTTTTTTTCTAAACGGTAAAACAGATACATCCTCAAATTAAAGGTGACATTCTATACTGTCATCTCATATGAAATATTTGATTTAAAATCCAAAATGCTGGAGTATAGAGTGAGCGCCAAAAGTATTGGGACAGTGACACATTTTTTGTTGTATTGGCTCTGTACTCCAGCACTTTGAATTTGAAATGATACAGTGACTAAGAGGTTAGCTTTAATTTGAGGAGATTTTCATCCGTTTACATAGTCCCCCCCCCCCCATTTTAGGGGACCAAAAGTATTGGGACAAATTCACTTATGTGCATTAAAGTAGTCAAAAGTTTAGTATTTGGTCCCATATTCCTAGCACACAAGTCCTGAATGAATCGTGAATAGTGATGAGATGACACCCCAAAGACATGCTAACCTCTCACCATTACAATAACAGGGGAGGTTAACGTTTTTTGGTGAATTATGGAATTTGTGCGTCTAACATATTCACTCATCATCCACGATTAATTCATTTTAGCATCCACATTAATGTATAAGTGTTTAGAAACATATATTCTATTCTTATTTACAATAAAAGTGACTCAAATGATACAATTCATTTCTATTGGGCTCCAAATAATCTGAAACACAACCAAAACAAACAGCAAATGCATCCAACAAGTTTGTAGAATCACAAGCTTGATGTAATCATTGTGTGCTATGAATATGGGACCAAATACTACACCATTGACTACTTTAATACACATATAAGTGAATTTGTCCCAATACTTTTGGTCACATAAAATGGAGGGGGGACTATGTACAAAACATGCTGTAATTTCTAAATGGTTTACCCAATATGCATGAAAATACCCTCATTAAAGCTGACAGTCTGCACTTTCAACCTCCATAGTCAATATATCATTTAAAATCCAAAGTGCTAAAGTACAGAGGCAAAACAACACAACATTTGTCACTGTCCCAATACTTTTGGAGCTCACTGTATAACCTCATTTTAAATGTTAGCTTCATTGTCCAAATACAGATGGTGCGGACTGACTGTATATAAATGTGTATATAGAGTGATTTAAATAAATGTGTGTGTATATATGGTTCTGTCATAAACTAAGTGTAGTGATGCTGGAAAAAAACATTGACCTGCCCATTGGTGAAATATTTTTCTTGCTGCATATGTTTACATGTGTGGGATTGATGGCGCTATATGTGTGCCAGTTTTGAAGAAGTGAGTGTGGGTTTGTTTAAATATGTTTTTTTGAGTAAGTGTGTGTGTATTTTTTTTGATGAACAGAGCAGTCAGCCCAAGCTGGAGGTGTTCCAGGAGCTGCTGAGTAAGCACCCCAGTGTGTTCTACCCTTCCCGCACTCCCAAAAGCCTCCTGGTGCACTGGCAGCTGCTCAAACAGTACTACCTGCTGGAGGACCAGAGTGGTGAGAGAAACTCAACTGGGCTTATTGGTTCATTACACAGGCTTCGTCCCTAAGAGCCTCTGGTCAAAAGTAGTGCACTAATAGGGAATAGGGTGCCATTTGGGATGCAATTACACTGTTAGTCCATTACTTGACATCCATTGGGTGAATTATTTCTAAACGTTTTTAAACTACACACAAATGTTCCACTGTGGCAAACTAAAACTGAGTTGAGTGCCCATCTGTCTCCCTATATATGAGGCCTTATTGTATGGTTTGATTCTCTTTTGCAGTCCAACCTTTCCCTAAAGGCGACCAAGTCCTCAACTTTTCCGATGCTGAGCAGCTGGTGGATGATGCTAAGCTAAAGTAAGAGAACCGGTCAACATTCTGACCGCAATTAATTTACAGTTTCCCTGAGGTAAAATTCAGAGCTCCTGCTGTCTCTGTCATTCTAATCGGTGTCTCTGTCTCATTACCCAGGGAGAGCAGGGATGAGGTGCTGGAGCATGGTGAGTAACCTTGCACATTACTAACTCTTATAAAGGAGTCTATCTAAGAAGGTGCTTCGTTGATCAAATTCAAAGCTCCTGAATGCATGTTCCTGAATGCATGCTGATTGGCTTAGAAAATCTGTTGTCATCTCTTCTCCTCTTCATCATTCTCTCTTCTGATGCTGCCCTTCCTCATTCTGTCCCCATTCTCAGAGCTGATGATCTCTGACCGCCATCAGAAGAAGGAGATAAGACAGCTGGAACAGGAGCTACCACGCTGGCAGGTCCTGGTGGACAGCATCACAGGTGAGCTACCACGCTGGCAGGTCCTGGTGGACAGCATCACAGGTGAGCTACCACGCTGGCAGGTCCTGGTGGACAGCATCACAGGTGAGCTACCACGCTGGCAGGTCCTGGTGGACAGCATCACAGGTGAGCTACCACGCTGGCAGGTCCTGGTGGACAGCATCACAGGTGAGCTACCACGCTGGCAGGTCCTGGTGGACAGCATCACAGGTGAGCTACCACGCTGGCAGGTCCTGGTGGACAGCATCACAGGTGAGCTACCACGCTGGCAGGTCCTGGTGGACAGCATCACAGGTGAGCTACCACGCTGGCAGGCCCTGGTGGACAGCATCACAGGTGAGCTACCACGCTGGCAGGTCCTGGTGGACAGCATCACAGGTGAGCTACCACGCTGGCAGGTCCTGGTGGACAGCATCACAGGTGAGCTACCACGCTGGCAGGTCCTGGTGGACAGCATCACAGGTGAGAGTGGTGTGTGTAAGAAGCCAGTCTTGCAGGGCCTTTATGTTGTTGTGGTGTTCTCAGGTATGAATTCTCCAGACTTTGACAACCAGACACTGGCAGCGCTGAGAGGCAGGATGGTTCGCTACCTTATGAGGTCACGAGAGGTGAGCAGCTAATTTCAGATTTGCCAACAGATTTGCCAACAAATTATATTAGGACCATAGTAAGATGACTGTTGAGCAGGTTTATTATGTGGAAATGTATGCTTACGAAATATGAGAATGTTTTATAATAATATGTTTTATATATATTTTATGAAGCTAATCTGACTGTTCCTCTAGATCACCCTGGGCAGAGCCACCAAGGACAAGCAAATAGATGTGGATCTGTCTCTGGAAGGACCTGCCTGGAAGATCTCCAGGAAACAAGGTGACTCACTTACGCTCTCCTGCAGCACCATGACATGGACATCATTTAACATTGTCTGTGACTGAAATGGTAGTGCACTATATAGGGAATAGAATGCCATTTTGGATGCAGCCCCATATCTGCATTACCCGGGCCTGAAGCTGAAGAGCCTGTATTATCTGGGCTCTAGAGGGCATTACCCGGGCCTGAAGCTGAAGAGCCTGTATTATCTGGGCTCTAGAGGGCATTACCCGGGTCTGAAGCTGAAGAGCCTGTATTATCTGGGCTCTAGAGGGCAGTGCTCGACCCTATCCTCACTTCACCGTATTGAAATTAGACCCTGTTGAAATTAAGACTGTTTTCTGATAAATGTCTATCATGTAGTAATGTTATGGCCCCATATCAGGGCTTGATCTAGTTTTTCATTGTGTGTTTGTTACTGTTTATAATTGTCTGTCTAATGTACAGGGATCATTAAACTGAAGAACAACGGGGATTTCTTTATAGCCAACGAGGGCCGCAGGCCCATCTACATAGACGGCAGACCAGTCCTGTCGGGCAACAAGTGGAAACTCAACAACAACTCTGTGGTGGAGGTGTGTGGAAGGTTCTAGAAGACCTAAGTGGCAGGATGTATTATAGGGTAGCTGGTGCAAGAAGAGTGAGGTGAAGAAATGTGGCAAAAGGGCTTAAAAAAATAAATAATAATAATGACAACAGATGCATAGTTGAGATTGAATTTGACTTCACAATACATGATCTATAACACAAATTTCAAATCTGGACCTCGAAGCCAGTTCCACTGCTTTTTTTCAAAATGTTTCCCTTCTAATCAGGCACTGATTTAGACCTGCGAGACCAGGTGGGTGCAATTAATTATAAGGTAGAACAAAAAACCAGCAGTAGTCGGACCTCGTAGGGTAAGATTTGAATACCCCTGATCTATAACTACCACCTCTAATAATACATGAACGTCACAACAAGTCATTTGTCTCCAGATTGCAGGTCTTCGTTTTGTGTTCCTGATCAACCAGGAGCTGATCTCACTCATCAAGGCAGAAGCAGCGAAGATGAACCAGCAGTGAGAGAGCGAGAGAGAGATGCCAAGATAGCTGCTTTTGGCAATGCTGGTGTATTGACACACAAGCATTGCTGGGAATTGGGTTGCAAAAACTGAACAGCCTGCAGGCCAGAAGTTAATCAAATTCTATTTCAACTTACTCTGCCGGTGGTCTTGACGGTTGGTCCTTATGGCGAGGGCAATTTGAGACAAAATATCGAAAAGAATGTGGAAAGTCTGTTAAATAATACCTTTTAGATAATTTGTCTCAAATTTTATTTAACTTCTGGCTTCCCAGACTGTTTGCAACCCAATTCCCAGCAACGCTAGTGTGTCAGTGCACCAGCGTTGCTAAAAGCAGTTAATGGTAAGAAGCATGCCTGTGTCCACTGCCCAGCCAGCTCGTCCATACAAAGCAACATACGGTGGCCTCCAATGGACACACTGTACACCACCAGGAGCCTAATAGACGAGGACCACAGACTTGAAGGAAAGGAACCCGGAACCCCTTTAGTCCTGGTTATACAGTGTAGTAAGAGCACGACACCCACATACACACTCTGAGAATGGTTGTGGTCTTTGGTTACGTCACATACCTTTTCCGCTGCTGGACATTTTAGAGTGAATCTCATCTCAAAGAACCTCAATGATACTTTCCTTGTAACTACAGGACTGTAACACCAGTTTAGTCTTGTTTTAAAGTTTAAATTGGGATTCATATCAGAGGTTCCACAGTGCCTTTAAGACAATGCATTTGTTTTAAAACTGTGTTTCCTTTTTGTTCATACAGATAGGTTTTGGTTGAGTTGGTATATGCAAAGATGCATTTAGGACCAGGCTAGGGAATCACTCGTAAAAGTGATATTGTGTGTGTGTGTGTGTGTGTATGTATGTATTAGTGCTACTTAAGCCAAAGCCATGTAAAAGTCAATGTGACCGTTTGTTTGATTTTTGTACGAAAGCTTTGATTAAAATGTGTCATTAGTTGAGCCATTTCTTGTGTCATAATAATAGCATGTACATGTAGGTTGGTTTTTTTTCTACCACAAGGTAGAGCTGTTGGATAAGTAATGTTTTTTTTGGGGGCATCTCTTCAGTCTTAATACTGTCGCACTCATTTACAGAATATCTTTGATGTTATTCATAAAATTGTCAGCAGGCAATGAAGAAATAATTCTACTCCCATTATTTGGCCTATAATAAGTGTAGACTTTTGACATTAACAAAACGTCGGCGTCCCTCCGTCTGGTATAGTGCTTGTCGGAGTACAGCAGCGATATTTTCTTGCAACGTGAGAAAGTTGATCATTCATGGCCAGTATCAGAGACACCAAAGTTTTGGTTTAATATGCTGCAATATCAAAGAAGATCAGATGGGCGGATATGCAGATTTTCTAGAAGTGTGAAATTAAGATAATCTGTTAAAACGCTCATAACGTTTGAATTTAAACACCTGTAGTTGCAGTTCATAAATCGTTTTATGACTTCCATAAACCCTATTATGCTATCCTTATTGTGGAGCTTTCTGTTCAACTTCAATGAAACACGTTCTGTGTTAGCCTGGGTGCCAGTCTGTTTCTGCCTAAAATTGTTTGCCAATGAGGGAGTTTGATTATGTGCAACGGGCTATGGCCCGTGAAGTGAACGGGCTAAATCGGTGATGGAGGACTACTCTTCTCGCCGTCGGCCAGAACGGCTCAGGCCCAGGAGGCAGCTTGGTTCCAAATCAAATGCAATCAACGGTAACCCTCTTCACCCGGGGCATTAATCGAATTCCCTCTATGACAGTAACGGAGTAGGCAACAGCTCAAACAGATCTGTGTCTTTTGAGAAAATAATTGGCAGTGCTTTGCATACTTTTATGCCTTTAGGGAAGTGGACCCCAATACAAACATGTTACAAACAAGAAAATAACATCCAGGCTTTTGTCATTATTTTGCTCATTAGATCTGTAATTATTGAAATCGAGAGATAGGGATGTGAAAATGAGTATGATGATGTCTGATCAAATTTAGATTTTGGATATTCATAAATTGATCAGCGTCACGGGAATTGGATTTTACTTACTGCTTGATTTGCTTTGTTTTACCATTTGATCAAAGTATTTATGGCGAGGAGGTAGTTGTGGTGAGGTAGTTGACCCTATTAGCCAAAATCTGGAGATACATCCAGCTGCAGCCCTGCAACAGCCTGTGATTAAAACTAGCCTGTCACTAAAACCAATACTACTGCCGTCTACTTTCTAAATGAAAAGCTGAAATGTCTTTAGTCAAAGTATTCAACCACTTTGTTATGGCAAGCCTAAATAAGTTCAGGAGAAAACATTTGCTTAACAAATCACATAGTAAGTTATATGGACTCACTGTTGAAATTATTTTTAAATGACTACCCCTTCCTCTGTCCCCCATACATACAACCTCTGTAGGGTCCCTCAGTCAAGTACAAAGACCAGGGAGCTTTTTGAAAGCCTCAAAGAAGGGCAGTGATTAGTAGATGGGTAACAACAACAAATCAGGCATTTAATATATATTTAAGCATAGTCAAATGAATAATTATGCTGTGGATGATGTATTAAACCACCCAGACACATCAAAGATGCAGTCGTCCTTCTGAACTGAGCTGCAGGACAGGAAGGACACTGCTCATGGATGTCACCATGAGGCCGTTGGTGAATTTAAAACAGCTACAGAGTTCAATGGCTGTGATAGGAGAAAACATGCAGTTACTCTACAATAAGGACCTAAATATTCTGAAACATACATGCTTACGCAACAAGGCAATAAAGTAAGACTGCAAAGGAATACACTTTTTGGCCTAAATGCAAAGCCTTATGTTTGGGGAAAATCCAACACAACAAATCACTAAGTAACTACCTCCTTATTTTAAAGCATGGTGGTGGCTGCATTGTGGTATGGGTATGCTTGACATCTGCAAAGATGGGAGATTTTTAGGATAAAAAAATTAATGGGAGGGAGCAAAGCACAGGCAAAATCCTAGAGGAAAACCTGCTTCAGTCTGCTTTCCACCAGACACTGGGAGAGGAATTCACCTTTCAGCAGGACAATAACCTAAAACACAAGGCCAACTCTACACTGGAGTTGCTTACCAAGAAGACAGTTCCTCTCCCAGTTGCCGAGTTACAGTTTTGACTTAAATCTACTTGAAAATCTGTGGCAAGGCTTGAAAATTGCTGCCTCACCATGATTCCCAACACTTTGACAGAGCTTGAAGAATTTAGAAATGAATAAAGTAGCAAATATTACACCATGAGACTTACCCAAAAAGACTCACAGCTGTAATCGCTGCCAAAGGTGTTTCTAACATGTATTGACTCGGGGGTGAATACTTATCTAATCAAGGTATATTAGTGTTTTAAAAAATCTTCCACTTTCAAATCTATTTTGTGTAGATCATTGACAAAAAAATTGAATCCCACTTCTTAACATAATGAAATGTGAATACTTTCTATAGGAACTGTATATTATAGGCTACAGTAGGCTACTAAATAAACTTTCCAGTGGCACTGACTCACCCAAAGATGAAGATGAAGTCTAGGCTACTCACCGGTAGTCTCCTCTTTTCAGCAGTAGGCTTTTGCTTTCCGAACTACGTTTTTCTTGCGATTGTATTTTGAAGTCCGTGCCATTTTAAAGTTGATTTAGTAGCCTATAAAAAAATAGATACAGTGGGGAGAACAAGTATTTGATACACTGCCTTTTTGCAGGTTTTCCTACTTACAAAGCATGTAGAGGTCTGTAATTTATTAAAGGTACACTTCAACTGTGAGAGACAGAATCTAAAACAAAAATCCAGAAAATCACATTGTATGATTTTTAAATAATTAATTTGCATTTTATTGCATGACATAAGTATTTGATCACCTACCAACCAGTAAGAATTCCGGCTCTCACAGACCTGTTAGTTTTTCTTCAAGAAGCCCTCCTGTTCTCCACTCATTACCTGTATTAACTGCACCTGTTTGAACTCGTCACCTGTATAAAATACACCTGTCCACACACTCAATCAAACAGACTCCAACCTCTCCACAATGGCCAAGACCAGAGAGCTGTGTAAGGACATCAGGGATAAAATTGTAGACCTGCACAAGGCTGGGATGGGCTACAGGTCAATAGGCAAGCAGCTTGGTGAGAAGGCAACAACTGTTGGCGCAATTATTAGAAAATGGAAGAAGTTCAAGATGACGGTCAATCTCCCTCGGTCTGGGGCACCATGCAAGATCTCACCTCGTGGGGCATCAATGATCATGAGAAAGGTGAGGGATCAGCCCAGAACTACATGGCAGGACCTGGTCAATGACCTGAAGAGAGCTGGGACCACAGTCTCAAAGAAAACCAATAGTAACACACTACGCCGTCATGGATTAAAATCCTGCAGCGCACGCAAGGTCCCCCTGCTCAAGCCAGCGCATGTCCAGGCCCGTCTGAAGATTGCCAATGACCATCTGGATGATCCAGAGGAGGAATTGGGAGAAGGTCATGTGGTCTGATGAGACAAAATAGAGCTTTTTGGTCTAAACTCCACTCGCCGTGTTTGGAGGAAGAAGAAGGATGAGTACAACCCCAAGAACACCATCCCAACCGTGAAGCATGGAGGTGGAAACATCATTCTTTGGGAATGCTTTTCTGCAAAGGGGACAGGAAGACTGCATCGTATTGAGGGGAGGATGGATGGGGCCATGTATCGCGAGATCTTGGCCAACAACCTCCTTCCCTCAGTAAGAGCATTGAAGATGGGTTGTGGCTGGGTCTTCCAGCATGACAACGACCCGAAACACACAGCCAGGTCAACTAAGGAGTGGCTCCGTAAGAAGCATCTCAAGGTCCTGAAGTGGCCTAGCCAGTCTCCAGACCTGAACCCAATAGAAAATCTTTGGAGGGAGCTGAAAGTCCGTATTGCCCAGCGACAGCCCCAAAACCTGAAGGATCTGGATGGAGGAGTGGGCCAAAATCCCTGCTGCAGTGTGTGCAAACCTGGTCAAGAACTACAGGAAACGTGTGATCTCTGTAATTGCAAACAAAGGTTTCTGTACCAAATATTAAGTTCTGCTTTTCTGATGTATCAAATACTTATGTCATGCAATAAAATGCAAATTAATTACTTAAAAATCATACAATGTGATTTTCTGGATTTTTGTTTTAGATTCCGTCACTCACAGTTGAAGAGTACCTATGATAAAAATTACAGACTTCTACATGCTTTGTAAGTGGGAAAACCTGCAAAATCGGCAGTGTATCAAATACTTGTTCTCCCCACTGTATATATATAGATAGGTACTTTATTGATCCCCGAGGGGGAAATTTCTTTGTCAAGCAGCTACAACAAAACACAGGGCAGGTGCAAAATGCCACAACGATATATATATATATATATATATATATATATATATATATATATACAGTGGGGAGAACAAGTATTTGATACACTGCCGATTTTGCAGGTTTTCCCACTTACAAAGCATGTAGAAGTCTGTAATTTTTATCATAGGTACTCTTCAACTGTGAGTGACGGAATCTAAAACAAAAATCCAGAAAATCGCATTGTATGATTTTTTAGTAATTAATTTGCATTTTATGGCATGACATAAGTATTTGATACATCAGAAAAGCAGAACTTAGTATTTGGTACAGAAACCTTTGTTTGCAATTACAGAGATCATACGTTTCCTGTAGTTCTTGACCAGGTTTGCACACACTGCAGCAGGGATTTTGGCCCACTCCTCCATCCAGATCCTTCAGGTTTCGGGGCTGTCGCTGGGCAATACGGACTTTCAGCTCCCTCCAAAGATTTTCTATTGGGTTCAGGTCTGGGGACTGGCTAGGCCACTCCAGGACCTTGAGATGCTTCTTACGGAGCCACTCCTTAATTGCCCTGGCTGTGTGTTTCGGGTCGTTGTCATGCTGGAAGACCCAGCCACGACCCATCTTCAATGCTCTTACTGAGGGAAGGAGGTTGTTGGCCAAGATCTCGCGATACATGGCCCCATCCATCCTCCCCTCAATACGGTGCAGTCGTCCTGTCCCCTTTGCAGAAAAGCATCCCCAAAGAATGATGTTTCCACCTCCATGCTTCACGGTTGGGATGGTGTTCTTGGGGTTGTACTCATCCTTCTTCTTCCTCCAATTCACGGCGAGTGGAGTTTAGACCAAAAAGCTCTATTTTCGTCTCATCAGACCACATGACCTTCTCCCATTCCTCCTCTGGATCATCCAGATGGTCATTGGCAAACTTCAGACGGGCCTGGACATGCACTGGCTTGAGCAGGGGGACCTTGCGTGCGCTGCAGGATTTTAATCCATGACGGCGTAGTGTGTTACTAATGGTTTTCTTTGAGACTGTGGTTCCAGCTCTCTTCAGGACATTGACCAGGTCCTGCCGTGTAGTTCTGGGCTGATCCCTCACCTTCCTCATGATCATTGATGCCCCACGAGGTGAGATCTTGCATGGTGCCCCAGACCGAGGGAGATTGACCGTCATCTTGAACTTCTTCCATTTTCTAATAATTGCGCCAACAGTTGTTGCCTTTTCACCAAGCTGCTTGCCTATTGTCCTGTAGCCCATCCCAGCATTGTGCAGGTCTACAATTTTATCCCTGATGTCCTTACACAGCTCTCTGGTCTTGGCCATTGTGGAGAGGTTGGAGTCTGTTTGATTGAGTGTGTGGACAGGTGTCTTTAATACAGGTAACGAGTTCAAACAGGTGCAGTTAATACAGGTAATGATTGGAGAACAGGAGGGCTTCTTAAAGAAAAACTAACAGGTCTGTGAGAGCCGGAATTCTTACTGGTTGGTAGGTGATCAAATACTTATGTCATGCAATAAAATGCTAATTAATTATTTAAAAATCATACAATGTGATTTTCTGGATTTTTGTTTTATATTCCGTCTCTCACAGTTGAAGTGTACCTATGATAAAAATTACAGACCTCTTCATGCTTTGTAAGTAGGAAAACCTGCAAAATCGTCAGTGTATCAAATACTTGTTCTCCCCACTGTATATATATATATATACAGTGCCAGTTAAAAGTTTGGACACACCTACTCTTTCAAGGGTTTTTCTTTATTTTGACTACTTTCTACATTGTAGAATAATAGTGAAGACATCAAAACTATGAAATAACACATATATATTTTATATTTGAGATTCTTCTAAGTAGCCACCCTTTGCCTTGATGACAGCTTTGAACACTCTTGGCATTCTCTGGTGTGTCCAAACATTTGACTGGTACTGTATGTGTACATCCCACTCTTGGCATTCTCTCAACCAGCTTCATGAGGTAGTCACCTGCAATACATTTCAATTAGCAGGTGTGGCTTGTTAAGTTAATTTGAGGAGCCAATCAGTTGTGTTGTGACAAGGTAGAGGTGTTATACAGAAGATGGCTCTATTTGGTAAAAGACCAAGTCCATATTATGGCAAGAACAGCTCAAATAAGCAAATAAAAATTACAGTCAACCATTACTTTAAGACATGAAGGTCAGTCAATATGGAAGATTTCAAGAACTTTGTAAGTTTCTTCATGTGCAGTCGCAAAAACGATCAAGCGCTATGATGAAACTGGCTCTCATGAGGACCGCCACAGGAATGGAAGACCCAGAGTTACCTCTGCTGCAGAGGATAAGTTCATTAGAGTTACCAGCCTCAGAATTTGCAGCCCAAATAAATGATTCACAGAGCTCAAGTAACATGCACATCTCAACATTTCAACTGTTCTGAGCAGACTGTGTGAATCAGGCCTTCATGGTCGAATTGCTGCAAAGAAACCACTACTAAAGGACACCAATAAGAAGAAGAGACTTGCTTGGGCCAAAAAACACAAGCAATGGACATTAGACTGGTGGAAATCTGTCCTTAGGTCTGATGAGTCCAAATTTGAGATTTCTGGTTCCAACCGCCTTGTCTTTGTGAGATGCAGAGTAGGTGAACGGATGATCTCTGCATGTGTGGTTCCCACCGTGAAGCATGGAGGAGGAGGTGTGATGGTGTGGGGGTGCTTTGCTGGTGACACTGTCAGTGATTAATTAAGAATTAAAATCCCACTTAACCAAAATGGCTACCACAGCATTCTGCAGCGATACGCCATCCCATCTGGTGGTACTATCATTTGATTTTCAACAGGACAATGATCCAAAACACCTCCAGGCTTTGTAAAGGCTATTTGACCAAGAAGGAGAGTGATGGAGTGCTGTATCAGATGACCTGGCCTCTACAATCACCCGAACCCAACCCAATTAAGGTTTGGGATGAGTTGGACCGTAGAGTGAAGAAAAAGCAGCCAACAAGTGTTCAGTATATGTGGGAACTCCTTCAAGACTGTTGGAAAAGCATTCCAGGTAAAGCTGGTTGAGAGAATGCCAAGAGTGTGCAAAGCTGTTATCAAGGCAAAGGGTTGCTATTTGAAGAATTTCAAATATACAATAAAAAAAAACGGCTTTTTCTTTGCAACTCTGCCTAGAAGACCAGCACCCTGGAGTCACCTTTTCACTGTTGACGTTGAGACTGGTGTTTTGCGGGTACTATTTCATGAAGCTGCCAGTTGAGGACTTGTGAGGCGTCTGTTTCTCAAACAATTGAACTTCAGTCAATGAGTTGTTTAAAAACTAAAAAATAACCAACATTTTGGTAAATTACTCAGCATTACTTGCCATTGGCTATAATGCAACATGCAAATATGTCTAAAGCATATTAGAAAACACTCTAAAACACTCCACACCAACTCATAATACATCAGAATCCCATTCTGAATTACACAGAGTATACCAAACATTAAGAACACCTTCCTAATATTGAGTTGCAGCCTAGATTCTTTGGGACATGGACCCTACAAGGTGTCAAGCATTCCACAGGAATATTGGCCCATGTTGACTCCAATGCTTCCCACAGTTGTGTCAAGTTGGCTGGATGTGGTGGAACATTCTTGATACACACCCAGCATTTTTGCAGTTCCTGACACAAACCGGTGCGCCCTGCACCTACTACCATACCCCATTCAAAGACAATTACATTTTCTGGCTTGCCCATTCACCCTCTGAGTGGCACACATACACAATCCACAATACATAAAAAACAATTATTTATACTGTCTCCTCCCCTTAATCTACACAAATTAATGACTCTGCACTTATTTTTATGGGACAGAGACATCATTCAGAATGGGATTCTGATATTAGTTAGTTTGGAGTGTTTTGGAGCATTTTCATAATGCATTGTAGTCAACGGTGAGTATTGACCAAAATATATTTTTTAACGGTTTTGGGGATCAACTACAATCAGAGAAAGTCTACATATAAAACTTGGTGAACTGCCATTTCCATTTCATCCCTAGGGATTTTGCTGGTTTGTGTAATATTTCTCTGTAAAACAGCACATATACCAGTTCCTACATGCCGTCACCGTTTGGCTGCTCCAATCCTAGTTAAGCCACGTGTCCAACCACACAGGCCTCCTCCCACACAGTCATGACCAGGCCCTTGATGACTAACAACACTATATAGGTCAAGTCTAAGATATCAACTAGACCACTGTCACCAACACTGAGATACAAACACACAAGGAGAAGCAACAAGTGACTAATAGTGAGTAAGTTGGTGATATGCACATCCCAAACTTTAACAACAGTGCTTTGCCAAAAATGCAGTACAGATTTGTGGTGCAGGTTGAATTGAAGCACAGCATATGCTGTGGATGAGCTTCCTATCATTATGCAAAATGACTAAAAGAAAGAAACCAATGCGACAGAATGAATTATGACTTCCTGTTTATTATGTGTGCTAATAGGGATGACCAAACCACTGTAAGAGGAAGTACGGAGGCTGTTGCAAGTTTATACGATGAACAATAATTTATTAAACCACACTCCCACACTTACAGGTCAGAGTGTGCAGAAGGAAACCAAACTTGAACGTCAACAAGTGACTTTTTATTAGTTTTACGGCTCACTGACGTTTGTAAGCTCACCATTGTAATGTGTAACAGCTTAACTAGGGTTCCAAAATTCTGGGAACTTCTTGGAGGATTCCCGTAATCAGGAGGGAATAAGCATGAAATCCGATAGCCTCCATCCAGGATTTCTGGAAAACTAGAGAAATGATTTAGCGAACCTACTCTTAATATGAGACATAAGGATAGTCACTGGCCTCTCACAACCAGCAGTAATTTTTCCATGTGTTGTGAAACTATTGAATTGATTAGAGACTAATGAACTCAGCATAATCTATCAACAATTGTTTTGACTTGTTTGGTTGACTTTGTGATGTAAAGAGACGGCCCCGGCCGTTTGTTCTGCACTCTGAACTCAGTGATGCACAGATGTGGTGACGTTGGTTTTACACAGGATGTAAATTGGCCTAGACAGTTTCCTGGAAACAACAAGGGTATTCCATCTGGCAAAAGAGAGAGGGAAGAAGAGTGAGAGAGGGAGAGTACATCAGAGAGAAATAAAGTAGGTTTATGATGCTAAAGACAACAATCTCAGCGAGAGACCAGACCATATGTTTTAGCCCTCCTATTAAAAGGAGAAAAACCAGGGACTCATTCCAGCCAGTGGCGATTTTAGCATGTAAATCTTGGTGAGGCCAAAAAATATAATTTGTGGGATTCATGCCAGCGAAGCCACTACACTAAACCATACATTAATTGCACTATAATGGTGACAAACTGTGCCCGCAAACTGTTAGGGCCTTCATAAAGCTGTCCCAACAGCAGTCCCAACATCTTACCACTGCTACACCTGTCAGCAGAGCCTTGTCTGGCAGCAACACAGTTGATTCAGCCTCATTTACTGCCTTTTAAAAAAACATAGCTGATATGGCTGACTTGCTTTAACAAATGTGGTTTCTACTGACAATTAAGATGTACAAAGTATGGCATAAGGGAAAGATAAGTGGATAAGAGGCAATCTATAATTTTGACGTTCTTTCCGGAGTTCCCAGTTGTCTTGAACTGACTGAAGTCAGATTTGGCAGTTCCGAGTTTACAATTGTTTTGAGCACGGCACAAATCATGCTTCACTGACAGCATGGCCAATGTTGAGTGTTTATCATTTTAAACTTGGAAAAGAGACCCTTAATCCCAGACTTGGGACCACACAGCCACTCCACTGAATAGCAGGCTAGTGATTGCTTTGCAATGCTTGCAGTTAGCCACTGATTCCTTCCAAACCACTAAGTGTTGAATTTGCGATTTCCAACTTGTTGTGTAATGTTTATGTTCAATGGCCGATGAGCATCAACACGTTTTATCAATAATTGATCTTAATTATTTATCTTCCTATGACAAGGATTAAAAAGGATTTGTCAGTAGATTGTCGACTTGATTCATGATGATGACTGCTAGCTAAGATTTTGAAAGTATGATGTTGACATGATCAGTCCAATCAAAGCGACTGTAGACATAACACAATTTGACGTAATTTTATCTGTGGCCAATGACATTGAGGCTTCTTATATGGGCACTTCTAATGTAACTCTAAGGCAGCACCCAAGGGGCTTGAATTTTCGAGCTCTACCCTTGGTGGTGACATAGTGTCCCCATGAGTGACAGAACACTGAGCTAATCACAGCGTAACTAGAGAACATTACCAACACCTACGCGCCATATTTTCCAACGGCTGCCCCACCACCACAGAAAGCACTGAGCTAGGCTGAAACACTTGCATTTTGGAGCTGCCTTACTCAAGAAAGCAAAATATAGACCATGTTCGTACAAAGCTTTATTAACAAAATTATTATAGTATTTTTTTTACATTGTTTACAAACTGATATGTAACACGTATTAATGCCAAAATAACATGCAACACAGGTAAGCCCCCCCCCCCCGAAAAAAAAATGTTTTATTTGTATTTTTAAGCAAAGAATGTGGGTTTGCACTGATTCCATCATAAATTAACTGTAGAAAACACCACCTGGGGAATCTGGAGATAATCTCTGAGCTTGCTGTTCTGTTATGAAGTCAGAGCCAAAACCAACCTCTGTGATAATAAATGGAAACAAAGGATAAATCTAGGGAGAATTGGCTGAGAGGAGATGGAACCATGCTGGTGTCTGAGTGACATGGCGAGATGCTAGACTGAAATTCTCTGACAGAGCACGTTCTTCCCAACCACCCGACACAAATAAGAGGGTCTTCACACTTACTAGACTTTTCGCTACACATATACTGCACATGTAAACATAATTTTATTTTCTATCACAAACAAATTATAATAGCAATGTTTTTGAAACAGCAGACATTTGTAGACACTTTCCTTATTTTTGAGACGTTTTTATTGAGTTTTTGCCTGATATTGTAGTAACAGAGTGTTACATTCTGAAACTCTCAAGTGTAAAAAATAAGTAAAAGTGTCTTAACTGCGCTGAGCCACCATTATATGAGGTTAAAGCAAATTGCCTATTGTACAGGCAATTTGCTTTAACCTCATATAATGACTTCCATGATATAGATAAAATGAAGACTGGTTTGTTATTTTATACAGTAGCTAGTGTAACTTGAATACCTTAGCTAATCAATGGTGTAACTTTGTGTTGCATATTGGGGGGGGGGGGGGGGGGGGGGGGTCCGGGTCAATGGGTTCCAGGGTTGTTTCTGGTTAATTTTTAAGGGAAAATACATCACCAACTTTCCTGATAATTTGGTCAGTCACAGGAGGTTGGTGGCACCTTAATTGGGGAGGACGGGCTTGTGGTAATGGCTGGAGCGGAAGAGGTGGAATGGTATCAAATACATCAAACACAGGGTTTCCATATGTTTGATGCCATTACATTCGCTCAATTCCAGCCATTATTATGAGCCATCCTCCCCTTACCAGCCTCCACTGTGGTAAATATATCCCAACCACAACTGAAATACAATAATTTCGGTATAACTTTAAACTGTTGGTCTTACTCTATTAGTTCAGATAGTAACCACGCTTGGCAATTGTTCTGTAGAACAATTATGAGAAAGTCAGTTCTGGGGTGGTTCAGTTTGATTGAACGTTTGCTAGGATGCATAATGGGTTGTACAGTGTTTTTACTGATCTGTTTGTCAGTGTCAGCAGAGTAGGCTACTAATTTGTGTTGAATTAAAAAATGATGTTTGCTTATGTCTCCAGTCATATAAAGTGTAGTAGAATTGCATGAAATGTGTTTCTAAAAGGCCACATTTTTCCAAAGCAAAGAAAGGCCTACTCTATGTCACTACACGTTCAGGTAGTCATTGTTGTTTTGTCTGTTTTGCTGACAGTGATTGAGTTATATTATTAGCCTAAATTATCACTATGCAATTTACTCATCACATTAGGAATAGTAGCCTATCTTACGTTAGTCTGCAAATGCGATGATAAATGCATGCAATCCTTTGTTATAAAGGTGCATTTTTATAGTGAAAAAATAGCTTCCGCTGCCTATGGATGTCAGATTTTAAAGTCAGCTTTGTTGTGACTTGATAGCATGTCTTATTGCATCTATTTCACGTTCATGTGCCGTTCCACAAGTAAATGAGTTAATGTATGATTAGGTTGAGTAGTGGTTGACATTCTATATGCCATTCTACAGACCTTAATATCATATAATATTGTGGCGATAATTAATGGCTAGGGTCATTTCTGTTTGTTTTTGCTGTTCTCCAAATAGCATTTTAGAGTTTTTTAATTGTGTAGAAATGCAGTAAATGAACTTCAATTTACACTGAATTCCTTGGAGTAACACACCCCACTTTGCCATACAAGTTCTCAAATTTACATGTGCAGTATATGTGTAGCCGAGGGTATTTTTGCAGAAAGTCTAGTAAGTGTAAAGACCCTCATAGAGACAGAGGGAGACCGACAGACTGACGGACGGATGGAGGGAGGGAGGGAGGGAGGGAGGGAGGGAGGGAGGGAGGGAGGGAGGGAGGGAGGGAGGGAGGGAGGGAGGGAGACAGACAGACAGACAGACACGGAGGGAGGGAGGGAGGGAGGGAGGGAGGGAGGGAGGGAGGGAGGGAGGGAGGGAGGGAGACGGGGGCACCTCAGATACCTTTCTCTTGTATTGTATATGAATCCAAACCAGATTATCGGCCAGTCAGTCATGTTACAACCTGATCCACATTCCATCTCTCCCTCTGCTTCACAAATTGCTTACCATCAGTTAATAATGCTAAAAGGGGTCATACCTTCTTAGTAACACTGTTGAGCATGTACTGTATATCAAATAGAGGTCCAACACCAACAATCTTTCTGGTTCACCTGGATTTTCACTTGATAAGTATCTGTCCTTCTGGAATTCCCTAGAGACTCGAGCAGTCTTTTTAGCTGGGAAATCCCATTGGCATACATCCGTATTCCCTTCAAACTGTTATAAAATAGGCAAGGGAAGGGAAAGGGAATACCTAGTCAGTTGCACAACTGAATGCATTCAACCAAAATGTGTCTTCCGCATTTAACCCAACACCTCTGAATTCTGTTCAATGCAGAATCTGTAGCTGTGACCCTGTGCTCAATCACTCTCTTGCTCTCTATGACTCAAAGCTTACTAGACCTGGGATGAGTCGAGGAGAGCAGGCGAATACTAAAAACACTGCCTTACTAATCCTTCATTTACAAGCACTGTAAGTAAACAGAACATTTTGGTTCTGGGAAAAAGTCATTCGATTTACGTTTTTTTCTCAGGGAGTGTACAAGGATCTCCAGTCTATGGACGTTTACTCACACGGCATGATACACTTACATTATCACTGGTATGAATCAGAGAGAATGTATTCTTATACAGATACAGATCTGGAAAGATCAAACAGAGGGAAATATTGCAAAAGGGAGTATGTGGCACCTGAAGAATACCACTGTGAAAATATTACATCTAATTCAAAGTCAAATATTTACTTCATCCAGTGTCTTAGGCTGAGCCCCAGAAATAATATCTGGACATTGCCAGTCGCTCATGAACAATAAACATTGGCTCAGGCCTATGACATTACAGATTTAAGAAGGAAACCTTTGCAGTACGTGGTTTGAGGTTTTGGCAGAGTCTGTGGTACAGTCTGTGTAGCAGTACCCAGAAATTGTGCTGGCAGAACAATATAATTATTATGTTAATCAGATGCAGAACACATGACCAGAAATAAGCACGTTTTTGCACATGCTATTTATTTTTTATAGCTGGATGAATTGGGGCAATCTGGTTGTGGACCCGTTCCTCTAACTCTTACACTTTAAAGGCTGTTGAAAACTATGCTCCAGACTGAACATTCACCATCAAACACCTTTACCATAACCTCGTTGCCAGGCTCAATTGCTAGGGAGAGCCAGCTGGTGGACGAGATTACTCAAAATCTTACTGGAAAGGAGTAGTTGTGCTGCTTGCATAAAACCACTTACTCACGTAACAAAAAAACTCCCAGTTAGGACTGAACCATGCCAAAACCACAGAAAGCCTCCTCTCCGCCCCCAGAGTGTCTACGCTGTCTGCACTTTGTAAGGCTGATGACAGTGATTTGGAGGATATATGTGTTAGAGTGGACCTTAATGATGGCTGACAACGGTTCCATCCCAGCCGGTCTCATTATACCAGTGCCATCTCATAACTCCACTGGCACCATTGGTCTTCTATTCCAGCATGGCACATGATAATAAGGCAGACTGACATGCCACTTCCCATCCCCACAAGCACTGTTTTCACACCTCTGTATTGTTAGGCTATTGGGCAACTGCTTGATGTTTGCTTCAGTAAATAGTTGTGGGAGCCAGCTACCACTACTCAAACTACCCTGCAGCGCTTGCGGTTAGGCTGAGGGAACCTTCTGCCAACACCAGCTGCATTATCCAGAAAATGGATTCTCTATGCCTTCATCTTCCACACCCGCTCTCTGCCCTGGCCTGTGAAGGGACAGACAACAGCTGTTGTACTATCAGACACCGTGTGTGCCAGCTCTGACATACCCATGTGTTTACATAATAATCACAATATTGCTATAACTACCACACATACACAAGGAGAAGAGAAGCAAGAATATGCATTTCAGGTACCAAGACTAGATACATTGTGTGAGTTTTGATGTTGTTTTAACCATTGTGGGGTCTAAGGCAAATACATGAAATATGTTTATTTGGTTCCTGAGAAAGCAAACCTTCTGATTCAATCATATTAATTTTTTTGTTAATCCACACAGAACCCCCAGAGGCATCAAACAGATACTGTTCTGCAACACGTGGCTGCGTTCGTTCAAAGGATGAAAGAGTCTTTCAAAAATCACAACCCCAAGACCTCCGGAGATATGGGTAAAAATGTCTGATGGTAGGATTTCATCAGTTACGTGTAAAGGAAGGGAGAGAGCTATAGACGGGTTAGCTGACAATGTCATGAAAATGATGTGCACGCTTTAATGGGGCAGAAGTCCATGTGTTGTTGTGATTCTGGATAACTGTTCTTTGGGGACCTCCAACGCTGCAGACATTTTTTGGTACCCTTCCCCAGATCTGTGCCTCAACACAATCCTGTCTCGGAGCTCTAGGGACAATTCCTTCGACCTCATGGCTTGGGTTTTGCACTGTCAACTGTGGGACCTTATATAGACGGGTGTGTGCCTTTCCAAATCATGTTCAATCTATATAATTTATCACAGGTGGACTCTAATCAAAACATCTCAAGGACGATCAATGGAAACAGGATGCACCTCAGCTCAATTTCAAGTCTCATAGAAAAGGGTCCATATACTTACTGTATGTAAATAAGGTATTTCTGTTTTTTATGTTTAATACATTTGCAAACATAAAAAAAAAGTGCTACAATTTGTGGAAAAAGTGAAGGAGTCTGACTACTTTCCGAATGCACTGTATTAGCCAAAATGATACATTTATGAAATCCTCAAGATGTTTCCTAATCACACAAAAAAACGAATGTTGATATCATATTCACAGGAGGCTTGACACACCCATTCGTGTACACTGAGTCAAAACCATATTTTCAGTT
The DNA here is from genome assembly GCA_023634145.1 of Thymallus thymallus. Lineage (NCBI taxonomy): Eukaryota > Metazoa > Chordata > Actinopteri > Salmoniformes > Salmonidae > Thymallus > Thymallus thymallus. The sequence continues at coordinate 35,678,968 of CM042409.1, read as the reverse complement.
CGCATTAGGTAGACTGGGACAGCAGGTTAGCTAAACTGCGACACCATTATTGTAGTCCTAATTGTATCCCAATGACAATTCAATTACATTTTGTGTGATTGGGAAACATCTGAGGATTTCAGAAATGTGTTGGGCAATTATGTTGGATAGATGTTTGAAGAGGGAAATGCAAAGTGTTTCTCACGTAAAATGAAATTGAAAGAATGAACCAAGAATGAACCATCATTGTACCATCTAAATCGCTGTGAAATAGCTTTTCAATAACAAAAAAATATATATTTTTACAGCTGTTTGAAGACTCAAGCGTGAGTCTCCGCCATGTTACGGGAAATGGGATGCAAGGGAGGGGGAGATTTGTTTTTCGAAAACAGCATAGTGCTATTGCAATTCACCTAGCTTCCACATAGTGGAGAAATCCTATTTGTAGCACCTTTAAACATAATATTATTGGTATTTTGTTGCACCAGTACACAATATGCGCATTTTACATCACAATTTGGCACAGTGCATTATTTATGACAGTTTTATAACCTTCACATTAAAACAGAAAAAAAGCTATGTCACTGATCTTACTGTGTGCTTCGTGAGGTGAGCTGATGTCACACCAATGAAGTGATGGAATTTTGATCATGTGGTTTCTCTGCAAGGGCTTAGTAACAGTAGTTAAGATTTTCACCTTGTCAGACCAATAAATAAACACGTCAGGATTAAGCTGTCCCAGTTCATATGATGTCCCATTCTTTCCGAATTCACCCTATTCATTATTTTATATTCATTTGACAAAGTCTTTGAATGTGTTTGATAAGCCTATGCCACCATCATCACATCATACTGCAAGGTTATATTATAACCACCACACACTGACACCGGGCAGACACAGTTGGTTGGGCTGGGACAACTGTATTATGGAAAAGGAGTGTGGGAGTGTGGGAGTTGGTGAGCTTTGAGAAATGGCTGACATTTTACTGTTTCAAAGTGAAACCATTTTGCCGTTGCTCCAGGCTCATTCCTCAGAGATGGATCATCACAGTGGGTCAGGGCTGACTCACTCAGCACTTGAGTTAAAAGCCTGCAGAACACACTGAAGAAAACCAGTAGAGCAAAGTTTTGGGAGAGTAACAGATAACGACGAACGACGATAACATTTTTTCCCTAAATAACGTTTAATAAGTACATATTTTTCTAAGTAGTTAAGACAAGAGCGTCCTGCAAAGTGTGTTACGGACCTCATATTTGCTTGTTTTTCCTAAGGTTTACAGCAGTTTTTCCTGCGTAGAAGTTTTGCGAAATGGGTTACCTTTTGCAGCTGACGGTGCTCATGGCTCTCGTGCTGTGCGTAATGACAGGAGTGATGGACAGGAGGATGGAGGCCTATGAAGCAACGGTAGGAATTGTACAACTTTTTGAAGTATTATCTATCTTCATTCTTTGAATTACATTACAACTTCTGAATACTCTGAATGATTGTGGATGTTCTCACTCATTATACAAACTTTATCAGAAATGCCTATGAACTGGACCATCCATACAGGCCTACGTGATGCAAAGTGCCATACGTGTAACCTATCATATGGCTTTCACAGTCTTGTAGTCTGCAACTTAATCAGCATTGTTTCTCTTGTGGCTGTTGTCATTCACAATGTAAGGTGCTCCCAAGTGGTGCAGTGGTCTAAGGCACTGCATCTCAGTACTAGAGGTGTCACTATAGACACCCTGGTTCAAATCCAGACTGCATCACAACTGGCCATGATTGGGAGTCCCATAGGCTGTCATTGTAAACAAGAATTTGTTCTTAACTGACTTGCCTAGTTAAATAAAGGTTAAAATAATAAAGAGGTGAATAAGATCACTTTGAAACTTCTAAAGTAACCCTTGTATCCCCACTGTGGTTATTGTGTTACCAGGTGTACCTGAAGAAGTATGGCTATCTGCACACTCCACTGGATCCTCAAAACAAGGACATCCAGACAGAAGATATCACTGAGGCCCTTAGGTAAAGTAGATCCTCAGATTCCTCTTCCTGAACAAGCTAAAAATCTCAACATACCTACTCTAAATGTCCCTTTGTGAATACAGGTCTATTGTATAGCCTTTTGCAAGTCACATTGACACAGGCACTACAATAAATTCAATTCTTCAGCATAACATTTCCCATTGGCAGGAAATGTTTCCGATGCACAATGCTGTATCTGCTATTGGAGCTTTCAAAGTCCTTTCTTTCCCCAGGGTCTTCCAGAGAGTGACAGACCTGCCTGTCAATGGAGTGATGGACAAGGCCACCCTAGAGATGATGAGACAGCCTCGCTGTGGCATACAGGACCCTTTCAACCAGAAAACCCTAAAATACAGAGTGCTGGGTGAGTATGGTGAGGATATTGTATGTGGGGGTGTGATGAACCAGTGTTTCCCAGATGGTGTGTTGGGACATAAAACGTTGGGAGTCACTATGCACATTTAATGATAATAAGAATTATCTTCACCTACACAATGTGGTTTCTCGTCTAGACGTGTGTTTATGGTAAATGCATGTCTTTTCTTCTTTAGGTTACTGGCGCAAGAGAAGCCTGACCTGGCGAATTTACAACTACACTCCAGACATGCCAAAGACTGAGACAAAGAGGGCAATCCGCTCTGCCTTTAAGTACTGGAGTGACGTGGCTCCCCTGAGCTTCCGAGAGGTCGAGTATGGACGACCCGACATCAAGATCTCATTCCATGCAAAAGATGCCACTTGTGCCGTGCCTTTTGATGGACGGGGTGAGTGTGCCTATGGGCCGGATACAGTTGATTTGGAGTTACTGAGCTGACATCTGCAGTGTTTACCTTAAATGCAATCTCCACGAATCCTTTATAAGCTTTATAAGCTGCCACAAGCGTGATCAGATTGAATCCCGGACTAACACACACACACACACACACCAAACATACAGTAGTTAAGTACCCTAGGTTTCACTGCTGATACTTCTTCATTTCTATTGAAATATAGTGTAATAAAACATTGTTTTTTTCTCTCGTAGGTCACGTGCTGGCCCATGCCGAACCCCCAGAGTCAGGCATCGTTCATTTTGACGAGGATGAGTTTTGGACAGAGGGCAAGTTCTATGGCATTAACCTGCGTATCATTGCTGCCCATGAGATAGGCCACGCCCTGGGCTTGGGCCACTCCCAGTACAGAAGTGCTCTCATGGCCCCTCTTTACACCGGTTACCGTAACAACTTCCGTCTGCATTCTGATGATGTGAAAGGCATCCAGGCTATGTATGGTGAGTAGAGTCAGGGTTGGTCTGGTACCAATGTTTTTTTAAACTTTTTAACTTGCAAAACACAATACACCCCTATCATAAAGCTATATATTACAAATGTCACCGGTAATGCTCTCATCCTTCCTCAAACCCCTTGTCCAATAATCTATTTTAGGTAAACGTGATACAAGTGTTACAATTGAGCCCACGGTGGCACTCCCTACAGACAGCCTCCCTGGTGCTGAGAGAGACATCCCAGACCCCTGCACCGCCAGACTGGATGCCATCATGCTGGGTAAGCTGTCTGCACACAATACTGACCAGCGATATACAGTCAAAAGCAGTGATGCTCACTGTAGTGTACATGTCTCCCTTGGAAGCTCTTATTTTTGCCTTACACTATTCAAGATTGTTGCAGCATTGTTTACTCTCATAGATTTAACTAACCACATGTTTGCTCTCTGCAATGGAACTGAGACTACAATGGAATTTGAGATTGGAGTGTTTTATTTCCTGCTCCTCCTTATCAGGTCCATGGAGGAAGACATTTGCCTTCAGTGGTGATTATGTGTGGACGGTGTCTGACATGGGACACAATGCACCCATGAAGATTGACCGGCTGTGGACGGGACTGCCTGGGAACCTGAATGCAGCCGTTTACTCTCAGAGAACAAACAAGACTTACTTTTTTAAAGGTGTAATATTTTCTCTACTTTAAAATGTATCATGTTTTTACTAACAAATTAGGTAAAGTGAGATGATTTTTAAAGAAAGACTGATAGTATGAACTGTGTAATACTTGTATTAAAATTCTTGACAGTGATTGATTGACAGTGATCTGGCTTAGAATGTTACTGTTAATCTCTCCTCATTTCATCCTACTCACCAAAACTGTTTGTGACCACAGGTGATAAAGTGTGGAGATACACCAGTTTTCTCCTGGACTACGGGTACCCCAAAGAGCTCAAACGCCTCCCACCTAATATTGATGCCGCTTTGTACTTGGAGAAGAATAAGAAGCTGGTCTTTTTCAAGGTAGCGAACACAAGGCAACACAATTACATAAATACTTTTTAACCAGTAAACTCAAAATTGTTACAAATTACAACTGAGCATTATGGTTTCAGTAAGTTGTTATCGTAGATTAATGACAACAAAAAGCTGTAGCATTTTTACCCACTTGAATGTGATGAATATGCCAAATACCCAGCATGAAAAAACTGTTTGTAATAATTATCTTTGTCCTCGGTTGTCCCTCTCCTCAGGGTACAGGGTACTGGCAGTTGGATGAGCTGCGCCACAGTAACCTCAACGTATACCCCAAACCCCTCTCTAACCTCTTCACTGGGGTGCCCTCCAGCCCTGATGCTGCCTTTACCTGGACCAATGGAAATATCTTCTTCTTTAAGGGAGACAAGTACTGGCGTGTGAACAGTCTACTGAGTGTAGACAAAGGCTACCCACTCAGCAAGAGTGAACGCTGGATGCGCTGCTAAGAGCCGGACACTAGAGGGCAGCAGACACCATAAACGTCAATACGGTGCTGGTGAGAGGTGTTCTCAATTAACCGTTCAGGGAACCACACAACAACAACCACAACCACACTGTGATAACATTGTGTTCACACTGTGAAACCAATGTAATAATGTATTTTCATGTACCAGTACATGATTTCAAGTGAGAATTAAGTCAAGGTACATAAAACTGAAATGTTATGTCAAATGACTTCTTCGAAACACGAGATAGATAGAGATCTTTATCAATGTAAGTAGTGTCAAAGCCATTTGAGGTAAGACATAAGTGCCTTATATAAGGTTGAGTATTGAGTGTCATGTCGTTATGGCCTACAAGTTCTCTGTTTCCATGTAACACAGGCAGGACCTCAGGTTGTATTAATCTGCTCTTTTCTACCAAACAGCCCAAACGTGTTAGACTGCTGTTTGTTTTTCTCTCAGGGGGCCTTCCTCTCTCTCACAACAGATGTGGATGGGATTATTCAGTTGTTGTGTGCCCTCTTTTCAGTATGTGTACTGATTTCAATAGTGTTCACCCAGCACTTTGAAACTTCTTGTTTTCTTTTGACGTTTGGCTTGCAGACGCTGTGGACGGGTCTGAAAAAGGACTTCTGAGTTTCTTGTCGCCATGTTATGCATTTCTATGGCTAGAGTGTATATATTTGATCACTTCCCACATAAAGAGAAGCCAAATATAATTGGTGTTGCGTCAAGACTTCCAAGGTCAACGCCATCTTTAACATCACAACGTCTACATTTTATAACTGGTTTATAATTGTGTACCGATGTTGTTGTTGAACCTCCTCATTCTTATTGATGTTTTTATAGTAATGCGACTCCTACAAGCTATAGGCCTATCATTTGTAAATGTTTATATATGTGTGCAATGTTTTTTTTGCTGTTAATTAATCTAAGACGTACAGTAGTTGTACAAATTAGTCATGACAGTCAACAATAAAACCATTTCAACAGGCCCCGTTTCCTTTGATGTACACTGAGTATTCAAAGCATTAGGAACAACTGCTCTTTCCATGACTTAGACTGACCAGGTGAATCCAGGTGAAAGCTATGATCCCTTATTGATGTCACTTGTTAAATCCAGACAGGTTAAACGCTTTTGACACATTGTAGAGTCCATGCCCCAAAATATTGAGGCTGTTCTGAGGGCAAAAGGAGTGGGTGGGGTGGGTAGACAGCTTTCATGCATGATACTGGTGGGCTGATAAAGTTTCGGAGCTGCCACAGCAACACCACTGCTTAAAACAACCAGAGCAGGAAACCCCCCCCCCCAGTTGTTGCCTTTGAGACTCTTTGTGTTAAGGATTCCAAGGCTGAATTTAGCAGCTGATGTTGCTAGGTGACCAGTGAGAAAAATATATAGAGCCATTTATTAGCCTCAGAGGAATGACTCAAACAGCTTTTGTTTTTAAACTAATTTAATGATTTATCTTTTACATTTCCTATTGACAATTCTGTACAGATTCAGAATAGTTAAGAGTACGGAGTGAGAGTACTGTCCCTATAAAACAAAAGTAAATCAACATTTTCCAAAAACACAGATAATTCTTCAGTAACCTAGAATTTGGCAAATGTGTGCTCTAATTTTACCATAGCATAGTCCTTCAATGTTATTAATCGTATAAATTACTGAACACAGGTACTGCACAGGCAAAACTGCCCATAAATTGTCATGAAATAAGCTACTTCTCCTAAATAAATGACATAACCAAGTGTGGTTTGAAACATTGTATATATAGTATAGCAGTATAGCTACCTCTAAAAAAAAAAGGCATTGTAATTCCTATGAAACATTTCACTTGTAACAGTTGCCCATGTAATCTCCACTGTATTTAGGCACAAAATGGCTGCCTAAATCTTCTACACTCAACTATACAGGCAGTTACTTACAAAATGGTACAAGTAAACATCAACACACACCTTAACATTACAAACGCACACACACTCACACAGACAAAAAACACAGATCAGAGAAATGTGTCTTTGACTTGTCCTCTTCTTTCTCCCGTCACAGTGCATTCTCAACAACAGCTGCTCTCCTATTCTTTGAGGCAGTCAAGTGACCAGACGTTACATGCCACTGGTTAATATTAAGTCATTAAAGCTCTCGTGCATTTCCATTATTGCTTCCTGAACAGCAAAAATAATGTTTTCATCAGTCAAGTGATTTTTCCCATATGTAATCAATCAATCATTATGGCACTAGAGAAAGCCTATGACCTAAGAAGTCAGTTCTCTCCCTCCCTCTCTCCCTCCCTCCATGGACCTCCCACACTCAGAGCAGGCCACACAGGCCCAGTCTATTGACACAGAGTGGTTACAGCACACATCAAATAGGAGGCCAAACGTCCCACCCCAACCGTTCTCAGGGAACAGCTCACAGACAGAGGAACCATTCCATCACTCTCCAGTCTGCCATTCCAAACGTCCAGCATTGACAGGCTGAGAGGTACAGTACAGTACACTGGAGTTGTGCTAGGATCTATTGGTGCATTGATCTTCACTTGGACAGCATTCAAGGCCCTATTCCTGCTCAATGGAAGGTAGATTCACTATTCAATAGACTCAAACATTGCCTAAATAAGCCAAGGCCCTAAAATAGCAGTCTGTCGGGTCAACATTGGGAGGAGGGACAAGAAACAAGTGGTTGGTCCCCTGCTTGTCCCTCGGTGCATCAGACCCTGATGACCGGTGTAGTGGCCGTGAGGGGCACGGTGGAGCCAGTCTCGTAGTCAAAGTCAATCATGGTGTGGTTGGCAGTGCCCAGGCTGCTGAAGGAGTTGCCTGTGCCCATCTGTCTGTCCCTCAGACTCTGCAGGTAACTCTGAGAGAAGGAATACAGGAGAGAGGAGAGAGGGAACATAATCAGAATCTACCTAGGAATGGGTTCTACTCATTGTAATTAAAATACAATAGTGTGTGTGTGTGTCACTTTACACCAACTTACATGTACAAATTATTACAAATTATAATTACAAACCGGTACTCCCTGTATATAGCCTCGCAATTGTTATAGTCATTTTATTGTGATACTTTTTATAATTTTTTACATTAGTTTATTTTTTAAATATTTTCTTAACTCTTTCTTGAACTGCATTGTTGGTTAAGGGCTTGTAAGTAAGCATTTCATGGTATTTAAAAAAAATAAAAATAAAATTTAAACTTTATTTAACTAGGCAAGTCATGGTAAAGTCGACACCTGTTGTATTCGGCGCGTGACAAATAACATTTGATTTGATTTGTGTGAGTTTTACTATCCGACAAGGATTGTAAAACAAGGACAATTCTCCGTTGTGAGGACATTTCCCAGGTCCCCACGAGGACAAAGGCTATTTTAGGCTTAGGGGTTAGGGTTAGAATTAGGGTTAGGGGTTAGGTTTAGATTTAGGGTTGAAGTTAGGGGTTAAGGTTAGGGTTAGGCTTAATTAAGGTTAGGGGTTAGGGAAAATAAGATTTTAAATGGATTTTTTTTTGGTCCCCACAAGGATGGTAAAACATACAGTTGAAGTCAGAAGTTTACATACACCTTAGCAAAACACATTTAAACTCAGTTTTTCACAATTCCTGACATTTAATCCTAATACAAATTCGCTGTTTTAGCTCAGTTAGGATCACCACTTTATTTTATGTGAAATGTCAGTGTCAAAATAATATTAGAGAGAATTATTTATTTCAGCTTTTATGTCTTTCATCACATTCCCAGTGGGTCAGAAGTTTACATACACTCAATTAGTATTTGGTAGCATTGCCTTTAAATTGTTTAACGTTTTGTGTAGCCTTCCACAAGCTTCCAACAATAAGTTGGGTGAATTTTGGCCCATTCCTCCTAACAGAACCGGTATAACTGAGTCAGGTTTGTAGGCCTGCTTGCTCGCACACGCCTTTTCAGTTCTGCCCACAAATGTTCTATAGGATTGAGGTCAGGGCTTTGTGATGGCCACTCCAATACCTTGACTTTGTTGTCCTTAAGCCATTTTGCCACAACTTTGGAAGAATGCTTGGGGTCATTGTCCATTTGGAAAACCCATTTGCGACCAAGCTTTAACTTCCTGACCAATGTCTTGAGATGTTGCTTCAATATATCCACATAATTTTCCTTCCTCATGATGCCATGTATTTTGTGAAGTGCGCCAGTCCCTCCTGCAGCAAAGCACCCCCACAACATGATGCTGCCACCCCCGTGATTCACGGTTGGGATGGTGTTCTTCAACTTGCAAGCCTCCCCCTTTTCCCTCCAAACATAACGATGGTCATTATGGCCAAACAGTTCTATTTTAGTTTCATCAGACCAGAGGACATTTCTCCAAAAAGTACGATCTTTGTTCCCATGTGCAGTTGCAAACCGTAGTCTGGGTTTTTTATGGCGGTTTTGGAGCAGTGGCTTCTTCCTTGCTGAGCAGCCTTTCAGGTTATGTCGATATAGGACTTGTTTTACTGTGGATCATACTTTTGTACCTGTTTCCTCCAGCATCTTCACAAGGTCCTTTGCTGTTGTTCTGGGATTGATTTGCACTTTTCGCACCAAAGTATGTTCATCTCTAGGAGACAGAACGCTATTCCTTCCTGAGCGGGATGATGGCTGCGTGGTCCTATGGTGTTTATACTTGTGGAGGTCTACAATTTCTTTTCTGAGGCCTTGGCTGATTTCTTTAGATTTTCCCATGATGTGGAGCAAAGAGGCACTGAGTTTGAAGGTAGGCCTTGAAATACATCCACAGGTACAACTCCAATTGACTCAAATTATGTCAATTAGCCTATCAGAAGCTTCTAAAGACGTGACATAATTTTCTGGAATTTTCCAAGCTGTTTAAAGGCACAGTCAACTTTGTGTATGTAAACTTCTGGCCCACTGGAATTGTGCTATAGTGATTTATAAGTGAAATAATCTGTCTGTAAACAATTGTTGGAAGAATTACATGCACAAAGTAGATGTCCTAACCGACTTGCCAAAACTATAGTTTGTTAACATGAAATCTGTGGAGTGGTTGAAAAATGAGTTTTAATGACTTAAACCTAAGTGTTTGTAAACTTCCGACTTCAACTGTATGCTGTGTGTGTGTGTCTGTGTGTTAGTGTGTGAGTGAGAGGCTGACCGGTGCCAGCAGGTCTCCAGCGTAGCGTTTGACGGGGGTAGGCTTGCGACGGTAACTGCCCTCCTGCCCACCGCTCTGCTGCCGCTTCTTGGCATCTTTCTGCCTGATCCGCATCAACTGGACCCGCTTCTGCCTCCTGCTGATGATGACTGAGAGGAGAGAGAGAGAGAGAGAGAGAGAGAGAGAGAGAGAGAGAGAGAGAGAGAGAGAGAGAGAGAGAGAGAGAGAGAGAGAGAGAGAGAGGGACGTGTTAACTCAGAGTCATTTCTTTGTAACTCTGCAGAGCACATGATGAATTCTTAATCACCCAAAATTGAATATAAACCCTGTTTTGTTTTGTCATAAGAATGTTCTCTAAAACCATGAAACCGTAGTAGCAGTGAATACAACATAATATAACCAATACTCCATATTGAGATATACAGATGCATCATACTATACAAAAGGTCCCATTCCTTCCACAAAGATCCTATAAATCAGTTCTATATGTAATTCTATGATGATTACCCTCAGTGTGTGAGAAGCCTTCAGCCGTCAGCTTCCACTGCACCAGCACCCCCATGAAGCTGAGTGTCGGCCAGATACCCAGGATCACCCAGCTGTACCAGCAGAGCGGCGGCGGCGGCGACAGCCTCAGGCACTCGTACACGTGGCTGGCCAGCGCCAGCATCTCCACAAAGTAGTCGGCGCACACCGTCATGATGGCTGCCCCGAACACGGCTGTAGACAATACGGTGAAGAGCTTCTGCCACTGCAGGGTGAGCACAGCGAACAGCATGCCCGTGCCCAGCAGTGCCCCCAGGGGCACCCAGACGGTGGTGGGGGTGTAGAACTGGTGGGTGACCAGAAGGGAGGCGAGGGCGAGCAGCAGGCCCAGAAGGAGGCCTGTCATAAAGAGGCCCACGGAGCGCACCAGCATGGTGACCAGGCCACACAGCAGGCCGATGCCCAGGCCAATACCCGCCGAGGCCTCCACGCTCAGCTGGGTGTCCAGCACCCGCTCCTTGTGGCACAGCAGGAAGATGACGACCGAGCCAGACATCAGGCCCGACAGGAACATGACCGCTTTGAAGCAGCGGTAGCCTGTGAGAGACGAAAGGAATGAGTACATTCCAACTCTACTCTATATCTGACATGGTACAGGTGTCTTCTTTTTTTAAGCCCATAACAATGTGTGTGAGTCTACTTTTGTTTCAAAGTAGATTTGTTAAAGGCTACCAATAAACACACTATGAGCCCACGGCAGTAAAAGGTTAAGGTTTTACTCCAACCGCTTGAGGAATCTAACTAACAGTAAGGAAATATGCAGGTGATGATAATAATCTGTCATTTATTTCACCACTATGGTCTATTTATTGTCCTACCTCCTAACCTTACTGCATTTTGCACTACATTTTGCACTCTGTATATAGATTTTCTATTGTGTTTTTGACTATGTTTGTTTACTGTGTAACTCTGTGTTGTTTTTGTCGCACTGCTTTGCTTTGTCTTGGCCAGGTCGCAGTTGCAAATGAGAACTTGTTCTCAACTGACCTACCTGGTTAAATAAAGGTGAAATAAATAAAATAAAATAAAAATGAATGAGGGTGTTAAGTTCAAGTTAAATTGCTGAGGATTTGGTGAGAAAAACGACGCCCACCCATAGATTGTGGCAGCCGCTTGGCTGAGGGTGGAGCCACCTCTCTCTCTGGGTAATGGTTCTCATCTGGGTGTGAGGGATTGCTCAGTGTGATTAACACACACTACATTATCACATTAGTCTAATAAATGCTGTCATTAGGTACCAAATGGCCAGATGTCTTTCATTTCTCTCTAATCAGTTACATAACACTTTGAAAGACAAAATGGGGGATTTTGCCTTGAGGAATGATGACATGTGGAGGTGATGTATGTTTAACAATGATGTCAATGGGGGGACTGTATTGAGGACTTTACCGAAGCATACAGAACAGTAGACACATTTATTTTATTTTTATTTTACCTTTATTTTACTAGGCAAGTCAGTTAAGAACATATTCTTATTTTCAATGACGGCCTAGGAACAGTGGGTTAACTGCCTTGTTCAGGGGCAGAACGACAGATTTTTACCTTGTCAGCTCGGGGATTTGATCCAGCAACCTTTCGGTTATGGGCCCAACACTCTAACCACTGGGCTACCTGCCGCCCCAAATGATGCAGTATGTCTGGATAGAAAGTACATGTTCCCTGTATCATGTAGCCCACATACTGAAACTTTTTAGTGTACTTTGAGGAACATTGGCATGAAGTAACCTAGGGACATGATGTTTGGGTGTACATTTTCTATATAACCCATTAACAGACATATGATAAGTCTGAATACACATTCCCATGCTGGTTCTGTCCCAAATGGTACCCTATTCCCTACATAGTGCACTACCTTTTGATCAGAGTCCTTGGTCAAAAGTACTGCAATGTATAGGGAATCCCATTTGGGATGCAGACTTTGTTATTGAAGATTAAGTGTACTCGTTGACGTGACATTGTTGAGGTATGCCTTGGCCCTGTGGTGACCTTACCGAAGAAGCAGTAGATGATGCCGAACAGGCAGCACATGGAGCAGATGACGGCAGGGATGACCTCATACTTCCTCTCGATCTCCAGGCTGCAGGCATCCACCTCGGCCAAGCCCTCCCCCACAGACCCATCAGAGTCTGTCATCCTGGGGCTCCGACAGACCAATCAGACCACAGAGAAGATGAGGTGGAGGAGGTGGGGGTTAAAGGTTGGGACTGGAGGATGAGGAGTGGTGCTGTTATCTGGAGTTCATCAGAACAGCTTGGGTGCCTTTAAAATGAAAGAGAAAAATCTGATTAAATCATACACTATATATACAAAAGTATGTAGACAAATTAGTGGATTTGGCCATTTCAGCCACACCCGTTGCTGAAGGGTGTATAAAATCGACGCAACGTCAGCACAAGAACTGTTCGTCGGGATCTTCATGAAATGGGTTTCGTCGGCCTAGCAGCCGCACACAAGCCTAAGATCACCATACGCAATGCCAAGCATCGGCTGGAGTGGTGTAAAGCTCACCGCCATTGGACTCTGGAGCAGTGGAAACGATTTCTCTGGAGTGATGAATCACGCTTCACCATCTGGCAGTCTGACGGACAAATCTGGGATTGGCGGATGCCAGGAGAACACTACCTGCCCCAATGCATAATGCCAAATATCAAGTTTGGTGGAGGAGGAATACTGGTCTGGGGCTGTTTTTCATGGTTTGGGCTAGGCCCCTTAGTTCCAGTGAAGGGAAATCTTAACGCTACAGCATACAATGACATTCTAGACGATTCTGTGCTTCCAACTTTGTGGCAACAGTTTGGGGAAGGCCCTTCCTGTTTCAGCATGACAATGCCCCTGTGCACAAAGCAAGGTTTGTCAAGATTGGTGCGGAAGAACTTGACTGGCCTGCACAGAGCCCTGACCTCAACCCCATCGAACACCTTTGGGATGAATTGGAACGCTGACTGTGAGCCAGGCCTAATCGCCCAACATCAGTGCCGAACTCACTAATGCTCTTGTGGCTGAATGGAAGCAAGTCCCCGCAGCAATGTTTCAACATCTAGTGGAAATCCTTCCCAGAAGAGTAGAGGCTGTTATAGCAGCAAAGGGGGGACCAACTCCATACTAATGGACATTGTTTTGCAATAAGATGTTTGACGAGCAGGTGTCCACATACTTTTGGTCATGTAGTGTAGATCATCACAGGGCATCACAATGCATTAAAGTGACTGTTACTTTTTTGTTAGGACTCTCTGTTAGGACTTTAGGAACAGTACTGGCAAAGAGAACAGAGCAGACCTCTCAACGCAACTTCGCAACCTAACAAGCACTGCCTTAGATGGCCTTACCCACAACACAGAGATTATGTAGTGGTGAGTTGCAGCGAGACTCCCTTCATGTTGAATGACTCAAAAGTATAACATGTTGCATGTGGAGCACTCCAGAACCCCCACCACCCCGGCTTCAGACCGCTGTTCAGGAGAAGTTTGAAATCTGCCGGCCAACTGTGACTTCTCCCTGGTGACTCTGTATATGGGGCCTGCCAGACACTCTGCTAGACTCCCATGATAACACACAGTATTGTATACCACCACACATACACCCTGTTGCCATGACTACAGTCTGGTTGAAGCACATAAACATGGACAACCACATACTCCAGGGACTTCCTGTATTACCTTGCTGAAAAAAAATACCAAAAGTACCCAAATAAATACATCAGTACTGACTATCGGCACATCTTATAGAATAGCTTTTTCCAGAGTACCAGCATTTTTGTGTGTTTGTCTGCTCTACTGCATGTAATTATGACCATTCTAATCTACAAAGCAGCAGATGTCCACTCAAGTTTGCCATCTATTTACCATCCAATTTAGCATACACTTGACCCATTTTCTGTGAGCATATTCAGCACTGATATCATATCAGCAGCAAATACCCACTCAGGTTTAATGGGGTCAACGTTGTTTTCATTGTTTATCTACAACTCTCCTAAATTGGACTTGTGGTGTCAGTGTCATACATTTAAACTAGGATATGTAGTAAAAATGTCTGGGTGAAAGAAAATTACTTTATTAAAAGTGGGGCTATGGAAGTCGAGGGGTGCTAGTGAGGGGTTAATCAGGCAGCCCCAACCCCCCTCCCAGTCTGCCTGTTGCGGGGGATTGGGGAGGAGGTGTAGGGTCTCATGGCTCAGGGTGGGCTGCCCTCTCTGGGGCTGCTGGCTGGCCTTCTTTATGATCTCACCCCAGTTTCGATCCGATTACAGCAAACTCACGTTTTCAGGCTCAGGACAAAAAAACAGTCAAGCCGCTGGCTGCCTGCCCCGCTTTCTCCTCATCTGTTTTCTGTGTCACCATCTCCCTCCCTCCATTCTACCAAACATTCCTTCTCCCTCTCTCTCTGAGACACATGGCTATACATTATGACCTGGCCATGACTTGACATGGAAAGAATGAGGTCCCATTGGAAAGTAGCTCTCTTGTCCACTCTCTTTTTCCAGAGCTGGAGGAAGAGCTCTTGCTGCATTCACTCAGTCCTTCACATGTCTGCCTCTCTGTCTCTGTATCTGTTCTGTTCCACAGTCCCACTGGTCTGCTGAGAGTTCCACAGTCCCACTGGTCTGCTGAGAGTTCCACAGTCCCACTGGTCTGCTGTGTCTGTGGCACTACTTTCCAAGTAGGTCTGAGAGGGTGTGGACGGTATAATGAATGCTTTAGAGTGAGACTGAAATATGATACAGAGAATGTGTTTGGCAAATAATGTGCTGTGCAGTACCGCCCATATTATAAAAGCAATTATGGACTTCTCTTTCATCATGTTCAGTTATGGCGATATGTATACATTTTGTGGCATTATCTTAAACGTACCCTAGTCTAGGTTTAAATGCCATACCATGAAATGGTCCTATTAATGGTACCAAAACATCCACTGATTGCAAAAGTTCTGTCTTTTGACTTCTCATCTCCATATCTGTTTATAGTCCAAAAAGATCAAAACACCCTCAGAGAGTGGGGTCACAGCAAGGGATCAGCCATTATTGACTGTGACCCTGGAACAATTAGGGTTAAGTGCCTTGCTCAAGGGCAGATGTTTCACCTAGTCGGTCGTGGATTCGAACTAGCAACCTTTTGGTTACTGACCAACACTCTAACCACTAGGCTCCACTCAACTCAAATCAAAGATGTGGAAAGCTGTTCTCAGCTGGACCAAAACAAGGGATACAATAGGAGATGGTTTTAAACACAAGGGGAAACTAAGATCACCTCTGAAGACTTAAAAAAGTGATTGTTGAGGGTAATTCATCAAGCCAAACGACTTGTGCATCCGACCATACACACACTCACACACACAAATTCCCCTCACACGTTCGTACTCACACACACACCAACTCTTTCCCACGTCCGTGTGTCTGTCCCCAAATTGTCCCTGTGTGAGTCACAATGGTGGCCAGTGTGAGAGGCATGGAGAGGCCTGGAGAGGCCTGGAGTCCGTGTCTCTCAGGGATAATGGAGCCATTATGGGGCGGCACAAAGGCTCTGAGACCCCAGCCGTGACCTCTACTGGCACACACAGCATAGCATGCTGGGAGAGAGGGGCAGACAACATAGAGATGGAGGGAACAAAGGAAAGGAAGCGGTGTGTGTGTGTGTACGTGTGTGTGTACGTGTGTGTGTGTGTTTGCCATTGAGCATGTGGGTGGATGAAGGATGAAGGACGAGGGGGGGGTAGATGGGGTCTAGCTGGTAGCTGTCCGGAATGCTGATATTGTCGCCCATTCTCACCAAATAAGAAGGAAGTGACGTGGCTCCATGTTATTTCTTAGAGCTCTTGGGGGCCAAGGCGCGAAGTAGAAGTCGAGAAATACTCTCTTCGATACTATTTTGATTAAGTATATATTGAATGACCTAATTCCAATATGACATTTCTCTGTGTGTTGTCATAACAACAGAAACAATTCAAAGGTTGCTGCTAGTGTTGTATGAGTATACAGAGATAAACAAAAAGCTATTGCTTTAGTGGTAAGCCTTACAGTCACACTAATAGATCACTAAGTATGTTGGTATGAATACATTGGAACAAACTACTTTAGAATGTTGCCTGACACACTTGCCTGACAAACACCAGGGAGGGAGGGTGGGTTAGCTCAAGCCACAACAGCTGAGAGTCAGGCAAGGCCATGCCCAGGTTCCCCACATAGCTAATTGGGTGGGTTTAATTAACTACTGAGAAGGGTGCTGGGGTGTGAGAAAGGTCGGAGATTGCAAGGTGCTCTGGCTTTAAGGCAGCGGGCAGCTGAGAATTCAACGTTAGAGCTCAGCTGTTTCGAGGCACAGCTTGGCACAGGGGCGGGGTATGTGAGACTGTGCCATGGTCTCCCCCTGACTGGGCATGATGCCCAGTGGGTCTACAGCTACCCCCCTTTACAGCTGCAGCTAGAAACGTAATCCTCCATGGCCACTAATGCCAAAAACCGTGCCCACCTTGCCCTGCCCAAAGACTGTCGGTGTAGACTGGAGAACAGTATGAACATGATGGGCGCAACACACTTCATGGCGTCCATCTTGTACCAACTGTGTTTGCCTTAGAGAAACATGCATGGACTCATGCATACTTGTTGACATGGTTGTGATATTGCATATGTTTTCCACACTAGGCTATTGGGTTTCCTAACCCTCCATCGACAAGGCCAAAAACTTTAACCTCAAACCTCTGAACCCTAACCACACTTCCTCCTCTGCTCTCTCATTGGCAGGAAGCTGTGACCCAGAAGAGGAAGTGGAGATCAGTGGCAAGGCTGTTTTGGAGTTGACCCTACTCTGAGGGCAGGAAACAGAGCAGGAAGACGAGAGTTGGATTTGGAGGCTGGAGCGTCAACACCAAGACTGATTATCTGACTGGTTAAATCTAGTTTAAAGTTTCAAAGTTTATTCTCCACGTGCAAAGGATGCACGTGTAAAACAGTACAGTGAAATTCTTACCTTGAGAGCTCTTTCACAACAATGCAGTAATAATAATAATAATAATAATAAAAGATATAATGAAAAAGAAAAACCAACACAAGAACTATGATGGGAGTCAAAGAAACACAAGTATATACAGGTGGAAATCCCTTCTGAGACCACCATCTGCGGGGGAGGCACAGCCCGAACGGGGACCTCCCCACAATTCCCAACCAAAGCGGCTCCGGTAAGCATCCTCTATTTAAATGTTATTGTACACTCTTAGGAACCCTTTAATTCTAAGAGTGTACGATACATTTTTATGTATTCCTGCTACCAGTCACTGTTCAGCCCTGTTTACATGCATATCCTACTACCAGTTAGGGCTGGGCGATTTATTGAATTAATCACTTAATTTATGTTTTAATGGAGTATTCCAAATGCCTTTATCGCAAGAATCTAGTACAATTATTTTATTTTTCCAGGTAGAACACTTTTGGGTTCCACGTATAACTCTCTGTGGAACGGGTTCTACCTGGAACAAAAATGGGTTCTTGAAAGGGTTCTCCTATAGGGACAGCCGAAGAACCCTTTTAGGTTGTACGTAGCACCTTTTTTTCCTAAAATATACTAATGGTAATACAGTTCATTCAGAAAGTATTCAGACCCCTTGACTTTTTCCACATTTTGTTAGGTTATAACCTTATT
Organism: Thymallus thymallus; assembly: GCA_023634145.1. Taxonomy (NCBI): domain Eukaryota; kingdom Metazoa; phylum Chordata; class Actinopteri; order Salmoniformes; family Salmonidae; genus Thymallus; species Thymallus thymallus. The sequence goes on along the minus strand of CM042409.1, from coordinate 35,660,927 downwards.
CTAAAACTGATTCAACTGTTTTTACGCCCTCATCAATCTACACACAATCTACACCATAATGACAAAGCAAAAACTGGTTTTTAGAAATGTTTGCTAATTTATCAAAATAAAAAAGACCCTTTACTCACTTCTTTGTCAAAGCACCTTTGGCAGCGACTACAGCCTCAAGACACTACAAGCTTGGCACACCTGTATTTGGGGAGTTTCTCCCATTCTTCTCTGCAGGTCCTGTCAAGCTCTGTCAGGTTTGATGGGGAGCGTCGCTGCACAGCTATTTTCAGGCCTCCCCGGAGATGTTCGATCGGGTTCAAGTCTGGGCTCTGGCTGGACCACTCAAGAACATTCAGAGACTTGTCCCGAAGCCACTCCTGCGTTGTCTTGGCTGTGTGCTTAGGGTCGTTGTCCTGTTGGAAAGTGAACCTTTGTCCCAGTCTGAGGTCCTGAGCACTCTGGAGCAGGTTTTCCTCAAGGATTTCTCTGTACTTTGCTCTGTTCATCTTTGCCTTGATCCTGACTAGTCTCTCAGTCCCTGCCACTGAAAAACATCCCCACAGAATGATGCTGCCACCTCCATGCTTCACCGTAGGGATGGTGCCAGGTTTCCTCCAGACGTGACACTTGGCATTCAGGCCAAAGAGTTCAATATTGGTTTCATCAGACCAGAGAATCTTGTTTCTCATGGTCTGAGAGTCTTTAATTGCCTTTTAGCATGTGCCTTTGCTGAGGAGTGGCTTCTGTCTGGCCACTCTACCATAAAGGCCTAATTGGTGGAGTGCTGCAGAGAAGGTTGTCCTTCTGGAAGGTTCTCCCATCTCCACAGAGGACCTCTAGAACTCTGTCAGAGTGACCATCGGTTTGGTCAACTCTCTGACCAAGGCCCTTCTCCCCCGATTGCTCAGTTTGGCCGGGTGGCCAGCTCTAGAAAAAGCCTTGGTGGTTCCAAACTTGTTCCATTTAAGAATGATGGAGGCCACTGTGTTCTTGGGCACCTTCAATGCTGCAGAAATTCTTTGGGGAGCTCTACAGACAATTCCTTCGACCTCACGGCTTGGTTATTGCTCTGACATGCATTGTCAACTGTGGGACCTAATATAGACAAGTATGTTCCTTTCCAAATTTTCGCTTACGATATTAGCTTTGTCCACCTCCCCTCCAGCTCTCCAGGCCAACTCTCTCATGGCTGTCCCCCACCCCCAACCCCCCTTTGCACACAACACCTCCGTTGAGACAATCAGCGACCCCTCCCCGCTCCCTTTGGACTGTTCTGCAACACCTCCCTTCCCCCCACCTCTGGACTGATCTTCAACACCCCCTGTCCCCCCACCTCCCCACCTGGGCTGGCTTTCACCACCAACCAAGTAAAGATAGAGCTGGAGAGACTACACACACACACACACACACACACACACACACACACACACACACACACACACACACACACACACACACACACATATATACACATATACATATATATATACACATATACATACACATATATATACATATACACATATATATATACACATACATACATATACATACACATATACATTATATATATATATATATACACATATATATACATACATACATACATATGTATATATATATATATATATAGATATATATGTGTATATATATATATATGTATATATATATATACACATATACACATATATACATATATATACACATATATATATATATATATATATATATATTTTTTTTTTTTAATTCATTGCATTTAGTATATCGAATGTGCAATACGTGCATTTATCTGTAATTAACCCTGTTCTAAGGACTGTATTTTAAGGGAGTTAGTATTATTACCCAAAATTATATTTAAGTATCTTTTCCTGTCATTTACCTGTACAGTTAATTTAACCATGCAAATATTAATTTACCTGTACATTTCACCAGACTGTATATTAAGTAAACTTATATCATACGCGCATTTAACTATTTAAGAATCTTTCTCTGCCTTCGAACTGTATTGTTAACCATGCAAATATTTTTTTATTTATATCAACATGCAATAATTGTATCATTTTTTCATCTAACACTATAACAATGTATATTGTACATATTCAGTCATTCGCTCATACTATACAATGCATTTATATAGCTTTTTGCACACTAATCGTGTATCTGTCTGACCTGTAGCGCTAACATCCCACATCATGAAGACCCTGGAAAGGTTAGTCCTCGCTCACCTCAGACCCCTGGTGTGTACATCACTGGACCCCCTGCAGTTTGCATACCAGCGCAACATCGGGGTGGATGATGCAATCATCTACCTTCTGCAGAGGGCCTACTCTCACCTGGACAACGCAGGTTGCACTGTGACGGTTATGTTTTTTTATTTCTCCAGTGCCTTCAACACCATTCAGCCCCTGCTACTGGATGAGAAGATGAGGAGGATGAAAGTGGAAGCACCCTTAGTCTCCTGGATTACGGACAACCTGACCGGTAGGTCACAATTTGTGCAGCTACAGAGCTGTGTGTCAGAACGGGCAGTGAGCAACACAGGGGCCCTCCAGGGAACGGTCCTGTCCCCATTCCTGTTCACCCTCTACACCTCGGACTTCAGATATAACTCTGAAACATGCCACCTACAGAAGTTCTCGTATGACTCCTCAATTGTAGGGTGCATCAGGGGTGGGCAGGAGGAGGACTACAGGAGCATAATCGATGACTTTGTGGTGTGGTGTGAGCAGAACAACCTTCAGCTCAACATCAGCAAAAAAAAGGAGATGGTGGTGGACTTCAGGAGAACCAAGGCCCAACCGACTGCAGTCCCTATACAGGGGATGGATGTGGAAATGGTTGGGTCATACAAGTTCCTGGGAGTCCATATGGACAACAGGCTGGAATGGGCTGGTAACACCTGGGCTCTGTTCAAAAAAGGCCAGCACCGACTCTACTTTCTGAGGAGGCTCAGGTCCTTCAACGTGTGCAGTAAACTACTGCATACTTTCTACCAGTCTGTGGTGGCCAGTGCCATCTTCTTTGCAGTGGTGTGCTGGGGCGCCAACATAAAGGCCGGTGATGCTTCTCGGGTAAATAAGCTGATCAGGAAGGCTAGCTCTGTTCTGGGGATTAGCCTTGACACTCTAGAGGAGGTGGTGGAGAGAAGGATCCTGGCCAAACTGCTGGCCATCATGGACAACGTCACCCACCCTCTGCATGCCATGGTTATGATGCAGAGGAGCACCTTCAGTCACAGACTGATCGTTGGCAACATAGACCTGGAACTGTTGGGGTGTGAGGACTTGTTTAACAATTATCCATCCATCTGTGAGTAACTCTCTAGTCTGTAATCACACATTCACTCAGGACTTATTCATTCAGCACTCATTCATTCAGGACTGCATGTACAGTCGTGAAAAAGTAAGTACACCCCCTGGAAAGTTCTCCTTTTTTTTACATATTTGGACAGATGGAAAGGTATTCTTCACTTCAACACTGCAGGTTGAAGTGAAGACGTTACCCAATTGAACAAATCACACACAAAAAAAAGAATGTTATGCAATTAAAATAAACAAAAATGCCTTTTCCTTACAGGGAAAACGTTGGTAAAGGTAGGGGTGTACTAACACATAAAATGGCTAAAATTAGAATTAGGTGTGCCAAAACAAGTACAAATGATTAGAAAACATTAGAGAGAAACTTAGTAGGGTCCAGCCTTCCATAAAGATAAGAAAATTGGTCTGGTTTGGTCTTAACCATATTGGTGTGTGGTAACACATCATTTAAAGACCTACCCAAGGCCCTCAGAAGAAATAGTCTGTGGGAGAGGTAGAGCACGACCAGGGGATAGAAGCTGTTTAGAAACTTGGATCCAATAGGTTATGGGGTATAGTTCCAATAGGATCACAACATAACAGACTCATAAAACCTTTGTGATATTGTTTTGAATGCCTTGGCTATTAGAACACGTTGACCATGGGTCCAGCTGCATTTGTTCTTGTCGGTTATCATCTCTAAACAATTCAAATAAAACACTCCACCTTCTCGGAACTGATAATACTGATTGTGTTTATATGGGCCTTTCATCCATGGGTCCAGATGCACTCACCGATGCTCTAATGTATGAGACATTCTATGGTATCAAAATTCCCAGCCGAGTGGTAGAAACAATGAGAGAATGCTCTCTGGCTTTAACACAACTTGTGTACAAACAAAACCCCTTTTTTAATGTGCTCAAATTCGCTCTCTGAGTAGATTTACAAATCCTCCGGAATTTGAATAACCCCTCTCACTGATCTGTCTGAATCTTTTACTAATTATTTATAATTAAATCAAATATAGTAATGAAAGAGATGTTGATCTATGGTGCACCGAGACCTCTTCCGTCGTTACTAAATTGATCTTGTCGTTCTTGAGGAATGCTTATCAGATTACAGGCAGTCCTGAAGAGTGAATGGCTGTTTTGAGCATGAAAATCCCGCTTTTAAATCAGGCTGTTCTGTTTGGTAGCTCATTTGACAGGAAATGAAGGGACAAGACTAGTTTATCATCTCATCTCCAAAACAGGGAGCAAATGAGATGCACTCCACATGAGATGTGACAGTGGTCTACTGAGAGAAAGCCACAGATAGCCTCGCTTTTATCTCTTATAAGGCAAAGAATGGACACTATGTTCTATTGAGGAGGAACATAGATACCATGGTTATAAGCCATTAAGTGCAATTTTCTCCGATTATTTTATCCTGAGTAGACCCCTATGGTAAACCACAGATCTATGATAACCTTTACTCATCCACGCTGACTAAATTAAATTATCAATTATTAATCTGAACATGAAACGAGAATGGAATGAATGACATACAGGTCCTAAAGACCTCCTTATGAACTGTGCCTCTCAAACAACACTTTGTTCCTCAAGAGTAAATTAGGCAGAGGGGCAACTTGCAGTGATTTTGACCACTGTTGCTCCCCTCCCTTCCTACCTCCTACTCCCCTCCCTACCTCCCTCCTACTCCCCTCCCTCCATGCCTCCAGCCTTCATTTAGCCAGGCTTGGCCGAGAGCAGATAGCTCTAGTCCCCACTGTTTTTTGCTCTCCAAAGAAAGAGAGTGAAAGCGAGAGAGAGAGAGAGAGAGAGAGAGAGAGAGAGAGAGAGAGAGAGAGAGAGAGAGAGAGAGAGAGAGAGAGAGAGAGAGAGAGAGAGAGAATGTAGGCTGTAACCCCTTCAGAAAGTAGTAATTACAGTGAGAATGTATAGAAAGTGACTTGAGGGGCAGTAACTTTACAACAGGGCCTAACACTGACATGCACTCTAAGACCACACGGACCTTTCAAACATGTGCAGATGTTCCAAAATAACAAATATTTGGTATTTTATTAGGATCCCCATTAGCTGTTGCGAAAGCAGCAGCTACTCTTCCTGGGGTCCACACAAAAACATAAAACATGACATAATACAGAGCATTAATAAACAAGAACAGAACTACATCCATTACAATGTATCTACTGTTCAACTCCTATGTAGTCTATACATTTTCTCACTTACAGACAAGCAAGTAGCTGTGAAAACGTTCTCTGATGGTGTACACATCTCTTATATCATGACTGAAGGAGTTTCCAGGAAACCCACTGTTTAACATAAACATTCTAATAGTTGTATCAGTCTCAGAGAGAGTTCCTATTCTCCATCAAGTCCTTCTACTCCACGCTTGCCTTTGAGAAAAGCCCAGACAATAGAGGCCTTTCAACTCTGACTGTAGAGAGCTCCTTCCAAAAAAGGGGAAAGGTGTACAGTAAGTGGAGTGACAGAAACAATGAGAGGCCTTTTCCCGAGGCAAGGTCACATGTGTAGCGTAGACACACCCCTACTTCCACGCGCGTTCTCAAGCACGTTCCAACACACCTCTCACTAAGACCCACACAGACTTGCAGATTCAAGGCACAGGCACCCACCATATGCACGCACGCACGCACACACACACACACACAGACAGTCTGCATCAACAGACCCACATGTCACGCACCCACACACTCATGCAAATATACAAACTCCAATCCACACATTCTAATTATCAAGAATTCCATGTTTATACAAATGGGGATGCCTTTTTCTACAGACTGGCAATGTGAATGTAGTTCAGAGCCAGATATGCCCTCCATCCCCATTATAATTCCAATCAGTTGTTAAATAGCCTACAACAAGCTAAATGGGCTGTAATAATGTAGTGTACTTATCATTGAAGCAAAAGGGTGATGGGGGGGTCTTTGTGAGAGCAAACATCCAACATAAGAATTCGGTCTACACGTCACACAGTTTAGAGCCACTAGACTAGAAGACATAATGATAGAGGATAATTACAAGGCCAGATTAGGTGGAGTGCGAGGGAGTCACTATGAACACAAAAGCTAGAGAGTGGATGCCTAGCCACAGCAAGTGGAAAATATTCAGACAAATGTTGAGGTCAGTCAGGTTTGAATGTTAAGATGCGATAGCTCAGCTCAAACATTGCATATATTCGTGGATCCCATCTCTTTAGCTGTCAAGAGTCTGGACAAGTCCACAACATTCTGCTGAGGTAATGTTCAAATCTAACAGGCACTGTAAATGTTAGCCTGCTAAATTAAGCTACTAACTGTAAGTAACTGTTGAGTGGTCCTTGTATAAATGTATCTGAAGATGTTGCCTTCAGAACAGCCTCAATTTGTCTGGGCATGGAATCTACATGGTGCCTAAAGCTTTCCACAGGGATGCAGGCCCATGTGGACGCCAATACTTCCCACAGCTTTGTCAAGTCGGCTGGATGTCCTTTGGGTGGTGGACGTTTCTTGATTCACATGGAAAACTGTTGAGTGTGAAAAACCCAGCAGTGATGCAGTTCTTGACACACTCAAACCAGTGTGCCTGGCACCTACTACCCTACTACCATCAAAGGGGTGGCAGGTAGCTGAGTGGTTAGAGCATTGGGCATTGTAAAGATCTGTTGTTCTGCCCCTGAACAAGGCAGTTAACCTACTGTTTCTAGGCTGTCATTGTAAATAAGAATTTGTTCTTAACTGACTTGCCTAGTCAAATAAAAATTAAAAGGCACTTCAATATTTCATCTTGCCCATTCACCCTCTGAATGGCACACATATTACTTGTGGTAACAGCTAGACTCTATCTACTGTAGTGTGGGTTGGGGTGAGTGATGGGCCTTGAAGAGTTCACCATCCCACACAGCGTCTCTGTATCTCTGGTCTCTGCCACTACCAGGTCAGCTCTGTCATTTACAGCACCGCAGAGTTGCTCTTCTATTCCACCCGACGTCTGTCTAGTACCAGGGTATAATTGTAACTCCTTATGGTCTCTCCCGTCCTAAAATATATCCCATATCCCTCCTTTGTGTACACTACAAAGTTTATCTGGCATCCTCTTAGCCAAAATAAAACAACATCACCCAATACTTTGAGTCTATGAATGGGTGTGAGTGGATCCATAAGACCCCAAAAACCACCACTACCCTACTTTTAGATGCTCGGCTAATGAGACAACAGGACTCTTCCACACCCAAATACCTCCCCACCGCCCCTCCTAGACTAAGCCTAACCCACAACAAGCATCTCCTGTCGCAGTTGTAAATGAGAACTTGTTCTCAACTGGCCTCAACTGGCCTACCTGGTTAAATAAAGGTGAAATAAAAAAAAACAAGGTTCAACCAAGACTATTTCCAGGCTCTCTTAACTGTAGAGGCTCATTTGTGGGAGATCCTAGTGTGGTCAGTGTATAAATACACTCTGCCAGTGCAGGACCAACACAGTCCAGTACAGTAGAGCATAGGCTACTCCAGGGCAGTATGTTGCCTAAACCAGGCATTGGCTTGTAGAGCAATGCCTGACAACCATGGGATATGAAGAAAATCAGGCCAGTAACTCATTCATTATTAGACAACTATTTTGTACTAGATGTCTACGCTGCTGCTAAAATTATTAATCACTTTATTTGGATAGATGCTCTACAGACTATCAGTAACATTTAAACTATCTACTAACCCTAACCTTAAACTTAACTCTTACCCTAACCCTTATTCTAAACCTAACCCTAACCATAAGCTTATCAAGCAGTTGCTTATCAACAGAGAGTTTGTTAATAGTATGTACCATTTACAGATGGTCAGAATACTATATTTCCATTGATGGCTATATTGATTATTATATTTCCAGTGATGCTGAATGTGAGAAATTATTCAATTTACCCCACTCTCCCCTACTGTGTCTGGGAGACAATACTTTATAGAGTGTGATAACATACAAGAACACTGCAGCCTCAATTGTTAGCCTACATACTGTATAAGTGAGGCTTTTCTCTATCAGAGCTCAAGCCGATAAAGTAGCTGAAATCCACATTACAGTACTACTGTGTCCCCTCTCTGAATTGCAAGGGGTTAAAGTGAAAGGAGCGAGTGGAGCGGTTAAACCAGAAATTAGGGATAATCCCAGTCATTTCTGAGGTACTAAGGTAGAACTGCAGGAGACAGAGGCGTGTGGCCAGCCAGAGTAGGAATGATAATCTGGGTTTTAGTCAAGGGTTCAGAGGATGGAGACATGGATAAAGTCATTGCACAGTGACAGGATATTACTGTACTATGTAGGCCTGCGCTTTCAAACAGAGCTAGCCTTGTTCGTCTGAGCTATTGTCCTATGGTTTAGCTACTTGAAGGTCTGTGACACAAAGAAACTAGACAGTGAGACGGATTGAGGAGTAGACCGTGTTGGGATTATTGAGAGTTCAGAATGTTACTTGACATTCTAATCAATTAAATGCATCTGGTAATAAACATTCCATGACAAATAATGTTATCATGTCAGAGACTACCCTTGTCTGCATATTCAAGGATGCCTGCTCTGTGCAGTCACCATCTCCAAAATCTCCAATTTTACAATGCGGATATAGATACAGCAATAACTTTACAAGGGACAAAACACTGGGATATCCAGACCCAGAACACGTCTATGAAGAGAGGTCCCTGTACATGATCTGTCAATCACAGGACTTTGCCGTGAAATAGCCTGACGCTGAGAACATGAGACAGGCTTGTCAGACCATGGAAAGTTAAACGTCAACAAACTTTCAGTTCTACATTATCTGAAAACTGCCAACTCGGCAGGGCCTCCCGAGTGGCACAGCAGTCTAAGGCACTTCATCGCAGTGCTTGAGGCGTCGCTACAGACCCGGGTTCGATCCCAGGCTGGGGTTAGGCGAGGGTTTGGCCGGTTGGGATATCTTTGTCCCATCGCACTCTAGCGACTGCTTGTGGGCCAGTCACCAGCTGGACAGTGTTTCTTCCTGCATATTGGTGCGGCTGGCTTTCGGGTTAAGTGAGCAGTGCGGCTTGGCATGGTCATGTTTTGGAGGACGCATGCCTCTCCCGAGTCCGTAGGGGAGTTGCCGGGATGGGACAAGACTGTAACTATCAATTGGATATCACGAAAAAGGGATAAAAATGACATTACAGATCAACAGGACAGGGAGCGTGCCTCGGATTCTGCTAGCTGAGGGATGTAGGAGAAGGGAGAGAGCTGTACGACACAGGCTATCCTTTCCACCCCCCCCCCCCCCCCCCCCGCCCCCAAAAGCAAGGTGTAACTATAGCTGGCAAGGATAAAATATATAACAATGCTATTCTGGTCAATAAGATCAGGGAATGCGCATGTCTGATCATGATAACATTTGTTAAAGATAACAATAAATTAATTTCAGGCTTTTCTCCATACAAAGGCTAATTGCCCAAGTTGTTTACATTGTTATCTTCTGTCTGATAGCCCAGTAGATTCTACTGAAATTATCTTGAGACAGAGCCCAGACATTAATTTACTGGAGAGTGACATCAAAAGGATATGGTAAATTACTGAATCAATAAAACAAATCAATAGCCAATACTTACTCTATGGAATACATTTTTTAAACCATGTTGTTACCTTCAAAAAGTAGTATAGTCACTAAAACAAGTTTATGAGCATCCCACAGCAGACTTCTTCAAACAGAAGGGAAAGGATACAATGTAACAGAAGAAGCTCTTCTACAGGAACTACACTGTTACATTTCACAGTGGGATTCTGTTACATTGTATCTTTTCCCTTCTGTTGGAAGAAGTCCCCCGTTGTTCGAAAGAGCCTAAAATTGATACATTTAATTGTTTGCGGTGGGAGTATAATCCATCATTGCCAATGATAGGGCTGTACAATATTTGTTATGCTTGTACAAAAGAACACTTACCGACTGCGAGCAGCTATGGGTCTGTTTCCGTGAGAACGGAAAACAACAGAACATCCAGGCAGCAGTGGAAAAACAGGTTCCAATGCACATACAGTGAGCAAAAAAAGTCCCTTCACTGATTTTACGACAAAAGTAAGCTATTCAATAGGAATCAGCCCCGTTCTCGTATTCTTCAAAAACGGTGTCCAAAATTAAATCGGTCAGGCGTTATTTGCAATCTCAACGGATAAGCTTGCATGAACTTGAACTTTTTGTTGATCATGTTTATTCATAAGTTCCATGGCATTGTGTTAACCATCTGTTTGTCAGTTGGCGATCTAGTCACGTCTGCAAAAAGTTAGCTACAGCGAGCCTAATGTCTCTCCCTTAACCCCTTTTCCTTTACACACCTCCTCTTTCCCTCTCTCTGACGTGGACTGTATATCGATACCCAAGGGGTTCTAGTTCTCTCGAGCTCTAAACTCCTTTATTTTAAAATAGTATTTTTCTCCGCGAGAGAGTCCCTCTCTCTCCCCTCCAACGTCCAGCCAACAGCTGAAAACGCTCGACATCATAGCCAACGCCAACAGACCATCTGGTATTGCCGGTTGCATTCACATTTGGGGTAGAGGCAGGCTTAGATGGTATTGAGTTTGTCTTCCATAATAATAATAATAATAATAATAACGATAGCGAATAGTGTAGTGTGTGTAATAATTTACAGTAGGCCTACTGCACTTTTGTGTGTGTGTGTGTGCGTGTAAGAGTGAGAGAGCGAAACGGTTTTCAATAAAGCCATGTTGTCAGGCGATTTTCTAATTGGGCGATTTGAACACAAACAATGTAAGCGACAAGACAATACATTAGGAACAGGCAGGGGACCTGCTTGCACATGGGGGGAATGTAGGAAGATATTGTCAAAATACTCTTGAAAAACAACCTGGACTCCAACCCCACCTCCCAAACATAAAAAAATCTACAGATTATTTATTAACACATTTAATGTCAAACCTCAACCCTGTTCTGAACTATACCCCCACCACCACCCTCCTACTACTACACCTGGCCATAGCAGCATTATCACCAGTGGCTTTACTACATTGAGGATTCTAACCCTTAACCCCTTTTCTCATCACCTGGGGCTAATCTCAGTATGAAAACCAACTGATTCAAAATCAGTCACCACACTAAAACAAAGCCTTACAACTTTGGATTTTTAAAATGTCCTCTGGTTGTATATAATTATCTTGTTTTTAGGGGAGCAGTGTTCAAGGACGCAATATACTTTATACACAACCAATTTTAAGAGAAATATAGAACATAGAACATTGCATTTTCTTGAGTCATATTTCTACATTTTACTAAATTCTGTGGTCAGCATTTGATTGTAATGTAGGTGTCGTCATGGTAATATTAAACCCTCATCTCTCTATTCTGCAATGTTGATAAAGGTCTATGGCTGTTTTTACTTCACCTGGGTTTGACTCGAAGCTATGTCACTCTGCATTTGTCTCTCTCAGCTACGTACAGTCCCGGGGTTCCAGTGCCATGACAGCACGGCAGCATAGCCAGACGTAGAGTCTACAGTGGGTTGACATGTCGGAGCAGTAGGTTAGTGTTCTGTACTATAGCCTTTACACCTGGCACACATATGGGTACACAAGAAGAAGTGGGATTTGATGTTCATGTTTACGCAGCAGTCTGTTTGACTGGAGGTGCAAAGGCTTTGAACTGCCTATTAAAAAACAGCTTTTCTGTACTGCAGCACTGGGAGGTGGGAAGTTCAGTCAACTTGAAGAGTAAATGAGTTCTTGAGGGAACAGAACACTTCTAGAAAGAACACAGCTAGATAACATCCCCACCTCTTGAAAATATCCTTCACAAAATGTCCTCTTGACATTTCTCTTTTGATATTACAACTTGAAATATGTTTATTTAACCTTTATTTAACCAGGCAAGTCAGTTAGGAACACATTTTTATTTACAATGACGGCCTAGCAAGAAGCAAAAGGTCTCCTGCAGGGATGGGGGATGGGATAAAAAATAAAAACAATGACAAAACACATCACGACAAGAGAGACACCACAACCACTACCTAAGACAACAACACCATAAGGGAGCAACACACGACAAGACAGCATGGTAGCAACACAACATGATAACAACACAGTAGCAACACAACATGGTAGCAGAACAAACATGGTACAAACATTGTTAGGTACAGACAACAGCACAAAGGGCAAATAGGTAGAGGCAATAATACATCACACAAGCGTCAGTAACAGTGTCCATGATTGAGTCTGAACGTAGAGCGACCCAGGGATGTGTGTGCTTTAGGGACCTTTAACAGAATGTGACTGGCAGAACAGGTGTTGTATGTGGAGGATGAGGGCTGCAGTAGGTATCTCAGATAGGGGGTTTTATAAATAACCATCAACCAGTGGGTCTTGCAATGGGTATAGATGACCAGTTTACAGAGGAGTAAAGAGTGCAGTGATGTTTCCTATAAGGAGCATTGGTGGCAAATCTGATGTCCGAATGGTAAAGAACATCTAGCCGCTTGAGAACACCCTTACCTGCCGATCTAGAAATGATGTCTCTGTACTCTAGCATGGGTAGGATGATCTGAATCAAGGTTAGTTTGGCAGCTGGGGTGAAAGAGGAGCGATTACGTTAGAGAAGCCAAGTCTAGATTTAACTTTAGTCTGCAGCTTTGATATGTGATGAGAGAAGGACAGTGTACCGTCCAGCCATACTCCCAAGTACTTGTAAGAGGTGACTACCTCAAGCTCTAAAACCTCAGAGGTAGTAATCACACCTGTGGGGAGAGGGGTATTCTTCTTGGGGTACTCCCTTGGTGACAGGGAGTGGCTGAGACAGCAGTGGCACATCCATAACCTGAGCGGAAACCAGATTGCATACCAGAGAGAATACTATAGACATCAAGAAAGCTAGTCAGTTGATTATTGACAAGTTTTTCCAACACTTTTGATAAACAGGGCAAAATAGAAATAGGCCTATAACAGTTAGGATTAGCTTGATCTCCCCCTTTAACTAAAGGACAAACCGTGGCTGCCTTCCAAGCAATGGGAACCTCCCCAGAATGGAGAGATAAGTTAAAAAGGTCAGAGATAGGCTTGGCGATGATAGGGGCAGCAACCTTAAAGAAGAAAGGGTTTAAACCATCTGACCCAGATGTTTTTTTTGGGGTCTAGTTTCAGGAGCTCCTTTAGTACCTCGGACTCAGCAACTGCCTCAAGGGAGAAACTTTGTAGCGGTGCAGGGGAAAAAGAGGGAGAAGCATCGGGGATAGTTGCATTAGAAGGGGTGGCAGATGAGGAAATGTTGGACGGGCAAGAAGGCATGGCTGAGTCAAATAGGAATCCTGACTTAATGAAGTGTTAATTAAAAGAGCTCAGCCATGTGCTTCTTGTCAGTAACAACCACATCATCAACTTTAAGGGACATGGGCAGCTGTGAGGAGGAGGGTTTATTCTCCAGGTCTTTAACCATTTTCCAGAATTTCTTGGGGTTAGACCCACAGAGAGAGAACTTGGGAGTATGTCTAGCCATATTCCCAAGTACTTGTATGAGGTGACTACCTCAAGCTCTAAACCCTAAGTAATCACACCAGTGGGGAGGGGGGCATTCTTCTTACAAAACCACATGACTTTTGTTTTGGAGGTGTTCAAAACAAGGTTAAGGGCAGAGAAAGCTTTGTTGTATAGCATTTAACACAAAATCCAGGGAGGGGCCATTGCATGAGTGTAAGACATCTGCATATAAATGGATGAGGGAGCTTCCTACTGCCTGAGCTATGTTGTTGATGTAAATTGAGAAGAGTGTGGGGCCTAGGCTCAAGCCTTGGGGTACTCCCTTGGTGACAGGCAGTGGCTGAGACAGCAGATGTTCTGACTTTACACACTGCACTCTTTGAGAGAGGTAGTTAGAAAACCAGGCCAAAGATCCCTCAGAGACATCAATACTCCTTAGCCAACCCACAAGAAGGGAATGGTCTACTGTATCAAAAGTTCAATGGCCAAGTCAATAAAAATAGCGGCACAACATTGCTTAGAATCAAGGGCAATGGTGACATCATTTAGGACCTTTAAGGTTGCAATGACATCTATAACCTGAGCGGAAACCAGATTCCATACCAGAGAGAATACTATAGACATCCCCTAAAGTGTAACACATAAAAAATAAACAGATAATTCTATCATGCTACTCTATGGGTTATTTACATCCACCATTGCCCAAAAAACTGTCAGTCAATATTTAATATCTGGGTCCTCATTCTTAGGACACTCAATCGTCGTGTTTGTACAGGCCCTGACCACTTCTATGTCTGTCACATCCCAGTTCTGGATCTGTGTGATAGGGGCCTGACCGGTTGCCAGCGACAGGAAATGGCTAACAAACTCCAGATGTAAGGACCAGATGGACAACCCCCACCGCAGCTGGGAAAGGTGTAAGACCGCGGGCCCTGACTATAAACAGACTGGGATCCCTCTGAACACACCCACTTTCTTCCCTTCCTAACAGCAACAGGGTCTGGGAAAATAGAGATAGACAAGGAGTAGAACCAGTAAAAACACACAAATGAAGCCTACAGTACATAAGTTAATCTGCTCATTTGAGATAAGGATCGGACCCTTTTTTTCAATTTTCGCCAGAAATTACATACCCAAATCTAACTGCCTGTAGCTCAAGACCTGAAGCAAGGATATGCATATTCTTGATACCATTTGAAAGGAAACACTGAAGTTTGTGGAAATGTGAAATTAATTTAAGAGAATATAACATTAGATCTGGTAAAAGATAATACAAAGACAAAAAACATGCATTATTTTTTTGTCACATCTTTGAAAACGCAAGAGAAGGGACATATTACCCGAGTCCAGAAGCAATTTAGATTTTGGCCACAAGATGGTATGTACAAAGTTTTAGACATATCCAAATGAACCATTGCATTACTGTTCAAAATGTTGTATCAAGTCTGCCCAAATCTGCCTATTGGTTTATTGATACATTTTCAAGTGCAAAACTGTGCACTCTTCTCAAACAATAGCATGGTATTATTTCACTGTAATAGCTACTGTAAATTGGAATGTGCCGTTAGATTAACAAGAATTTAAGCTTCCTGCCCATATAAGATATGTCTATGTCCTGGGAAATTCTCGTTACTTACGTTATGCTAACCACATTAGCACATGTTAGCTCAAGTGTCCCGAGGGCGGGACACGATCCTGTATAGGATAGTAAGTAGAGCTTCGGGATCAGGGAAAAAAAAAAAAAAGGCATAAAAGCTAATCTATTCAGTAGGAGAGAAATGCTTTTAACATTGGTTCTCTCATCCGCTGAAATATTTTCTGCTTTGCCCCTGAACAAATCCACCTGGAGATTGACTTGGTGGTTGATGGAATCTACTCAGTAAAACAATGAAATTAGCCCCCTGGTGGTGAAAAGGGCACGGTCCTGGTGTGTGAAATCAGGCATTAGCGGACTACAGGTTTCATAATATTTTTTTTTTTTTTTTTTTAAATCAACATAGGTTTTTCCCAGAACTCTATGAAACATGAGAAAAATTCAGAAAAGTTTTTATTTTTTTATAAACAGAGCAGATGTATTATGTCCCAAACTTGGATAAAAAGTTTACCAGTAATCTTGAGTTTATATACTTTGTGTCCCCAATGGCACTATTCCTATATAGTGCACTACTTTTGACCAAAACCATAGGGTGCCATTCGGGACACAATCACACAGAAAGAACAACCTAGTTTGAGGTAACACATTCTAAAACCTGGGCATTGACAGTACAAGCCCTATATATAGTCTTTTGAAATGCATACAAAACATTGAAGGATACTCAACAACAACAAAAGACTGAAGAACATAAACGACAAACGCATCAAAAAAACATCCTTGAACGAACATCCTACACTTCCTCATACTGAAAGACATCGTTACTGCCAAAACAAAGAAAATAAATACACCATGGTGTGTGTGTGTGTTATAAGGATAGTAGAATTTTGGGATGACAGTGGATACAATAAACGACCAGACCACACAACCAGCCAGTCTTGCTTTAACCACGTTAAATTATACAATATCCTTAAGATCCGCTCCTTACAACAATGAATAAACACACATGAAAATATTTATAAATGAGTCAGTGAGCTGTCAATCCGGACTACAAAGTTTTCCAAATTGGTAAGTGAGGGTCCGTGTTTCCCCATCCTGAGTCCGCACACAGCCCTTTGTATGATGATGCTTCAATCAAATTGGGTCCAAATGGATGCCTCACACTGGTGGTGGATGAGGTGAGTTTACCCCTTTCTATATAAAGCACTTTGAGCACATAAGTGGAAAAGCGCTATACAGTATAAATCAAATCAATCCAACTGAAGACTACTCTAATCATCTTCATCATCATCATCGTCAATCAGAACCCTCTGTCGTCTGCGCTTGGCAGGGGCGGAGTGAGCCTCCCTGTCTGAGTCGGCGTCCCCGTCTTCCCCCAGGTCCATAGTGAGGGTGTCCTCTGTCAGGAGAGGAGACGGCAGTGTTAGCAAAACTGCACCAAGGCTATCATTTCTAGTTTGTGGGTAAAACTAACCTCCATCCTCGTCGCTGTCCAACACCACTCGGCTTCTCTTGGTGGACGTCGTCTTCTTCTCTGAAGATCTGTGATGGTAAAGGAGAAGAGAACATGCAGAGCTCTGCTACTACATAATAGATACACTGTGTACAGAATGGAGAACTGTCTCACCGCTGAGCTGCACTGTCTGAATCTACATCCTCAACAGGCGTGAAATCTGTGAAAAGAAAGACAGAAATGTCATGTCAGAATTAAGTGGGTGTTTGTGAATATAAAGTAGTAATTCATATTCCCATTTTTGGTAACACAAAATAGCATCAGTATAAAACATCCCCTCTTAATGTTACGGTTAACAAAGCAACATCCTTGGATCAATTCTACGAGACCATCACAATTAAATCAGTTAGAGTTAAACTGAGTATGAGATAATGGCTAATAGTGCATTACTTTGGACCAGGGCCCATAGGGTTCTGGTCAAAAGGAGTGCACTATACAGTGAATAGGGTGCCATGTCAGACAACCAATGTCTTTAATCTGCTGACCCGTGTGTTCTGCTGAGGCAGAGGGACGTTTCCTCTTGCGGGCCAGCAGCAGGGCTCGGAGGGCCTGGGCTTTCTGATCATGAGAGTCTGCCTCCCCCTGATGCTGTTCCTGGATGGGGCTCCCTGGGGTTGGCCGCTCAGACTCCTCTGCCCCTGCCGCTGGGGCATCCTGACTGGGGCTCAGAACCGCCGTCGCTCCCCTCAGCTGGGATGGTCTCATCTGGGCTGGGATCCTCCAGAATGACTCCTAATAGATTACCAGACACACAGAGTAAACTACTTACCTATACAGTAGTCTATGGGAAAGCATATTGAAGTGTTCAAAAACACATCACTTCACCGCCTTTTATAAACGCAACTTGTTCTAAGTTTGAGAGCCTCATATCAGCCGAATATTGCACTTCAGTAAATAAGTTCAGACTTATTCCTATAATTTCATGTGGGTAGGACAAAACAACAGAGCTCCCTCCTAAAACCCACCTGCTCATCAGCTGGTGCTCGAACACCTATTTTCCGTAGTAACCTCTGGAAGCTCTTTTTCTCCATGGCATCCTCGTTCTCCTCCGTCAGAGGGACAAGCGGCACGGGCTGAGACAAGCCTGATGGAGAAAATAAACATCAACTACCACAAACCACAAATGTCCTCAACCACAAGATGCAGCAAATTCACATTGATAAAGAAATACAAATACTCAATGCTGCGTTGTTTTTGAGGTCACATTTTTGTTAAGTGGATTTCCACTCACCTTCTTCCTCGCGGTCATCTGCCGCTCTGTTCAGGCAGTTCTGTAGCCACAACAAGGGTCCTGACATACCTGTTACAAAATACAGCTTTAGGGACCATTTATCAACGGTTGTGTGGCCTTCTTGCCCATATGAAATCTTCTTTGATTGGCTTGTGCAATGTTAAAATTAAAAGAACATACTACTATACTGATACACATAAGGGGTAGTCTGTATTGAAAATGTACTGTGAACATGAATGCTCTGCTCTCACCTTCCTGCCGTAGAATGTACACCATGGTCCTAAGGCTGGCATTCTTCTCAACCATGCTCTCCCTCTCTGCCATCCTGCTTTTCCTCCCTCTGGCCGGAGCCTGCCTCTCCCGCTCTTCCCCCGAGCTCTCTTCTTCCTCTTCCTCCTCCTCCTCGTCGTCGTCGTCGTCTTCGTCCATGGGCTCTTCTGTTAGACCGCCAGTGAGGTCAGCCAGGAAGTCTTCTTCAGTCTAACAGATTACACACAAAAACGTTGTCTTTCTTCAGTCATAATAGTGGTGTTAGTTTTATGACATTTCTAGATTGCCAAGCTATTCTATAATACTGGACACCCAGTATTACAAAAAAAAAGGTGAAATATATTCCAGTCACCATTCCCATTGCGGAGCTCTTCCCTGGAGCGTTAGGGTTGCGGTGTCTCTTCTTGTGGAGTTCTCGTCGGTCGGAGACCAGGCCCATGCTGAGCAACTTCTCCACCAGGCGGGCGCGGGAACGTTTAGCCGTCACCTTCTTCACGATGTTCCCCAGCACATCTACGGACATTTAACAACCACTCAGAACTGGGTTCAAATCCTATCTGAATTCAAAATACTGGGCTTGATTGAACATGTCTGGCACAATGGAATAAATAGAATGGTCACAAAACAGCAAACTCTGAAAGCTTTCCAACATACAGTTGAAGTCGGAAGTTTACATACACTTAGATTGAAGTCATTAAAACTCATTTTTCAACCACTCCACAGATTTCATGTTAACAAACTATAGTTTTGGCAAGTCGGTTAGGACATCTACTTTGTGCATGACACAAGTAATTCTTCCAAGAATTGTTAACTGAGGAATTGTGAAAACTGAGTTTAAATGTATTTGGCTAAGGTGTATGTAAACTTCCGACTTCAACTGTAGGTCTGCAACCATTATAACCAGAGACAAAAAATATGGTAACATGGTATAGCGTGGGAATGAAGGGCACCTTCAGTACGTACCATCTGAGTCTCTGAACTCCTCAAACAGCATCTGTAGCTCTTCCTCCTGCTCCTCTGTCCACAGAACAATACGAGTGCCTTTCCTTCAGGGATATCAGATCAGAAGCTATAGGTCAGGCTTTGTCCTTTCCATACTAACTTGCACTGACATATAAACAGTATGTTACAGCCACATACATTAATATTGAATAGGATCTCTATAGTAAAAGCTATCAGGTGACAGGATGTAGCCTAGACGTGAAGCCCCCCCAGACAGACACCGACTGACCTCTGTTTCTTCAGGTCTTTTACACTGTCCACCAGTCCCATCGCCACCAACTGGGCCACCACCTGCCGACGCGTATGGGTGGTGTTGCTAAGCAACGGCAGCAGAGTCTCAACAATGTCTGGCACTGTGAGAGCGAGAGTCAAAAGTTCAGAGACAATATGGGACAAGCATTCATGAATATAAGAATGGGATGATTACGCCATTAAAAACACCAGTTAGATGAAAGGATTGGTGATCAAGGACAGGAAATTAAGAGCGGAGCGATGTCCTTTGTTTACCTTCAGAGTCGCGGTGCTCCTCATAGAGTGTTCGCAGCTCATCCTCTTCCTCTGGAGTCCATTTTGCTTTCTTCTTGGACCCCATTCTGAGAAAAACAATAAAATTACTTTAAAAAAAATGGAAACCTTATAAAGAATTTAGTATATGTGCGCGCACACACACACACACACACACACACACACACACACACACACTTATTTAATTGACACCCAAGCACATACACACACCCTTCTCCAGGCTTGCTGTAGCCCTCTGTCATCTCCCGTACAGCGCCCACATTCTTCCAGAAGAGCAGCTCTACAAAGGCCTTGTTGTTTTTAGACGCCAGGGCAAAGAAACGGTTCAGCACAAACTTAGCAAAGGTCACCAGTTCCTGTAGGAGGAAGAGGAACATGTAAGTGTATTATATTCCATGTGCCTTGATATCAATGAATATAATTAGAGTTCCACGTGAGTATCTCAGGTAAGGATTCAGACCTTCATTAGCCCAAAGACGTGTTTTCACAGCTGGTCCGCTTGCTTACAAACACACTCGTCTTTACAGTTTATCAACTTCAAAAGAGCATTACAAGTCCATTCCTCTCCTACGTGTGAGATTACACTAGAGAGCTCCCAGGGTGGTACCCATCTACCCCGGTGTCTTGATGGTTCAGGTTCATTCATTCGGCACCAAATAGGAGAAAACGTATCGAAACAGGGAGGGACTACCTGAACTTGTCTAATAAACGCTTATTTTAGTTTTCCATTACAAAACATTTTTGCTATGGTGTTCCCTAAATGAACAGGACCCTGGTGTACCTTATAGGCAGCGGCGGCAGGGTCTCCTAGGATCTTGTTAAAAAGGCAGAAGACAGAAAGCTGGAAGAGCAGGGCATCCATCTTAAGGTCGAAGGCCAGGCGGTGCAGCATGCGCGTGATGCAGTGGTTGGTGTGGGGGGAGTTCTGGGAGTAGGACCGGAGCAGGAGCAGGTAGGGACGCACGATGTTGGGGTTGGCAAACCTGGTAGGCAGGGCACATTGGACAGTGAAGAGTTCAAACGGTCAGTATTATCACAGGGCAAATGGAGTGTTTGGGGCTTTATTATTATAGTACACTGAATTCGTTTCCCTCACCTCTTGATGAAGTCCAGGAAGTTGAACTCTGTCTCAGACACGCGTACAGACTCCAGCTCTTCCTCCTCCTCCTCCAACTCTCCATCCTCCTCCTCCATCCCAGGTTCAGGGGGAGGTGGCCCTAAAAACAAAAACAAAGTGTTTTCTAATCTACTTTATTTTAGTAGATATTAATGCATCTGCTACTGTACACATCAGATTAAATCATATTGATCCCATGTTTGATAAAGTACCACAGACCAGTGATGTAGTCAAATCACTAAACCAAGTCCAATTAGAGTCCCAAGTCCCTGATCTGTGTTCGAATACTCATACTAACCCCACTATTTGTGACGGGAATTGCCAAAAGTTCCCGGGAGTATACATGCAGTGGACACCATTTCCGTACTTTTAGGGACCATTATGCAGTTCTTCAGAAAATGGGCGTGGCTTCACAACAATGGAAAAGTACGGAAATCCGACAAGAGCGGACACAAATTCATTGCTTTAACTAATTATGATAAATGTTAAGAAAATGTTGAGCAATGTAATAAAGTAATTACTTTTCAAAATAAGTTAAACGTTATGTTGGCTGACAATTTGCTAGCTACGCTATCCTTACGAACCGCATAGCATTACAGCAGTATGTACCGTAAATTCCCTCTGGCCATCTACTCAGATTTCAGAGCACTCTCTTCTGAGTGTGCCAGAGAGCAGAATAACTCATGAATTTATGAACGCTTAACGCCCGTTGAATATGGCCGGCGTCAGTAAACGTTGGCAAAAAAAAAAGCGTAGTTAAAGTTTTGCCAGCAACAGTTAGTAACCAACCCTCTGGATAACATGACAACAGCCTACACAGCTCTGCTAGGGCGAGTAAAATGGTCAGAGTGAGGTGTTTTCTCATGTGTCTGGAAGTAGCTAGCCAACGTTAGCCAGTTAGCTTGGGTGCTTGACTGCCATTGAACGCTCGGATCAACCCTACTCCTCGGCCAGAGCGTCCAGTGTGCACTCTTAACGCTCAGAGAGCCTTAACACTCAGAATTTACGAACAGACAATCTGACAACTCTCTGGATTTACGAATGCCCAGAGCACACTCTGGCACTCCAGATATAATTTCGGGTGTGTTGGTAAATTCTAAATGTTTAGCTAGTCATTTGTTATGCTAACAAGCTAGCTAGAGGTTGCATAGCAACATCATCAACTTCCAGTAGACAGGCAAAGCTCTAGTAGGCACAACTGAAATGATACCATTTGTTTACAGTATACTAAAATGAACTAATAGTATATACTTAAGTATGTTAGTATGGGTATTTGAACACAGCTCTGGTGTTCGAGTCCTTTATACTCAAATCACATGGTAGTGCTAAAAGCTGCAGTCATACCATTTTTAAAAAGGTACATTTGTAAGGCTAACTATATAATGCAGCTATATAACATTTCGCTGTTATAGCTAGTATTTTTAATTATACAAAAGAGATCTTCTGACAACAAAGTCACCACTGGTTGAGTTGAGTCACGAGTCACAAAAATTGTGACTCAAAATCCAAGTCCTAGAGACTTGAGTACTACAACAGTGCCAGACAGACACTCACTGGGCAGGTTGGCAATGAGGATCTGTTTGAGGAGCTCCAGTTCCTCCTCTGGCTCCACATCAGCTGAACCAAACACATCACCCTCTGGCCACACCTCCCTATGAATAGAAATATATAGAGAATTATGACAACCATAATTTGTTATTGCAAAGTCAATGGCCCAAAAAGTAGGCTCAGATCAAGATGCTGTTTTGACTATTGGTGGATCAACCCATGCGGATGGAGGGCACCGAGTTTAAGAAAAGCACTACCGTATGTACATTTTAAAATAATAATTATATTGTAGTGTTCAATGGCAGAAGCATCTATAACCGTCTATGGGAGCAGAGTGTGTGACTGACCTTGCGGCTCGTAGCAGGCCTAGAGCCTCAGGGCCCAGTCTGTTGAGCAGGGCATCCTGGACACGCACCATGGCCTCAGTCCTCTGCTCCTCCAGGGGAGTCTCAGACGCAGCATCAAATGGCACAGCGCCCTCTGTCAGAGCCTCCGACAACTGCAGCCACAGACAGACCCAAATTTAGCACTCGTACACATACTGACAGCAACACACTAGGGCTGCATCTCAATAGAGAAAACATCTTCCTCAACTTGGGACTACCAAGCGGCGTAGTGGTCTAAGACACTGCATATCAGTGATCGAGGCGTCACTACAGACAACCTGGTTCAAATCCAGACTGTATTACAACCGGCCGTGATTGGGAGTCCCATAGGGTGGCACACAATTGGCCCTGCGTTGTCCGATGTATTTATACATACACACAACGGTTCAAAAGGTTTGGGGTCACTTAGAAATGTCCTTGTTTTTGAATTTTGCCCATTACTATCGTAACTGTAAACGGCTGATTTTTTATGGAATATTTACATAGGCGTACAGAGGCCCATTATCAGCAACCATCACTCCTGTGTTCCAATGGCACGTTGTGTTAGCTAATCCAAGTTTATCATTTTAAAAGGCTAATTGATCATTAGAAAACCCTTTTGCAATTATGTTAGCACTGCTGAAAACTGTTGTACTGATTAAGCAGCAATAAAACTGTCCTTCTTTAGACTAGTTGAGTATCTGGAGCATCAGCATTTGTTGGTTTGATTAAAGGCTCAAACTGGCCAGAAACAAAGAACTTTCTTCTGAAACTCGTCAGTTTATTCTTGTTCTTAGAAATGAAGGCTATTCCATGCAAGACATTGCCAAGAAACTGAAGATCTCGTACAACGCTGTGTACTACTCCCTTCACAGGACAGCGCAAACTGGCTCTAACCAGAATAGAAAAGAGGAGTGGGAGGCCCCGGTGCACAACTGAGCAAGAGGACAAGTACATTAGTGTCTAGTTTAAGAAACAGACGCCTCACAAGTCCCCAACTGGCATCTTCATTAAATACTACTCGCAAAACACCAGTCTCAACGTCAACTGTGAAGAGGCGACTCCGGGACGCTGGCCTTCTAGACAGAGTTGCAAAGGAAAAAGCCATATCCTCCTCTGTCCAGTGTCTGTTCTTTTGCCCTTAATCTTTTCTTTTTATTGGCCAGTCTAAGAAATTGTTTTTTTCGTTGCAACTCTGCCTAGAAGGCCAGCATCCCGGAGTCGCCTCTTCACTTTGCTTTTTTTTTCAAAAACAAGGACATTTCTAAGTGACCCCAAACTTTTGAACAGTAGTGTATATATAAAATGTTAAATCTCATGTCCTTCATCTGCACTGATCTACATATACAATAGGGGAAAGCAATATGCCATTTGGAATTTGCTTTCAACAGTCCAGCACTTTCAGACCAGTGAATATTATGAAGGAAACGAGACAAGGAAAGGAAGCCACTTTAGACTACTCAGATGCACCCATGAACTCTTCCCTCTGTCTGTTATGTGTAATGCTACAACCTGAAGCCATGAAGGCGCCAAGCAACAATCCGCCTCAGTAAATGGAATGGAGTCTGGTGGTGAGAAGACAAGACAGCTTCTCCACTTGTTAACTGTCCCCTGGCTGATCCCCAACAATGACCTGAAAGCTGGTGGCCCTCAGCTCCTCTGCCACGGCCCCCCATGTCTCCTCCAGTGCCTCGGGGGTGGTCTCTGCTGCAGTCAGATTCTTCAGGCCCTTAGACTTCTTACGCTTCACACGCTTCTTCTGCAGGAGGGAAGCAGAGTTGGATAATGGAGGTGAAGAGAAATAAATCATATGAAGTGGAACTGAATCAGTATATAGCCAGATAAATAAATAAATAAATAGCAAACTGTTGGGCTGTCATTTAATGCATGTCCAAGTCAACAGTAATCAGTGTATTCAGAAACACACATTTGACAAAAGAAAGTTAAGCAACGGTTGGTGATGCCACCAAACATCACCCCTCTAGTGGCTCCCATCTGTCTGAGTAGAGAGTGAGGCTGACCTGCACCACCAGGTTGTTGCGTCCCTTGCAGAAGCGCTCCAGCATGCGCAGGAAGAGGTGGGTGGACTCCACCAGGTCCCTGAGGAATGTACGTGGCTGCTTGGTCTCATCAAACTTCCTCAGCAGGGTCAAGAAGATCTCTCTGTACTCCATCAGGTAGAAAATGTTACCTGGAGGGGAGAAAAAGGATTTAGTTAAGTTTAGGAAAATAATGAAAGAGGAAAAGACAAGATGAGAGCAGTGGAGAGGAAGAGCAGTGGAGGGGAAAAGTGTCTCACTCTTGATGACGTTCGCGCTCTGTCTGATGTTCTCGTCTCGGGAGCGGTCCATCTCGTTCACCGTCAGCAGCAGTTCCTGGTACGCCTTCAGAGCCAGGTGCATCCTGTAAGAAACATCCAAAAATTTATTTCTTACATGTTCAAAACCAGAGCTACATACATTTACAAGCCATCCTCCATGTGGGCTCCAAACAGTACATGATAACATTCTAATTAGACTTTTAGTGCCAACATGGCTCCTGTAAAACAATAACCTAGTTTGCCACACCCACCTACGGGACCAGGACGTGGCCTCCTTGCGGTCGGTGAGCATCATCTCGTAGTAGTTGGTGATGTTGCGCTCAATGAAGTGGAAGGCACGGATGGACATTGTCTCGGAGACCAGGTCGGCTCGGAAACCATTGCCGCGGTTAAAGGCCATGAAGAAGCTGAGGGCCCAAAGGTAGTAGGTCTCGTCGTGCTGCTGCGCCTGTTCCCTGATCAGTCCCTCCTGTGGAACCAGACAGACAGAGACCAGCTGTGAGTGCTGTAGCAAACTGCACTGAGATCAGATCTGTTTGCATAGATAGGACTGAGAGTAATATGACCGCTGTGGCGAAACAGGCCTCAAACCACAAGTGTGAAGAATGTTATCTTGTGCAACACAGGGCTTTATACAATCAAAATGTGGTAACTGAGTTTCTGGGATAACGTAAAAACAATAAATATATCAAATAATATTTCACCATCCAAACATGCCTTCTCGCTGTGCAGGAAGAATGTTGCTTTTGACTGGGCCAGGAAACCCAGTAACTCAATTTGGATTGAACTGGACCCACAGTGTTACACAGCAACTCAGGAAAATATGGTCAAAGTGTACACTTCCCTTCAAGGATAAAAATAAATAAATAAAAAAGACTGGAATATGGGAACTCACTCTAGGCCAGTGTTATTCAAACTTTTTAAGCGGGCACCCAATTCATTCCCCAATTATTTCTTGTGACCGAACTCCATAACTGACTTTGAATACCACTGCTCTAAGCCATGCCAAAACCAATCCAATTATTTTAAATATGAAAGGAGTAATGAACGAATACACACTGCAGCCATCATGCAGTGTTATGACCCATTCTCCTCACCTTGACCAGGTACATGAGGCGGTTGTAGCAGTTCTCCAGGAAGTCCACGCAGAATTCGCGCAGGAAGAGGCGCACGTTGAGGGCCGAGCGGCGTTTGCCGTCCGAGTCCCGAGCGCGCAGCTTCCGCTTGGGCACACGTCTCAACGCCTTGCCTTCATCGTGGCTGTAGTTTTTAAACTAGGAGAAAAAGACCAAAGACATGTAAGGGTCCAGTAGGATAACGAGTAAGGATTTAACTACTTGACATTCCAGCTTGGAAACGCAAATGTTGGTTTTTCCATTCTTTTAAAATGGCTTTGACCTTTATCTTTGATTTCTGCTTCAAATGCCAACTCCCTGGTAATACAATTTTGGGGCATTGCCCCAGGATTTCACACTCACGTTGTGAAGGCCTCGGTGGTAGATCACGTCTTTCTCGCCAATGGACTTGAGTCCCTGAACCACATACGAGCCTCCAAAGCGAGAGTGTCTGAAGGAGAGGGAAAGGCATCAGACAATAGGAAAGAATTGCAAAATCACACTTTTTACCTGGCATCTCTCTAGAGCAGTGGAGGCTGCGGAGGGGAGGACGGTTCATAATAATGGCTGGAACGGAAGAAATGGAATGGCATTAAAACCATGGAAACCATGTATTGATTCCCCTCCAGTCATTACCACGAGCCCGTCCGCCGCAATTAAGGTGCCACCAACCTCCTGTGCTCTAGAGCATATCACTCTCTACACCTGCTTGGAGGTCAGTTTGTATCTAATCTACCTTCAAAAGAGCATGTCTCGCTGTCAAAAAAAACTGCCCTGAGATCTGTGTAGTTACCTTGTTCCTCTCTGGAGGGTGCGGCTGCGTTTCTCCGCCTGCTCTTTCTCTCGTAGTGCCTCCAGCTCCTGGGCATCTCTCTGTTTCTCCTGAGCTGAACGAGCCTGACCCGCACTCACCAGGAGTTCCGGCGTCTGCAGGGAGGGAGAACATAGAATCAGAATCAATAGAATGGACACTTTCATTAAACTTAATATTCTGTGGGCTGTGTATCAGCAGAAGCTGGAATGTTTGTTTAATTAATGCTCCTTTTTTTAGAGTATAATGCATAAGATTACACGGACCAGTACCTAGTCCTAGATCAGCAATCCTACTCTGAGACACTTTATAGATATTGGCCCAGTTGTTCTCTGGTCTCACCTGGTCTCTGAACATGAGGGAGATAACCTCCAGCACATGCATGCTCCACTGCTGCTCACTCTGTGCAGAAGCCAGGAACTTGATCAGGTCGTCCAGACCACTCATGTGGATGGCCCACAGCAGCTTATCATGCACACTGGCATCATCATCCACGTTCTACAGCCATACCAGAGGAAAAAGGAGGGAGGAAGCAGAAAAGGATAGGATAGATGGAGAGATAGAGATGGAAATAAGAGGCAAGAGAAAGAAATAAGGGAGGGGGAGTAGTGAAAGGTAGGAAAACAGACAAGACACAGTGAGAAAAAGAGAGAGTTCAATACAGTGAGAGATTAACCAAATGAACCAAAGCTAAAATAACTCAGCAGAAGCTGCTGGCAGGGAATGTACTGTATGAGGTCACAGCACGACCTGACACAGTGAACTCTGACCTTCTCCTCGTAGGGGTCAGCGGGGACATGCAGTACATTCCTGACCAGCAGCAGAATCCTCTCGATCATCAAGTTGTCCTCCTCCTGCCTCTGCTCCCAGTCCTGACCGACAGAGAGAGAAAGAAGAAGCAGATAAAGCGAGAGAGAATCATTTAAAAAAAAAAAAAACACACAGCCGATGTTGCTCACTCTTTTTTGGGAAAGACCAGGATTATTATTTGTGGAGGACTACATTCTGTGGTGTGGTAGTCTGAAAGTGCAACACTCACCAGTTGCAGCAGGTTGTACAGGGTCTCACTCAGAACTCCAAACACCTTTTCATTGGCAAAGGCCTGAGGAAAGGGAGAGACATAAGGAGACGAGTCAACCATACATATCATACTGCTAGATACAATCATACTGTCCTCCTAATCCCCCTTTGAGTGGGCTCAAATAGATCCCAGAGGATGCGTCCCAAATGGCACCTTTAGGGCTCTGGTAAAAGGTAATGCACTATAAAAGGGAATACGGTGTAGGGCTGGGTGATATATACACACAATTACACTGAACAAAAATATAAATGCACCATTTTCAAAGCTTTTACTGAGTTACAGTTCATAAGGAAAATCAGGTCCTAATCTATGGATTTCACATGACTGGGCAGGGGTGCAGCCAATCAGAATGAGCTTTTCCCAACAAAAGGGCATTACTAGACCAAAGTATCCCGCAGGTGAAGCTGGATGTGGAGGTCCTGGGCAGGCGTGATTACACACACTGACAATTTCACTAAAATTATGTTGGAGGCAGTTTATGGTAAAGAAATTAACATTAAATTCTCTGGCAACAGCTCTGGTAGACATTCCTGCAGTCAGTATGACAATTCCATGCTCCCTCAAAACTCCCTCAAGACATCTGTGGCATTGTGTTTTGTGACAAATCTGCACATTTTAAAGTGGCCTTTCATTGTCCCGAGCACAAGGCACACCTGTGTAAAGATCATGCTGTTTAATCAGATTCTTGATACTCTACACTAATAGGCACGTAAACAAATTTGTGCACAAAATTTGAGAGAAATAAGATTTGTGAATATAGAACATTTCTGTGATTTCTTTATTTCAGCTCATGAAACATGGGACCAACACTTTACATGTTGTTATATTTTTGTTCAGCACAATTTGATTAATTCAAATGTGTTTTAGCTAGATGTTCCAAATGCCTGTATTGCAAGAATCAAGTTTATAAAAAAATCTAAAACGAGTTTGTCTTTTTGGTCTCGTCTCTTTCCCTCCTTCTGTGCTGTGTGCACTGCGCACCTTCCCACTAGTACAGACACAAAGCCCCTCCCCCTGCCACTCAAACAACAAAGAGACCACAGATCACTTCTTCCTCTCTGACAACAAGCAGTTTCAACTTGCTATTTGCATTTGAGGTTTGGTCCGGCTATTTGACCAAGAAGGAGAGTGATGCATCAGATGACCTGGCCTCCACAACCACCCGACCTCAACTCAATTGAGATGGTTTGGGATGAATTGGACCGCAGAGTGAAGGAAAAGCAGCCAGCAAGTGCTCAACATATGTGGGAACTCCTTCAAGACTGTTGGAAAAGCAATCATCATGAAGCTGGTTGAGAGAATCCCAAGAGTGTGCAAAGCTGTCATCAAGGCAAAGGGTGGCTACTTTGAAGAACATCAAATATAAAATATATTTTGATTTGTTTAAAACTTTTTAGTTACTACATGATTCCATGTGTTATTTCATAGTTTATGTCTTCACGATTATTCTACAATGTAGAAAATTGTAAAAATAACAAAAAACCCTGGAATGAGTAGGTGTCCAAACTTTTGACTGTTATACACTACTCAAAAAAATTAAGGGAACACTTAAACAACACAATGTAACTCCAAGTCAATCACACTTCTGTGAAATCAAACTGTCCACGTAGGAAGCAACACTGATTGACAATAAATTTCACATGCTGTTGTGAAAATGGAATAGACAACAGGTGGAAATTATAGGCAATTAGCAAGACACCCCCAATAAAGGAGTGGTTCTGCAGGTGGTGACCACAGACCACTTCTCAGTTCCTATGCTTCCTGGCTGATGTTTTGGTCACTTTTGAATGCTGGCGGTGCTTTCACTCTAGTGGTAGCATGAGACGGAGTCTACAACCCACACAAGTGTCTCAGGTAGTGCAGCTCATCCAGGATGGCACATCAATGCGAGCTGTGGCAAGAAGGTTTGCTGTGTCTGTCAGCGTAGTGTCCAGAGCATGGAGGCGCTACCAGGAGACAGGCCAGTACATCAGGAGACGTGGAGGAGGCCGTAGGAGGGCAACAACCCAGCAGCAGGACCGCTACCTCCGCCTTTGTGCAAGGAGGAGCAGGAGGAGCACTGCCAGAGCCCTGCAAAATGACCTCCAGCAGGCCACAAATGTGCATGTGTGTGCTCAAACGGTCAGAAACAGACTCCATGAGGGTGGTATGAGGGCCCGACTTCCACAGGTGGGGGTTGTGCTTACAGCCCAACACCGTGCAGGACGTTTGGCAGAGAACACCAAGATTGGCAAATTCGCCACTGGCGCCCTGTGCTCTTCACAGATAAAAGCAGGTTCACACTGAGCACGTGACAGAGTCTGGAGACGCCGTGGAGAACGTTCTGCTGCCTGCAACATCCTCCAGCATGACCGGTTTGGCGGTGGGTCAGTCATGGTGTGGGGTGGCATTTCTTTGGGGGGGCCGCACAGCCCTCCATGTGCTCGCCAGAGGTAGCCTGACTGCCATTAGGTACCGAGATGAGATCCTCAGACCCCTTGTGAAACCATATGCTGGTGCAGTTGGCCCTGGGTTCCTCCTAATGCAAGACAATGCTAGACCTCATGTGGCTGGAGTGTGTCAGCAGTTCCTGCAAGAGGAAGGCATTGATGCTATGGACTGGCCCGCCCGTTCCCCAGACCTGAATCCAATTGAGCACATCTGGGACATCATGTCTCGCTCCATCCACCAACGCCACGTTGCACCACAGACTGTCCAGGAGTTGGCGGATGCTTTAGTCCAGGTCTGGGAGGAGATCCCTCAGGAGACCATCCGCCACCTCATCAGGAGCATGCCCAGGCGTTGTAGGGAGGTCATACAGGCACGTGGAGGCCACACACACTACTGAGCCTCATTTTGACTTGTTTTAAGGACATTACATCAAAGTTGGATCAGCCTGTAGTGTGGTTTTCCACTTTAAATTTTGAGTGTGACTCCAAATCCAGACCTCCATGGGTTGATAAATTTGATTTCCATTGATAATGTGTGATTTGGTTGTCAGCACATTCAACTTTGTAAAGAAAAAAGTATTTAATAAGATTATTTCATTCATTCAGATCTAGGATGTGTTATTTTAGTGTTCCCTTTATTTTTTTAGGCCATATCGCCCAGGGTGCCATTTGGGACACGGCTATAGTGACACCACGCCTACCTCTTTATAGGCCTGTGAATAGGACACCACTTGCAGGAAGTGATGTCTGACAGTGGGGTCATCTGGGACTTTCCCGAAGCAGAGCAGTGCAGGTTGGGTAAGGTTGACCATAAGCCTGTGGTAGAACAGAGACAGCATCAGAACCACACTTCTACCAAAACACAACCCCACAAGATCCAATAGACATCCAGGTTTCTAACAACCTGTTCAGAGGATGAACTATATTATACATTTAACTTATTGTACCTGATCCTGTACTAAGGGTGGCCCTGTGTAGTGTACCTGATCCTGTACTGAGGGTGGCCCTGTGTAGTGTACCTGATCCTGTACTGAGGGTGGCCCTGTGTAGTGTACCTGATCCTGTACTGAGGGTGGCCCTGTGTAGTGTACCTGATCCTGTACTGAGGGTGGCCCTGTGTAGTGTACCTGATCCTGTACTGAGGGTGGCCCTGTGTAGTGTACCTGATCCTGTACTGAGGGTGGCCCTGTGTAGTGTACCTGATGCAGGCGTCAAACAGGGCCTTGTCCTGGCTGTGCTGGGTAATTATGGGCAGCAGGTCGTTCTGGAGGATCTGGCCCGCCCCCAGCTGCTGACGGGTGTCCCGCGTGCCATCCTCATGCCTCAGGTACCGGATCAGGTCCTTCACACTCTCTACAGGACACAGTGTCAGAGGTAAAACATTAATGCCATTACTTATTTAGTGTAGTTAGGCCTAGCTCAAATTAATACAAGTAACTTAAGTTGCTTTGAAAGTAAATATACTGTAAATCCTCCGTAAACAGTAGTTCATGTAAAGACTGGGTCTACTACCTTCAGCACTGTGTTTAGTTAGTTAGCAAGTGTAGTTAGCCAGTGTGTAGCAGCTCACCTAAACAGTCAGGTTCTCTGTGGTAGGTGTCTCCCTCCAGGTACCCGAGGGCACTGCACGTTGCTAAAAGCTCACAGTTCATCATGTACAAGTCCATACATCACCAGCCTGGCAGGAGGGGGAAGAAGTGGTGCTCAAAAAGAGACAGAGGAGAGAGAGAGAGAGACAGAGACATTAAAGCCTAAGAGTACATATTTGCAGCACAGCTGGCATGCTGCTTGGCTGTATGTCTCAATCTCTCCTCAAACACAGACCTGCACGCACAAAAACAAACACCTTTACTATGACAAGACCCAAGCGGACAGCCTTGAGGTGAAAGGCTTACTCTCAAATCACACTTACGGACAATTCCAGAAAAGTTATCTGGTCCAGGATTAGCCCAGACTACAGGACCTAGTGACATTAATCTGACCTCATCTAATCTGGCCAGTAGGTCACTGAGTTCAGGTAAACAGAACAGTAACATCATTAGGAAATGGTGTGGATGAGAAGCAGCCTTTTGTTTTATTCACAGAACCGCTCATGTATCCCTGCTCTCCTCTGAACAGTGAGGGGTCTATTGCCAATTTACAGGCTGAGAGATTTTCTTTCAGCCTCTGGCTAACCCTTCGGGCTCCCGAGTGGCGCAGCGGTCTAAGGCACTGCATGAGGCGTCACTACAGTCCCTGATTCAAATCCAGGCTGTATCACATCCAGCCGTGATTGGAAGCCCCATAGGGCAGCGCACAATTGGCCATGCGTTGTCCAGGTTTTGCAACTGAAAATGGAAACGTAACTGAAAAAGCTATGAACCATGAACAGGGCCACAAGTTCAGTTTCAGCCTTTTACCCCTACACGGCCATACAAAGGACTACTCCACTTGAAATGAAATTCCCCCCAGCTCCTCAAGGCTTGTTCACACACTAGCACTGCTACA
This sequence comes from Thymallus thymallus, assembly GCA_023634145.1. Lineage (NCBI taxonomy): Eukaryota > Metazoa > Chordata > Actinopteri > Salmoniformes > Salmonidae > Thymallus > Thymallus thymallus. Next base: position 35,627,764 of record CM042409.1, on the reverse strand, counting down.
GACTATATTAAACCAACATGAACCCAATTGACCAGCTGTTATCTGAGACTGCCAGTGAGAACCTCTATTCCTCTAAGCACAGTGAGACTAGGGGCGACTGACTCCTCTCTTTGAAGCCACAGAAGTTTAAACCGGATGCCCCATTATAGTGAATGGAAATATTCCAATATGTGATCAATCTCTGTGTAAATAAAAACACAAACAAATCGAAGACAAATGGTACCAATAATTGCTTCGTACGCCAGATGTCTGTCCTTGAAACGATGATTTTAAAATCACATCACAGAAGAGATTAAGGATAATTTAGTTGCTAATGTCAGTCAGCAGTAGCCCGGTCAGCCATCAACTTCAGTTACTCAATGAGAGGGGGCAGCACAGATGTTACGTCTCCATGAGATGCCATCTTAATAAGGATCAGAGCCTTTTTTTTTTTTTTGCTTCAAAATGACATACCCAAAATCTAACTGGCTGTAGCTCAGGACCTGAAGCAAGGAAATGCATATTCTTGATACCATTTGAAAGGAAACACTTAAGTTTGTGGAAATATGAAATTGATGTAGGAGAATATAACAAATTATATCTGGTAAAAGATAATACAAAGAAATAAAACACGTCCCATCATCTTTGAAATGAAAAAGAAAGGCCATCATATTACTTGAGTCCAGGCGCAACTTAGATTTTGGCCACTAGATGGCAGCAGTGTATTTACAAAGTTTTAGACTGATCCAATGAACCATTGCGTTCCTGTTCAAAATGTTTTATCAAGTCTGCCCAAATGTGCCTAATTGGTTTATTGATACATTTTCAAGTACACAACTGTGCACTCTCCTCAAACAATAGCATGGTATTCTTTCACTGTAATAGCTACTGTAAATTAACAGTGCAGTTAGAATTTAAGCTTTCTGCCCATATAAGATATGTCTGTGTCCTGGCAAATTCTCTTGTTAATTACGTCATACTAATCACATTAACGCACGTTAGCTCAACCGTCCCGAGGGCAGGACACGATCCTGTAGAGGTTAACGTACTTAATTTGTCTTCAATGGCGCTATTGAGTCTTTACATAGGAATAACTGGTGTCACGTAGCTTTGTCCATTATACAAAACATTAAGTACACCTGCTTTTTCCATGGCATAGACTGACCAGGTTAACCCAGGTGAAAGCTTAGATCCCTTATTGATGTCACTTGTTAAATCCACTTAAATCAGTGTAGATTAAGTGGATTTGGAAGAATTGAGTCATGGATTGTGTATGTGTGCCATTCAGATGGTGAAGGGGCAAGACAAAAAGTAAGTGTCTTTCAACGGGGTATGGTAGTAGGTGCTAGGCTCACCGGTTTGTGTAAAGAACTGTAAAGCTGCTGAGTTTTTCCACACCCAACAGTTTCCTGTGTGTATCAAGAATAGTCCACTACCCAAAGGACATCCAGGGCACAACTGTGGGAAGTATTAGAGTCAACATGGGCCAGCATCCGGGGGGGGGGGGGGTTCACACAATATTAGGTATATACAGTCATTGGGCCACCCCATGTCACCCTTCTACAATGTATTAACTTGCTCAAATTAAAAATGCAATGTTTAAACTTTAGCTCATCTCATCTATCAAGTCATAATAACAGAGCATGCAAAAATGATGGGACTTGCTTTAACACTTTACAGGTATTTTTGTGGTAGTGGAAGAAGTGTAAAATGTTTTACTTAAGCCAAGTAGTTAAATATAGGCTAAGTAAAATTGTCAAATAATTTGTCTGATTACTTTGATAGACTACACTATCAACCTCATTACTTTGGATTGTTGGGCAGTTAGATCACTACTACACTTGAATAGATGCCCTTGAGAAGTTGAATCTGTTCTATGATTTTAGAGTAGTTATTGTCTTGTGAGAATAAGAGAGGGTCCAGAGAACTAAGATTATTATCTAATCCTTCCAGACATTCATAGAAGCCAAGTTGACACCATCTGGTCTGAAATATAGCACAGGACACACTGTCTATGTCCCAAATGGCACCCTATTTCTTATTTAGTGCATTACTTTTGACCTCTGATCAGGGAATAGGGTGCCATGTGGGATCCACCCACTGATGTTAAAATAGTGTCACTGTAATGGGTCTCCAGAGGGGTGGATGGATAAGGCACTACCTTAATCAGACAATCAAAGGCAAGTAGGTAACCAAAACCGCTGACCTTTGTCATACAGGCCCCTCACATTGACAGCTGGATAAACTGTACTGAGAAGTGGTAAGTGAAGCTTTACATGATCGACAAATAAGAGGGGGGGGGGGGGGAATGTAATGAGACCCTGGTCATATAACTATGACTGGCCTAACTCATACAGAAACAAGTGCTGTGTGGCATTTACGAAACAGAACCATGCTGTGAGAGGTTACACAAGGGAGACCTGACTTTCATTGAGCAAGGGCGTATCTGCCCTGCAATCAAATTAAGTCATTAACTTTAAAATGGAGAAGACTGTCTATGTAACAGCCTAACTATTTATGGCAAGGCTTTGGCGTACACACCATGATGGGACCTAACACTTGAGGCAAATGACTAGGCAACCTAAATGATTTGCTGTTATCCTTTTGTTAGCATTATTCATTGAAGACATTAGAGCGTCAATGCAAATGTATATATTTTGCCAACCAGCTGACAATGTGTCAGCCTGTTTTGCAAACATATTTACTTTTAGGACTTGGCAGTATGAGTCTAAAGATTGGCAGGCCCCTGGATAGTGATAACGCCTGCTGAGTCTAAAAGGATGATCATCTCAGACGCTTGATAATAATATTATAACACTGCAATGTATTGAAGTACTATTTCTGCTGCCAGAAAATGCAGTCGTCACCACTAGCTAGTTAAGACAACAACAATGTGAAAAGTCTGATCAATAAATTAATTGTGTATTACAGACGGATTAAATCAGACTACAACTCAGCTAGCAATGCTGTAAAAAAAAATGTATGAGTAAAAAAAACGAACTGCATCACAGAATAGCAGTTGTACTTGTAACTGCATGCAATTTCAGAATGTGTCGATGATGTGTTTGCTAAGTTAGCTAGCTAGCTATCGCGTCGTTACTATCTAAGCTAGAAAAAAAACACTATAACCTGTGTGTTCGTTAATGTAGACAATCGTTCAATCACAAAAAGTTAGCAACTATACATACCAGACCGTAGTGATGGTAAAAGGGACCTTTGTGGTCTAACTACAGTAATCAATATATTTCCCTAGAAATTCGCTAGCTGAGTAATGACATTTACACAGTAAGAAGAGTCGATGCACTGTCCAGTTTAGCGCCAAAACGACTCGTGACGATTCTAGACGGATGTTCACGCTATTGGTTAGTTCTCAAAGGGGCCAACACACAATGATCAAACACTTCCTCTTCTTCTTCTTCTGATTTTATGGTGGACTACACCCAAAAAGTTGTATTGCCGCCACCAACTGGATGGTTTGAAACAACCTAAAAAAAAAGTGATACTAACTTAATCCACCCTAATAAAATTAGTACATTGCCAAAACAAACAAAACTCCCACTTCCTTCTATCAGTTCTCAATTTCTCCCTTCTCAGGGAGAAAAAAAGCCTGGAATGAAAATAATAATAATTTGTTTGCAATTTTAAATTTAAAAGTAATTAATATCATTACTAAATTATATTGGCTGAATAAATAGGTTGAGAGACTGAACTTTGTGTCCATAAAAAAAATATTTGAGGCTCTCTGGGCCCCCTTTCCCCTCTCAAAAGCGCAAATGGTTTAGTCCGCCCCTCTGCACTAAGATTCATAGCCAAACGCGGCTAATCACGCTGACTGGTGCTGATGTTGGAGCCAAACAAGTTTCAGTCAATCATGTATTTCCAGAAGAAAGGGAAGTCGGGATATTAAAAAAGAAAAGAAAGAGAAAAAAGACAGTGAAAAAAAACTGCTCACTAATTTATTTCAAAAGAAAGGTAAGCAACTTGCTAACAATGTTTAAGAGTGGTTTAAGCTAATATCAATATCAAACAATAGCCCAATCTCACCATGTTTCTCCAAGTTATCAACACAAAGTGGTTTAGAGCGATGTAAGTAAAACAAATCAGACCCAGAAGTGTTTTTCGGTTGTAGAGTTGTGTTTAGTTGTTTAAGCTTCCAAACATATGTAATTTCCTTAAACCATCTAGTGACTTAATGACAGCATAGGTTTCAAGTATCATGTTAGCTAGTCTTGGGTGTTAGCCTGGGAGAAGTTACAGGAGAGACGAGTGGGACTAAAGTAACACAATGGAAACTGATGACCTGGAATAAAATAAGAAAAAGTTTAAGCACAGGCCATTGTCTCTGGTTCATATTGCTTTTATAATGTTAGCAAAATATCAACAAGTGACTGAATGTTTGAAAATTCTATGACATCATTAGAATTATGCCTTAATCCACTGAGGGCCGAGTGTCTGCGGGTTGTCACTCCACCCTTGTACTGAATTAAGGTCACTAATTAGTAAGGAACTCCCCTCATCTGTTGGTCTAGGTTAGGGTTCCCCAACTGGCGGCCCGTGGGCCGAATTTGGCCCATCCCACTAGGAAATCAGCTCTAAGTGATTTTTAATTTAAGAAAGAAATCTGTTACCAAGTATTCCCACGCATAATGATCTTATACACATGTAAGCAAGGTTTGAAATTATTATGTTTTAGTCAAACATTATATCCGAACATCCACTCCAGAAAAAATCAGCCCGCAACTGAATCTAGTTGATGATCCCGGGTCTAGGTCTTAATTGAAAGGAAAAACCAAAACCTCGCAAACACTGCCTTCCGTGGAATGAATTTCATACCCCTGCCATAATCAATTGACTTGATGGATCAGCTTCTCGCATAAGGTTTTATTGACAGGTTAGTGGTTAAACATGTATATCTTTTTTATTCTTGGGGTGAATTACCTTTTGTCAAGCCATGGAAATGTGATAAGTATGATGAGTTTGCCGTTTGTCAAGAGAATAAAGATGTTATTCTATCAATACACAAGGAGCAGGCGTGACAAGGAAAGCTGGAGTGCACCTGATTGGTTTTTACATTTGTTGAAAGTAACAAGCATTACAAACTAGAAACATGGAGACAAGACAGATATTGTGCACTTCTTGCCAGCTGTTACTTCCATCCCAAGGCTGTGTAAAGGTGTTCACATGCTTCCCAGCCGAAACAGTTAAGTAGAGTTTGTGCTTATATTTTGAACTTTTGTTTTGGACTTCGGTGAAGGTTTTTTGGGCTGTTCGGGCACACATTTTTTCTGGAGGCAAGCCGAAGTTTGGAGCCGAAGTCTACGCCCCTTTGTCGGGTCAACAGTTGTCATTCAACAAGAGACTACTCGTTTTCATGCAAACTAGATTTTTTCATAGAAAAATACTTCACCAAACATTAGCTAGATGTAAAATTGTGCGACAAAGATCTCTTTGGCAAAACGTCAAAATTAATTACAGATTTCTAGATTTTTTTTTATGTCATTATAAATTACATATATTTAATCATTAGATTGTTCTCTACAATAGTATAACCTTAATGTACTTGACAGTGTTGATGAAATAAGAACGATAATGTGCTGTGCTGTGACCGTTTGTAGTTTAGACTGCGCCGCTCTTGGTTGTATTTCTTCCATATTTGGTGTTGTGAGGTGGTACCATTTGGAGGTGTTTCCGCTGGTTGGAGCAATCAAAATCAATTTGATACCTTCGTAATTTTCACCGCCAAATCATTGGCTTTCATTACCTATAATGGCTATCAATCTATGTTGAGAGGGGCCGTTTCTATGGCGATTTAAAGGGAAAGACTCTTAACCTACACAATTAAAACTAACAGATTGGGTGGATTTTTAAATTCAGTCTTAGCGTTATAAATACATATATATTTAGTCCCAGTTTTAGTTTTGTATTCAGCGGATTTAATTTCTAAAAAGCCCATGTTTCCATTCACGAACCTGCAGCCACAAGTTAGCTTCTCAGTTAAGTTCCAAGTTAGCGACGTACTGCCGCGGAGCAGTGACACAGAGTTCTATTATGCAGTGACCACTTTTGGATCGTGCTTGTGATGACATTCCAATGTTCCATTCACTCTAAACATGCTAAATGTTCAGAGTAAATCGTCGGTAACGTTTGAACCATATCTGGTAGAAACAGATATGGGTTTGGACTATTGTTTTTCTGGTGGAATGTTCTATTGAATGAATTAATTATTTTATGGGTGAACACCATACATTCTTTCATAGCAAAAACGCAGCCAATAAACCCCTTCGTTATTTATAGCACAGGCCTATACACTACGTCGTAAAGAAAATGTTGATGATATTTGATTAATGCAATTCTAGACCTAGTCTATATACACCTTTTAAAAAAAAATCATCTCAGGTTATGAAAAGCCGCAAAAAAGTAGACTGTAGCTGGCCATAGGGGGGTAGCCCTAAGGTAGACGGTTTCTACATATCGATCAATAACTGGCCTACATTATCATCAACATACCTGTCAAAAACCAGGTGTAGACTAATTGAAATGTTGTGATCACCGCTTGATCAACTGTAGGCCTATACAATACAATGCTCAGTTCATGTCGGGCTGCTGAAAGATACTTGAAGGGGTAGAAATGTGTTGTTGTATGAATTGTAAATGGTTCACTTTTATTGCATGCCATTATTAGGTATTGTATAAAATGTGCACATCTTTCTGTAAAACCATACATTTGTGTAAAATAGCTCCACATGATTCTATACTGCACAGCTGTTGGTTGGTTTCTTCCAAGAATCACACTGAAGTTCAGCGTGTCCAGCACCGATGCAGCGCCATCAGTGGCTGCTAAGAAATAGTTGTCTAGTCCCTCACGTGAATTAACCTACACCTACTATTTATATTTTTGGACCAATTAGGATAACATCAACACAAACATTAGGGAATGATTTGTTACATAGACATGTTATTATGGGGTGGTATACCTACATTGTAAAATAGATCATCCACACTTGCATTGCATGCCAACAGGTTAGCCTACAGGTAGAATATGCTCTTGTTTTGCAGGACGAATTGATATTGTCAATGTGTGAGATTAGATTCATTTGCATGAACATGATATCAGATTACATGTCAAGCCTTAAAAGTGACAACAACCAGGTGCACCTGTTTAGAGTATGTCAGGCTATTTCAGCATGAACACCGGAATGAATGGAACAGTGACTATTTCAGTCTCTAGTTGTATTTTGGTCCCAGTTGCTCTGTTTAAAAGATAAGTACATTAAGAGATTTCCATGGGGGCGCAATGACCAGCCTCTGCATTACTCACCTTGGCTGCATTTTGTCCCATGAGGTGCCAGTCTCCATGGTGATTAACTAGTACCTGATCTATATTTTCGAATTTTAAATAGTACAGTTCACACAAGAGCACGAAGTGTTTTCTTTTTCAGATTTCTTACTTAAACTTGATGTATTACACAGTAATACTTCAAGTTTATGTTGAACACATTTCTGCTGTATAATACTTGTAGATTGACATGTTTCACTTATGCAAATACACATTAATTGCAATTGCCAACCTTATCTCCATTTTTATACAGGATTCAGTAGTAGTATGAGTGTACAAAACAAATGAATAAAGAAACTCCATAGCTCTGTTCCAGTTTACTTTATTTGCATTTTCTTTTTTATTCTCTATTGCTGTCAGAAGCACACACTCATATAATCGCATAGCACATTTCCCTTGTATTTTGAGGTGAGTGCAATGTGAGCAGAGTATGTGGTGCTGCTACTGTAGCCTTTGACTGTTCTGTATGTATCTATCAACAATCCAATTGGTGGTCCCTCTGGCAGGATATGTTACATTGAGAGTTCCATGACATTATACAAATACCCTCTCCCTTTCAAATTGTACTGATTGTTGTCCACTGTCTCTCAAAGCTAAATCAGATCATGTCCTTCGACTGGAGAGAGTACCATGTCAGAGATGGGGGGGAGGGGGGGGGAGGTTTTGTGGAGGGATCACAAAACCTGTTGCTTTGTTATGCCACGTTTTATTGAACTATAAGTTCAGCTACAAAAAAAATGATATAATTTAACTGTAAATCAAGGCCTCAAGTGGTGTATCGATAAAAAGGTTACATTTTCCCCAGGAGCTACTCAAGTCTGTTAATTCACTGCACTATAGGACTACTGTGTCTGTGTAAGCTCATGTGTGGCTGTCTTTTGTTTTCTCTTTTTTCTTCATTGAGGAATGATCGGTTATTAAAAGTAGCCCCACAAGTTTGCGTCAACTTTTTAACGTTGCACAAATATTTACTACAGACTCTCTGCTCTACAGAAAAATTAGATCTTAAAGGGTGAAAGGTGAACAACAATTAAGGAGTATGATGTTAACTATTTATTATAATTTTTTACTTCTTGCTTTTTTTGTTTCCATCTTTTCTGTTGTATTGTTACATCTGAATCTGGAACAGGCGATTGGTACCTAACTATTCTAGTCATCGTGGTCATCGCTGCCATGATCCCTGTCATTACTGTCATGGTGCCCATCCCTCTCACTCATCTCCTTCTCCTTCTTTGATTCCTTCACCACCTGGAGGAAGAGAAGAAGAGAAACAGACCCCAGTCAAATTACACTGTATAATAAATATCAAGGTGGACATGGATGGAACACATTTTCTTGATACCAGAAAATATTTGGAATGTTTACCTCTCCATCACGAGTCTCCACTGTCTTAATCACCACAGTCTTCCTGCTAGGGGTGTCTGAGGTATGGTCATAGCCTATAAGGGGATAAGTTCGATTTAGTGACATAGATACTGTGCATCATCATTTATATCAATTTAATAGATTATGGATATGTTCAGTCTAAAAATAATACTGGCAAGTATGTGTATTTGCTTGGAGAGGGAAAAAAATAGACTAGTACTATTGGCAATATAATGGAACTCACTCCTATCACCACCACGGCCATACTGGGAGGGATGCATGGGAACAGTAATCCTAAAGAGAAATGAAGCAATAGGTTAGCTCAGGAATGTGTTCATAATCAGACGTCCTACCCCTTATCCTCCTCACCTGCTCTCCTCTCCTTCCAGCAGCCTGCGGTAGGTGGCGATTTCTATGTCGAGGGCCATCTTGACGTTGAGCAGGTCCTGGTACTCCCTCAGGTGGCGGGCCATCTCGTCCTTCAGGTGGTGGATCTCCTCCTCCAGGCGGACCACGTTGTCCTGATAGTTATTGGCCTCCACGCCAAACTGGTCCTCAATCTCACGCATCTGCCTCAGCAGAGCCTCGTTCTGAAAAATACACACATACATACAGTGAAGGCAGGAGGAAATCTTCAGGATGCCCGGCCCACATGGGCTTAAGATACTGTATTCCATCACTGGGGGAAGATTGTGGGAGGTTTTTGGAGGAGTAAATTATAAAGGATTTTTCTCACTCATCATCCTCTACTTACATGCATGACCCACTTGGGTGATTCATGGCTGGCAGCCATTTTGGGCTAAAAGCCTGAGATCATTTTACTTTTCTTGCTCCCTCAGCCAGTGTAAACTGGGGGTTATTACAGATAAATAAGCAGGTTCTGTGAGGCCTCACCGTGCTCTTCAGTGCATCAATCTCACAGTTGAGGGACTGCGTCTGCCTCCTGTGCTCGTTTTGCTCCTGCTTGGCCTGCCTCAGAGCATCAGTGTTACGCTTGGCAGAGTCCGTCAGGTCAGCAAACTGCAGGAGCACAGAACAAACACACAAATAAGAACAGGTGTTACTCTGTATGCGTGTGTGTGTGTCCATTGTCCCCCCCCTCACCTTGGACTTGTACCACTCCTCAGACTCATGCATGTTCTTGGAGGCGATGTTCTCGTACTGGGCCCTGATGTCCTTGAGGGCAGAGGTCAGGTCAGGCCTGGTGGTCTGGTCCACCTCCATCTTCATCTGCTGGGTCTGGAAACTCACCTGCACCTCCTGGATCTCCTGAGAAGACCACAGAGCAAGTGAGAGGTTAGTTGAAAAAAAAAAAAAAGCCGGTTGAATCCAAAAAGGTATGGTGATGCATGGATCATCATGAAGACCATGATTTGTGGTTGACCATCTCAGCAGCGGCATCTACCTCATCATGTAGCTTCTTGAGGAACTCATTCTCATCCATCAATGACTCAATTTTCCTCTCCAGCTCCAGACGAGACAGAGTAGCATCATCCACATCCTGGTTTCAGATCAAACTGCTATTAGTAAGTATTTCATCAACCCCCAAACAGGTTAAACAAATCTTATTGGCTTGATTAAATAACTCTTAACAGTGAGTGGGATGCATATGGTATTATATCAACAATGCAATGCTATCAATATTGTGTTGTCATACGTATCCTAGTTTGTATTCATTAGCGCACACTGTTACAAACCGTATATAACATTTTGAAACGAAAACAAGCATTTCTTATTGGAGTATTTCAGATTAGTCCCTCGCCATTTCGGTCTGTTTGTTTCCCTTTAGTTCCTGCAGATGTAAGATCTTAATTTGATCACCCTGTTGAAGGAGAACTTTTTAAAACTTGTAGTGTATTTGAGATTTAAAAGGCTTCTTAAGTTTAATTTCCACTTCCGCTTGTAATTTTCCCACTTCTGAAGTTTATAATTTTACAACTTGAAAAATGTATCAACCCCTAAAAAAAAATCCATTAATTATAATTCACATTTCCTGTTGCTGCAGGATTTATTTCCTGCTGTAGCAAAATGTCTCAAATTAAGATCCTACACCTGTAGTGAATACCCATGATTTCAGGGTTCTCAGAGCTGTAATGTAAACATAATAATCAGCCAACCAGAAGATGTCACTGTTATGCAGGGCTATGAGGAAAGGGAAGCTTTGGGTTGGGCTCTGACATCACAACCAGCGAGCCAAATGTGATTATCCAGGCTGAGTGATTAAATCAGACTTTTACCGTCAACTATTGACTCGTACATTATGATGGTTTGAGTCTAGGGTGTGTTTACCTTGCGGAAGACAAGCAGGTTGCTCTCAGCCTCAGCTCTCTTCTGATTCTCCTCATCCAGCCTGTAAGAAGAAAATACACACAAGGAGAAAATATTTATTACAATCATGTATAGGCCTACGAAGATTAATGTTGTAGATTCATATGATATTTTTATGGATCCTCAGACCTCCACCTTAGAATAAATGAATGGAAATCAAATACACAACACAATCATTAAATATGTTACATAATATATTACAGAACTTTGTAGTTAATAAACACACATTACCCTATGGATCTCTTTTTAGCACTTCAGAACACATTTTATATCGTTCACAATACTTGGGTTTTAGTGTAGGTTTAGTCAAACTCTGGACAAAGGAAGCTGAAGCCTTCGGACAGGATGGAACACAGTGCTAATTGCATAAGTGCTATCTGAGGTTTCGTCCCAAATCGCACGCTATTCCCTGTATAGGGCTCTGGTCAAAAGTTGTGCACTTTATAGGGAATAGGGTGCCATTTGGGACGCAGACAGAGTATGTCTGGCTGGGTGTCATAGGCCTCATGCTCAGAAAGAAGCATCAGCTGGCAAAAAGCCTCTGGATCAATTTGGTAATTCACTGTCCTGTAAAAGGATTTGGGAGCATATCCAATGGGGTCAGCAGCTGCTACACCAAACACATTTGGCTAATCACCCCTTCTTGGAGGTCATCTGGACACACCCTGTCTTAAGCCTGACAGCTCTGGGCGTTCTGCCGCCAAAGTCTATACTATGTAAGCCTAATAGTATACTGACTGGTCTGACTAAGCTTTCCCTTTCCCAAATGTCAAATATACTTAATGTTTTATAAGCAGAATTAAACCGTACAAATATAAAGCCTGGTTGAATATATATTACAATAGGTTACAACAGTTTGATAAAGCTTTTAGTTTTGTATTAGTCATCATAGGACAGGGTCATAGGGAGTGTCTCTTCCACTGCTGTGATGAGTCATCAAAAATGATATCTTAAGTCCAATGATATCATTCAGTGGTATCATTCATTCCTCTCCGTATCTAACGTGGAATCACAGAAGGCTCGCTGGGGATTGGCTGTCCCTGTGGTCAGTTACTTAATTGCTTGGTGTGGGGGATGGGGGATTACTGCATGTGGGGGCCTTGCTGCCTCATCTCATCTTTAATTCATGCCATGTCGCAGGGGTCCTCTTTTCCTAATGGGGTCCCAGGCACCGTCCAATCAGCACGGGGACACTGAACATCCCCTAATGGAGCCACTCTCATTGAGTCACATTGATTTTTCCAGATGCTATTTTTCTCCCCACCTACACCTCCCCCTCTTCTGCCTCTTCCCTGTCTCATCCCCCTCCCTACGTCTTTCCTGGCTACATAGTGCGCAGTCTATCCATCCTCCTCTTCTATCATCTCTCTCCCCATCTCTGGGGCAAGGAATAGACATGGGGAGTGTTTGTGCTTTTACATGTAGTTAGTGTGTGTCTACAGAAATGGATCCGATAACCAAATGGGGAAAAATACTTTTTCCCATAACTGGTTGACTGGTTCTTCTCAAGTTTGAGTTTGAAAGAAAAATATTGTTGTTTGGAACTGCAGTATAATTTCAAATATTGTTGTTTGGAACTGCAGTATAATATATATATTGTCTATAACTGCATTATATATTGTTGTCTATAACTGCAGTATAATATCTAATATTGTTGTCTAACTGCAGTATAATTTAATATTGTTGTCTATAACTGCAGTATAATTTCAAGTTAAACATGTTGTGTATATATGCCATGCATGCAGGAAGTTTCATCTTCCATTTAATTAAATTTGTTTTATTTAATAAAACATATTTTATTAAATCTGCCTCAACAGATGCTGAGATGTCCATTGAAAGTTTGTAAATACTGTATAAATGGTCAAGTAGAAATGTTCTGACAATGTAGAAATGTTCTGATACTGTAGGGCCTTGTTTTCTTTGGTGTCCCATTCATTGCTTGGTTATGATATGCTGAAGCACTTCATCTTATGTTGGATCCTTCCTGTCCAATGCCATGACATTTAGCACACACACACACACACACTGCAGTAAAGCACAGAGTGCTTTGTGTTCATCCTTCCAAAGTGCCACACCCCAGCCAGCCCACCACTGCTGGTCTGGAAACCAAAGACCCTCAGTGTTTAAAATACAGCCCATGAACATTGAGGTGTAAAGGTATGTTTAAAGATTAGGGGGTTGAGGGGAGGGTGGTGGTGATGTGAAAGTCAGACTGTACACAGTCAAACACCCTGTCGCTGTCCCCTCCCTGACAGGCCCTGCCCAGAACATGTCTACCAACATCAGAGTCCAAAAAACTGCTAGTCCCCTGCCAACTTCTTGAAATACACTCCCAATCGTTACACCCCCCTTTTCGAACACCACTACCTCCCAAAATCTGTCTACATCACTCATGAACTTCCCAAACAATCTCCCCCCTACTTCTTGCTCCCAAAATCTTTCCACGTTATCCATACCCCACCCCAAACTTTCTCCAACCTTCTTTACCCCCAACCCTATTCCCAAAATCTTTCTAAGTCATCCATGCACCCATGCACCGCCCAAACATCCTACAACCCTCCCTTACCTTAACCCTCACTCCCCAAACATCCTACAACCCTCCCTTACCTTAACCCTCACTCCCCAAACATCCTCCATACCCCACCCCTCCCACTCTCTCCTCCGTGTCACCCACCTCTGTTTGATAAGGTTCATGTCTTCGGCCAGGTTGTCCCTCTCCACCTGGTACTGGTCCCTCTCCTTGCCCACGTGGTCCAGCTGGCGCCTCAGCTCCCTCAGCTCCTCCTGGAAGAGCTCGGTGGCCCGGTTGGGCTGTCCCTCCTGCTGCTGGCCCTTGAACTGGCTCAGCTCCTGCTGCAACCCACTGTTCTGCTGCTCAAGGTAGTGCACCTTGTCGATGAAGCTGGCGAAGCGGTCGTTGAGGTCCTGCAGCTCCACCTTCTCGTTGCTGCGGGTGGCCAGGAACTCTGCGTTGACCGCATCGGCCTTCTGAAAGTCCACCTTTTCGTAGGTGAGACGGGGCAGCTGGGTGCTGGAACGCTGGCGCTGCTGGTGGTGGTAGTTGGAGGAGCGAGAGGGCACCACGGGCGATATGGAGTGCATGTAGTTCCCGCTGGACATTGGCATGCGGGAGTATGAAGGCGAATAGGAGGACATTGAGATTGGGTTGGGGCCCCCGAACGTGCGGCGGTAGGAGGTGGAGGCGTGTCCTGAAGGGTGGCTCATGGTTGAGATTTTGCGACCTCTAATTTAGCTAACTATCTATTTCTAACAATCTCTTTCCTTCTTACAGTCTCTGTTTGGTGGAGCCGAAGGTGCCTGGGAGCAGGGAGTGAAGCAACAGGATGTCCGACTGAGGAGCGCTGGGGCTTTTATACACACGAGCTGGACATCCCATCTGCCCCACCCCTATCCCCCACTGCCTCTCTGCAAACACCCCCCTCCTCACCCACACCCTACTTCCGTCCCTCCTAGTCTCCAGAGCCCCTGCCTCTATCCATCGCTCCTCAACATACATGCAGTCTTAGGCCACTCCCCGGCATACATCAGCAGGCCTTCTTTGCCCTGTATTCTCTCTCAATCTTCCACCTGCCCCTCCCTTTTTCCATAGCAGGAGGCCAAACTGTTTCCCACATTAATGCCTCTATCTCTAAAGCTGTCTCCATCACCAACATATATCCTCTGTAGGATGCCTGTTTGCTCCCTGCTTTTAATTGTCTTTTTTATCAATCCATCTCCTCCTGTTGCCCTGTCCCACTCCTTGTCACTCTATCATCTGCCTTCTCTTTCACTGTTAATGTCCTTCGTTTAACTGTGATGGTACAGTAGATGTACATAAGTGATATCATCATTGTCATTATGTAAGACATTGTAAAGTTGTTCAACAAAGTAGTTTGTCCAAATAAATCCCAAAACAGACATTTTGTTTTATTAATCAGGTTCTTAAATCACAAAGCTCATTTGGTTATGACTGCAGAGCTGCATGTATTTCCTCTCTCTGGCTCTTCCCTTTTATTTATGGAATATTATATTAATGTTCTGGCAGGCAAGGGCTATGACTGCAATTGTATCCTGCATGGTTGACTGGTTTAGAGTGATCTCTGTCTGAATTTTAATTAAACCCTGTGCACTAAGGGCTGTATTTTAAGGGAATTACTATTATTACACCAAATTATATCATACACACATCTTCCTGTCATTTACCTGTACAGTTATGCAAATATTCATTTACTTGTTCATTTAACCAGTATGTCTTTTAAGTAAACTATTATTACCCTCACTCATATCATACGCATTTTTAGCTATTGAAGTATTTCTCTGCCATCGACCTGTATAGCATAGTTAACCATCCACCAATGTATAGTGTACATATTCAGCCAACCACCCATACTATGCAATGTCTTTTTTATAGCTTTGTTGCACTCCAGACCTTGTATTTCTATACTTTTTCATACTGCTGCTCTATGTATCATGTATCGTGTATCTGTCTTTTGTATATTTTTGTTCTGACATTTTGCACCTGCCTTATGTTTTGTTGTAGCTTCTTGACAAAGAAATTTCCCCTCGGGGATCAATAAAGTACCTATCTATCTATCCTGTTTTCGAAATTAGGATGGGCGAGATCTACTCAGCAGATTTCAGAACAACACTTTGTTCTGCTATATTTAAGATCCGGTCTTCTGTGCTCAGACACAATGAATTGAGTATTTTCATATTTTTGTGGGTATTTTGTTCAAACTGAGACAAACGGTTTTAGAAAAAATCCCATTGGTCGACCAGTCTAACTCTTATTGTAACAAAATGTATCAAATACAGAATGCTTCACTTACTTTGCAGTACATGGGTAGGCTCTGGACTGAGTAAGCCTTGGGAATCTGAGGTAGAAGCAGCAGGTTTCCAAGGCGATAGACCTCTTCATGTGTTTCTCATGAGTCCAGGGTGTGCTGCTGCAGGACAGAGAATTAGAGGTCTGGAGACAAATTGTCACGGTTGCTATGAGACAGGACCCGAGGCACTGAGCAGTACTGTAAAGATATTCCTTTTATTAAGCAAAACAATAACCAAAAGGAGAGACCATTACCTGGAATGTACAAACACAAAAACCCACACCCAGGTGGAAAACCAATTAACTTAAATAGGATACCCAATTAGAGGCAACACAGCGCAGATGCCTCCAATTGGGGACCACAAAACAAAACTAACATAGAGATATCCAGAGAGGTCTCTGGACACTAAACCTGACAACCATAGACCTCTGAACATAAATCATTACACAAATAATTTAGAAAGTGACTAGGAGGAATGCTAGGTGTCCGGTAAGGTGTTATTAGCAAAAAACACCCCAGAGTAGTGACAAGGAATCTAAGAAAACGAGTAAAAATTGACATTTTAAACAATTTAGTCATATACAGAAGCATAATATGTTGATAATGAGTGCGAGCGTGAGCGTTAAAAAATAAATGTACACATGTTATTCAATCATTGCACCCACACTTATAGAACTTGGTTCTATTTGTGACGCTCAACGTGCTGCAACTCCTGCCTCTCCCATCTCCTCATTGGTTTTTAGGAGCATATACCCACGTGGGTGATTGAAAGATGAACTGAGGTCCACGCTACAGTCAGTTGTGGTAACGCACCTTATTAAAGTTGTTTGCCAACTGCCATATAAAGTACAAAGAAGAAAAAGAAGCCAGAAGGAAAGAGGAGAGATCACTAGAAACGAATTCGGTTGACCGTTTTATCTGTGGATTAATTGTTGTAGAGGACAGGTAAAATAACAACCCAATATTTATATCCCAGGACAAAGTAGCTAGCAACAGCAAGCTAGCTAGCTAAATAGGACAAATTAGCTAGCAACAGCAAGCTAGCTAGCTAAATAGGACAAATTAGCTAGCAACAGCAAGCTAGCTAGCTAAATTGCCATATATGTTTAATGCTTTTCGACCTGTCCCCAAATTAATATAATTGGTTCAGAGTTGTTTTGATATTTCAACCTGCATGTCCTGGTCGCGTTTGGTGTGGATGGACAAAATCAACTTGCGCGCAATGGCATTAGGTTCCTTTACATGCTGGCCAGACTGCACGTGTGCATGCATTATTCAACAATCTCTTTAAAACATTTAATCCATCAAGTGTGTCTCTCTCTCTCTCTCTCTCTCTCTCTCTCTGTGTCTGTATGAGTGCAGCAGTACAGCACTTGACCAGCTGCTGCCCATGTCTGGCTTTCTTGGTAATTAATTTCCTGTGTGTTAGGCCTTGCACCATAATCTAATCAACCTGCCTTATAGTAAATGAGTTTGCTCTTTCGCTCCCCCTCTCTCTCCCTGCCTCTGTCTTTCCTTAATGGAAGATTACACACTGCAACAGCAATTTTTCACTGTTTCTTTTTTCCCAATAAAGATCGATATTCTAAAATGGCAACTGAGCAGGTTTCCCAGCGTCCATTTCAAAGACATGAGTGTGTGTCTAGCAGCTCGTAGTTAAAGCTGCCATGACATGCTTCATTTTTCACTTGGCTACAGCTGCAATTGCCAGAGACTTTAATTCAGGCAAACCTAAATCCGTTTTACCTCATTTCTACCAGCATGTCACATGTGCAACCAGAGAAAAAATAACTCTAGACCACCTTTACTCCACACACAGAGATGCATACAAAGCTCTCCCTCACCCTCCATTTGGTAAATCTGACCATAATTATATCCTCCTGATTCCTGCTTACAAGCAAAAACTAAAGCAGGAAGTACCAGTGACTCGCTCAATATGGAAGTGGTCAGATGATGCGGATGCTACGCTACAGGACTGTTTTGCTCGCACAGACTGGAGTATGTTCCGGGATTCATCCAATGGCATTGAGGAGTACACCACCTTAGTCACCGGCTTCATCAATAAGTGCATCGATGACGTGGTCCCCACAGTGACCGTACATACAGTGGGGAACTGTCAGGGCCCTCGTATGTCCTCAGAGAGGGCCTAAGGATAGATACAAATCTGTATATATTTTTATATATTATAATTTGTAATTTTGTTTTCATTGATCTATTCTTTTTTTTGTCTTAATTGTAATGATCTTCCTATTGAATTTCTTCAGTTTGTGTTGGAAAGAGAAAAAAAAAAATCTTTGGTAGTCTCTTGGTAGAAACAATCTAGCTGGGCTCAACGTTCATTGGCTAGGCCCTCAGGCTTTGAATAGAAGGCACCAGCCAACGTCACTGACATTGACTTCGATTAGGGCAGCATTTTGGAATTACATTAATGTAGAATCAACCAATCACAAATTGTCTTGTAATAGGCGGGACAATTGTATGATGCCTCAAGGCCCTCTAGAGGGCCTAAGTATATGTCACTAATTCAGAGCCAATAGCGAGCCTTATCTTGTTTTCTCACGCTTGAGCCTAGCTAGCTGGCTAGCTTTTTGCAGTGAGTGTATGTAACGATGGCGATGGCAACTGCAGAGAGAGTAGTCACATCAACACCATCATCTTGGAATCCTGAGACGCACTCAAATTCTTTTACAGCCCCAACAGATCCACAGATGACGCAATCTCAATCGCACTCCACACTGCCCTTACCCACCTGGACAAGAGGAATACCTATGTGAGAATGCTGTTCATTGACTACAGCTCACTGTTCAACACTATAGTGCCCACAAAGCTAATCACTAAGCTAAGGACCCAGGGACTAAACACCTCCCTCTGCAACTGGATCCTGGACTTCCTGACAGGCCGCCCCCAGGTGGTAAGGGTAGGCAACAACACATCTGCCACGCTGATCCTCAACACTGGGGCCACTCAGGGGTGCGTGCTTAGGCCCCTCCTGTACTCTCTGTTCAACCACGACTGCGTGGCCAAACACGACTCTAACACCATCATTAAGTTTGCTGATGACACAACAGTGGTAGGCCTGATCGCCGACAACGATGAGACAGCCTATAGGGAGGAGGTCAGAGACCTGGCAGTGTGGTGCCAGGACAACAACCTCTTCCTCAATGTGAGTAAGACAAAGGAGCTGATCGTGGACTACAGCCAAACAGGCCCCCATTAACATCGACTGGGCTGTAGTGGAGCGGGTCGAGAGTTTCAAGCTCCTTGACATCCACATCACCAACTTACTATCATGGTCCAAACACACCAAGACAGTCGTGAAGAGGGCACGACAACACCTTTTCCCCCTCAGGAGACTGAAAAGATTTGGCATGGGTCCCCAGATCCTCAACATTTTCTGCACCATCGAAAGTATCCTGACCGGTTGCATCACCGCCTGGTATGGCAACTGCTCGGCATCTGAGGCGATACATAGGGTAGTGCGTACGGCCCAGTACATCACTGGGGCCAAGCTTCATGCCATCCAGAACCTATATACTAGGCGGTGTCAGAGGAAGGCCCAAAAAATTCTCAAAGACTGTCACCCAAATCATAGACTGTTCTCTCTGCTACCGCACAGCAAGCAGTACCGGAGAGCCAAGTCTAGGACCAAAAGGCTCCTTAACAGCTTCTACCCCCAAGCCATAAGACTCCTGAACAATTAATCAAATGGCCACCCGGACGATTTACATTGACACCCCCCCTCCCTTTGTTTTCAGACTTCTGCTACTCGCTGTTTATTATCTATGCATAGTCACTTTGTCCCTACCTATATGTACAAATTAGATTGACTAACCTGTACCCCCGCACATTGACTCAGTACCTGTACTCCCTGTATATAACCTTGTTATTGTTAAGTGTTACTTTTTAAATTTATTTTTTTGTTTTATTATTTTGTTTTACTTTAGTTTATCTAGTAAACTCTTTCTTGAAATGCATTGTAGGTTAAGGGCTTGTAAGTAAGCATTTAACGGTAAGGTCTACACCTGTTATATTCGGCGCATGTGACAAATAAGTTGATTTGATTTGAGTTAAGTCCATCAGCACTGACTAAACAGGTCAGACCAGGTAGGTAATGACCATGTGAAATGTGGCGGGAAACACATGGTGACATATGAGGCAACATGCTCTCGGTATGTTGACATCATTCTCCTCCTGTTTATCTAACCTCAACAATCAAGCTCTAAGTTAATGATCTGAAAGTAAGAACAAAAATTATAAATCCAAAAAAGTAAAAATCTTTCATAAAGCATGTGTTATAACAGCACTGTAAACCATTCATAAGAAAATGCCATGCTAGGGAGACCCCATTGTATACTTTTATTTTGTCATACACAGATGACTCAATATTTGTACATGATAATGGAGCCGTTGTCTGGAATGTTTAAAGATCTGGTTTCAGACTTTGGATGCATAGCCGAGGGAAGTAGTTTGGGGTTGGGGTTGCACTCTGTCCTCATCTCTGGCATTGCAGCAGAGCCAAACAAAGACCAGGAAAATAACATCAGCCCATTCCTCTATTCAATGCATGATGCTGAGAGGATTATTTAATCAAACCCAGACCCCCTCCACAAAAAATATTCCCACAATTAATCTTGAAGTTTTCTAAATAATTTGCATACAGTAGACACTGCAACCTTTACTCTCCACTGAATAGCTTTTCTATTCAAAGTTCAGGCCTACTTTCTCATCATTTCACCGCAGCTGTCTATTGCCTGTAAAGGAAGAGGATAGGAAGCTTGTTTTAAACATGTTCACTTCACTCACACAGGGAGTTGATGACACCGGCATGAATGTAATAAGCTGCTGCACTTTTCTTTTATAGCCCTGAAATACAGGTCAGAGGTCTCTAATACTAACAGTGCTAACACTGATTCCAAGGATGACTATTTGTAATAGAAGGGTATGTGGATACCATCCAAAAGGCTAGATCAAAGGGTATGTGGATACCATCCAAAAAGGCTAGAACAACGTGCACTCTACGGACATAAAATGGGTAGCTAATGTATATACAGCCTATGCGCACTATTATCGATGACATACCTATCAGCATGTCACATGTGCAACCAGAGGAAAAAAAACTCTAGACCACCGTTACACCACACACAGATGCATACAAAGCTCTCCCTTACCCTCCATTTGGAAAATCTGACCATAATTCCATACTCCTGATTCCTGCTTACAAGCAAAAACTAAAGCAGGAAGTACCAGTGACTCGGAATAAAGAATTGGGCAGATGACGCAGATGCTAAGCTACAGGACTGTTTTGCTAGCACAGTCTGGAATATGTTCCGGGATTCTTCTGATGGCATTGAGGAGTACACCACATCAGTCACTGGCTTCATCAATAAGTGCATCGATGACGTCGTCCCCACAGTGACTGTACGTACATACCCCAACCAGAAACCATGGATTACAGGAAACATCCGCACTGAGATAAAGGGTAGAGCTGCTGCCTTCAAGGAGCGGACTCTAACCCGGACACTTATAAGAAATCCCGCTACGCCCTTAAACGAACCATCAAACAGGTAAAGCGCCAATACAGGACTAAGATTGAATCGTACTACACCGGATCAGACACTCGTTGGATGTGGCAGGGCCTGCAAACTATTACAGACTACAAAGGGAAGCACAGCCGCGAGCTGCCCAGTGACACAAGCATACCAGATGAGCTAAATCACTTCTATGCTCGTTTCGAGGCAAGCAACACTGAGGCATGCATGAGAGCATCAGCTGTTCCGGATGACTGTTTGATCACGCTCTCCTTAGCCGACGTGAGTAAGAGCTTTAAACAGGTCAACATTCACAAGGCCTCTGGACCAGACAGATTACCAGGACGAGAATGCCAAGAGTGTGCAAAGCTGTCAAGGCAAAGGGTGGCTATTTGAAGAATCTAAAATATATTTGTTTAACACTTTTTTGATGACTACATGATTCCATGTGTTATTTCTTAGTTGATGTTTTCACTATTATTCTACAATGTAAAGAATAGTGCAAATAAAGAAAAACCATTGAATGAGTAATATTCCAAACTTTTGGCCCCCAGTGTACATATTACCTCAATTAGCCCGACTAACCAGTGCCCCCACACATTGACTACTGGTACCGCCTGTATATAGCCTCGCTACTGTTATTTTATTTCTCTATTGTTTACCTAATACTTCACTTAAACTGCACTGTTGGTTAGGGCTTGTAAGTAAGCATTTCACTGTAAGGTCTACACCTGTTGTATTTTGCGCAAGTGACAAATAAACTTTTATTTGACATACAAACTCACTCTTTAAATCAAACCATAATGCTTCAAATGCCATAAAGTTCAATCAAGAACAAAGGATTAGTTTTGTTGAATTTCTATGCACCAGTATTTTCAGTTCTACATTTGCATAGATTTTATTAAACAGTCCCAATGTTTGGCCTCATTCAGGGCAAGCTGTGATATCCAACACAGCAGAGCAATCATAGTAAGTGCTGTATTTTGTGAGACATTAGACATTACTTTGTGGATGTCAAGTTGTCATTTGATTCTGTGCAGTTCAGTGCAGAACATATTGTATGCAGGGTAATGAACCACAAACAAGTTTGCATACATTTAAATTGACTTTTATTGCAATAAAGAAGAGCAAGATTTAAAAGTCAAGGTTACAAAGGGACAGAAAAACATGGTTCCATGAGGAATGTTTAGAGAGAAATGGTTGAATATGTTGAGACCGGCTGAAATTTCCTGATACTTCTTAGTATTCTTCTCCCTCATCCTCTCCTTCCACGCTATCTGCTCCTACCTCCTCATAATCTTTCTCCAGGGCAGCCATGTCTTCCCTGGCCTCAGAGAACTCTCCCTCCTCCATACCCTCACCTACGTACCAGTGCACAAATGCACGCTTGGCGTACATCAGGTCAAACTTGTGGTCAAGACGGGCCCAAGCCTCTGCCACTGCAGTGGTGTTGCTAAGCATGCACACTGCCCTCTGAACCTTGGCCAGATCTCCACCAGGTACCACAGTTGGAGGCTGGTAGTTGATACCAACCTTGAAACCAGTTGGGCACCAGTCTACAAACTGGATGGAGCGTTTTGTTTTGATGGTGGCAATGGCAGCGTTAACGTCTTTGGGCACAACGTCGCCCCGGTACAGCAGACAGCAGGCCATGTATTTGCCGTGACGTGGGTCACATTTCACCATCTGATTACATGGCTCAAAACAGGCGTTTGTGATCTCTGAAACAGTCAGCTGCTCATGGTAAGCCTTCTCTGCTGAGATCACTGGGGCATAGGTGGCCAGGGGGAAGTGGATACGGGGGTAGGGTACCAAGTTGGTCTGGAACTCTGTCAGATCAACATTGAGGGCACCATCGAATCGGAGGGATGCAGTGATGGAGGACACAATCTGGCTGATCAACCTGTTCAGGTTGGTGTAGGAGGGACGCTCAATATCAAGGTTCCTACGGCAGATGTCATAGATAGCCTCATTGTCTACCATGAAAGCACAATCAGAATGCTCCAGGGTGGTGTGGGTGGTCAGGATAGAGTTGTAGGGCTCAACAACAGCTGTGGACACCTGGGGAGCTGGGTAGATGGAGAACTCAAGCTTGGACTTCTTGCCATAGTCAACAGACAGGCGTTCCATCAACAGGGAAGTGAAACCAGAACCGGTGCCACCTCCAAAGCTGTGGAAGACCAGGAAGCCCTGGAGGCCAGTGCACTGGTCAGCCTGGAGAGAGAGAGAGGGAGGAGATAATGTTTCACATTTTAGGTTATCTTCAATGGAAGACAAGTAGGCAGGATGTACCATGTACAATAAGACATCACTAAAGATTCTTGGAGAATCTCACCAGTTTGCGGATCCTGTCCAGAACCAAGTCGATAATCTCTTTGCCGATGGTGTAATGCCCACGGGCGTAGTTGTTGGCTGCATCCTCCTTTCCGGTGATCAGCTGCTCAGGGTGGAAGAGCTGGCGGTAAGTTCCAGATCGCACCTCATCTGGAGAAAGATCAGTTAGCTTTTCTTAAGACTTAGGAGATAAACCAATGTTACCAGAACTTAATTGTTTTAAGACAGTGATCTTACCAATGACAGTGGGCTCCAGATCCACAAACACAGCCCTGGGGACGTGCTTGCCAGCTCCAGTCTCACTGAAGAAGGTGTTAAAGGAGTCGTCTCCTCCTCCAATGGTCTTGTCACTGGGCATCTTTCCATCCGGTTGGATTCCATGCTCAAGACAGTACAGCTCCCAGCATGCATTGCCGATCTGGACGCCAGCCTGGCCCACATGGACAGAGATACACTCACGCTGTGGGAGAAATAACAATCATGTAAAATTGAGTGCTTAGATATTTGGTAGTCTTTCCTACAGAATGAGGGTGCCATGTTGGCTGTGTGGGCCTATGTGTACCTGTATGTTTTTAAGTTATGCATAGATTTGGCTCTAATACCAGCACACCCATGTCACCTGACTCAGTGATTATATGCAGCTATGGGGGAGACAGACCTGCTGTGTATTAGTGATGCAGATAAAGCACATGACCACAGCCAGCAGCTTTTGGAGTAGAGTAAGTCAACCCATGGCCCCAAATCATTGAGGGGTTTAGCCTCTTCCGAATTTAAATCAAGATTTAGACAGACATTTAAGGATACACTTCCAGACCATTATTAAAACTAGTTTGGGTAATTATTAGTGTATAATTTAGGCTACTACATGTCAATGACTCATTTTAATGATTGATTTAAAATTTAAAATGTGGCCTAGTCAAACAATGATAAAGAATTGACTCAGGATTTACGCGTTATATCTGTGTTATTGGCTATGGCACTCTCCTCTCTATGTCATAACCATGCCATCACCATTCGGTGCGCATAACAATGGGAGTGATTATAGCGGTCGATTGTGGTAATCCTCGATGTAACATTACTGAAAATCAGTATGTAAGCGGGTGGCAAAAAATCCCTGATATGGCACAGCTGTGACACTGTAGCCTACTCTGAAGAGTGGAGTTGTTTTTTTTTCCGCAGCCTGAAAAATGTAATCTCAATTGACTCAAATTGAGGCAAATAGGCTATGCCATTGAGTAGACAACTCCCTTTACCAACAAAACTAAATGGCTTCGTCTAAAATCAAGTGTACTACAGGTCTCTGCCTCTGGACTATAAGGGATTTAGGGTCTACTATAGAATTGGGTTATAATGATTGTTATAAACTGGGTCATTTGAGCCCTGAATGCTGATTGGCTGACAGCCATGGTATATCAGACCATATACCACAGGTATGACAAAACATGTATTTTTACTGCTCTAATTACATTGGTGACCAGTTTATAATAGCAATAAGGCACCTTGAGGGTTTGTGGTATATGGCCAATATACCATGACTAAGGGCTGTGTCCAGGCACTCTGCATCCCTTAGGCATGGTAAATTGGCCATATACCACACCCCCTCCTGCCTCATTGCTTAAATATAGGCTGAAGCAGCCCCTCTAGTTTCCTTTATTTACACAAGATGAGAAAGCACCACCACGTGGTCTGACTTTCCCGGTTTATTCTGGTATTGACAACAATGTCATGACACCTGCCTGCACAACAGGCGTTAAAAAAAATCTCGGCTATAAATCACATGCTTAAGTCATCTCGATGGTGTCTCAGATCATTTCCGATTTTACTGCTTTTGCACTGTAGACTAGTTATGAATATGACACATGTATACTACAAACGCGTGCCACTTTCCGCAATGCAACAAAGCAAGAATAGCCTACTATGGGCAAGGAAAGAGAGGAAAGAAGACTAAGCGCCGCCCTACAGAAGGAATAAAAGGCCTCTGAATCTGTGGCGCATTACTAGAACTGACAGAGAGGAGTCATCCTACAACGTGTTTAAAGGGTCACTTTTGTAGTCTAACACAAAGGAAATCATATTATGGCATTTTCAAATGTAGGTTGTGTCACATCGGATGTCTGATTGTCACTGAAATGTTTTTTATATTTTATACAAAAAAATAATCATACAAAATATGAGTTTGTTAGACAATAGATATAGGCAACAGGTATTAATTATGGTGTCATGCTTGATTGATAATCCATAACCTAATCGTATTACGCGATCATGACACCACATTGAAATAAGTCTACATCACAATTCCAGTCATTTTCATATTCAAACTTACCATGTCTAAGATGAGTTTTAAAAGAGCAGTAAAGATAAAATAAGAAACCGTAGATTAACGACCAACTCTCACAGACGGACTATAAGGAGTCTAATGTGAGAAGTTTGAGCAATGTGTCAGGGTGCGCCTTTATATAGGCTACTGATTATGACGGTCCGCCACATTTGGGCGGGCTTTGGACTAAAATGTACCGCCCCCTTGGAAAAAAATAGGCTTTTTTCCTCGTTCTATTGGACAATTTGAACATGTAGCCCTACGTGGACGGTGATGACCACGGAAGAAGGAAAGGGCGTGAGAAGAGAGTTACCCCTACGACCAACCATGTCATGTCTAGATGGGTTTCCATCTTTTGTCAAATTAACGTCAAAAGTAGATTTGAAATTTTTGAATTTTAGCAAACCCTAACCTTTTTCCTAACCTTAACCTAATTATCATAACCTGCTATGTTAATTCACCATACCTGCTGCATAAACTCTCCTAAACCTGCTACGAAAAGTAAATTCTGACAAAAGCTGGAATCGTTCTAGCCATGACCCTACAACCAAAGTACAATGCAGTGAAGATAAGCAAATTCCCACAGCAAGAGTGAGGTTTTAAAACTATTTTGATAACAGATTACTTTGAAAATGATAACAATGTAACCCTAACCTTTGACACCATATTTTGTCTGTCATCTTTAGGTGTTTTATTTGCCCTAGGCTATATGATTTTGCTTTAGATTTAATAATCACACTTCTTGAGTTATTTTGTGGAAATGCTTGATATAGATTTTAATTTGGAGTTTAGTTTCAGTTAGTTTTCAGACCTGATTTGCTACTTTTTATTTAGTTTCAGTAATATACAAATATTTATATTTCGTTTTTGTATTATTTCAATTTAGTTTTAGTGTTATGGACAGAAAGCATGTGTGGGCCAGGCTAGGAGCCATTTGTGTTATATAGTTTGTTGTGTGTTATTTGGGATGTCACTTCTTGCAGCTTGGGGGCAGTCAACCATAAGGTGAAGGGTCAAGTCATAGGTTTTGTTAGGTTTAAAGGGGCAATCAGCAGTTGCTTCATCCATTTTTGGATTTATAAATGAACGATATGTACCCATTGACTCTTGAAGATTATAACTTATACATGCCTCGTGATCTTAGTTCAACTGTAGTTACCCATCAGAACCTAACATATAAGCTTGTTTACTCCAACATTTGTAAACAAATACAAACAAACTTTGTACAGCCTCAAAACATGGGTACAACTATAATTTTGGATATCATGGATGGTCAGTCTTTGTATCCATAGCTCTGTTTATGAATTTTAGAGTGGTTACATTTCTCCAGCCCCATCCCTCAGCTTTTTACCAAAACTGCTGATTGGCCCTTTACATTATAAAGTAAATCTCAATATGACTTGGATTTGAAGGTTAAATAAAAATTGTGATGTAGTCTCAGATACCCCAGACCTTGGAGCATTGTAAATTAGGCAAGCAACCCGTCTGTCTAGAGCATAGACTGTAAAAATAATGGACAGAGCCATCGATGACGTCACCTCATTGTTTGAAGATCAGTGTTGCCATCTTGCTTCATGGAGGCGTTTTTGAAAACATTGCATGCACAGATTGAGCTACTCCAGGACGTTGAGGGGGCAGTTCTCCTCCGGTCTAGTGAAACTAATAGTGATGCACAAGCTAAGCCTATTTCAAACACTGCCATCTCCTGGTAGCATTTACCCACCACATTCAGTAGCTTGAAAACCCTATTTGAAAACCCCGTTAGATTCTTGCCCAACGTTGACAAAAAAATGCATACAACTGAAAATAATTAATGATGTTTTGAAATGTTATTTTAGTTAGTTTTAGAGTCAAGGATAATAGTTTCAGTATAGTTGTAGTTTTTCAAATGGGTTTATGAATTAATTTATTTCAGTTTACTAAATATATTTTTTCAGTTTTAGTTTACTATAATAACCTTGCTATTGCATGGACAGTGATCTGTCAGTGGAGTATTTCGGGTACAGTGTAGGCTTGCTCAGGAAACAGCAGACACTAGAATCATTCCAAACCACAGGAGGAAGCCAGAGTGTTTGATTATGAATCTAGTCATAGGTATTGTTTATAAAGTCTTGCACCAGTCCACAGAGAATGATAGAGGCCTCTAGTGGCCAAATATTAGCATGCACCATTGAGGGCTTCCACCATTTTAATGTAGTCAACTGGGTGGGACTTCCAACTTCATTGGCTGATCCCACCTGGTGACCTTGTTGGAGTCATGGGGCAGCAGGTAGCCTAGTAGTTAAGGGCATTGGGCTTGGATTTTTTTTTTTTATTGAACCTTTATTTAACTAGGCAAGTCAGTTAAGAACAAATTCTTATTAACAATGACAACCTACCTACAGGGTCAGCCTCTGGAGCAAATTAGGCTTAAGTGCCTTGCTCACATGGACAGGTTTTTTCACCTTGTCAGCTCAGGTATTCGAACCAGCGACCTTTCGGTTACTGGCCCAACACTCTAACTGCTAGGCTACCTTCCACCCAGTAACCAAAAGGTCAATATGTTCCCTTGAGTAAGGCACTTAAACCTAATTGTTCCTGTTAGTCGTTCTGGATAAGAGCATCTGCTAAATGACCATTTCTTTTACAAATGGATCAGCCAATCGTGAAGAACAAAATGTACTACTTTAAAATGGACTTTGCCTCAATGGCACAGATACAAAGATGAGTCCTCTATCTATCTCTATGGACCAGTCCAACTACATTAGCAAACTGCTGAGGATAACAATATGTAAAATTACCTTGTGAAGAATATAACATTACAAACGTCTCATCAGAATGAAAACTGAGCTTTGCCACATACTGCATAGACAGAGACAGACATGCTTAGTCTAGATAAAAGTAATGTTTGCAAAATAAGTATCTTACATGGGTATATAAACCTACTGATATCACTTTAGTCTGTGGTCACTTATCTGTATGTGACTTATAACATTGTTACACGATGTCATAACAGAGACAGAGAACAATCTTCTTTATTGATGATAATTTTATTAGGCTCTTGCTACAAAAGCACAGATGAAGCAAGGATATCAGCCTTTGTGAGTGAGCATGTGTCAAAAGACTTGTAGAATACACCTTACCATCCTGCTACTTCATTGGTTCTTCAAGGCAGAGTTATTTGGCTGTCCCTGTAGGAGAACCATTTTGGGTTCCAGGTAGAACCCTTTTGGAACTCAAAAGGGTTCTACCTGGAACCCAAAATGGTTCTACCTGGAACCCTATGGGGACAGTCGAAGAACCCTAAGAGTGTAGTGGAAACAATTCAGTAATTCTCAGCTCTGGGTCACATAGGAATGTGTGAATTTGGTATAGTATTTAATACTCCTCTCCCTCCTCCTCTCCCTCTCCCTCAATGGAGTCGACACCCACCTCCTCATAATCTTTCTCCAGGGCAGCCATGTCTTCCCTGGCCTCAGAAAACTCTCCCTCCTCCATGCCCTCGCCTACATACCAGTGCACAAAAGCACGCTTGGCATACATCAGGTCAAACTTGTGGTCAAGACGGGCCCAGGCCTCTGCAATAGCAGTGGTGTTGCTAAGCATGCACACTGCCCTCTGAACCTTGGCCAGATCTCCACCAGGTACCACAGTTGGGGGCTGGTAGTTGATACCAACCTTGAAACCAGTTGGGCACCAGTCTACAAACTGGATGGAGCGTTTTGTTTTGATGGTGGCAATGGCAGCGTTAACGTCTTTGGGCACAACGTCGCCACGGTACAGCAGACAGCAGGCCATGTACTTGCCGTGACGTGGGTCACATTTCACCATCTGATTGGCTGGCTCAAAGCAAGCATTGGTGATCTCAGACACTGAGAGCTGCTCATGGTAAGCCCTCTCTGCTGAGATCACTGGGGCATAGGTGGCCAGAGGGAAGTGGATACGGGGGTAGGGTACCAAGTTGGTCTGGAACTCTGTCAGATCAACATTGAGGGCACCATCAAATCGGAGGGATGCAGTGATGGAGGACACAATCTGGCCAATCAACCTATTCAGGTTGGTGTAGGAAGGACGCTCAATATCAAGGTTCCTACGGCAGATGTCATAGATAGCCTCATTGTCTACCATGAATGCACAATCAGAATGCTCCAGGGTGGTGTGGGTGGTCAGGATGGCGTTGTAGGGCTCAACAACAGCTGTGGACACCTGGGGAGCTGGGTAGATGGAGAACTCAAGCTTGGACTTCTTGCCATAGTCAACAGACAGGCGTTCCATCAACAGGGAAGTGAAACCAGAACCGGTGCCACCTCCAAAGCTGTGGAAGACCAGGAAGCCCTGGAGGCCAGTGCACTGGTCAGCCTGGAGAAAGTGAGGAGAGATGTTTCAGATCATTATGGTTGGACAACGACAAGAAATGTACAGGATGTACGATAAGGCATTACTAGAGGTTGTTGGAGATTCTCACCAGTTTGCGAGTCCTGTCCAGAACCATGTCAATGATCTCTTTGCCGATGGTGTAATGCCCACGGGCGTAGTTGTTGGCTGCATCCTCCTTCCCAGTGATCAGCTGCTCAGGATGGAAGAGCTGGCGGTAAGTTCCTGTACGCACCTCATCTGTAACAAAGAAAGAGTATTAATCTGAAAAATCAAGACTGATACACACAAAACAATGAGGGTTCCTCAAGGGTTCTTTGGGAAGGGTGATGGTTCTATGTGGAACCATACTGACTCAAAGAACCCTTTGAGCCTTCCATGGTCCTTTGCAGTTTAAAAAAAGGGTGATAATTAAAATGTAAGGGTGGCGGCTGATTATAATATTTTGGGGCGTGGTTTGCTCACCGTTCTTTTTGTGCAACTGTAAGTGAGAGTGTCATTCCAGTTTATGTAATCAATTGTGTTATTATGCTATTATATGTTTGGCACTATATAGAACCATTTGTTTTCAGTGTGTTGCACAGTGTCATCATCATTGTCAAAGTGATCTTACCAATGACAGTGGGCTCCAGATCCACAAACACTGCCCTGGGGACGTGCTTGCCAGCTCCAGTCTCACTGAAGAAGGTGTTGAAGGAGTCGTCTCCTCCTCCGATGGTCTTGTCACTGGGCATCTGGCCATCGGGCTGGATCCCGTGCTCCAGACAGTAGAGTTCCCAGCATGCATTGCCCATCTGGACTCCAGCCTGACCCACGTGTACTGAGATACATTCACGCTGGTTCAAAAAAATGTAAAGTATATAATTAATTTTAAAAAATAAATGTAATTGAGGCAAGTGTCCTAACTTCACATAATCACATTCCAACAAATGTATAGTAAATTACAACCAGACCATTTTTAAAAAAGGCATAATGAGAACTTTGGAGTCTGGATGTGTTCTTTCGGGAAGGTTTCCCAGACACAGATGAACCTTAGTCCTGGACTAAAAAGGTATTTCAAAGGATTTTCTCCATTGACCATGTTTTGTAATCCAGGACTAGGTTAAATCTGAGTCCGGGAAACCTGCCCTTTGTGTCTGAATGTGTTCCACACAGAGTCACTCTCAATATGCTAGCCTAGCACCTGCCACAAGGGTCATAACTGCTGATACCATCAAAAAAATACATTTACAAAATACCAAGTCAGATTTGGTGCCATTCTGCAGGGACAAAACATGCTGAGAGACAAAAAATGAATGTACAGTGTGCTAAATGGTGTGGCGGATTTTAGCCTACCTCACTGAGTGCAATATGAATAATTAATGTAAAAATTCTGAATTTCACTAAAGGCTACATTATTTAAAATATTTACCTTTCATTTATTTCATTTTTCTATAACAGGCTATTTATCTGATAAATTACACATAACAGCCTATTATAATTGTATTGCACATAGGCATAAAAAAACTGTTTGGATTTGACCAACACATTCTTCGGCTTTTCTATAAATGCATTCACACCCTTTCCGAATTTCCTTAGGGAGTGGCTTGCTTTGTGTGGCAGAGCAGTCTATTACAGATGGCTTTCGATATGCGTGTCTGTTTCTAAATTAGCCTACACTTGTTTTAATATACATGCCATTAAGGATGTTCCTATAAAAAAAAACGTGTGTTTGAACACTAAAAACCATATTTCAAGAAAACTCATCATCACCAGGTTAACTCTCTAGGCTACTAGACTACTAACCGCGCGTTTAAGAATAATAGAACATTCTCGACCTACAAGACCCATGCATCCTTTCTAGCCGCCCATAATCAAATGTACCCTAACCACTGTCTCATTATGGAACATCTCACATTTTGTATACCCAATTGTAATACAAATAATAACAATACAATACAGATCGTTTTTTATAATGAAATGAACAGCTCACCATTTTGATTGCTTTATGAGGAAAGGTTTGATAGAGGCGCCGAAAAGATGAACAGTGCAGTCTTCTCTAGACAGCAGCAGAGAGGGTGCGGGCCACTGCGGGAGGAGGCGGAGGAGGAGGAGGAGGAGGAGGAGGAGGGCGGTGCTTTCTCATTCAATGAACCAGGCAGCGACACACAGCCACAGCCCATACTCGCTGACAAAAGACAAAGCATGTTTGCAGATAACTACGTTGTTTTGTTACTATGTTATTATAATGTTGAAGTCAAAATGAAATATGTACACATTGTAGATCTAATACACATTGTAGATCTAATACACATTGTAGATCTAATATAGCTCAATGAGAGTGAGAAAGTGACAATTGGTGTTGACCAGTCTATGGTGACTGAAAATTATTTATTTATGTGAATATGATTATTTTTGTTACAATGAAAAACATTATGAGGGTTAGCAATGTTTTGTCAGTTATTATTTTGTAGTCTCTTAAGCCAATACAGAGGTCTAAATAGCAGTAATGGACACACCCTTTATAGAGTACCTTTTGCTGGAAGACACTGCACATAGGCCTACATGAGATACTGTAAATCCCATGTAAAAAAATAAATAAAGAAATTAAACACACACACACACACACACACAACACACACACACACACACACACACACACACACACAGGGCACCAAATGCACTCTATTTTGTAAGTCAATTGATTATTTAGTCCCAAATCTCCTTGAGCTTTGGGCGCTGAACTAAATTCTGTGCCAACAATACAGTAGAGTTGAATATCTAGCAGCACATTAACATATCGCCTCTGTCATTAGATTCCATCATGTACAAAGTCAATTCATTGGAATGGAGAAGAGGCAAACCAGTATAAAATCGCACAAGTGCATGAGATTTGCCAATTTAACACAAAATGGAAAAAAAGGGTAACAAAATAGGATTCCATCAAAATAAAATAAAAAAAATGGAAAAGATGAGAAGTTGTAGATGCTTGACAGAAATTTGACCAGACTCCTAAAAGGAGTTCATTCATCTATTACAATAGATTTAATTTTGCTGCACAAACCTCCTCCTTGTAACCCCCGTTACCCCCCCTAGTCTGCCTGGCCAGACCTCCGCCCCTCTTTGTTCAAGATTTTGCTGCAGTGACGTCACTCCTCTGCAGTGGATCATGTGACTGATGTGTCACTGTGGTTAGTTACCAGCAAACACATGGCCCCTCAGCTGTCTGCCCTCTCCTCTCCCTGTCCCAGCTGTCTGTCACCTCTCCTTCTCTCCCTGTGAATACCCCTCGACACACACACACCAACACACACACACACACACACACACATACACACACACACATACACACACACACACACACACTGTGAATACCCCTCGACAAACACACACACGCACACACAAACTCGTAATTTCAGTAATATCGGACTGAGGGTGAGGTGATTAAGGAAGAGATGGGGGCTGTGTTCGAAAGAGACAGCTGCATCAGATTCTCCTGACTGCCCCTCCCTGCTCATCCGCCTGACCTGCATCCCATCCCAACTCAACAATCACAGACAGACGGACCACTTACACTTTGGATGAAACCCTGTTAAAAAAATATCAAGACGTTGAGCATGAATGAGTAAATAGCCTAACTGTGTACTTAGTGTATGTTAGCAGGTGCATACCCATCTGATTTATGGTCAGGAAGAACGCTGTTATGAAGAAACAAATGGAAAATATGTTATTTTACCTCTGAAACACCAGTAGACCTATACCATGAATTTATAGCTACTACAAACCTTTGATGATAATCCATGGAAGAATATGACAGTTGAATTTGAATCAATATCCCCATTATGTGTATGAATGCAGAACAAAGATAAACTGCATTTAGGCCTAAATATGACAGGAGTCAAACCAAATGGCCATATAAAAAACAAACCAAGTGAAGATGATGATGATGATGATGATGATGAATGTGTGTTAGTGATTGTTATGGATGTATTTGTGTTTGGGGCTCTGCAAGGTGTGTGGCAGACAATTGGGTCATTTGTTACATCTGCCAGTAGAACCTAAATGCTGAATGGGATTCTCTCTAATAGATCAGCAGAGATCCAGAGGACCTGGGTACTTATCTCTGCAGCAAGATGCTTTAACACTGTACAAAATGAGTCATGCAAGTCTCTAATGGAAGAGATTTGAACAACTCAAGTACATGGGATTAAGGCCCCTAAACAGTTGCTTAAATAGACCTACAATAATTATCTGACGTTTGATGTTTTGGCAGGCCGTCATTGTAAATAAAAATTTGTTCTTAACTGACTTGCCTAGTTAAATAAAGGTTAAATAAAATAAAAATAAAAAATAAGATTTACATTTATTTGGATGAGTCTTGTCCTGGAGGCAGAACTGAGTGGTATCCACTAGATGGGCCAGCTGCAAAGTCAAAATTGGCTGTCTTGTAAAAATGTACGAAAACAAAAATGTGCTTTTTGTTCTTAATTTAAGGTTAGGGTTAGGCATTAGGGTTAGAAGTGTGGTTAAGGTTAGGGATAGGTTTAAAACAGTGGAGGCTGCTGAGGGTAGGACATAATAATGTTTGGAACAGAGTCAATGGGATGGCATCAAACACATGGAAACCATTCCATCTATTCCAGCCATT
Organism: Thymallus thymallus; assembly: GCA_023634145.1. Taxonomy (NCBI): domain Eukaryota; kingdom Metazoa; phylum Chordata; class Actinopteri; order Salmoniformes; family Salmonidae; genus Thymallus; species Thymallus thymallus. The sequence goes on along the minus strand of CM042409.1, from coordinate 35,592,771 downwards.
ACCACGAGCCCGTCCTCCCCAATTAAGGTGCCACCAATCTCCTGTGATTTAAAATCAGATTTTATGACTTTGTGGCTGTGCTACTGTAGCTGCCTCCAGAACAAGATCCATGACGAAAAACGCTAACCTGCCTTCATGGTGCTGAAAGGGGTTGATGCCAGATAAGTTCTTTCTAAACAGCACCCCTGTATATAGTCTATATGTTTTTTTGCTTGGTATTGACTACAGAGTGGGGTTCTGAAATGGCAGATGCTTTGGTTCAAATTTCACTGACTCAAACATACTAACAAATAACTCTGTAATATCACAATAGGCCTACATGTATATGCTGACTATACTTCAAATGGCTATCCCAACTCTTGTTAAAACAACAAACAGGACTAATGCAGGACTAATGCTGGGGGAAATGTACAGTGTTACCTGCTGCATCTCTCCCACCACAGGCCTCACGCCTAGGACTGCAGTCTCGAGCCTCTCCTCTTCCTAATTTATTCATGTATTCATGTATGCTGGATCAGCCCTCCTTGCGATACTACAAATACTAGCGCGCCACGGTGTTTGAGGTCAGTTACTACATCGACTCTTAGCTGTCGAATAAAGTAACTTCTCTCTCATCCAGAGATAACATTGTAGAAACTTTTTTTTACACATTTGTCTACAACTCCTCTCCATCAGTAAAAATGGTGAGTACAGTTGACCACAGAAAATGTTGAAAGTAGTCTGTTGATTTCTTTATGTGGTGTGTGCGTCTCTCATTCTACTAATGGTGGTGCTATAGCTACTCATCCATTCCATCAATGTCACTTTACATAGCCTAACATTTTGTTGCATAACATGTATATGGATATATTCATATTGTGGCTGTAATTTCATATTATGGCTGAAATCAGTGGTCACTGATTTATTTGACCACCAGAATATGATACGATAGTCTATGGGTTCAAACTGTCAAGGAAATACCCTATTACCTATTGAATCCTATTTTAAATTGTAGGTTAATTACGAAATGATATAGTGAAGGTGTATCTCATGTCGACTCAATTAATAAACCCATTACATTGTCGCTTTGCTGGAAAATGAATGCTCAGGTGATTGAGGTGATTTAACGCCCATAACCTTTGGCGGGCTACGGACAGAGGACGAAAAATAAACTTTGGTTTCAATTAACCCCAATTATCTTATACTTAATTGTAATTTGAATATAAGTTGTTATCATAAAATACTGCCAAGTTCAAGTTTGACTACCGAATATCTCAATTTGCGTTTAACGATAGGGATAGACGTTAGAACATTAATCGCAAACTCTTCTGCCTTGATGGAATTCGGCTTTTTCACATAGTATTCCATATTATTAGTCGCGTGTCGCGCGCCCACCTTGAAATGTATTACTCTGAGAAGAGCTTTATTCTAATAGTTAGCATTTTCACCCGTTTTGACGGTTTAATAGCTAGTAATGATACTGCATCCTATTAATGAGTCTATAATATGGGTAACATAAGCGACTCTTATCTTTGGTGCCTTAGCACATATGGACGTTTAGGCATTATGTTTGCATCTCCATCAAATGTCTTATGCATAGCCGTTGGATGTAAGTTGGGGGTGGGGGTGCTGCTATTTTGGTCAGCTAATACTAGGACTAGTGTTTACCAGCATTTGTAACATGAGTCCAATAATTATCTGTACAAAACAGTTAATCTGATAATACTTGTGGAATATAAAAATACGTGTTCCAAGTTCTTGAAATACTTTGCAAATGCAATTTATTTCTATGTGAAATTGTCTATTCATACCTTTTTTATTGCATGTATTGTGTATCTGTCTTGTGTATTTTCGTTCTGGCATTTTGCACCTGTCCTATGTTTTGTTGTAGCTGCTTGACAAAGAAATGGGAATTGAACCCACAACCGTAGCATTGCAAGCACCATGCTATACCAACTGGGCCACATCACATCATCACAAACCACTTGATGTCTCAATGTACTCCATTACTGTATTATGCATTGTTTTTCTTAATGGACATGGAACGTCTACAGGTGCAAACATACAGTGCATTCGAAAAGTATTCAGACCCTTTTACCTTTACCACATTTTGTTATGTTACAGCATTATTGTCAAGTTCTTTCAGGTTGGATGGGGAGCTGCGCTTCACTTTCAGGTCTCTCCAGAGATGTTCGATCGGGTTCAAGTCTGAGCTCTGGCTAGGCCACTCAAGGACATTCAAAGACTTGTCCCGAAGCTACTCCTGCGTTGTCTTGGCTGTGTGCTTAGGGTTGTTGTCCTGTTGGAAGGTGAACCTTCAACCCTGTCTGAGGTCCTGAGTGCTCTGGAGCAGGTTTTCATCAAGGATTTCTCTGTACTTTGCTCTGTTAATCCTTCCCTCAATCCTGACTAGTCTCCCAGTCCTTGTCGCTGAAAAACATCCCCACAGCATGATTCTGTCACCACCATGCTTGTAGGGATGGTGCCAGGTTTCCTCCAGACGGGATGCTTGGCATTCAGGCCAAAGTGTCAATCTTGTTTTCAACAGACCAGATAATCTTGTTTCTCATGGTCTGAGAGTCCATTAGGTGCCTTTTGACAAACTCCAAGCACACTGTCATGTGCCTTTTACTGAGGAATGTCTTCCATCTGGCTACTCTACCATAAAGGCCTGATTGGTGGAGTGCTGCAGAGATGGTTGTCCTTCTGGAAGGTTCCCCCATCTCCACAGAGGAACTCTGGAGCTCTGTATGACAATCAAGTTCTTGGTCACCTCCCTTGGTCACTTCCTTCAATGCTGCAGAAATGTTTTGGGACCCTTCCCCAGATCAATGCCTCGCCATAATCCTGTCTCGGAGCTCTACGGACAATTCCACATGGCTTGTTTTTTGCTCTGACATGCACTGTCAACTGTGGGACCTTATATAGACAGGTGTGTGCCTTTCCAAATAATGTCCAATCAATTGAATTTAACACAGAAACTTGATCTCAAGGATGATCAATGGAAACAGGATGCACCTGAGCTCAATTTTGAGTCTCATAGCAAATGGGTCTGAATACTGTAAATAAGTTATTTCTGTTTTTTGTATTTGTAATACATTTGCTAACATTTCTCTAAACATGTTTTTCGCTTTGTCACTATGGGGTATTGTGTGTAGATTGATGAGGATTTTAGAACAAGGCTGAAACGTAACAAAATGTGTAAAAAGGGAAAGGGTCTGAATACTTTCCGAATGCACTGTAGATGACCAGGCTATAATACATGAATGTACATTTACATTAAGTGGTTTGTAAGGATGTTAAATGAATACTGTACAAAAAGTGTTTTTTGCAGTATTCTTCCCTCAGCCAAGTCCTTATGGTGCGTCCTTCAAGAGACAGGCCTACAAGGCAAGAAGAATGAAGTAGACAGAAAGGGGATCACACTGACAAAATGTACCCAACAGTTCTAACATAGGAACAAACCAACATTATCAACCCATTACAGATATTGTGGAACCGTTTCATCCATATTGAAGTTCCAATGGCCATTTTATATTATCTAACTCTTTCTTTTGGGAGGAAAGTATACATTATAATATTAATAGGAAAATAACAGAGTCAGGGGAACCTTATTAGTTAATTGTCAATGAAGGCTGGTGGGGAGCTTCTTCATCCTTAATCTCTGCTGGTGCAAATGGTCTCCAGGATGAGTCCTGCCAGAGGGAGGGATAAGATCTTTGTCTGAAGTGGTCTTATGCAGATGGATTTGTGTTTAAACCATTGTAGCCAGCTGCACTCTTGTCTTTACATGTTCATGTTTAGATTAGTGTACAAAAAATGAAGGACATACGCACATCCAGGAACTTTCCATTGGTGCTGGAGTTGTAGGCAAATACATGAAAAACAGAAAGGAAAACGCAGCACACTGCTACTCATGTCCCAGGTGATATATATTAATAACAACATTTCGACCCTTAGGTCTTCACCAGGCATCCATATCCCAGGTGGGGGTGGAAGGGCCTATATATAGGGGCAGTACTCAGTGGCATCACTTCCTGAAACATGAGGTAAAAAATGTACTGTATAACATAGGTTCACAATATTAACATTCAGTGGATCAGAATATATGGTCATATACAAGGAGTTTTATCATATTTGCAGTAACACGTACCATATTCATACAATATTCAATGAGGATTTAAAAAAAGACACAATTTGGACGTATTGAAACTATAAAAAACGGTTTCAAGTCAAACTCCAAGAGGAGACAGTGTGTTGAGCCTGTGGATCCAAAAAGCTTCCCTTTGAAGAAGTTTCCTCTCAATGTTCCCTCCCCTGCGTGACATCTTGACCATTTCTATTCCAATTTATCTCAGAGAACTAATAGGATGTCCAGCATGTACAAAATCGTCAAGATTGTGTAAAAAAAAAAAAATCCTAATTGAATATTGTATGAATATGGTATGTGTTTCTGCAAATATGATACAATTCCTTGTATATGACCATATATTCTGATGCATTGAATGTTAATATTGTGAACCTATGTTTTACATTTTTTACCTCATGTTTGAGGAAGTGATGTCACTGAGTACTGCCCCTATATATAGGACCTTCCACCCCCACCTGGGATATGGATGCCTGGTGAAGACCTAAGGGTCGAAACGTTGTTATTAATAAATATCACCGTTTGTATGCGGTGTGCAGCGTTTTTCATGTTAGATTAGCCCTCCAGGCAGCTGCTTTCCAACCAGAGACAAGCACATTTGATTTAACAGTCACCGGTTCAAGTGTACTCGCTGCACATAAAGGCTACCATACCTACAGAATAATGGCATTACTGTTAAATCTATGCACTGTAGAATCTGTATAGTCTTCCATTTTGCAAAATGTGGGTTGGTGAAAATAAGGAACCTAACTTTAGAGCATCTAAATCGTATTTTTTTTATAGAAAGTGCACAAACCACCCCTCCTGTGCAAAACCTCAAACGGTTTCCTGCTAGTTCCAAGTTGCTTAGCAACGGAAATATGCAAGCAAATCCCTTGGTAACAGCAGGGTGAAGCTGAGGCGAGGAAGGGAGGGGGGAAGGAGGGGAGAGAGAGGGTGGAAGTGGGGGATGGTTGCGTGGTTCGTCATGCTGCATCTTTTGGTCCTCTCGCTCTCTCTCTCTCACACCTGCAGATTACAGTTCAGGGCGGTCCCCCTTCATGGCATAATTCCCACTTTTCCCACTTTTGCAATCCCATTTATGCACTCAGAAGAGAGGGGATGTTTGTGTGGAATAGCTGCAGTCCTGCAGGGAGGGGATGATTGTGTGGAATAGCTGCAGTGCTGCAGGGAGGGGATGATTGTGTGGAATAGCTGCAGTGCTGCAGGGAGGGGATGATTGTGTGGAATAGCTGCAGTGCTGCAGGGAGGGGATGTTTGTGTGGAATAGCTGCAGTGCTGCAGGGAGGGGATGTTTGTGTGGAATAGCTGCAGTGCTGCAGGGAGGGGATGTTTGTGTGGAATAGCTGCAGTGCTGCAGGGAGGGGATGTTTGTGTGGAATAGCTGCAGTGCTGCAGGGAGGGGATGTTTGTGTGGAATAGCTGCAGTGCTGCAGGGAGGGGATGTTTGTGTGGAATAGCTGCAGTGCTGCAGGGAGGGGATGTTTGTGTGGAATAGCTGCAGTGCTGCAGGGAGTGGATGATTGTGTGGAATAGCTGCAGTGCTGCAGGGAGGGGATGTTTGTGTGGAATAGCTGCAGTGCTGCAGGGAGGGGATGTTTGTGTGGAATAGCTGCAGTGCTGCAGGGAGGGGATGTTTGTGTGGAATAGCTGCAGTGCTGCAGGGAGGGGATGTTTGTGTGGAGGGGATGATTTTTCCCCTGAGGAAAAAAATACAACCTTACTGTATTTCATCCCAGTCCCCTGCAAATCAAATCAAATGTTATTTGTCACATGCGCTGAATACAACTGGTGTAGACATTACCATGAAAAGCTTCCCAACGATGCAGAGTTTAAAAATAATAATAGTAACACAAGAGGAATAAAATAAAATGCACAACAATGGCACTTTATAGAGGAAGTACCAGATCAATGTGGAGCTATATACTGGGAGTACCAGTACCAGATCATTGTCGAGCTATATACAGGGAGTACCAGTACCAGATCATTGTGGAGCTATATACTGGGAGTACCAGTACCAGATCATTGTGGAGCTATATACTGGGAGTACCAGTACCAGATCATTGTGGAGCTATATACAGGGAGTACCAGTACCAGATCATTGTGGAGCTATATACAGGGAGTACCAGTACCAGATCAATGTGGTATATACAGGGAGTACCAGTACCAGATCATTGTGGAGCTATATACAGGGAGTACCAGTACCAGATCATTGTGGAGCTATATACAGGGAGTACCAGTACCAGATCATTGTGGAGCTATATACAGGGAGTACCAGTACCAGATCATTGTGGAGCTATATACAGGGAGTACCAGTACCAGATCATTGTGGAGCTATATACAGGGAGTACCAGTACCAGATCATTGTGGAGCTATATACAGGGAGTATGTGAATGTGTGTGGGTTTTGTGTGGGAGTGTCAATGTAGTGTGTGTGAGTGAGTGTGTATATGGTTTGTATATATAGTCTAGTGAGTGTGCGTAGGGGTCAGTGCAAGATAGTTTGGGTTCCATTAATTGACTATTTAACAGTCTGGCTATTTAGCAGTCTTATGGCTTGGGGGTAGAAGCTGTCTCGGAGCCTGTTGGTCCGAGAGCCGATGCTCCAGTACCGTTTGCTGGACGGTAGCAGAGTGAACAGTCAATGGCTTAGTTGGCTGGAGTTTTTGGCAATTTTTCTGGCCTTCATCTGACACCCTATGATATAGAGGTTCTGGATGGCAGGGAGCTCGGCCCCAGTGATGTACTGGGCTGTCTGCACCACCCTCTGTAGCGCTTTGCGGTCGAGGGCGGTGCATTTGCCATACCAAGTGGGGATGCAGCCAATCAATATGCTCTCGATGGTGCAGCTGTAGAACTTTTTGAGGGTCCGAGGGCCCAAATCTTTTCAGCCTCCTGGGGTATTGTATGCCCTCTTCATGACTGTGCAGATGTGTGTGGACCATGTTAAGTCCTTAGTGATGTGCATTCAATCTTGGGGAAAAAAGTAGCACAATACAGTTTGCCCTTCAGATAAAAAGAGTGCAAGAATCTGATTTGCATTGGATTAGATATAATGGAAACTGGATGCTATTTTGAATGTGTGCCCGCTTTCCATTGGCTTTCCTCTCATAAATGCACATGGCAATGCTTTGGTGACATTAACATTTACAGTTGAAGTCGGAAGTTTACATACACCTTGTCACGTAGCTGAGGTAGGGAACGAGGCGCAGAGCGGGAGTTGCAATAATTAATGTTTACACTCTAGCCATGGCTCTGCCCTCACAGTTGTACTGCACCCTGGTCCCGGACTGGGCACCGGTGCAGTGGAGGTCTCCGGCCATGGAGCTGGGTCGGCTGCCGGCTCCGGACTGGGCTTCGGCCATGGAGCTGGATCAGCTGCCGGTCCCGGACTGGGCGTCGGCGCAGTGGACCGTCACTGGAGGCTCCGGGCTGTGGACTGTCACTGGAGGCTCTGGGCTGGGCACACGCGCTAAAGGTTGGGTGCGTGGAGCCGGCACAGGTCGTACCGGGCTGGATACGCACCGGAGGTCTGGTGCGTGGAGCCAGCACTGGAGGCACCGGGCTGGGCACTGGTGGAGAGGGCTGCCCCTCGAGTTAATACTGCACCCTGGTCCCGGGCTGGGCACCGGTGCAGCGAGATTCTCATACCCCGGAGCTGGACTGAATCTCCTGCCATGGAGCGTTACTGGACACCGGACCTGGTTTGGACACCGGTGCATATGGTGGTTCCGGCCCTGGAACTGGGACGGATGCCATGCCTGGACTGGGCAACGGCGCAGATGATGGTTCCGGCCCTGGAGTTGAACTGGACACCGTGCCTGGACTGGGCACCACCGCAGATGATATTTCCGACCCTGGACTGGTACCCGGCGTCGAGGTAGGCTCAGGCCATGAGGCTTGGCTGGACGCCGAGCCTGCCAATGGAGATGGCGCATAGGAAGGCTCCTGCCAGGGCACTGGGCTGAACACTGGTCCCGGACCGGTCACTGGCGCAGAGGAAGGCTCCAGCCGTGTAGCCGGGCTGGCCGCCGGTTCCGGACTGGCCACCAGCGTGGCGAGGAGCTCCGGCTCTGGAGCAGGGCTGGACGCCGTGCCTGGCCTGGGCACCGGCGCAGCGGGAGGCTCAGGTGCTGGAGCAGGACTGGACGCCATGCCTGGCCTGGGCACCGGCCGTGTAGCCAGCCCGGCCACCGGTTCCGGACTGGACACCGGCGTGGCGAGGAGCTCGGGCTCTGGAGTATGGCTGAACGCCTGCGCAGGAAGGCTCCGCCCATGAGGCATGGAACATCATGGAACATAAATAGAATCCCCAATTAGAGACAACTCAAGGCAGCTGCCTCTAATTGGGGATGAATCAAACTCGGAATAGAGTTCCCTGGAACTCAGTTGTCAGGTCCTGACTGTGGCCATAGACTACCATAGAGGATTCAAGAGACCTGGCCTCTGCCAGGACCTGGGCTACTATATAGGATTCAAGAGACCTGGCCTCAGCCAGGACTTGACACACCTTAGCCAAATACATTTAAACTCAGTTTTTCACAATTCCTGACATTTAATCCTAGTAAAAATTGTTTTAGGTCAGTTAGGATCACCACTTTATTTTAAGAATGTGAAATGTCAGAATAATAGTAGAGAGAATGATTTATTTCAGCTTTAATTTCTTTCATCACATTCCCAGTGGGTCAGAAGTTTACATACACTCAATTAGTATTTGGTAGCATTGCCTTTAAATTGTTTAACTTGGGTCAAACGTTTTGGGTAGCCTTCCACAAGCTTCAAACAATAAATTGGGTGAATTTCAGCCCATTCCTCCTGACAGAACTGGTGTTACAGAGTCAGGTTTGTAGGCCTCCTTGCTCGCACACGCTTTTTCAGTTCTGCCCACAAATATTCTATAGGATTGAGGTCAGGGCTTTACTTTGACTTTGTTGTCCTTAAGCCATTTTGCCACAACTGGAAGAATGCTTGGGGTCATTGTCCATTTGGAAGACCCATTTGCGATCAAGCTTTAACATCCTGACTGAAGTCTTGAGATGTTACTTCAATATATCCACATAATTTTCCTTCTTCATGATGCCATCTATTTCGTGAAGTGCACCAGTCCCTCCTCCAGCAAAGCACCCCCATAACATGATACTGCCACCCCCGTGCTTCACGGTTGGGATGGTGTTATAGGACTCGTTTTACTGTGGATATAGATACTTTTGTACCTGTTTCCTCCAGCATCTTCACAAGGTCCTTTGCTGTTGTTCAGGGATTGATTTTGCACTTTTCGCACCAAAGTACGTTTATCTCTAGGAGACAGAACGCGTCTCCTTCCTGAGCGGTATGACAGCTGCGTGGTCCCATGGTGTTTATACTTGCGTACTATTGTTAGTACAGATGAACGTGGTACCATCAGGCGTTTGGAAATTGCTCCCAAGGATGAACCAGACGATGAACCAGACTTGTGGAGGTCTACAATTTCTTTTCTGAGGTCTTGGCTGATTACTTTTGATTTTCCCATGATAACGAGCAAAGAGGCACCGAGTTTGAAGGTAGGCCTTGAAATACATCCACAGGTATACCTCCAATTGACTCAAATGATGTCAATTAGCCTACCAGAAGCTTCTAAAGCCATGACATCATTTTCTGGAATGTTCCAAGCTGTTTAAAGGCACAGTCAACTTAGTGTATGTAAACTTCTGACCCACTGGAATTGTGATATAGTGAATTATAAGTTAAATAATCTGTCTGTAAACAATTGTTGGAAGATTTACTTGTGTCATGCACAAAGTAGATGTCCTAACCGACTTGCCAAAACTATAGTTTGTTAACATGAAATCTGTGGAGTGGTTGAAAAATGAGTTTGAATGACTTCAACCTAAGTGTATGTAAACTTCAGACTTCAACTATACATTGATTGCATACAGTGTGATCTAATTAAATTGCGCTCTCTCCTCATTCTCCAGCGTGAGTGTATCTCCATCCACGTGGGTCAGGCTGGTGTCCAGATTGGCAATGCTTGCTGGGAGCTCTATTGTCTGGAGCATGGGATCCAGCCGGACGGTCAGATGCCCAGTGACAAGACAATCGGAGGAGGAGACGACTCCTTCAACACTTTCTTCAGTGAGACTGGAGCTGGCAAGCACGTCCCCAGGGTTGTGTTTGTGGATCTGGAGCCGACTGTCATTGGTAAGATCACTTTGTCTTGAAACAATGATGATGACACTGTGGTATCTCCTTAGTCTTGAGCCCTCAGCTAACAGCTCTTTCTTTTTCCAGATGAGGTGCGAACTGGAACTTACCGCCAGCTCTTCCACCCTGAGCAGCTGATCACTGGGAAGGAGGATGCAGCCAACAACTACGCCCGTGGGCATTACACCATCGGCAAAGAGATCATAGACTTGGTTTTGGACAGGACCCGCAAACTGGTGAGAACTTAAGTTTATATGATGTCTTATTAACATACACTCTATCCACATCTCTGTACATTATGCATATTTATCCAACCATAATGATCTGAAACATCTCTCCTCCTTTTCTCCAGGCTGACCAGTGCACTGGCCTCCAGGGCTTCCTGGTCTTCCACAGCTTTGGAGGTGGCACCGGTTCTGGTTTCACGTCCCTGTTGATGGAACGCCTGTCTGTTGACTATGGCAAGAAATCCAAGCTTGAGTTCTCCATCTACCCAGCTCCCCAGGTGTCCACAGCTGTTGTTGAGCCCTACAACGCCATCCTGACCACCCACACCACCCTGGAGCATTCTGATTGTGCTTTCATGGTAGACAATGAGGCTATCTATGATATCTGCCGTAGGAACCTTGATATCGAGCGTCCTTCCTACACCAATCTTAACAGGTTGATTAGCCAGATTGTGTCCTCCATCACTGCATCCCTCCGATTTGATGGTGCCCTCAATGTTGATCTGACAGAGTTCCAGACCAACTTGGTACCCTACCCCCGTATCCACTTCCCCCTGGCCACCTATGCCCCAGTGATCTCAGCAGAGAGGGCTTACCATGAGCAGCTCTCAGTGTCTGAGATCACCAATGCTTGCTTTGAGCCAGCCAATCAGATGGTGAAATGTGACCCACGTCACGGCAAATACATGGCCTGCTGTCTTCTGTACCGTGGCGACGTTGTGCCCAAAGACGTTAACGCTGCCATTGCCACCATCAAAACAAAACGCTCCATCCAGTTTGTAGACTGGTGCCCAACTGGTTTCAAGGTTGGTATCAACTACCAGCCCCCAACTGTGGTACCTGGTGGAGATCTGGCCAAGGTTCAGAGGGCAGTGTGCATGCTTAGCAACACCACTGCTATTGCAGAGGCCTGGGCCCGTCTTGACCACAAGTTTGACCTGATGTATGCCAAGCGTGCTTTCGTGCACTGGTATGTAGGTGAGGGCATGGAGGAGGGAGAGTTTTCTGAGGCCAGGGAAGACATGGCTGCCCTGGAGAAAGATTATGAGGAGGTGGGCGTCGACTCCATTGAGGGAGAGGGAGAGGAGGAGGGAGAGGAGTATTAAAGTGAAGTGAATTGATTCACCCTAGTCATATTACTAGTATACTCATCACTGGTCAGAAGTTTATAGCTTTCCTTATTAGTGTTGGAAATGGCTAGCAAACACTGTCACACATCATGGATATTCATGTTTTGCGTTGGCACCGAAAATGGTTAATGAAATGTGCTGTGCTTGTTTTCAGGGAATGTTATGGTGTTGCAATGGTTTTACTTTTTAGGGTTTTATGTTATGTTACACTGCAGCGGTCTTTCCTGTTGTCTGGTATATACAATAAATTACTGAAGGAGTTTTTCTGCTCGTCTTTCTTTCTTAATGCATTTATTTTGTTCTTGCGTCACTCATTAGACATTATATTTGGCATCCAAAGCCTGAGTAATAACTTCACCATGCTCAAAGGGATATTCAATGTCTGCTTTAACATTTTTTACACAATACACTACTTACTACCTTATAGATAATTGTATGTGTGGGGTACAGAGATGGGGTAGTTATTCCAAAATTATGTTCCACTTTGACATTATGGGGTATTGTGTGTAGATCAGTGACACAAAATCTCAATTAAAATCTCTATTTTAAATTAAGGCTGTAACACAACAAAATGTGGAGAAAGTAAAGGGGTGTGAATACTTTCTGAAGGCACCGTAGCTGACCCTGCTCATTCGTGATTCTTTTAGGATATTAGACAAATCTGACAGAGTTGACCATGTCTCCAGACACATCTTTTAGGAATCACAGTTTTGAGAGAGATATACTTTGAAGTCACAGAGGGCTATTGCAAGAAACTACATAAGATAATTTTTCTGTTCAAATCCATTATGGACAGTTTTTAGAACACTTATTTGGGGGAATTTGAAATTGGGATCCTTTGCTCCGGATAAGGGCATTTCCAGTAATAAAGCCTACATGGAAATTAATAATATTGAAAGTATTTAGAAAATTCCCAAAAAACAAAATGTCCTTAAATGTACATTTTAATCTCAAATAATATACCCAAGTTCTGTTTTTTAAACTATAAAAATAAAGTTTCCCTGAATCTCTGAGCAAATTTCTCTGAGCTAATTTCTCTGAGCTAATTTCCTGCTATTATTTTTTTAAATCTGAAAAACATAACATAAAAGCAATAGCTTGTTCTTTATATTTAATGAGCATTCATGAAAAAAAATCATATAATCTTACTTTGGACAGCAACTGGTTTACAATAGAAAGAGGACGGTTCAGTATTGAATGTGATGACAGTTAGAGCTCTATTCAGTCTTGAGATCATTGTCCTTAACTTGCTTTGACTTCATTCCTTTCAATACCTATATTTTCTTTAAATAGACTTCAATCAATTCCTTTTAATGCAACAGTACTTCTACCATGCCACCCTGTGCCAAACCTCTGTGCTACTTCAGGAATGGGTTCCTTCTCTTTATTTGTGGTAATGTAATGAAAAAACCCATAACAGTTAAATAGACTTCAAGAGTTTAACATTCGACAATATATATATATATAAATAAACCACTCAACACACATATGTATTGATCTATGGACAGGAAAATCAGTACTAGTTTAGTAAGTGCATGGATGACAAAATCAAGGATGCAAGATTAGTTAGGACTAGGAACGTTTTAATTTTGAGGTAGAGTTGAAAATTCCTACATCATTGAAATGTAAATGCTTCCTATTGAAGGTGACACTAAATATGTTATAAAAACAAAAGTGCTGTGATGTTATGGGCAATTCAAATTAGACCAAAGCAAATTAATATATTGAAAGCTTAAAAGAGACAGTAATTTATTGTTATGATTATGTTCTAAAGAAGAGTGCGTAACAAGTACAGAAAAAGCACAGCATACATTTTTACATTTGTATAAACTTTAATCAGTTTTTTTTTAAAGTATGTGGGTGAAAATAAATATAATGTTTTGACACAAGTGATGTGGGCAGGTTTGGGCAGGTAGCCCAGTGGGGCGGCAGGTAGCCCAGTGGTTAGAGTGTTGGGCCCATAACCAAAAGGTTGCTAGATCAAATCCCCAAGCTGACAAGGTTAAAATCTGTCGTTCTGCCCCTGAACAAGGCAGTTAACCCGCTGTCATTGAAAATAAGAATTTGTTCTTAACTGACTTGCCTAGTAAAATAAAGTAAAAAAAAACAAATGCAATGCCAGAACAAACCTTTTGGGGTTTCTTTTTTGTTCTGTGTTAAAAAAAAAACATTACCAATACACATTATCGTTTAAAAAGAAATAGCTTTCAGTGTAACAATAAAGAAGACAACTGCTTTGTATTGCTTGTTCTTGTTGCAGTTGTCTCTGCATTAGGGTGGCTGTCTGTGTCTGTGTCTTTATGGGTACACATGCATGCAAGTTGGAGAATGTGTTAACATGTACAGTATATTGCTGAGTGGATGTGTGTGTGTGAGTGATATTTACATGTTAACATACAGTACATGCACGGGTGTGTGCTGTATCAGTGCAGATGGTTATGAGTGTTCACACCACCCTTCCCTGAAGCAGTGGGCTTCTTTCTCCTGGTGACTGTCGGCTCAGAAGATTCCACAGTAGCATCGGCATAGAAGTGATTCCAGAGCTGCCCATGCTGCCGCCTGTCGAGTTCTCCCTCAGTGGACGGTACTGCTTAAACCACCTGGTTGGAAAAGTTAGCTGGCATGAATTCTACCGTTTTTTTTAATAGGATGTGCATTATATTGTATAAGACCGCACATAATAATGGCATGGGATATTTTTTATATCGGACCACAATGTGTCAATAATTCAATTTGGAGAAACCAGAAAGTGTGTGACTTTCATTGCCTCATGTGATTTTTACAGTGGTTAGAACTGTCTTTCACTCACTTATAGGTCAAAGCAATGGCACCAATAACACAGACAAGGACCATGACACCCAGAACCGCGGCCACAGTGCCTGCTGTGGAGGAGTTGGAGCCTGCAACCACAACACACAGTATGAGGAAGGTATGGTACACTCCACAGATCAGTGAAATATAATATAAAACCGTTTTTTGTTTGTTAATTTCACTCACCCACTGTCACACTGACTTTAGCACTGGCCACAGCCAGACTAACATCATTTGTCAGGGACACATTGATGCAGAACACTCCAGATTCGTTGAAAAACTGGCGAAGTATCATCTGACAATCTGGGGAGGGTGTCACGTTGTTACAAATGGTCTCCACAGGTGTGATGCAGTCTGCGTCCGAGATAATGGTGCACACTTCATTGGGCAGACTAAGTAAAGAGAAGATGCCAATATAAAGTGCAGGGAATGGCAATGTTCAAAATGATAATTTCAATAGAATGTGCACGGTCCCTTGGGTCCTGTCTCCACTGCTGGCTGGCTACTCACCTCCCCTGGCAGGTGATGGTCAGGTCCACAGCATTCTGCACCACCTCAGTGGCCAGAGACACCACATTGGCCACCTGGGTGATCTCCACACTCTCAATACCCTCTGAGAAATGAGATTGATCTCTCAATCTTTATCAGCAACAGTCACCTGCATTTTACATCTCAGCTGCGACTGTTTTGAAAATACATCTACAGTATATGGACGTGGACTTACGGATGATATCCACGGAGGTCGAGAAGGAGCCATAGCGGTAGATCATACAGTTGTCCGTCGCTGTAAGTTCCGGAACCTGCCTTTTAACCAACACAAGAGCCACCTGTGTCTCTGTGCCTGCCTCTATCTCAGCCTCTGTTGCTACCTCCCCCTCCACTGGAGCAGTCACTGCTGCTGGCGCTCAAGAAAACAAAGACACAGTAAGTTATTAATATTATGAAATGGCTCAAATTATTGCTTTTTGTTTATATATAGAATGAGTGAGTAACTAAGTAAGTGATCACCGGCAGTGTCGTCAGCTGCAACCTCATTCACAGTCTCTACGACCTCTGCCTCTAGCGCTGCCTCGGTCTCAAGAGCAGGTTCAGCTGGCACCACCTCCACCACAGCTGCAGCCTCTGTGTCGGCAGGAACAATGACGTTAGCAGCAGGGGCCACCATCTCAGCCTGGGCCAACTCCGTAGCAGCCGCAACCTCCACTCCATTATCGGCAACTAAGGCCTCCTCCGCCGTGGCAGCAACGGTGGCTACGACTGGGATCTCTGGGAGGACTGTGGCCACCAGGACCACTATGGCCTCCTCTCCCTCTGCAACTGGAGCAACTGAAGCAGCAGCGTCGATAGCGGGCACATCTGCGGCCGTAGCCTCTACCACTGCGGTTTCAGCAGCTGCCTCTTCAGTTGCTGGAGCGGCGGGGGAAGTTGTGGCTCCCTCCACAGCCAGGACAGCGGCGAGGTTCTCAACGGCTGGAGCAGCCGTGTCTTCTGCTGTGGCATCGGCTTCTACTGCAGGGAGAGTGGCATTATTCTCTGTTGCTGGGACGACAGCTGGATCTTCTGCTGCTGGGACAATGGTGGCATCCTCTGCCGCAGGGGCCACTGAGGCAACCACCTCGACTCCCTCTGAGACTGTGCCTTCGGCTATGGGTTCGGCTGCGGAATTGGCTGTGTCTGTCGTTTCGGCTGTGGCTGCATCGGTGTCATCGGCTGCAACTGCATCGGCAGCCTCAGCGGGGGCAACTTCAGAGGCGAGTATATCCAGGGGGATGTCAGCTGGAGCTGCTCCTGGGGTAGAGTCCACCACAACCATGGCAGGGGCGCTAGTCAACACTGGTTGAAAAGACAAAAACAAAAGCAACTAATGTAACTTACAATTTACTTACGTATGTTATATGCACCGAATATGCATTGACTTTGGTAAGGAAATATTGGATCTGATAAATGGATACGCTGTAAAATAGAAAAATGATGTCTCTCACCAGTGGGGCTGGCAGCGGTGGGGTCTGCAGGTGTGTCACAGCCGTTGGGGATGCTTGCCATCAGGACCACCTGAGGCCTGTAGGTGCCGGTGGTGAGGTACATGTGTGTGACCTGGCGCTCCCTGGAGATGAGGGTGCCGCTGTTGTCACCAAAGTCCCAGTTAAAGGTGACGTCTGAGGCGCTGAGGTACTGGCTGGGGTCGTGGAGGCTGATGCTGAAGGCAATGGCCCGGTTCTGGATGAAGCTATGGTCGTCCTGGTTCACATCGTTAATTTGGGTCAGTGACATTGTGAAGGGGATCTGGTCTGGGGAGGCACAAGGCAAAGGCAAAACATGTCAAGTTTATGTTGTGAAAGATTGTGAGAACGAATGCAAATTATTTCAAAGGATCAATTGAAGTCAAATTAGGGATGATTGATTTTCTGTTTAAAATAAGATTTACATTTGGCAAGTGTTTCCTCTTAAACAGCTGCCCACCTGTGATGGAGAAGGTTGTGGAGGCATAGCCCAGAGGGATGAACTTGTCCTTGCCGCGGCAGTGGTAGATGACCACCTCCATGTTGTAAGAGCCTAGGGGCACATTGTCTGTGCCGATGGTGAGAGACGAGGAGGGTCCGCCTGCTACCTGCCAGTAACGTCCTGGGATACAAAGCAGCAGTAGTTAGAAAACACAGCAACGGTTATAAAACTTAACTGAATGGCCTGATGATCAAACCTTGAGTTGACGAAGCTCAGCTGCTTTATTACTCCTTTCAACCTCCTAATCAAAAGAATGATCTCACAGATTTCTAAATACTATAAAGCATTTGGTTATTGTGTTAGCACTTTCTCACACGAATGTCTGTAAATTAAGGAGCTGTTTTTACCCCATGTCTTCCACACAAACACGTATTGGGGTTTCCTGTCTCCTGTCCCAGTGAAGGGGGTGCCATCGGGGAAGACTCCACTGTACTCTCCTGAAGGACCAGAGACCTGGTCGCGGTACACAGCCTGACCCTGACGGTACTGTGTTCCTGTAGAAGAGGACCACACCCAGTTCAACATAAAAGGTTAGGGACACTGTAGGCCTAAACGACCAACTAAAAAACTGTGGGGTCGATGGTATGGTATAGAGGTTAAATTTGAAAGGAGAGCGCACCATTGACAGTGCAGTTACGCGCCCACACCACCTGTCCATCAGGACGTGCTGTCTGGTTTGATGGGAAGCGAAGGTTGATGTTAAAGGTTGCCTTTGAGCCAGTCAGGGTGGGTGCATCGTTTTCCACATCGAATGTAACTTCGCCACCTGGTGACAGAAAGTGATAAATACATCAATAGAAAGTGGTAAACGTTTCAATATAAGTTCATTGGTCTATAAAAATGTGCAGTCAAGTGAGAACCCACCAGTCCAACAGTCTCTGTATCGGGAGTCCCCATCTTTCCACACGGGATACATCCGTGAGTTCCATGAGCGGTAGCGTGTGAAATGTGTTTTAGGCTCTGAAAAAAGAAAGGGTTGAAGTTATTTATCTCCAAACCTACAGTATATGACCCTTCATTACTGAAAATACAACCATAGCTAATCCATTTTATGACCATATTATTAAATGGTGAAGTGTTCTCTGCCCTGTTGCCTACCATGGGAAGAGGAAAGGTTTTCATGGCAAACGGGCTCAAGATGGGGCAAAGACATTTACCAACATTTTACTTAAAGAAGGATCAAAAATATTTGTTTTAGGGGGTGGATAGTGGTGAGTAGTTCAGGTATTTATTTGATGGTTGTGGAAGTGAAGTGGAGGTTCCAGGCGGTGTGAGTCACACAGCCCCTGCAATCCCCGTAAAATCCCTTTCATGTGACTGTCAGTTGAGCACAGGCAGCCGTAATCCCAAACGCTGGAATGAGGGGAGCCTCTGTGGAGTTCAGACATCAGGGCGGCCTTACTCTGCTACCGCTGTGCGTGTGTTTGTGTGTGCATGTCACGCACGCGAGTGTGTGTTATATGACTGAAATCGTGATGATGAATCATAAGGTGCAAGTTCAGGATTTAGGAAACCTCAACAACTACATTATCTTCTGTTATAACGAGCCCCTTCTATTCCCCTTGGCAGTACTATCATACTCAGCTTGAATAATCCCAGGAATGCATCCTCTAAAATAACTCACTCATAATGACAAGCCATCCTTTTGTTATCATGTGCAGTCATTAATCAGATAGTCACACTTCAAAACTGATTGCCAATGAAAAGACCGATATCTCCTACCAAGTTAACCGAGTTAATTACAGCTTCTGGTTTGGTTAGGATGTCCATAAAATGCAACACATTTGTAGATAACACTTTGAACCTCATGATTGACCAACTTCAGTACTAACGTTCCCTCAGGGGAAACATTTAGTTATTCTATTCTATTGCTGAGAGCTGAATTAAAGTGTTCACCTTACTATTGAAACTAAAAGATGCACAGAAGCGTTTTAGGGTTTTTGGAGACCAAATCGGCATTTGATTGCGCTATTCTTGATTACAAGCATGTAATCTGTGGCCCACTCTGTCAGTAGTTATTAGACATGCTATTCTACTGTTTATTACACAGTGGCTGAATTCTTGCTGATGTGAGATTATTCTCGCTAATGTGAGATTAATGTAGACAAGGCACGCAAAAGAGATTTTGTTGGTCTACAGAATAATCCCTAAATGTATTACCAAAATGGAGCGCATGATGAGCTCATGTCAAAGTTTAGTGTGCTTTTACTCAGGATCTTCTTTATGAAATTCTCCACCACTTCGAAGTTTAACTGACCTGCACAAAATTATGGTGTTATTTATAGGATTATACTGGTATACTATACTCTTTGAAAATGTTGTAATTTCAGACACTGGCGGTCCTGTACATTCACCAGGTATTGAAACGTTTTAATACATGCAGATTTTTATAGAGTGTATATGCTGTGTATTGAGGAGGCAGCAATGCATAGATTATTATTAATCCTGTTCAATGGTTATGCCCACCCTAATGCAAAATATGTTACAGCATATTCCAAAGTTCAGGCTTAAGAGCTCAGTTTCTATAAAGACCCTCAGAATAAAGGAAACCATTTAAGAAGTTCAAAATATTATATAACTTAACAATATGAGGGAGAACACTTACTCGCTACTACGTATGTTTGTTGAGCTTGTGCATTAGTGTGTAAACAACCATACAATTGTTTCCCATTAACAATATGATGATTGACAGATCCTAAAACATGTATGTATTGATTAGTCAAATGTAAGAATTTTTGGAATACAAAACATGCAATTAGTTTATATTTTGGGGAAATAATAACACAAACATTTCACTACTAAAAGCACAAACGTCATTGCTCAGTGAGAACTTCAATTCATCCTACCTCGCCCCATCTCCACTCCGACACTGCACATAACTCAAGATGGAGCAACCAGGGTTTTATCAAATAGTCATTTAGAAAGTAATGCATATATACTCACTGGCTTCTAAAGCTGCTGATGAGATAGCCAACACCAGTACCGCCAGTAAAGTCCTCATTGTGCGTCCTTTCTCTGTCCAGTTCCTAACCCTCGTCCTAGTCTTCAACCCAACAACACACCTCCCAGAGAGACTTGTGGTAGGATTTCTGATTCCCTATAAAAGAGTCTTGGACCCTTAATTACCATAAACTTGCCTCTTACCTCTGATCATAGGGAGGCTACAAACCAGCCCCTCCCACTATAATCAACTGTATGAATAGACAGACACACTTTGTTAGCAGTGCTATTATGTTTTCTAATGTTTTATTGGATAATTACATTAGCTAAAAGGATTAACCTTAACATAGTGTTACCATCAATCCAGAAAACATATTTCCACATGTCTTTGCACTGGATAAAGATGAGGCATAAAACTATTTTATTTATTTTGAAGAACTGATAAATTATCAGATTTCGGACATTTTCTCCGAACATTTTCTCCAACAAGCACAGAATGATAGTTTCCACATTTTCATAAGACAGTGGGAGCCTAGTGGTTGTGGTAGAAAAACGCAGTAAATCAAAGTTTTTTGGTCACCTACACAGATTTAACGTTTTGGTAATTTAGCAGACGCTCTTGTCCAGAGCGATGTACAGGAGCAATTAGGGTTAAGCCTGGAAACAAAAAGGTTCTGCCTGGAACCAAAAAGTGTTCTTCAAAGGGATCTCCTATGGGGACAGCCGAAGAACGCTTTTAGGTTATAAATAGCACCTTTACTCTAGCCATGGCTAGAATACAGTATATACTGTACATATAAAGTGAATAAAACAGTTTCTCGGTCCCGGCTTTGATACACCTGTACGGTCTCTGCTAGATGGTAGCAGGGTGAACAGGCCGTGGCTCGGGTGAGACCCTCACGAACATCTACAGATGCTACATCTACATCACCGCCTGGTACGGCAACTGCACCGCCCGCAAACGCTTGGCTCTTCAGCACAGGAGGCTGCTGAAGGGAGGACGGCTCATAATAATGGCTGGATGCTATTCTGTTCCAGCCATTACTATGACCCGTCCTCCCCAATTAAGGTGCCACCAAACAACAGAGGGTGGTGCGGTCAGCCCAAAGCATCACCGGGGGCACACACCCTGCCCTCAAGGACATCTACAGCACCCGGTGTCATAGGAAGGCCTGGAAGATCATCAAGCACCTTAGCCACAGGGGCCATGCCGAATTTCTTCAGCCTCCTGAGGTTGAAGAGGCAATGTTGCACCTTCTTCACCATGGTGTCGGTGTGGTGGGACCATTTCAGGTCCTTGGTGATGTGCACATCAAGGAACTTGAAGCTTTTGACCCTCTCCACTGCGGCCCCGCCGATGTGGATAGGGGCGTGCTCTCTCCGCTGTTGTAGGCTCGGGCCTAATTTGTGTTCTCTGTCACCTGGAGCCGCATGGAAAATGGTCCAGGAACAAAAGGACAATGCCCAAGAACTAGTCAGCCCTTCCCCCTCTGAGGGGCCAAAATGTATCTCTCTGTTATAGTATCCGGAGGACTGACTACTGAGTGTGATAGAATAATACTATGTATCTCTCTGTTATAGTATCCAGAGGACTGACTACTGAGTGTGATAGAATAATACTATGTATCTCTCTGTTATAGTATCCAGAGGTGTCAGCCCCTGACCATAGAGAAGCCTCAGGTTTCTCTATGGTTGTCTTGGTCAGGGCCTGACAGGGGTTATCCATTAAAGTCTATGGTGGTTTTGTGTTGGTCCCCAATTAGAGGCAGCTGCTTTGCGTTGTCTCTAATTGGGTTTGTTTGAATGCACTCTTGTTTTTGGTTCATTGTAGTGTTAAGTTCTGTTTTAAACGACACTCTATGACGTAAATTGTTAACTGTAGTCATTGTGCATAGGGTTGTATGGTTTGTTAAAGCTTGGACAGCAATGGTTTTTGTTTGGCATACATTTTAAGTAAAGAATCTGAGTCCTTTATCGTGGAATTGCCCTATAGCCTGTGCGCAGGCTGGCAGTTATTTTGCTGTTGTTGTCATATGGAGATGCAAAGATCAAAGGTCACTATAGGAAGTTTTCATGGCGGCAGGTAGCCTAGCGGTTAGATCATTGGGCTAATAACCGAAAGGTCACTGGTTCGAATACCTGAGCCGACAAGGTGAAAAACGTGTCGATGTGTCCTTGAGCAAGGCACTTAGCCCTAATTTGCTCCAGGTTCTGACCCTGTAGGTAGGCCGTCATTGTAAATAAGAATTTGTTCTTAACTGACTTGCCTAGTTAAAGAAAGGTTAAATAAAGAAAGTTGAGCATTGAATCGAAGTGTGTGTCCCAAAGTGTACACTTTCTCCCGAAGTGTACACTTCATGAATTTGAAAAGAAATAACTGGTATATGGAAACTCTCTATACCCAATGCATACACCAATCCAATACTTTTAAATGTGTGGGCAGTAGTGAACAACTGTAAACTTCAGAAAGACTTGTGGTATGAAGTCATAGTTAGGTATTGTGGACTGGTGTTCCTTACATCCCCCCTCCCAGGAAGGGCCATAAAGAAACAACATCTCCTCTGTCCTCTTATTTGACCCTTTCAAGTTTAAACTCTTACTTTTTCTAATATCGCATAACTTGTTCCTTTGATGATTTGCCCCTACACTTGTTTTAAAGTCAATTTTTCAGCCAGATTCCATGACTCCACCATATGCTCTGACGTTGCTCTCACTTCACTTCACTTTTCTCATTAATATCGCATTTCAAATATGAGCACCATCTATCATATTCGGACAGATTTTGAACAAATGTAATTGAATGTACTATACGTAATGTCTGTTCCTTATGGGGATAGCTGGAAGAATTGGCTTAGCTGCAATCATGCCTGCCCTGACGTCTGACCTTACAGCTGTGCGTGCGTTGGGGATCACAAGATGAGTGTGTGGGGATGGCAAATCAATAGCATCCTTTTACTCCTCTCTTTGCCATATTCTCCTTTCAGTGCCCTAGCCCTCATACCAAGTCAAATTATCTACGCTCATAGCAATCCACACACGCAGGGAAACACTCGTGCTTGCTCTATAATACTTCCTCCGCATTCCAGAACTTTAGGTCAAACAAGACTAAGACATTATTGAACTAATGGGGTAGGAATAAAGGTCTTAATGGTTAAAAACACCGGTCACAATAAAAATATTGAGTTTAAATGTTTAAATAACTGAGTTTAAATGTATTTGGCTAAGATGTACAGTGGGGAGAACAAGTATTTGATACACCGCCGATTTTGCAGGTTTTCCTACTTACAAAGCATGTAGAGGTCTGTAATTTTTATCAAAGGTACACTTCAACTGTGAGAGACGGAATCCAGAAAATCACATTGTATGATTTTTAAATAATTAATTTGCATTTTATTGCATGACATAAGTATTTGATCACCTACCAACCAGTAAGAATTCCGGCTCTCACAGACCTGTTAGTTTTTCTTTAAGAAGCCCTCCTGTTCTCCACTCATTACCTGTATTAACTGCACCTGTTTGAACTTGTTACCTGTATAAAAGACACCTGTCCACACACTCAATCAAACAGACTCCAACCTCTCCACAATGGCCAAGACCAGAGAGCTTACAAAATTGTAGACCTGCACAAGGCTGGGATGGGCTACAGGACAATAGGCAAGCAGCTTGGTGAGAAGGCAACAACTGTTGGCGCAATTATTCGAAAATGGAAGAAGTTCTAGATGACGGTCAATCTCCCTCGGTCTGGGGCACCATGCAAGATCTCACCTCGTGGGGCATCAATAGTCATGAGGAAGGTGAGGGATCAGCCCAGAACTACACGGCAGGACCTGGTCAATGACCTGAAGAGAGCTGGGACCACAGTCTCAAAGAAAACCATTAGTAAAACACTACTCCGTCATGGATTAAAATCCTGCAGCGCACGCAAGGTCCCCCTGCTCAAGCCAGCGCATGTCCAGGCCCGTCTGAAGTTTGCCAATGACCATCTGGATGATCCAGAGGAGGAATGGGAGAAGGTCATGTGGTCTGATGAGACAAAAATAGAGCTTTTTGGTCTAAACTCCACTCGCCGTGTTTGGAGGAAGAAGAAGGATGAGTACAACCCCAAGAACACCATCCCAACCGTGAAGCATGGAGGTGGAAACATCATTCTTTGGGGATGCTTTTCTGCAAAGGGGACAGGACGACTGCACCGTATTGAGGGGAGGATGGATGGGGCCATGTATCGCGAGATCTTGGCCAACAACCTCCTTCCCTCAGTAAGAGCATTGAAGATGGGTCGTGGCTGGGTCTTCCAGCATGACAACGACCCGAAACACACAGCCAGGGCAACTAAGGAGTGGCTCCGTAAGAACCATCTCAAGGTCCTGGAGTGGCCTAGCCAGTCTCCAGACCTGAACCCAATAGAAAATCTTTGGAGGGAGCTGAAAGTCCGTATTGCCCAGCGACAGCCCCGAAACCTGAAGGATATGGATAAGGTCTGTATGGAGGAGTGGGCCGAAATCCCTGCTGCAGTGTGTGCAAACCTGGTCAAGAACTACAGGAAATGTATGATCTCTGTAATTGCAAACAAAGGTTTCTGTACCAAATATTAAGTTCTGCTTTTCTGATGTATTAAATACTTATGTCATGCAATAAAATGCAAATTAATTATTAAAAAATTATACAATGTGATTTTCTGGATTTTTGTTTTAGATTCAGTCTCTCACAGTTGAAGTGTACATATGATAAAAAATACAGACCTCTACATGCTTTGTAGGTAGGAAAACCTGCAAAATAGGCAGTGTTCTCCCCACTGTACATCTTAGCCAAATACATTTAAACTCAGTTTTTCACAATTCCTGACATTTAATCCTAGTAAAAATTCCCTGTCTTAGATCAGTTAGGATCATCACTTTATTTTAAGAATGTGAAATGTCAGAATAATAGTACAGAGAATGATTCATTTCAGCTTTTATTTCTTTCATCACATTCCCAGTGGGTCAGAAGTTTACATACACTCAATTAGTGTATGTAGCATTGCCTTTAAATTGTTTAACTTGGGTCAAACGTTTTAGGTAGCCTTCCACAAGCTTCCCACAATAAGTTGGGTGAATTTTGGCTCATTCCTCCTGACAGAACTGGTGTAACTGAGTCAGGTTTGTAGGCCTCCTTGCTCCCACACGCTTTTTCAGTTCTGCCCACACATTTTCTATAGGATTGAGGTCAGGGCTTTGTGATAACCACTCCAATACCTTGACTTTGTTGTCCTTAAGCCATTTTGCCACAACTTTGGAAGTATGCTTGGAGTCATTGTCCATTTGGAAGACCCATTTGCAACCAAGCTTTAACTTCCTGACTGATGTCTTGAGATGTTGCTTCAATATATCCACATAATTTTCCTTCCTCATGATGCCATCTATTTTGTGAAGTGCACCAGTCCCTCCTGCAGCAAAGCACCACCCCCACAACATGATGCTGCCACCCCTGTGCTTCACGTTTGGGATGACGGTCAATCTCCCTCGTCTGGGGCACCATGCAAGATCTCACCTCGTGGGGCATCAATAATCATGAGGAAGGTGAGGGATCAGCCCAGAACTGAAGGAAACAGGAACAAAAGTATATACGTATATCCACAGGAAAACAAGTCCTATATCAACATAACCTGAAAGGCCGCTCAGCAAAGAAAAAGCCACTGCTCCAAAACCACCATAAAAAAGCCAGACTACAGTTTGCAACTGCACATGGGGACAAACGTTTTGGAGAAATGTCCTCTGGTCTGGTGAAACAAAAATAGAACTGTTTGGCAATAATGACCTTCGTTATGTTTGGAGGAAAAAGGGGGAGGCTTGCAAGCCAAAGAAAACCAGCCCAACCGTGAAGCACGGGGGTGGCAGCATCATGTTGTGGGGGTGCTTTGCTGCAGGAGGGACTGGTGCACTTGTACGTTTCTAACATGGCTTCGTTCAGTTACAGTATTACCATTTAAACACACTTGACTTAATGCTATTGAAATAAAGGCAACAAATGATTTATTCTCGGCACATAAAATTTAATTCTAGGTAGCTCTCGGAGATGCTTCGATAGCTAATTAGAACAGGTGGTCGCCTCTGTCTTCTGTAAACATGCACTGCAACATGGTAATTGTCCCAGAGTAGCTACAGAATTTTAACAGTATATGTGATGCTCCATTACCTGCTCCAGCTTAGCTAGTGTAAAGCCTCGGAAGGAATTTTTCTAACCTGTTCTTGGCGCTACTTTCTTCCTTTTCAATTAAGAAAAAAAGTGTCTCTTATCAAAGTATGTGTCCAGTTGCAGGTGGTTCTCCAAAAAACAATATTCAAAATATTAAATCCATGTTTTGCACAGAGTCAGGAGTTCCCTCGCCATTTTAGTTGCTAGACATCTTGCATTTTCCAACATCTTTGCAAGAACTAGTCTTTAATGTAAACTGCCGAGAACCACCTGCAACTGGACATTTGTAAGAGA
This sequence comes from Thymallus thymallus, assembly GCA_023634145.1. Classification (NCBI taxonomy): domain Eukaryota; kingdom Metazoa; phylum Chordata; class Actinopteri; order Salmoniformes; family Salmonidae; genus Thymallus; species Thymallus thymallus. The sequence continues at coordinate 35,566,391 of CM042409.1, read as the reverse complement.
CAGGTAAGTTGAAAAATTCCTCCCAGCAGTTTACATTAGCTAAGCTAAAAACGGGTAATGGAGCATCACGTATCCCGTTACAATTCTGTAGCTAGGCCCAGAGTTAGTTACGGGATACATATTGCCAGGAAAAACTCCAGGTCTTGACTGTCCTCTCTCCCTCACACACACACACACACAACAAAAGGTTGGTCCACTCTTGGATCAGAGGGGAAGACCTGAGGAATGTCAGGAATTTTAACATAACCAGGATCAAGTCAACAGGAAAAAGCTTGCAACTTCCCAAAAGTAACCTTTCTAGAAAACATAAAATGTTGTTTGATTATTGGAATGGTGTTGAGTATAAAAGTCTTACTGAGATAATAATGAAACAACATGTATCAGAGTGCAAATTGTCAACGTTGAATTACTGTTTTACGGATGCCTGGCCTCACTTTTCTCCAAACAAAAAAATCAAAAATCAGATGTGTTATTTTTTGGCCCAATATATGTGGCGCGTTGTTTTTAATGCACTGTCCGCTCTCCCTTGAGACTTTCCCAAGTTGATGCCCAAGAGACCAAACAGCCTCAGATCACGCGCTCAGATCATGTTCGATCTCGATCCTCAGATTAGACAGTGAAACACACACGCTCGCACCTGCAGGCAACGTTATTAACGTTAGAAGCGATTAATAGATGAAACAACAATGTCAGAGATCAAGGCATTCATCAACAAAGATGCAGTGCAAGCTGATAGTATTTTGGGCAACCAAATTGAAGTCAAAATTATTGATAAAATCGAAGTGTGTCAGCTGTATGGTGATTTGCGATTCATAACTTACATTTTACCGTTACTAACAGTAGTAGTAGGCCAACTGATAACACCACGACGGAATGCGTTTGAAGTGATGATGCCTCGCAGATAACATCTAGCATGTCCAGCAAAGTACATCGCCAGTGGCACGCACACACGTCGTGCAGACCAGCAGATGGGGGCTATTCTTGGCAGCCAGATGAGACAATCGAAAGAGGATGCGGTGAACAAAATTAGTGGGCTCGAATTTAGTCATGCTTGCTCTATGTAGATTGATGCTTCTAATTGTGCATGTTGTAAACAAAACATGTTATTTTGATGATAATAGGTTATACTCTATGGCTGGATTTATGTGATTTTCCAGTGCTACATTCATTTGGCAGACCGAACTTGATTGACCCTCTTTCTACAAGACCTAGTCTATGAGAGGGCTAATCATATTTGTATGAATATGTTGTTAAAGCCTATAGGCTATAGAGATGCATTCAGGTAATTCATTATTATGCATCAACATTTTAATTTGATTACAATTATTTATTGTAAATCATTCATTAATTTGTTAGGCTATACAATTAAGTAGATGAATTAACTGATAATACAGTCATACATTACTTTTTTTCCCAATAATTTTTGAACATGATATAATATTGCATTCTATTATACATCACCTCACTTTTCTGGGGGTCAATTAAGTTTTTATGTACAAAAAGTATATGTTTCCATCGTATTTTCAAATAGAAAAAATGTGCCTACTCTGGTCTTGGCACCAGCGCTCTAATCAACAGCTCATAGATACAGTGGGAGTAGGCTGTGTGGGTAGGCTAGTCTAGATGATGAGATTATTATGGACAAGAGCAAGCATCGATCATCATGTCACCAGAATAAGACCCTCGATATTTATTGGAAAGGAGCATAAAGATCACTGTGCATTTTCACCACCCTGTGAAGTTAATCATTTATTTAATCTGTAGCCTAATAAACTGCATGGTTTTCCCGAGTCAAAGTGGGAGGACCACACACCATAGCATTGCGTGACTCCAAGTTTAGTTCTATATGATGGTTATTATATCAATATTAAGGCATAAAGGCATTTCCACCGCCATTTCTTGCATAATTAATTTTACAGACACAAAAAGAACCACCATATCAAATGAACAAAATATCTGTCAGCATTTATAAAATTTCCATCACAAATATCTGGATTTTTTTGCAAATGGTATGACTTTATTCGAATAAAAACTTTGAACGGAAACGTTGTAACCTGAGAGAGCAAGAGGGAGTGGCATTCAATCATTATTTACCAGTTCCAAATGTAATGATGACATAAGCATCAGCCAAATGTAGGACATACAGATGTGACAGAAGAATATATTATTAGCTACTTTCTTGAAAGCAATAATTTACAAATCTCTGGAGGGAACAACAACAACATTCGAATATTAACTGAAGGCGGGCCTCACATTTTAACCTTTCACAAAATCGCCAGACTGCCAGAGAAGCTTTTCTGAAGCTGTTTCTGACAACAAAAAAATACAGGGTCCAATGTTCCACCCATTCTGCGTTCGTTTCTGTGCTGAATGGACGTGTCAGTCGTGTATTTTATTAGATTTTGTACCAGTGGTCTGTCAGTGATTGGTCGTATATTGAAAAGGGTCGCGCCATAGACAACGCGGGAACTGTTACTTTTGTTTTGAGTGGAAGGTGTTAGTACCATAGAATTAATAGGCTCTATAGTTACAACCGGCTCAATTTATCCCGGGATTTTATTTTTTTACAGTAATGGATAATCCGGAAGTGCTCCCGCTACAAATTGTTTCTGGCGGGAAATGTTGCAGTTTTTTTTTTAACCACAATTGTATTTAGTTCTCATGGTAACGTCAGTTGGAAGTTGAGCTAACGTTTAAATAAAACGGTTTGTATCGTTAGCCAAATAGAACGCGTGTGACATGGAATTGTTTCAGAAAGTGGAAAAGATTGGAGAAGGGACGTACGGGGTGGTTTACAAGGCAAAGAACAAAGTCACGGGAGAGACTGTCGCCCTCAAGAAAATCAGACTAGACACGTAAGTGGTGTCTGACTGACACAACTAGCTCTACCTGGCTAGCTAAGTGTCGTTAGCCATCTAATTGTCGCCCTGTCAAGCAGCTGACTCTAGCGAGTTATTTCACCTGAAAGTAGGTAACGTAATTCTAGTTAATAACTAGCGAACTCTAAGCTAGCTAGTTGCCTGGAAACCCGACGTTGAATTGCATTGAATTCTACGTCGGGCAGGCAGAAATTTGCGTTTGAAACAGGAAAGTTACTACTAGCCAGAATGTTGAATAAAATTATATTTTAACATACTTTACCGGTTGTCCGTGCGGTTGATCCTTTTCGCTGTAGGAATGTGCGACAAACTTCCAGTTTCCAGGCTAACTAGCTCAATAGCTTTGTATGACCAACTAGTCACTGCCATGACTGCTATCACAGAGAGATTATACCTTTTTTTTTTAAACATAAAAAACATTACAAAAATCATTACACATCGACTTTTAAAAACAAGTACCTAAAATATTGTAATTGTAATGTTACAATTGTATAAACCTATGATAGAGTTGTAAGAAAAGTATGTATTTTTTGTTAGACACATTTTATTAAATATTGGATTTCAAGAAAAAATATTGCATTTGGGGACAAAGTTCAAATATTAGTTTGTGTATATAACATTTACTAGAGAGAATGAAAAAAATTAAGTAGTTTTGTTTTCATTTGAATAGTAACATATTACATCTCATTGTAAATACATGGGTCTTATTAATGAAATAAAACATGTAATTACTTATCTCGCTCCAAAATAACTAGAGTCACATTCAGTGTTTAATAGTTTCCCCTTCATCACAGAAAAGGCACATGTCCTCTAAGTCCATGAATTTAGACAAGTTATTACAATCACATTGGAATCACATCTATACTGAACAAAAATATAAACACAACATGCAACAATTTCAAAGATTTTACTGAGTTACAGTTCATATGAGGAAATCAGTCAATTGAAATATATTCAGTAAGCCCTAATCTAGCTATGGGCCTCACAAAGGGCCTCAGGATTTCATCACAGTATTTTTGTGCATTCAAATTGCCATAGATAAAATGCAATTGTGTTCGTTGTCCATAGCTTATGCCTGCCCATACGATAACCCCACTGCCACCGTGGGGCACGCATTGACATCAGCAAACTGCTTGCCCATACGACACCATACACATGGTCTGAGGTTGTGAGGCAGGTTGGATTTACTGCCAAACTTTAAAATGATTCTCTCTTATGGTAGAGAAATTAACATTCAATCCTCTGGCAATAGCTCTGGTGGACATTCCTGCAGTCAGCACGCCAATTGCAAGCGCCCTCAACTTTAGACATCCATGACATTGTGTTGTGACAACTGCACATTTTAGTGGCCTTTTATTGTCCCCAGCAGAAGCTGCACCTGTGTAATGATCATACTTCTTGATATGCCACACCTGTCAGGTGGATGGATTATCTTGACAAAGGATCAAATGCTCACTAACAGGGATGTAATCAAATAAGCTTTTTGTGGGTATGTAACATTTCTGGTATCTTTTATTTCAGCTCATGAAACATGGGACCAACACTTTACATGTTGTTTATATTTTTGTTCAGTGTAGATGCATGTAAAAGGGCTGGTATTAGCTGTGCACCATGTGTGCTGTACCTGGCTTTCCCACTGTTGTCAGAAGCCAGTATTAACAATCGTGATCTTCTTCTTCTCCTTTTTATTTTATTTTTTATTTTTCTGTGTTTAATGGTGCTTGGCAATTCATCCCAAAGGTGTTCGATAGGGTTGCGGTCAGGACTCTGTACAGGCCAGTCAAGTTCTTCCATACCGATCTCGACAAACCATTTATGTATGGACCTCGCTTTGTGCACTAGGGCATTGTCATGTTGAAACAGGAAAGGGCCTTCCCTAAACTGTTGCCACAAAGCAGGAAGCGTTCTCCTGGCATTCGCCAAACCCAGATTTGTCCGTTGGACTGCCAGATGGTGAAGCGTGATTCATCACTCCAGAGAACGTGTTTCCACTGCTCCAGAGTCCAATGGCGGTGAACTTTACACCACTTCAGCCGATGCTTGGCATTGCGCATGGCGATCTCAGGATTGTGTGCGGCTGCTCGGCCATGGTAACCCATTTCACGATGCTCCAGACTAACAGTTCTTGTGCTGATGTTGCTTCCAGAGGCAGTTTGGAACTCGGTAGTGAGCGCTACGTGCTCCAGCACTCGACAGTCCTGTTCCGTAAGCTTGTGTGGCCTACCACTTCGCGGCTGAGCCGTTGTTGATCCTAGGCGTTCCACTTCACAATAACACTTACAGTTGACTGGGGCAGCTCTAGCAGGGCAGAAATTTGACAAACCGACTTGTTGGAAAGGTGGCATCATATGACGGTGCCACGTTGAAAGTCACTGAGCTCTTCAGTAAGGCCATTCTACTGCCAATGTTTGTCTATGGAGATTGCATAACTTGTATTATTTATTCGGTACCAAGGGAATTTAACCTCAAAGTACTTTTTTTTTTATGTGCACTACGTCATCATGCACAGCCTTTTATCTGCAACAAGTCAATTTGATGGACACGTCACTGGTGAGAAAATTTGCATTATTATTTTAGAATAGTCGCATGAAAATCTGTTGCCAATTGGATGGAAACCTAGATAGTGTATGTGTGAGTAGAGGGATGATAGTGTGACTAATGTTGTAGCTATATGCCTTCTTCTTAGGGAAACAGAGGGAGTACCAAGCACTGCCATTCGAGAGATATCGCTCCTCAAAGAGCTCAGCCACCCAAATATTGTCAAGTATGTACAATTGAGCTACTTGTTATGTTAAACATCAACTTTCTCTGTTAAATTGTGCTTAAATTGACATCTTTATGTACTTTCACACCGACAGGCTCTGTGATGTCATCCACACAGAGAACAAACTGTACCTGGTTTTTGAGTTCCTTCATCAGGACCTTAAAAAGTTCATGGACTCTTCCTCTGTCTCTGGTATCTCTCTGCCACTTGTCAAGGTACGCACAGACTGCGTACCGGGGGGGGGGTAGCTTATAAAATGATTGATATGCCCGCATTGTAATTTAGGACACGCACAAAACAATGTTTCGATCCCATTTGGGTGTTTGTCAGGTTGGCATATCATCTAACAACCGCTTGTTATCAAGGTGAAAGAGCCAAGTGAAAAGTACATGTATGGGAATTATTTGAACAATTACGAACTAACAGATTGTTTCTGTATGTGAAATGTTGTTGTAGTTTTGTTTATTACCAGGTCGTTGCATTACTTTTGTTGTAGATTTTGTATGCCAGTGTTACATATATTTTGTCACTTTAAATGAGAACAATATGGAAACCTACCAGGTTGTCTGACTGTGTCTCTCTCTTAAGCTAATTAGGTGTGTCTGTTTTGTGTGTGTGTGCAGAGTTACCTGTTCCAGCTGCTGCAGGGCCTGGCCTTCTGTCACTCCCACAGGGTTCTCCATCGGGACCTGAAGCCCCAGAACCTGCTCATTAACGCCCAGGGGGAGATCAAGCTGGCTGACTTCGGCCTGGCTAGGGCCTTTGGGGTGCCTGTCCGCACCTACACTCATGAGGTGAAGCATACACCCACCATACAGAATACATACACCACACTGTATTTTGAGGTGCTGTTTTTAGTTGGCCAATGGCTAGCAACATGAGTCTTTAGTGTTTCACTTGTGTTATGCTGTTGTAAGCATCTCAAATGATTTCTGAACCCATGATGGGGAAACTAACGTTTTAGCCTTTCTCAGGTGGTAACTCTATGGTACCGAGCTCCAGAAATTCTCTTGGGCTGCAAATACTACTCCACAGCGGTTGACATCTGGAGTTTGGGCTGCATATTTGCTGAAATGGTAAATGTATTCTCTGGCTATACTTTTTTGTAGCTTTAACGTTTATAAAGCAAGGTCTAATGTCCAAACCTTCCAATTCTTCCTTCAGATCACCAGGAGGGCCTTGTTTCCAGGTGACTCAGAGATCGATCAGCTGTTCCGGATCTTCCGTACCCTTGGCACACCGGACGAGGCGGCCTGGCCAAGGGTTACTTCCATGCCTGACTACAAGCCCTCTTTCCCCAAGTGGGCCCGGCAGGAGCTGTCCAAAGTGGTGCCCCCTCTGGATGAGGACGGGAGAGAGCTGATTAGCGTGAGAACTGTAACATTGACCACTTTTTTGTTATGTTTTGGTATTAGGCTGGTACCAATAAGGTTCATAATAGTCAGACTCCAAAGCTGATTTGTGAAGGTGCTGGAGACAAAAGGCAAAACTGGAGAAACAGGAAAAAGTCTCTGCACACTTCCAGTCAGATGCAAATTTATTTTAATTATAGCTGAACTTTCTGTCAGTCGACCTTCATCAGAGCATATCTCCACAAACAAAAGTGGGACAGATAAGGCTGCACAGTGAGCCAAAGGTAATTGCAGACACCTGTGGTAATCTAAAGGACCCAAAAGGGCCACTAGATGTCATATCAGATAGAAATACAGGATAGAACAGAACATGTTATAGATGTATTTCTACTAGAACAAAACACATGTACACAGGGAATGTGGTGTTAGTATAAGGAACCCGTACTCTCAGAGATCAATAAAGCCAAAAAAACGACAAAAGGAAAACATCTACATATGTAGAACCAGGGGAAATCTAGAAAACAACTAGATAATGGTTAAGGTAACCTGTCGGGGAAGTATCGAGCCGCTAAGATGATTACAATAGGAATTACAACATGACCCCCATATCAAAATCCAAATTAAGTCCTTACGGCTGTAGGGTGCCTAAAGTATAAATCCAGAAGAGTTCTCTCTGGCAGAGTTTATGGTTGTTTTCACTTTTTCTATTAATAGGGTTAATAAAATATAATTAATTGAAATTAGTGCTCAGACTTCACACTTTGCTTTCACATAGGCTTGTGGCACATGTAATCTGTCCCTTTTTATGATGTATTTGTTCTTTCTTATTTTTCCAGCAAATGCTAAGCTATGACCCAAACAAGAGGATATCTGCCAAAAATGCCCTTGGCCATCGTTTTTTCCGTGATGTCACCATGCCGATGCCACACCTACGACTGTGAGACATGCAGAATGACAGGAACAATACATAGCCCAGGGTCTTTCCATGAGAGATCCTTGAGCAGAAGGACTGCCCCAGCTCTTATCCACACCTGAATATTACAGTCCAGGAGATGGGAGAGATCGCTGTGAAATATGGGTGCCTGTACAAAAAAATCATTCTAGCAGCCAAAACCAGAATTTGTATAAATTGTAGCTATATACTACGACGTAGTACGTACAATGCAATCAATGGGTGATTGCATTGTACGTTCTCTACAGCTATGAGTGTCTGTCATGTCATGGAGAATGAATGCTACAATTGTTTCAGCATTGTATGTGTATTGAAATGGTTAACTTGGTTTGTGGGAGGGGTGGGTGTACATTTTAGTCATTTAGCAGATACAAGCTCTTCATTCGTTCATTGCATCATTTATGATAAAACGTTAGTTGATTCAATTAGTTTGAGGTATTTGTGTGAAAATATATTTGAATATTACTAATTTGGCCTGTGTTATAATCTCACTGGCAATATATCTTATTTAGCAGATTTTTAATCTAGCCTTGACATAGGAAATCTGAATAATAAGTGGGAATTTACCATCTGTAAAGTTGTAAATACCAGTTGAATGCGTTCACTCGTTGAGAAACGCCAATTTGGCTAACAATTTTCCTAAACCATAAACTAAAAGTACAGCAATCATGCTTGTAAACAAATGAGTGTGTAAAAAAACATGAATAGATTGCTTTTAATGTTTTGTTGCATTTAACTGCCAAAAATGCAGTTACATTTCCATAGTAGGTCATGTCAGAGGTCAGCATGTGGGAGAAGTGGGAGCTCATGATAGAATAGTTTCCCACTAGTAATTCCCAGTTGGAGGGCCATGCAATTGGATTGTTCCAAGTCGTGTGGTAAATATCCACTTCCCACTTGGATATTTACCATTTCTGTATGGACCTCGCTTTGTACACGGGGGCATTGTCATGTTGAAACAGGAAAGGGCCTTCCCCAAACTGTTGCCACAAAGTTGGAAACACAGAATCATCTATAATGTCATTGTATGCTGTAGCGTTAAGATTTCCCTTCACTGGAACCAAGGGGCCTAGCCCGAACCATGAAAAACAGCCCCAGACCATTATTCCTTCTCCTACAGTTGGTGCTGTGCATTGGGGCAGGTAGCGTTCTACTACTATCCGCAAATTCAAAATCAAAACTTTACACCACTCCAGCCGACGCTTGGCATTGCACATGGTGATGTTAGGCTTATGTGCGGCTGCTCGACCATGGAAAACCATTTCATTAAGCTCCTGACGAACCATTCTTGTGCTGACGTTACTTCCAGAAGCAGTTTGGAACTCAGTAGTGAGTGTTGCAACCGAGGACAGATGATTTTTATGCGCTTCAGCACTCCGCGGTCTCGTTCTGCGAGCTTGTGTGGCCTACCGCTTCACGGCTGAGCCGCTGTTGCTCCTAGATGTTTCCACTTCACAATAACAGCACTTTCAGTTGACCGGGGAAGCTTTAGCAGGGAAGAAATTTGACGAACTGACTAGTTGGAAAGGTGGCATCCTATGATAGTGCCACATTGAAAGTGACTGAGCCCTTCAGGAAGGCCATTCTACTGCCAATGTTTGTCTATGGAGATAGCATGGCTGTGTGCTCGATTTTATACACCTGTCAGCCTCTGGTGTGGCCTAAATAGCCAAATCCACTAATTTGAAGGGGTGTCCACATACTTGTGTGTATATATAGTGACCATAATTCTAACCTGATTCCTGCTTACAAGCAAAAACTAAAGCAGGAAGTACTAGTGACTCGCTCAATACGGAAGTGGTCATATGATGCAGATGCTACGCTACAGGACTGTTTTTCTAGCACAGACTGGAATATGTTCCGGGATTCATCCAATGGCATTGAGGAGTATACCACCTCAGTCACCGGCTTCATCAATAAGTGTGTCGACGACGTCGTGCCCACAGTGACCGTACGTACATATCCCAACCAGAAGCCATGGATTACAGGCAACATCCACACCGAGTTAAAGGCTAGAGCTGCCGTTTTCAAGGAGTGGGACACTAATGCGTATAAGAAATCCCGCTATGCCCTCAGACGAACCATCAAACAGGCAAATGGTCAATACAGGACTAAGATTGAATCCTACTACACCGGCTCCGACGCTCGTCGGATGAGGCAGGGCTTGCAAAGGATTACGGACTACAAGGGGAAACCCAGCCGAGAGCTGCCCAGTGACGCAAGCCTACCGGACCGGCTAAATGCTTTTTATGCTAGCTTTGAGGCAAGCAACATGGAGCATGCATGAGAGCACCAGCTGGTCCAGACAACTGTGTGATCATTTTCTCCGTAGCTGATGTGAGCAAGACCATTTGGACAAAAGGAACAACTGAGAATGCCGTTCATTGACTACAGCTCACTGTTCAACACCATAATGCCCACAAAGCTCATCACTAATCGAAGGTCCCAGGGACTAAACACCTCCCTCTGCAACTGGATCCAGGACTTCCTGACAGGCCGCCCCCAGGTGGTAAGGGTAGGCAAAAACACATCTGCCTCGCTGATCCTCAACATGGGGGCCCCTCAGGGTTGCGTGCTTAGTCCCCTCCTGTACTCCCTGTTCATCCACGACTGCGTGTCCAAGGACGACTCCAACACCATCATTAAGTTTGCTGACGACACAACGGTGGTAGGCCTGATCACGGACAATGATGAGACAGCCTATAGGTAGGAGGTCAGAGACCTGGCAGTGTGGTGCCAGGACAACAACCTCTACCTCAACGTAAGCAAGACAAAGGAGATGATCGTGGACTACAGGAAAAGGAGGGCTGAACACGCATCAACGGGGCTGTAGTAGAGTGGGTGAGAGTTTGTCCACATCACCAACAAACTATCATGGTCAAAACACACCAAGAAAGTCGTGAAGAGGGCACAACAACGCCAAGCCTAATCATTGTTATGTGATTCTTATGGCAAATTCTGAATTTTTTTCAACATGTTAAGATAAAGCTTGACTTCGGCATCTTCCTTTTTAGTCTTTGAATGTCAGTCATGTTCAATTTATGTTGTCATACAGTATGTACAAGATAAAATGTCTTTGGGAGATTATTTCACTGGCTGTGCAGTGGATTATGTTTTACAAATAGAGGGCAGGCTAGGTTTACAAAGTTTCCCACTGGATAGTTTATTCAACGGCATCTGATCGTAAGGCGATACAGAGGGTAGTGCGTACGACCCAGACCCAGTACATAACTGGGGCCAAACTTCCTGCCATCCAGGACCTATATACAGAAAGCCCAAAAAATGGTCAAAGACTCCAGTCATCCAAGTGGTACTGGAGCGCCAAGCAGCTGGGACCCCATGCCAACAGTACAGTTAAGAAAATATAGTTAAGGACCTGTTGTATTCGGCGCATGTGACAAATACGATTTAATGTAATTTAGTGTAGCTATAAATCACTTATTATTTATTATTATTGGCAAAAGATCTGATATGTCAAAAGACCAATTATTTGGCAAAGGATAATATATGGGCTGCCAGTGTAAATGCAATCGTAGTTGCTGTGGGAATGACGAAAAAACAATCCAAAAAATACTGAAAATCTTCAAGCAAAGTTTCGGCAGATGGCAGCACCACTGAATATTTCTACCATATCACACGCGTACAAGCGGCGTACAGCCAATCATCGGTCATTTTATTATGCTTTTCACTAATAAGCATTACCATTGGATAATTTTCTTCCGCGCGTACCCTATACAAACAAGATGGCTGGGGTTGTTGAACTCCAGAAATTGAAGGTGAGAACTAATTAAAAATGAATAAAATGGAATACATACGTACTTCTTTATAGTCTAGCTTTGTGTAAAGGGTATAAGTAATTGAAAATATGTGTATTGTATGGTTTACAACTCACTAGATAATGTAGTTGTGCGTTAGTAATGCTCAGTGTGATTTGCCTGCAAATGGAAGCTAGCTACCTAACACAGCTGTCTGCTAGTGTGAGCTATCTAACATGCGCACGTTCGTTACTGTAAAACATGAAATCACCGAGTTTTACGAATTAATTTAGCCAATAAATACATTTTGTCTGGCAAAGTAATTGTGTTTTAGCTAGTTCTGGTAGCTACCTAGTCTGATTAATCAGGCTGTACTACACAATTGGTGTATATACAGCTTTAGCCGATTTATGCTTCATCTGCAATGCGAGCGGAGGCTCCGTACGGAGGGTCTGACGCAATTGCGGCGCGTCGAGTGGCTTCCGGAGGAAGCCAAGTCGATCTTCATACAGCGATGCCTTGTCTCGCACATTTTGTAGCAATGTGGAGGGCTCCGTATAGCTCCACATTGACATGATTGGTTGACGGTAGGTGGGGGCGGGAGGTCCTCTATAAACACAAACTCACTTTCTTGACAACAGCTCTGCCCTGTTACCCTAAGCGTGAATGCCCTGGCCAGTGGTGTAAAGTACTTAAGTGTAAATACTTTACAGTGCTACTTAATTCGTTTTTTGGAGTACTTTACTATTTATGTTTTTGACAACCTTTACTTTACTACATTCCTAAATAATATAATGTACTTTTTACTCCATACATTTTCCCTGACACCCAAAAGTACTTGTTACATTTTTAATGCTTAGCAGGACAATTCACACACTTATCAAGAGAACATCCCTGGTCATCCCTTCTGCCTCTGATCTGGTGGACTCAAAAAACACAGGTGCTTCGTTTGTAAATTATGTCTGAGTGTGCTCCTGGCTGTCTGTAAATACAAAAATAAACACAATTGTGCTGTCTGGTTTGGTTAATATAAGTAATTTGAAATGATTTATACTTTTACTTTTAATACTTAAGTGTATATTAGTAATAACATTTGACTTTTGAAACTTAAGTATATGTAAAACCACATACTTTTAGACTTTTTCTCAAGTAGTATTTTACTGGGTAATTTTCACTTGAGTCATATTCTGTTAAGGTATCTTTACTTTTACTCAACTATGACAATTTAGTACTTTTTCCTCCACTAGCCCTTCTGCAGATACCATATCACCATAAATGCTGTATGGCCAATGCAGACATCTGCATGACCATACAGAGCCTTTAATGCCTCATGTCTACCAGATGCATCTAAGTCTTTGCGGCGGAAGTAATTAATTGTCAGTGGAGCAGTCCGCAATGTTACATTGGGGATGCCGCACTAGGCATGTGTTCAATATATGTGTGGTGCAAACGAAAGTACACACAGAGTCCACAAGCTAGCTTTTAGCTAGTTGAAAAGCAAAGCATGTGTGTCAAGTATTTAGTTAATTGTTTGTAGTTGACCTTTTTATATAAATGTAATCAATGTTAATTGACAGCTGTATTATATCCATACGCTTTTCACTAACAGTCTTACATCCTACCTTCTTCAGTTGGCTGAGCTAAAGCAGGAGTGTGCTGTGAGGGGATTGGGCGTGAAAGGAAACAAAGGTGACCTTATTGGCCGGTTGCAGGCGTACCTTGAGGAGCATGGTATGATGGACTTGTCTTTCTTGCACTAACACTCACTTTTTCTTACCAGCACTGATTGTAAAATGTAGCCAAAATGTTTTTTTTTTTGTCGTAATGTTCCCCTGCCCTGTGATGGGGAGTTCACTTCAGTTCCAACACTTAGCAGAATGTATTGTCATGTTTAGGTGCCTGTATGTCTGTGGTTTTTATTTTTGCTCATTAACAAACACTTTCCATCAGATCTATTTTTTTCTCTTGATTTGTTTCAGAACTCACCTTAACAAAACCACATTACTCTTTCTTGGATGTTGTCATGAATTGTCTTGATTTCTCCAATACCTGTACTTTGGTTTGGTAGATGTATGTAGCATTATTCACTCTGACAGATGGGCTATACATTATCTTCTGTACTTCTGAACTATGTTCGGATTAACATTCTTGTTTTTACAGCCAACTTGTTGTTTTGAAAATATATATTTTACATTTTATGTTCCAGAAGATGAGGTGAACGAAGAGGAGGTTTTGGGAGAGTTAGAGGTAAGCATGTGAAACATGTTTAATAACAAACAATATTATTGTTTAAAGCTGACTTTTTGTTAGAATATTTTACTCTTACAAATTTCAGAATATTAAACATTTGTGGTGATTAAGTGCTTGGTGTATATTTTACAGGACAATCCTAAAAAGGAGGAAATCAGTGGAACAGCTGCAGAAGAGGCAGTAGAAGAGGCAGTAGAAGAGGCAGCTGTACCTGAAAAGTCAGTACTCTATTTGTTACTCACACCTACACTACCGTTAAAAAGTTTGGGGTCACTTTGAAATGTCGTTGTTTATGAAAGAAAAGCAACATCTTTTTTGTCCATTTAAAATTACATCAAATTAATCAGAAATACAGTTTAGACATTGTTAATGTTGTAAATGTTAATATTGTAGCTGGAAACGGCTGATTTTTATAATGGAATATTTACATAGGCGTACAGAGGCCCATGATCAGCAACCATCACTTCTGTGTTCCAATGGCACGTTGTGTTAGCTAATCCAAGTTTATCATTTTAAAAGGCTAATTGATCATTAGAAAACCCTTTTACAATTATGTTAGCACAGCTGAAAACTGTTGTGCTGATTTAAAGAAGCAATAAAAGTGGCCTTCTTTAGACTAGTTGAGTATCTGGAGCATCAGCATTTGTGGGTTCGATTACAGGCTCAAAATGGCCAGAAACAAATAATTATCTGTTGAAACTCATCAGTCTATTCTTGTTCTGAGAAATGAAGGCTATTCCATGCGAGAAATTGCCAAGAAACTGATGATATCGTACAACGCTGTGTACTAATTTATGTTGTCATACAGTATGTACAAGATAAGATGTCTTTGGGGGATTATTTCACTGGCTGTGCAGTGGATTATTTTTTACCAATAGAGGGCAGGCTAGGTTTACAAAGTTTCCCACTGGATAGTTTATTCAACTTCACATTTTGTCTTGCTTTAGGGATGCTGAGAAGAAAGTTGTGAAAATCACTGCCCCATCAGTTGCGGATGAGGTATGTAGTACAGTATTGATGCACACAATAACTGCATTAAATAACTTGATTTAAAATCATTGTTTTCCACAGAGTTATACTCATCAGTTCTGGGTCGTTCCATTTGATTTCAATCACTTTTGACTGCATTTGATTTGACTGAAACTTTCTAGACATATTTGCCCGTGGTCAGAAAGTGCATTTTTGGAACTGAAAACCAAAACATTTAGGTAATGGAGGTGCCAAAAAATTCACCCATTTTGCATACCCCACCCAACCATGAGACATCTATGTCTTCATCAGTGGAAAAGATAAACAGTTAAGTTTTATATAATTTAAAAGCTTACAAACAGGGTTGTCAAACTATTTCATAATTTCTAGATTTTTAAAAAACATTTTAATAAACATTGTCATTTTTTTTAACCTAAAAACCAATTATCTAAAAACACCTTAAGTCAGATGTTTTTCATTTTCGCATATGTTGTAGATTAGACCCTATTTTACGTAATCTGAGGTGGTTGTGTTGTGCCAGCCTTCGGTTGAGACACAGCATACTCTTGAATACAGGGTGGGTGTAATTTAAATCATAGAAATAGAATTCATAGAATGGACATATCCCTTCAGACTAAGGGCTGTGGCGGTCATGAAATTTTGCCAACCGGTTATTGTCATTCAAAAGACTGCCGGTCTCATGGTAATTGACCATTAATGAACATAAACACATTTAGCATCTCCAGGCCTCTGCATACAAGCCACTGATGCACGCCTTTGGAACATCTAGATAAAAAAAAGTAACAAATCAATTTAATATACACCATCACAATAAATCCATTATTTTAGACGGGTCTAAAGATACATTATGATATGAAGAAAATGTATTTCAGAAGAAAATAATGAGTTGGCCTACTGTACGTTATCTGGCTATGCGCCATGCCATAGGCTGTAGGCCTGTTCATTTAGCATACAAGATATGCTTCTGTGACATTTATTTTATATTATGATTTTATAGTAGTTAGATAGATAGGTACTTTATTGAATATCATTTAACTTAGAAGAATAGAAAGGATATTCTTCCCATTCCAGAGTGCACATGTGAAGTGGCCATGTTGAGCGTAAAAGTTATCATTTGAAACAGGTCCTAGACTGCCTTCAGAAAGTATTTAGACCCCTTGACTTTTTTCCACATTTTATTATGTTTGTTCTAAAATGGATTAAGTAGTTTTTTCCCCTCATCAATCTACACACAATACACCATAATGACAAAGCAAAAAAATATATATTACATTAACATAAGTATTCAGACCCTTTACTCAGTACTTTGTTGAAGCACCTTTGGCAGCGATTACAGCCTTGAGTCTTCTTGGGTATGACACTACAAGCTTGGCACACCTGTATATGGGGAGTTTCTCCCATTCTTCTAGGCAGATCCTCTCAAGCTCTGTCAAGTTGGATGGGGAGCATCGCTGCACAGCTATTTTCAGGTCTCTCCGGAGATGTTCGATCGGGTTCGAGTCCGGGCTCTGGCTGGGCGACTCAAGGACATTCAGAGACTTGTTCCGAAGCCACTCCTGCGTTGTCTTGGCTGTGTGCTTAGGGTCGTTGTCCTGTTGGAAGGTGAACATTCGCCCCAGTCTGATGTACTGAGCGCTCTAGAGCAGGTTTTCATCAAGGATCCTCTCTGTACTTTGCTCCGTTAATTGTTTCCCTCGACCTTGACTAGACTCCCAGTCCCTGTCGCTGAAAAACATCCCCACAGCATGATGATGCCACCACCATGCTTCACCATAGGGATGGTGCCAGGTTTCCTCCAGACGTGACGCTTGGCATTCAGTCCAAAGAGTTCAATCTTGGTTTCATCAGACCAGAGAATCTTGTTTCTCATGGTCTGAGTCCATTAGATGCCTCTTGTCAAACTCCAAGCAGGTTGTCATGTGCCTTTTACTGAGGAGTGGCTTTCGTCTGGCCACTCTACCATAAAGGCCTGATTGTTGTAGTGCTGCTCGATAGAGGAACTCTGGAGCTCTGTCAGAGTGACCATCGGGTTTTTGGTCAACGCCCTGACCAAGGCCCTTCTCTCCCGATTGCTCAGTTTGGCCGGACAGCCAGCTCTAGGAAGAGTCTTGGTGGTTTCAAACTTTTTCCATTTAAGAATGATGGAGGCCACTGTGTTCTTGGGGACCTTCAATGCTGCAGAAATGTTTTGGTACCCTTCCCCAGATCTACGCCTCGACACAATCCTGTCTCTGAGCTCTACGGACAATGGCTTGGTTTTTGCTCTGACATCCACTGTCAACTGTGGGACCTTATATAGACAGTTGTGTGCCTTTCCTAATCATGTCCATTTAATTGAATTTACCACAGGTGGACTCCAATAAAGTTGTAGAAACCTCTCAAGGATGATCAATGGAAACAGGATGCACCTGAGCTCAATCTTGAGTCTCATAGCATAGGGTCTAAATAAGGTATTTCTGTAAAAAAAATTTATACATTTGCAAAAATGTCTAAACCTGTTTTCGCTTGGTCATTATGGGGTTTTGTGTGTAGATTGAGAGAATATATATATTTTAGAATAAGGCTGTAATTCACTGTATTTCAATAGTTTTCCTATGGAGGGTTGACAGTAGTTTTTTAAATAAATGATATACACATTCAAGTCAACCATCTTTGTGCTACCATTTGAAAGTTTCAATTTTATACCCATTTTAGTACATTTATTAGCCAAATCATGACTCCCACCCTGTATTCAAGAGCATGCTGTGTCTCAACCAATGGCATGCACAACACAAAACACCTGATGATGTAAAATAGGACTAAGCTACAACATATGCGAAAAAGTGAAAAACAAAGATTTTTAAAGGTTAAAAAAATACATTTTCCTTAAGTTATTTTTCAAGAAATTATAAAATAGTTTTACAACCCTGTTTGTAAGCTTTTAAATCATATCAAACTAAAATAAACAGTTTTTCCCAGTGATGAAGACATGGATGTCTCATGGTAGGGTGGGGTATGCAAAATAGGTCAACTTTGACCAACTCTTTCTGGTAAAGCTATTGGCATTCCATTCAGGTCCAAAAACTTACTTTCTGACTACTTCTACCATTGGCAAATATGCATAGAAAGTTTCATTCAAATCAAAAGGGGTGCGGTAAAAAAGTGATTGAAATCAAATGGCCCCTCTGGTAATCCACACTGTGTTGGAACGTGAAACTGATCTATTGTAGAGCTGACCCCAATCAGTCGATTTAGGCTGTCTTCTGTATTCCACCCCTACCTTGTCACAATACAACTGATTGGCTCAAACGCATTAACTTTTAACAAGGCACACCTGTTAATTGAAATGGCATTCCAGGTGACTACCTCATGAAGCTGGTTGAGAGAATGCCAAGAGTGCAAAGCTGTCATCAAGGCAAAGGGTGCCTACTTTGAAGAATCTCAAATATAAAATACATTTAGATTTGGTTACTACATGATTCCATATGTGTTATTTCACAGTTTTAATGTCTTCACTATTATTCTACAATGAAGAAAAACCCTGGAATTAGTAGGTGTGTTCAAACGTTTGACTGGTTCTAATACACATACATACGTACGTACATACATACATACATACATACATACATACATACATACATACATACATACATACAGTGGGGAGAACAAGTATTTGATACACTGCCGATTTTGAAGGTTTTCCCAATTACAAAGCATGTAGAAGTCTGTAATGTTTATCATAGGTACTCTTCAACTGTGAGTGACAAAAATCCAGAAAATCACATTGTATGATTTTTAAGTAATTAATTTGCACTTTATTGCATGACATAAGTATTTGATACATCAGAAAAGCAGAACTTAATATTTGGAACAGAAACCTTTGTTTGCAATTACAGAGATCATACGTTTCCTGTAGTTCTTGACCAGGTTTGCACACACTGCAGCAGGGATTTTGGCCCACTCCTCCATACAGATCCTTCAGGTTTCGGGGCTGTCGCTGGGCAATACGGACTTTCAGCTCCCTCCAAAGATTTTCTATTGGGTTCAGGTCTGGAGACTGGCTAGGCCACTCCAGGACCTTGAGATGCTTCTTACGGAGCCACTCCTTAGTTGCCCTGGCTGTGTGTTTCGGGTCGTTGTCATGCTGGAAGACCCAGCCACGACCCATCTTCAATGCTCTTACTGAGGGAAGGAGGTTGTTGGCCAAGATCTCGCGATACATTGCCCCATCCATCCTCCCCTCAATACGGTGCAGTCGTCCTGTCCCCTTTGCAGAAAAGCATCCCCAAAGAATGATGTTTCCACCTCCATGCTTCATGGTTGGGATGGTGTTCTTGGGGTTGTACTCAACTCCACTCGCCGTGTTTGGAGGAAGAAGAAGGATGAGTACAACCCCAAGAACACCATCCCAACCGTGAAGCATGGAGGTGGAAACATCATTCTTTGGGGATGCTTTTCTGCAAAGGGGACAGGACGACTGCACCGTATTGAGGGGAGGATGGATGGGGCCATGTATCGCAAGATCTTGGCCAACAACCTCCTTACCTCAGTAAGAGCATTGAAGATGGGTCGTGGCTGGGTCTTCCAGCATGACAACGACCCGACCCGAGGATCTGGGCCAAACTCCCTGCTGCAGTGTGTGCAAACCTGGTCAAGAACTACAGGAAACGTATGATCTCTGTAATTGCAAACAAAGGTTTCTGTACCAAATATTAAGTTCTGCTTTTCTGATGTATCAAATACTTATGTCATGCAATAAAATGCAAATTAATTACTTAAAAATCATACAATGTGATTTTCTGGATTTTAAAAATTACAGACTTCTACATGCTTTGTAAGTGGGAAAACCTGCAAAATCGGCAGTGTATCAAATACTTGTTCTCCCCACTGTACATACATACATACATACATACATACATACATACATACAGCGGGTGAAATAAGTATTGAACACGTCACCATTTTTCTCAGTAAATATATTTCCAAAGGTGCTATTGACATGAAATTTTCACCAGATGTTGGTAACAACCCAAGTAATCCATACATACAAAGAAACCAAAACAAATACGTTCAGAAATTAAGTTGTGTAATAATGTGAAATGACACAGGGAAAAAGTATTGAACACACTTACTGATATTTATTTAATACTTTTGTACAAAAGCCTTTGTTGGTAATGACAGCTTCAAGACGCCTCCTGTATGGAGAAACTAGTGTGATTTTGGCCCATTCTTCCACACAAACAGTCTTCAAATCTTGAAGGTTCCGTGGGCCTCTTCTATGAATCTTGATCTTCAGTTCTTTCCATAGATTTTCAATGGGATTTAAGTCCGGTGATTGGCTGGGCCATTCTAGCAGCTTTATTTTCTTTATTTGAAACCAATTGAGAGTTTCCTGGGCTGTGTGTTTGGGATCATTGTCTTGCTGATATGTCCACCGTCGTTTCATCTTCATCATCCTGGTAGATGGCAGCAGAGTTTTGTCAAGAATGTCTCGGTAAATTTGCCAGTACCATTTGCTGAAAAGCAGCCCCACACCATGATGTTCCCACCTCCAAACTTCACTGTTGGTATGGTGTTTTTAGGGTGACGTGCAGTGCCATTTCTCCTCCAAACATGGTGTGTATTATGACATCCAAACAGTTCAATTTTGCTCTCATCTGACCACACTATATTCTCCCAGTATTTCACTAGATTTTCCAAATGTTGTGCAGCAAACTTGAAACGAGCTTCAACATGCTTTTTTTCCAGCAATGGAGTCTTGCGTGGTGAGCGTGCATACAGGCCATGGCGGTGGAGTGCATTACTTACTGTTTTCTTTGAGACAACAGTACCTGCTAATTGCAGGTCTTTTTGAAGCTCTCCACAAGTGGTCCTTGGCTCTTGGACAACTCTTCTGATTATTCTTTTCACTCCTCTGTCAGAAATCTTGCGAGGAGCACCTGGTCGAGGCACATTTATGGTGAAATTATTGTCTTTCCACTTCCGTATTATGGCCCCAACAGTGCTCACTGGAACATTCAGAAGCTTAGAAATGCGCCTATAACCAATGCCATCATTATGTTTTGCAACAATTAGGTTGCGAAGGTCTTGAGACAGCTCTTTGCTTTTACCCATCATGAGATGTGTCTTGTGTGACACCTTGACAATAAGACCTTTTTGTAGGCCATCAGTTGGGACTGAACCAGCTGATATTAATTTGCACTGACGGGGCTGGATTGCTTTTTAATTACTGATAGTTTTCAGCTGTTGTCTTGGCTTTCCATGCCTTTTTGCACCTCCCTTTCTTCATGTGTTCAATACTTTTTCCCTGTGTCATTTCACATTATTACACATAACTTAATTTCTGAAAGTATTTGTTTTGGTTTCTTTGTATGTATGCACCTTTGGAAATATATTTACTGAGAAAAATGGTGACATGTTCAATACGTATTTCACCCGCTATACATACATACATACATACATACATACATACATACATACATACATACATACATACATACATACATACTACCGTTCAAAAGTTTGGGATCACTTCGAAATGTCCTTGTTTTTGAAAGAAAAGCACTTTCTTTTTGTCCATTTTAAAATAACATCAAATTGATCAGAAATACTGTGTAGACATTGTTAATGTTGTAAATGACTAATGTAGCTGGAAACAGCTGATTTTTTAAATGTAATATCTACATCGGCTTACAGAGGCCCATTATCAGCAACCATCACTCCTGTGTTCCAATGGCACGTTATGTTAGCTAATCCAAGTTTATCATTTTAAAAGGCTAATTGATCATTAGAAAACCCTTTTACAATTATGTTAGCACAGCTGAAAACTGTTGTGCTGATTAAAGAAGCAATAAAAGTGGCCTTCTTTAGACTAGTTGAGTATCTGGAGCATCAGCATTGTGGGTTCGATTACAGGCTCAAAATGGCCAGAAACAAATAATTTTCTTCTGAAACTCGTCAGTCTATTCTTGTTCTGAGAAATGAAGGCTATTCCATGTGAGAAATTGCCAAGAATCTGCAGTGCAAACTGGCTCTAACTAGAATAGAAAGAGGAGTGAGAGGCCCCAGTGCACAACTGAGCAAGGGGATAAGTACATCAGTGTCTAGTTTGAGAAACAGACGCCTCACAAGTCCTCAACTGGCAGCTTCATTAAATAACACCCGCAAAACACCAGTCTCAACGTCAACAGTGAAGAGGCGACTCCGGGATGCTGGCCTTCTAGGCAGAGTTGCAAAGAAAAAGCCATATCTCAGACTGACCAATAAAAATAAAAGATTAAGATGGGCAAAAGAACACAGTCGCAGATGCACAATGCACTTCTCTCCCCTGAATGTGCGCTCTCCTGCCAATTTGTGCACATTCATTGTTTCATAACTTCATTGTGTGAATTGTTTGCATTTTAATTGTTAGTGTATATCAATTCCTAATTTTGTAGTATACCAGTAGTACTTTTTACTGTTAATTCCTGTCATTTCTAATCTACAATGTTTGTTACTTTGGTTACTGTAATTTCTGTTAATGCATTTAATATTATTATTCCAGTCTACCCGTTCTCATTGTCGGAGTGGACACATTGTTTGCACAGTGCACAACCTATGCTGAACTTGTGAGAAACCATTTTTGATTTATTTCATACGGGTTTTGTCAATTTAATCATTGTCTTTTGTTTGGAGTGCTCCTGTCAATGTTGAGTAAGGATGTGCACATAAAAGTTGGCCTATATGCTACCTGGCCTGCGTGCAAATGTAGGCATATAAATGCGCCCATTTGGGGATTCTGATAGTATTTCTGATTGGCTTAACGCACCACCACTAATGACCTGTGGAGCTTCTCAAAGTAATGTTTTCTTCACCTCAAACAGAAAGCAAACAAAGTATGTTTTTACATCCATTGAGAATTACAATAGTTCCTCAGTGTATTTGAAAAATCTTTCCAGCTCTCTCCCTTTCGATAACCACTCAGCGTGAATGGGAAATATGTTGTGCTCTGATCCAATGGAAACGTCATACTTCTTATCAGTACTTGACTTGGACTAAAATAGGTTCCGGTACTCATTTTGGGTACTGGCACTGTTTATATTTAGGTGCAGGAGCTCCACAATACTTTTGAGCTAATATTTTATAAGAGGAACAGGAGCTCAAGCAGTAGAATATTTGAGGTGCTGGTACTCAGCTCCAGTGAGCTCCTAAGTCAAGCACTGCTTCTTATCCCTTGCGCAAATAGCCTACAGCTGTGTCTGTGCCCAGGAAACTCTGAGGGCCCAGAATATTTTATACAATGTTGCAAGTTCGCTAGTGCAAGCTTCGGGCTGGACCCAAGTTAATAGTTGATCCAATGTTTCAAGTTTGTTGCAGACAGGCCTTGTGTAGCCAATGTGGTTTATAGGATATTTATTTATCAGGATATTTTCTACCTGCAGGCTGAAATGTTTTTATTTGTTGGCTTTATGTAGGCTACTTTTGCATGGTTGGCAATAGAAGTTACTTTTTAGGTCTATCATTTGCATTTAGATTTTGATTAACCACATGAAAATGATTGAGATATGAAGACGTTGTTATAAATTAAATGAAACCGTTTCACGAAAACTGTTACGCAGATTGGTAGAAATGGTAAGATAAATTGAGAAAGGTTGCCGACTCCTCGTGTAGCCTATTACTGGCAACATCAGGAGAGTAATGGCAGAATCTGCAAAAGCCAGCAGGAATGGGAGGAGAATAGTTGGGTCAGGTTAAGCTTTTTTTTCTGGTTATCTAGATCTCTGGTGCCATCTTGAGGCACTCTTTTATCATCAAACCGTAAGCTTAACGCATCAGACAAACCCATTGCATATAGTTGATTTTTTTTTTGTCGGGGACATCCTAATCTATTGGCACTACATTGTTGAAGTAGTATGAATATTTAACTTGTATCCATTTGTGTCCATCACAGAGGCTGCAGAAGAGGGCGGAGCGTTTCAACCTGCCTCCTACTGCTGATAGTAAGAAAGAGGCCCGCGCTGCCAGGTGAGCCCCTGGACCGAATTACACATTATAATTGATCATATGTTGACTTGTACTACAACCCTGGTTTTACGAATGAAGAATGGGAGTTCTTACTATGCTATGAGCTGTCTCCAGACAGCACTACTAAATATATATATATATATATTTTTTAATAGATTTGTTGTATTTTACCCTACTTTTTCTCCCCAATTTCGTCATATCCAATTACTATCTTGTTTCATCGCTGCA
Source organism: Thymallus thymallus (assembly GCA_023634145.1). Taxonomy (NCBI): domain Eukaryota; kingdom Metazoa; phylum Chordata; class Actinopteri; order Salmoniformes; family Salmonidae; genus Thymallus; species Thymallus thymallus. The sequence goes on along the minus strand of CM042409.1, from coordinate 35,542,239 downwards.
ACTTTAACGGGCTCGGGAGAGGCGAAGTTCGAGTTATACGTCCCCCGAAACAACATGATCCGCCAAACCGCGCTGCAAAAAGCGCTCCTTAATTACCTCAGAATCCTTGGTCTCCTCAAGCGCGACATGTTAGCTAGCTAGATAGCTAGAAGGACCGTTAGCAAAGATTAGCTAGCAAGCTAGCTGACTCAGGCTACTAAACGGACAGACGCCAAAGGAATGCAAGTCAAATCTCAAATATCTTCTTAGGTGATTTACAGGTGATAAGATGGTGGCTTTGATAAACAGTGGTGGCTGAATAAAGCAAGAGTAACACTCTCCTGCAGGGCAGTTTGTATTATGCCCTCAGGGTAAAATGAGTCGTGGCCCGGAGGGGCCAATCATTGACTTCCGTAGCCAAGATGGGACTTTGGTGGTTTCAAAGTTGAACGTTATTCAGTGGTGCTGTCTGGAGACAGCTTAATGCATAATAAGAACTCTAGTTCGAAATGAAGTTAAACCAGTCATGTACTGTCCATCTTGCATGTAGGCATCAGCAATGTTTCACACTTTTATGACCCTTCCCTTGACATCCTCAAATTGATGAAATATAGTAGTTGAGAATTAAGTTTAGCTCATTACTCAGTGAACAATGTCAGGTAGTTATGTTAAAATATATTGAATGTATTATATGTGGCAAGCTACTCCATGGTCAACTTATATTGTATTGTTGAAAGGATAGTAAAATGGATGTTAAAAAGATGCAGGCTGTGCTAGTGAATATTAATGGAATTGATCTGATGTTTGTCAGATTTGGTTTACCTGCTCCAACACCGGCTTCCACACCAGGTGAGTTGGATGTAAGCTTTTCATAGGTTCTTCTGCATGACCAGTCAAAATTGTAATTCATGTATATTTTTTCTATTTGTCAATTAGGTGCAGCAGTTGCAAATAGTAAACTAACTGTGAGTATCAATGGGGTTTATATACTTTTTTTAAATGTTCCTATTGCTACAGTGACTGCACACATAGCGATGATAATGGTAGATGGAAAGGCTTCCCCAAAAACCTTCTCAATTGTTTACAGACAGATTATTTCATTTATAATCACTATATCACAATTCCAGCGGGTCAGAAGTTTACGTACACTAAGTTGACTGTGCCTTTAAACAGCTTGGAAAATTCCAGAAAATTATGTCATGGCTTTAGAAGCTTCTGATAGGCTAATTGACATCATCTGAGTCAATTGGAGGTGTACCTGTGGATGTATTTCAAGGCCTACCTTCAAACTCACTGCCTCTTTGCTCGACCTCATGGGAAAATCTAAAAAAAAATCAGCCAAGACCTCCCGCCAAAAATTGCAGACCGCCACAAGTCTGGTTCATCCTTGGGGGCAATTTCCAAACGCCTGAAGGTACCACGTTCATCTGTACAAACAATAGTACGCAAGTATAAACACCATGGGACCACACAGTCGTCATACCGCTCAGGAAGGAGATGCGTTCTGTCTCCTAGAGATGAATGTACTTTGGTGCGAAAAGTGCAAATCAATCCCAGAACAACAGCAAAGGACCTTGTGAAGATGCTGGAGGAAGCGGGTACAAAAGTATCTATATCCACAGTGAAACGAGTCCTATATCGACTTAACCTGAAAGGCCGCTCAGCAAGGAAGAAGCCACTGCTCCAAAACCGCCATAAAAAAGCCAGACTGTGGTTTGCAACTGTCCATGGGGACAAAGATCATACTTTTTGGAAAAATGTCCTCTGGTCTGATGAAACCAAAATAGAACTATTTGGCCATAATGACCATGGTTATGTTTGGAGGAAAAAGGGGGAGGCTTGCAAGCCAAAGAACACCATCCCAACCGTGAAGTAAGGGGGTGGCAGCATGATGTTGTGGGGGTGCAGAAATAAATCACATTCTTAAAATAAAGTGGTGATCCTAACTGACCTAAGACAGGGTTTCTTTTATTAGGAATAAATGTCAGGAATTGTGAAAAACTGAGTTTAAATGTATTTGGCTAAGGTGTATGTAAACTTCCGACTTCAACTGTACTATTTCCCTCGCTTTTTCAATGTGATTTGTAAACACCTGACTTGTCTTTATGGAGCTCATAACTAACACCTCTCCTCCCTCTGTGGCGTTAGGTCAGCGTTGAGGTCCTGAAGAAGCGGGCAGAGCGCTTTGGCATGAACGTCTCGTCTGTCGCCAAAACGGTGAGCTGACTCATGAATTCACTACATGACCAAAAGTGTGTGGACACCTTCTCGTCAAACATTTCGTTCCAAAATCATGGGCATTAAAATCATGGGCATTAACAGCCGCCACTTCTGGGAAGGCTTTCCACTAGATGTTGGAACATTACTGCAAGCACTTGCTTCCATTCAGCCACAAGCATTAGTGAGGTCGGGCATTGATTTTGGCCGATTTAGGCCTGGCTCGCAGTCGGTGTTCCAATTCATCCCAAAGGGGTTTGATGGTGTTGAGGTCAGGGCTCTGTGCAGGCCAGTCTTGTTCTTCCACAAGGATCTCGACAAACCATTTCTGTATGGTCGGCTTGCTATGTGCACGGGGGCATTGTCATGCTGAAACAGGAAAGTGCCTTCCCTAAACTGTTGGCACAATGTTTGAAGCACAGAATTTTCAAGAATGTCATTGTATGATGTAGCATTAAGATTTCCCTACACTGGAACTAAAGGGCCTAGCCCGAATCATGAAAACAGCCCCAGACCATTATTCCTCCTCCACCAAACTTTACAGTTGGCACTATGTATTTGGGCAGGTAGCGTTCTCCTGGCATCCGCCAAACCCAGATTTGTCCGTCGGACTGCCAGATGGTGAAGCGTGATTAATCTCTCCACGGAACGTTTCCACTGCTTCACAGTCTAATGGCGGTGAGCTTTGCACCACTCCAGCCGACGCTTGGCATTGCGCATGGTGATCTTAGGCTTTTATGCGGCTGTTCACCCATGGAAACCCATTTCAGTAGCCCTATTATACATAATAGAAATTGCCCTGACCAAATACTGAACAAAAACAGGAAGGAGTTAGTGCATGTGTCGAACCTTAGGCCTGGACATGCTTTATTGTAGAATCAGAGGGTAATTTTCCTTACTGCTCAGCTCTTGAGAAAAGTGTGGTCGATTTATGCCATAACTGACATGGACCCTTCCTCCATTAGTGCATTCATTGTCAGACCACATACACCATTGTCAGATCACAGTCAGATCAATGTGGTTCTGAAGAAATTAACCATTTGAAAAAAACTGCCTAATGAACTGTACAACCTGAACCAATCGTACAGATGGGCTCCAAACAGTGCAGAGAAATTCATTGAAATATTAAACATCAATTTCATATTTCAAAAAGCAGCATCAAAATCAAATCTGAGAATCAAAGAAATGCAACATGATTAAATGTAATCCAGTTAGAAAACACCTAAGACAAATGTGAACCCAGTGCTACGCTATGAATACTTTGCAACTCTGAGACAGTATAAACATACACTGAAATGTAATTTCAATAAGACACTCAATGAAATTGAAAACGCAATTGACCAAAATAAATCCTGGGACATTTTGAACAATTTAAGCACAACAAGGACACAATAATTATCCATACAAGGTGGAGTAATTTTGAAAACTTATTTTGATAATCTATACAAAAATATTCTACAAAAAGACTTACAACATAACCAATTAGAAATTCAAGTATTTTTACATCCTTGAATCAGTCATTAAAAACAACCAAAATTACCCAATAACCCAACAATAACTAAATGAAAAGCTCATCTCTAAAACCAAAGAAGGCTTCTGGTCTACAATTGAAGTCAGAAGTTTAAATACACCTTAGCCAAATACATTTAAACTCAGTTTTTCACAATTCTTGACATTTAATCCTAGTACAAACTCCCTGTTTTAGGTCAGTTAGGATCACCACTTTATTTTAAGAAAGTGAAATAATAATAGTAGAGTGATTTATTTCTGCTTTTATTTCTTTCATCCCATTCCCAGTGGGTCAGAAGTTTAAATACACTCAATTAGTATTTGGTAGCATTGCCTTTAAATCAAACGTTTCGGGTAGACTTCCACAAGCTTCCCACAATAAGTTTTTGTAATAATTTGGGCCAATAATCCTTACTGTAGGATCTTTGTCCCCATGTGCAGTTGCAAACCGTAGTCTGGCTTTTTTATGGCGGTTTTGGAGAAGTGGTTTCTTCCTTGCTGAGTGGCCTTTCAGGTTATGTCGATATAGGACTTGTTTTACTGTGGATATAGATACTTTTGTACCTGTCTCCTCCAGCATCTTCACAAGGTCCTGGGATTGATTTGCACTTTTTGCACCAAAGTACGTTCATCTCTAGGAGACTGAACGCGTCTCCTTCCTGAGTGGTATGACGGCTGCGTGGTCCCATGGTGTTTATATGTCCGTACTATTGTTTGTACAGATGAACGTGGTACCTTCAGGCGTTTGGAAATTGCTCCCAAGCCAGACTTATGGAGGTCTACACATTTTTTTTATGACGTCTTGGCTGATTTTTATCATGATGTTGAGGCACAGAGTTTGAAGGTAGGCCTTGAAATACATCCACACCTCTAATTGACGTCAATTAACCTATCAGAAGCTTCTAAAGCCATGACATCATTTTCTGGAATTTTCCAAGCTCTTTAAAGGCACAGTCAACTTAGTGTATGTAGACGTCTGACCCACTGGAATTGTGATATAGTGAATAATAATCTGTCTGTAAACAATTGTTGGAAGAATTACTTGTCGTGCACAAAGTAGGCCTGTCGCAGAAAAGAGCAAGGGCAACGCCACCACTTTTCAACCTCCAGCACAAAACCAGATCAACATATGTGAAAACATAACTTTTTTTTTCATCTACAAAACGTAGAAATGTGAAGTGCAAAGTAGACTAACAGACTTGCCAAAACTATATTTTGTTAACATGAAATCTGTGGAGTACCTTCAAACTAAGTGTATGTAATCTTCCGACTTAGATTAGACGCTGAAAAACAGCACACCTGAATTACAAAGTGCTGTGCTTAAATTGTTCAATATGGTACTAACCTCTGGCTGCTTTCCTGATGCCTGGAACCAGGGGCTTATCTCCCCTATCCAAAAAAGTGGCGTAAATAATTACAGCGGAATTGAAGTAAACAGCAACTTAGGAAAGGTTTTCTGTAGCATTTTTAATTAAAGAATCCAAACCGTTCTTTAAGAAAAAAATAAGTAAATGTCAAATTAGCTTTCTCCCTAACCATTGCAATTCTCCAAAGTGGGCTTGGTGGTAAGGTGTATGACTTAATAAAATGAATGTACACAGAAAACAAGTGTGCAAAAAAAATCTAAAAACAAATCATTATTTTTGCGAGGTGTGAGACAAGGCTGCAGTTTGAGTCCAAACCTATTCAACATTTCTATCAATGAATTAGCAGACATGATGGACCATTTTGCAGCCCCAGGATTCACACGACTAAATTGCAATCTGGCCCTAAACAGAGAATATTAATTGGCTGATTATCTCTAGTCTGTCAGAGATACAAATCGGAGACAGGTCTTACAGAGTACAGGCTGAGTCAACACCAATTGGCAATAGTAACCGGCAGACTTAAAAATACATGGCTACCCAAAGAGGAGCGTGTATGTGGCCACTGCACAACAGGAGAGGAAGAGACAGTGATGCATTTTTTTCCTCTACTTTGAGAAATATTCCTCACTAAAAGATGCATTATTCACAGAAATTACTAAATTTATTCCACATCTTATCTTATTAAACCCAGAGGAAAAACAAAAAATACTAATGGGCGAAGGAGCAATTGCTCCTCTTGCAGCCAAATATGTATGCCTGTCATAGCCTGAGGGACACTGAATTATAACATCTGCATAGTAAGCAGTAATTAACTTATTATTGTTGTTATTATAATTATAATAATATTATTATTATCATGATTATTATTCCCAATAGTAGTGGTACAGGTAGTAGGGGTGATTTGTAATGGTAGTAGTTTAATGATTGTAGTTGTAGTACTGATGTAATGGTGATGACTTTTATACGTTAGTTATAGTAGATATTAGAGATAGAAATGCTATTAATGGTAAGATTAGGGATAGTTGTAGTATTAGTGTTAATAGTGGTGGTAGCATTCATTTTAGTAGTAATAATATTAACATGTTCATGTTCCATGTTTAGCCTTATTGTCCCTATTATTTATTAAATGTTTATTTTTGGACTATTTACACTTTATTGTTATTTCAATTGTTTATTTACTACCATTGTACATATTAGAGAGAGAGGGGGAGTCTATCTGTCTGTGTCTGACTGACTGCACATGTGATTGGGGGAGTTTACTAAACAAGTCGCTACCGGATTGATGCAAATAATCATATCATTCTGCCAGGTATTAATGTTCCGTATGCTTACACACAATGTGCCGTCTCGTTCCATTCGTCAAGCCGATTCGTTCACTACTGTCGATCTGCAGGATGCTTATTTTCACAAACATTCTGCCAGAACACCGGATGTTTCTCAAGTTAGCCTTTCAGGGCATGGCCTACAAGTATCTCATTGGTCCATTTGGACTATCACTAGCCCCTCAGGCTTTCAGCAATGTGTTGAGGTTGCATTGAACCCACTGAGGTGCAGGGGGATCAGAATTTCTGCCTACATAGACGACTACTTGCTCTTTGCCCACACACAGGAGCAAACAGTTAGAGACACAGCTATCCTTACAATCCACCTCACAGAGTTAGGTTTCAGGATCATTCCGATAAAGAGATGTTTGGTGCCCACACAAAATATCTGGCCGTCAGAATAAATAATATGCACACTGCTGCTGTTCTTTACACTGGCAAGTGACGATGTGCCACTAGGGGTAGACGTGCTTGCACACCCATTGCCAAGGGTGCATCTTTACGCTTTCCCCCCTCGGTCTGATCCTTCCCACTCTCTAGAGGTGAGGAAACGACAAGCCCTGGCAGCTACCGTTATGCAGGGATCTGTTGACCCAAGCGAACAGAGATTTTCCATCCTTGTCCGGACGTGTTGGCTCTTTGGGCCTGGCCCGTGAGAGAATGAATCTTGAAGGGCACTTTTCAACCTTATATTCATAATCTCCAGCACCAAACCAGTGTCTACATTTGTGAACACAGGGCGTTTCTATGATCTGTAGTTAAAAAGATAAGAAAGGTCCTAAGAAAATGCTTCTCTGTGATATCACAAGTTAGGATTAAAATGAAAAACTAGTTTCTAGCCCAAGGGAGGGTATTTGCTTGCTACCCACGTCACCGCGAATCTCAGTGTTTGAAAATCACTGTCATCGGGTAGCACTTTTTTTACTTTCTTCTACAAAACGTAGAAATGTGACGTTTTCACATATGTTGATCTGGTATTGTGCTGGAGATCATGAAAATGATGTTGAAAAGTGGTGGCGTTGCCCTTGCCCTTTTCTGCGACAGGCCTACCGCTCCAAGTCATGGAGACTATTCAGAGCACTAGGCCCCTTCTACACGCTCACTTTATGATTACAAGTGGCATGTGTTTGAGAGATGATGCAAGCAGAAGCGGGTTATTCCTTTTCTATGCTCAGTTTCAGAGGTACATTGCTTTCTGCAGGATCATCTCTGCCTGCCATATAAGCTTCAACAACGTTAGTGGGGAGACGCCCCCTTAGCCGCCATTTTATGAAGGGCGGTGTCGCTTACACCCGGTATCCAAGCAGCTAGCACCATCCTGGGACCTATCTATTGTGCTTGAGGCCATTTCACAGCCGCCGCTGGAAAGCGTGGAAGTGAGACTTATCTAATTTAAAACCGCTTTACTTTTAGCTATTACATCTGCATAGCGAGTGGGAGAGCTCCACTGTCTGTCCACCACTCATGCCTGCACTTTGCCCCAGGGTTGTCCAATGTTACCCGACAACCTAACCCTGCTTTTGTGCCTAAAGTTAGTAGTGCTTACAATAGGCTCACTTTGGAGCTGTCAGCCTTTCACACACTGCCTTTTTCCTCTTTGGAGGAATGGCATCTCCACCGCTTGTGGAGCATCTACATGGACAGGACAAGAGCCCTTAGAAAGAGCGACCAGCTCTTTGTCTCTTGGGCACCTCCCCACGCAGGGAGGCCAGTTTCTCGCCAGCTCTTATCCCATTGGATAGTGGATGCTATTCAGTGGCAATTTTGGCATGTATATCTTGTTGGGGCAAAGAAAACAAAAATGTGGGCTGCATGGCACGAAAGCCACTACACAACACTAAGCAGTACATTATTTGCACTATAACGGTGACAACTTTTAGGGCCTACATAAAGCTGTCCCAACCGGAAGAGTCCCAACAGAAGTCCCAACACCTTACCACTGCTACACCTGGCTATCAGCGGAGCCTTGTCTGGCAGTGGAACAGTTGATTCAGACTCATTTACTGCCTTAAAAAAAATGAAAAAAAAGCTGATATGGCTTACTTGCTTAAACAAATGTGGTTTCTAATGACAATTGAGATGTACAAACTATGACATAAGGGGACGACAAGCGGATAAGAGGCAATCCGTAATTTCGATTAAGATATTAATGAGCGAGCTAGGACGGACGTAGTCAATATAACTATTTGTTCTGCACTTTTGAAATGTACAGCGACAGAATTCAGAACATGGGCCGTTCTTACAATGTTCTCCATGTACACCAAGTCAGAACCTTAGGATAAATAAAGGGGGCATATAATCAGACATTGAAAGCTCTTGCAATATTTGATTATTACATTTCTCTAAAACAGGTTATAGGCTACATGTGCACCACCAAGTCAGAATAGCAGGCGAAATTATGAGGGGAAAATAGACCAAATTATAAGGGTGAGGCACATGGGCTACTAACAGCTTACTACACAACATACACTTAGTATTACCTTCTTAGCTACAGTATACATATCTCCCTGGCATATTACATCATTTATGCAGCAGCCTACAATAAATGTGGACTCACCTTGTGCTGTGCTCACTTGAACAGGAAGGTGGCACGGCGGTCCTTTGTAGGCAAATTTTGTCATCAAACTCAGGAAAAAAACAAGGTTAAATCATGATGACGTCAGTGATCTTCAGGTCGTAGTTCTAGAAAGAGGCCTGAGTTCCGGATTTACAATTACGAGTTGGAGCTCGTTTTTCCCCCCCGAGTTCCCAGTTGTCTTGAAAGCGCCATAAATCCAGAGAATGCCACTCAGATTTCGCAGTTGTTTTGACAGCATGGACCACACAGCCACTCCACTGAATAGTGGGCTAGTGATTGCTTTGCAATGCTTGCAGTTAGCCATTGTCACTGATTCTTTCCAAACCACTCATTGCTGAATTTGCTATTTCCAACTTGTCCTGTAATGTTTATGTTCAATGGCCGATGAGCACCGATACGTTTTATTTATAATTTCTCTTCATTATTTCTCTTCATATGACAAGGATTAAAAAGGATTTGCCAGTAGATTGTCGACTTGATTCATGATGATGACTGCTAGCTAAGTCCAATCAAAGCTACTGTAGATATAACGTGATTTGACCTTAAGCCTTTTTGGATGAGCACTTCTAATGTAACTCTATGGCAGCACCCAAGGGGCTTGAATTTTCTAGCTCTACCCTTAGACTTGGCGGTGACGTAGTGTCCCCATGAGTGACAGAACACTGAGCCAATCATGGCGCAACTAGAGAACATTACCAACACCTACTCTACATATTTTCCGCTGGCTGCCCCACCACAGTAATCACTGAGCTAGGCTGAAACACCTGCATTTTGGAGCTGCCTTACTCAAGAAAGCAAAAAAGAGACCATGTTTGTATGCAGATTTATTAACTCAATGATTTTAATTTTCTTTTTTACATTGTTTGCAAACTGATATGTGACACGTATAAATTCCAGGCTGTATCACAACCGGCCGTGATTGGGAGTCCCATAGGGCGGTGCACAATTGGCCCAGCGTCGTCCGAGTTTGGCCGGTGTAGGCCATCATTGTAAATAAGAATTTGTTCTTAACCGACTTGACTAGTTAAATAAAGGTTAAATTTAAATATAAAAAAAAAATGCATCAAAAATAACATGTAAAACAGGTGGAGCTTAGCTAAAACTGTGGGGCTCAAAACGGGTGCCCTGAATGACGGGTCGCCACTGATGCTATTATAGTGGCATATAATAGCAAGGGTTTACCACCTCCAGAGGACCTGAGAGCTCATTCCACTGGAAGTATGGCTGCGTCATGGGCATTGCTCAAGGGCATCTCTGTTCAAGAGATCTGCAATGCTGCATGTTGGGGAAACCCCTCGTTAGAGCATACAGTGCTTAGTGTCGGGACCTCTGAGGGTTGATTCTGTCTAGACAACCTGGCTTCGGAGAGTATATGAGCCCTACGGAAGTTGGCTATATTCCCCATAGTAAAAGAGATTTGAACACGTATTTGAAATAAAGCGTTGGGTTACGTAACCCCAGGTCTATGATGAGTGACGTCCCTTCACACTTTGCGTAAGGAAGAAAATGTATACTTGGAAAGTGAAGCTAGTAGGGGACGAAGGAGCCTTAAAAAAGATTGGTGGCTCCCAACTATTCACCGTCACTCGTGTCTGTCTACAACAGATGTGTGATTGGAACTTTCTTGACTCACTTACCCATAGTGAGAGTCCTCACTCATATTATCATAGAACCGGTGTTACGTCAAGCAACCAGGTGATCCATAATCAAACAACAGGATAACATCACTAACTACACATACAGTGCATTCGCAAAGTATTCAGACCTTTTAAAAAAATAAAAAAAGGAAAAAAAAGTTACATTACAGCTTTATTCTAAAATGGATTAAGTGTTTTTTTTCCCTCATCAATCTACACACAATACCCCATAATTACAAAGCAAAAACAGGTTTTTAGAAATTTATACAAATGTATTAAAAATACAAATAAACTGATATTACATTTACATAAGTATTCAGACCCTTTACTCAGTACTTTGTTGAAGCACCTTTGGCAGCAATTGCAGCCTCGAGTCGTCTTGGGTGTGACACTACGAGCTTGGCACACCTGTATTTGGGGAGTTTCTCCCATTCCGCTCTACAGATCCTCTCAAGCTCTGTCAGATTGGATGGGGAGTGTCACTGCACAGCTATTTTCAGGTCTCTCCAGAGATGTTCGATCGGGTTCAAGTCCAGACTCTGACTGGGCCACTCAAGGACATTCAGAAATTGTCCTGAAGCCACTCCTGCGTTGTCTTGGCTGTGTGCTTAGGGTCATTGTCCTGTTGAAAGGCGAAGCTTCGCCCCAGTTTGAGGTCCTGAGCTCTCTGGAGCAGGTTTTCATCAAGCAAGTCTCTTCTTCTTATTGGTGTCCTTTAGTAGTGGTTTCTTTGCAGCAATTCGACCATGAAGGCCTGATTCACACAGTCTCCTCTGAACAGTTGATGTTGAGATGTCTGTTACTTGAACTCTGTGAACCGTTTATTTGGGCTGCAGAGGTATTTCTGGGTCTTCCATTCCTGTGTTGGTCCTCATGTAGCTGGTTGAGAGAATGACATGTGTACAAAGCTGTCATCAAGGCAAAGGGAGGCTACTTTGAAGAATCTCAAATATAAAATATATTTTGATTTGTTTAACACTTTTTTGGTTACTACATGATTCCATATTTGTTATGTCATAGTTTTGATGTCTTCACTTTTATTCTACAATGTAAAAAATTGTGCAAATAAAGAAAAACCCTTGAATTAGTAATATTCCAAACTTTTGGCCCCCAGTGTATGTACATTTCTGTTTGTTTTTTTTAATACATTTGCTAAACCTGTTTTTGCTTTGTCATTATGGGCTGTTGTGTGTAGATTGAGAATTTTGTTTTATTTAATCCATTTTAGAAAAAGGCTGTAACGTAAAATGTGGATAAAGTCAAGGGGTCTGAATACTTTCCGAATGCACTGTACATACAATAAATAAGTGTTTATATTTTAGTTTATTTGTAAGTTACACACAGAATTCTGATAGATTTTACAGTATGGTCTTTATCACCATATGTAAGATGGTGGCATCTCTGTCAATTGATCTGTTAAGGGATTGTAACTTATATTTTTTGTTGTGTGTTGATGTGAAGATATGGCTGTCTTTTTTTTTTCCTTTTTACCTTGATGGGAGGTTATCAGTGAACCTGACTTAACCCTTACCTCACCCCTCCGACACATTTGAATCCTTCCTTTGTTTTTTGTGTTGTCGTCCCCCCAGCTATGAGGCCTGCACTTTGAGGGGAGGGGTGTACATCAGAATTTGGTCAATGCCCCCCACTCGAATCCACCATCCTGGTGGATTGTCCTTGAGAGGCTCTCGCTGGTCAGGGATAATGGCTAGTGACAGGATGGAGAAAGGCCCTTGCAGCCACGGTGATTGTTACAGAGAAGGGGTCTGTCACTGCGGCCGGCCTGCCACCTGGAGAGAAGAGCTTGCTCGTCCACCTCAGAGCTATTGTGCCGGGATGGCTAGGCTAGGCAAGGCCAGGCCAGGCCAGGCAGATAATTCAACAGCAGTAGCACATGGGAGCAGGCTCTAGGGGCAGCAAAACACAGCATTGTTCTGTCAGGACTTAAGTTCAATTAGCAGAGCAGGGAGAATGAACTGCTCCCCTTTCTCAGGGCTCTGTGCTCTATTCTACAGCACCTTTGTGGACTGCTTTATTGAAACAGCTTTGCTCTGTAACGTCAAGGTGATGTGCTACTATGCTGTCCATTCTCCTCTGCTCATATTAGATTTTAATGCAATCACCCTCTTGATGTGATTGATGTTATTCCCTCACATTCAGTTTAACTTTTCTTTTAAAATAATTAAAATTATTGCTGCTGCAGCCTTACTGTTCTGTCAACGGAATGCTACATTTCTTTCCTCAGAATAAGTGCTTTCTCACTCCAATTGAGCTGGTTAAATGTGAAAGCCAGTGAATGGAGCAACCTCAATAGGCGAAAATAAACAATTGCATTGGTCCAGGAGTACAGCGGGGGAGAGCCAGAGGGAGGGAGAAAGGCCCCCCTAACGAGCTAAGATTCCCATGGAGACTTATGCACTTAGGCCTCTCTCTGTTTAAAGCAGACTCTCGTAAAGTACTTCAGCAGTAGATGATTTCTTTTCTTTTAACACACACACACACACACACACACACACAATTTGCTCCTCACTTGTCCAGCGCTAGCCCTCAGAAAAGCAGTCTATTGTTTGCGAGTGAAAGGCTCTTGTTTCAGCTGTGTAACTAAATCAAGAGCTCCTTCCGCACAGAGGACTGCACAGCCTCACTCCTCCAGATTGTGTCCGTTCGAGTGGCCAGGGTATTAACTGTGTTCCCCCATTGTTAGGAGAACACCCCCACAACCCTAAACCACTTGCCCCACGCCCAATTTCTTCCGTGGTCCAAGTTTATGCCCCCGCCTTTCCTCAAGGTTTCCAATTCAACCCTTTTAGAAAGACAGCAGTGAAGGAGGTTGGTCAGTGATCCTATTAGAAGTTTGTATTCCATTAGAAAAGGTGGCAATGTATGGTTCTAATTTTAAATAAATGGATGAAAATGATCAATTCCAGTCTCTTAATTTAAATTGTCAATATACTACTAGCCCAAGGCTTGATATTTTCTATGTTACAGTAAGCTTATATCAAGACCTCCCACTGACAAAGAATTTGTTTTGTATTTAATTTGTTGTTTTTATGGGATAAGGCAAAGCCTGAACACTGTGAGAAGTGCACATGGGATTTACAAGTTTGGGAGAGAGTACACATGGGTTCCTAACCCTAGGAACTGACCGGTCGTTGGTTCCTCTTCCCAGTGCACCCTCTTTGTATGATGTCATTGTGGCAGGCCTCTGCCAGCTAACCCACTTTGCAGCTACACAAGGACATGAGGAGCCTTTTTTAACAGGGTTTTTTTTATCCTTGTTTTAATTGGTTAACCATTTAAAGGCCCAATGCAGCCACTTCTATCTCAATATCAAATCATTTTCTGGGTAACAGTTAAGTATGTTACTTTGATTGTTTTCAATCAATAAACAAACGACTTCATAGCAAATTACTTCTTAGCTCCCGAGTGGTGCAGCGCTGCATCTCAGTGCAACAGGCGTCACTACAGTACCTGGTTCGAATCCAGGCTTTATCACATCCGGCCGTGATTGGCAGTCCCATAGGGCAATGCACAATTGGCCCAGTGTTGTCCAGGTTTGGCCAGGGTAGGCTGTCATTGTAAATAAGAATTTGTTCTTAACTGACTTGCCTAGTTAAATAAAAAAATAACTACAATAAATTATCAAGAGCAATTTCTCAAGCAATAATTTTGCTAGGATTGTCTGGAAGTGGTAGGGAGGGGGAAAACTGAAAACTAGCTGTTATTGGCAGAGAGGTTTGGAACTCTCTTTCTTATTGGTCTATAGAGCCAGACTCAGTAAATCTCATTTACGTCATTTGCGAACTGTTGCGGTGACAAAAACAACCCAGGCAAGACGTCATAACGTTCTCCATTTAAGACTTCTCAAAGCGGCCGCTGGGCTAACCACCCTTCGATCAGTCAGTACCAGACAGCTGGTGTTCTCGTTTGCTTGTAGCCTACAACAAGCATGTAGGTTACTCTACTGTATAAAAATGTCAATTTACAAGTTGAGTCGGCTATGAACGTAACATTTTATTTTAATAGTAGACAAGTTCAACAGTATAGGCCACCTACTGCGGTGCAACGGTAGCTTGATTTCTTGCAGTGCAAACATTTGCATGGAAAAGTCCACCCTCAGAAACTATAGGGTTGAATAAATTCACCATCAACAGGTTGCATGCACGTTTATTTGGCTGTTGGCTTAATCACCCACCGGTAAGCTATACACATTTGCAAGCAATGCGTGTGGATCAACAGTATCTGTTTGCTAGCCAGCTAAATTAGCTAGCTAGCTTGCTTCACTTAACGTACCAGTAGACAGAGCTGGCTTTCGTGAGTTTATTATCCATAGTGTCCAGCATGCTGGTCGTGCTAAGAAGTCTGAAATATGAACGACCTAGCAATATTCTCAATCCCTTGTTGAATGAAAATCGCCCACAATTCAATCAGAAGCTCAAGCTAACAACATCAAAGCAACTTTGTAACGACAGACGCACTAAGGTTTTCAAATCTGCGCTCATGCGTATCGTCACATATCGCGCAGACGGACTCACAGCCAGGAGCCAATATTATTAACCGGTACGACATGCATTTGTCAACTAAATTAAAAGTTTATTCTGTATCAGTCAACTCTCATTTATGAGTCTTGTTTGTATTGAGAGGGATATACGTACATGTAGCTAGATACAGTATGTATTGCTGTAGTCGTAGATGATCAGAGGGACAGATGGAAAGTGCGCGAGAGAAATCAATAGGCTTATGCGTCATAATTACCTGGAGAAATCTGACCTGCACTTTGTAAACAAAGCTGCTGTACTTAAAATTAGTAAAACCTTTATTTGTATAACTTTGAAGTGAT
The DNA here is from genome assembly GCA_023634145.1 of Thymallus thymallus. Classification (NCBI taxonomy): domain Eukaryota; kingdom Metazoa; phylum Chordata; class Actinopteri; order Salmoniformes; family Salmonidae; genus Thymallus; species Thymallus thymallus. The sequence continues at coordinate 35,526,790 of CM042409.1, read as the reverse complement.
CCGCCGCCATTTACTGGTTGCTAAAATTCTAATAGTTCGCCTAATTTCAGTTTGACAGAACAAGCTAGTATTGTGTAGAGAATCATTGCACCGTCTAAACCGCTGCGAAATATATATTTGTATGAAATTTCAGGTTGTCTTTTAAAACTGTTCTTACGCTGAAATAGGATTATCAATTTCACAGTATTTTTCCAACCTCATAGTGTGAGAATATACAGTATATAAAACAAAATCATGTTTTTGACTGCACTGGGTCCTTAGGTTTTCTTGTTTGACAAGGCCTTCGTACAGGATTACTCAATTGCAGTCTGCATGAAAATTGCATCTGTTTGTATTGAATAATCTATTAAATGATCTCTGCCAGCACCGTCATTTGCTTTGCTGTCATTTACTGTCAAAAGGCCCATCTCTTTGTCATATTACATCACATTCACTAATGTTTTGTAAAACAAGTTGAAAGTTGGTATTGTCTTTTTAAGGAAAGTTAAAGGCTAATGATAGCCTTCTGGTAATTATGTTACTGTGATTTAGAATTTACTCCTGGTAATGAGTTTCCTCATACAGATCTATAATTTTAGTCAGTTTCAGCCTTTTAAAATCCCTACTCCTGAATGAATGATGAATCCACCACTGCCCTTCTTTACCTCTCCCCCTGCCCGTACAGTAGGATGTTCTCCAGCATTATGTACAGTTGAAGTCGGAAGTTTACATACACTTTGGTTCAAGTCATTAAAACTCATTTTCCAACAACGCCACAGATTTCATGTTAACAAACTATAGTTTTTGCAAGTCTGTTAGGACATCTACTTTGTGCATGACACAAGTAATTCTTCCAACAGTTGTTAACAGACAGATTATTTCACTTATAAATCACTATATCACAATTCCAGTGGGACAGAAGTTTACATACACTAAGTTGGCTGTGCCTTTAAACAACTTGGACAATTCCAGAAAATGGTGTCATGGCTTTAGAAGCTTCTGATAGGCTGGGTGACATCATTTGAGTCAATTGGAGGTGTACCTGTGGATGTATTTCAAGGCCTGCCTTCAAACTCAGTGCCTCTTTGCTCGACATCATGGGAAAATCAAAAGTAATTCGCCAAGACCTCTGAAAAACATTGTAGACCTCCACAAGTCTGGTCCATCCTTGGGAGCAATTTCCAAACGCCTGAAGGTACCACGTTCATCTGTACAAACAATTGTACGCAAGTATAAACACCATGGGACCACACAGCCGTCATACCCCTAAGGAAGGAGACTCGTTCTGAAATAAATGCTGAAATAAATAATTCACTCTACTATTATTATTATTACATTTATTATTCTGACATTTCACATTCTTAAAATAAAGTGGTGATCCTAACTGACCTAAGACAGGGAATTTTTACTAGGATTAAATGTCAGGAATTGTGGAAAAACTGAGTTTAAATGTATTTGGTTAAGGTGTATGTAAACTTCCAACTTCAACTGTAATTGTTCAAAGAAGCCATGTCACTGAGGTATGCATGGTTAGGGTTAGGGGAGCTTTAGTTACCAGTGATACCTCACGCCCACTGCCTTTTCATATCCAAATCTAATTTCCTTGCGGACTTGGTTATGACCGAAGCCTCATTACTCCACCTCGGCCCCATGCAGAGCATTCCAGTCCGACCTGGAGAGGAGGGGTGGCGTCTCTAATGAGGGGGCCCCGGGGAGAGGGGGCAGGGACCCGAGAGCGTGTGACCCGCCCATGGACCTGGCTGTGTTTGGGGAGGCGTGCATGCACTAACGTGATTGTTTAAATGACTAATTAAGAAAACATTGATGCAGCAATGCTGGCAGCTGGTGGTAGGGAGAGAAATGAGAAGGTAGAGATGGATTAGCTGGAGAGAGAAAGAGAACAATTGATAAGGTAAAGAGGCTTGAAGAAACAATCGGTTACAGTGGATTACGTTGAGATTTTATGTTTTTATGTCATAATTTGAATGATTTTATTTTGTTATCTGACCATGTGTTCTTTAGTTTGCTCTCTGGGTCATCTCTTGGTTCTCCACTCTTGTTGTGTTCAGACCATTCTTGTTGTGTCGTGACTTGTAAGAGCGCTCTTATTTACTTCTGCTAATGCTACTACAGCACTCCAAGCTAATGATGGCTAGCTCCCTAGTGGTTACTGCAGAGTACACTACAGGGAATTTTCTGCCATTGAAATCCTTGGGCGGTCCAAAGTGTTAAAAAATGTATATATATGAAGAAAATTAAACCTGCACACACTAATCGCATAGTTGAGCAGCAAGATGGTTGAATGGCAAGTTGATTAGTTGGTCAATATTTTAAACTACAGCGCCTTCAGAAAGTATTCACACCCCTTGACCTTTTCCACATTTTGTTGTATTACAGTCTGAATTTAAAATGGATTAAATTGAGATTTTGTGTCACTAATCTACACACAATGTCAAAGTGGAATTATGTTTTTACACATTTTTACACATGTAATTAAAAATGAAAAGCTGACATGTCTTGAGTCAATAAGTATTCAACCCTTTTGTTATGGAAAGCCTAAATAAGTTCAGGAGTAAAAATGTGCTTAACAAGTCACATAATAAGATGCATGGACTTCCTCTTTGTGCAATAATAGTGTTTAAATGACTACCACATCTTTGTACCCCACACATACAGTTATCTGTAAGGTCCCTCAGTCGAGCAGTGAATTTCAAGCACAGATTCAACCACAAAGACCAGGGAACCTTTCCTATGGTTTGCAAAGAAGGGCACCTTTTAGGTAGATCAGTTTAAAAAAACAAAACAGACATTGAATATCCCTTTGAGCATGGTGCAGTTATTCATTTTACACTTGGGTTGGTGTATCAATACCCCCAGTCACTACAAAGATAGAGGCGCCCTTCCTAACTCAGGGAAGATATGATATTAGTCAGAAGTACAACTGAATGCATTCAACTGAAATGTGTCTTCCTCATTTAACCCAACACCTCTGAATCCGAGAGAAGATATTAGTCAGAAGTACAACTGAATGCATTCAACTGAAATGTGTCTTCCTCATTTAACCCAACACCTCTGAATCAGAGAGGTGCGGTGGGCTGCCTTAATCGACATCCACGGCTTCCGGGGAACAGTGGGTTAACTGCCTTGTTCAGGGGCAGAAGAACAGATTTTTACCTTGGCAGCTCAGGGATTAAATGACAGAGTAAAAAAGGGGGAAGCCTGTACAGAATAAAAAATATTCTAAAACATGCATCCTGTTTGCACTAAGGCACTAAAGTAATACTGTCCTGAATACAAACTGTTACGTTTGGGGCAAATCCAGCACAACACATCACTGAGTACCACTCTTCATATTTTCATGAATGGTGGTGGCTGCATGATGTTATGTCATCGGTAAGGACTAAGGAGTTTTTTAGGATAAAATTAAACGGATAATAAGCACAAGTTAAATCCTAGAGGAAAACCTGGTTCAGTCTGCTTTCCAACAGACACTGGGAGAGAAATTCACCTTTCAGCAGGACAATAACCTTCAACTGCTGCATCCAAAATACAGTATTTTGCATAGATCACAACCAAATATAATCTTAGCGACTGTTCAAGCAAGAATCAAAACCTATGAGAACCTAAAAAAATGTGATTTTGTTTATAAGTAATAAAAAGATAAATCTAGGCTATGTTGAATGGTTGCAGATGGCGATGGCTTTCTTACTGCCACCAGTCGCGTGCATCAGTGCGTGACGTCAGTGTGTCGTGTACTAGAAAAGGGTCTATTGAGTGGCCAAGATACATTTTCAAGCCGATTTTAAGTCAAAACTGTATGGCAAGACTTGAAAATGGTTCTCTAGCAATGATCAACCGATCAAGAATAATGGGCAAATATTGTACAATCCAGGTGTGCAAAGCTCTTAGAGACTTATGCAAAAATACTCACAGCTGTAATCGCCGCCAAAGGTGCTTCTAGAATGTATTGAATAGTTACGTAAATAAGATATTTCTGTATTTCATTTTCAGTACATTTTCAAAAATTAAGAAAAACGTGTTTTGACTTTGTCATTATGGTGTAATGTGTATAGATGGGTGAGACCCAAAATCTATTTAATCAATTTAGAATTCAGGCTGTTACATAACAAAATGTGGAATAAGTCAAGGGGTATGAATACTTTCTGAAAGCACTGTACGTTAGAATAGATAGATACTGAATGACAAGAATGTATATCAGTAAGCTCTGCAAGCTCAAACTTAACACGATTGCACCGTTTTACAATTTCCCAAAAATGTTCTGCGCTCAATAAAAAGCTGAGAAGAGCGAGATTGCATAGGGGTGACATACAAGTACACATTTTAATGGCCTTCGATTTATAGAACTTGGCAGCACATACTGCCTCAGCCTTTTGTCGCCAGACTGTCCCACATTGCTCTGTGGACCGACTCACATCAGGAGTGTTATGGGTAAGTGAGTCAGAGGCCAGGACTCCTTACACCTGAGGGACACAGCACATGGGTTAGGGGGAGTGAGTGCCTTTAGAAGACTGAACTCTTTCTCACAGATTTACTGATCCACTCCCTTGATAAGAGATGGGGCCTGTTTGGTCATGCTGGTGCAATCGTGTTAAGATGTGTAGCCTAACTGGGGACTGCATGGCTGTGTGACTTGTTGGCGTTGGGGGGGCTGAGGTGAGGTTGAATGCGTCAATGCTGGCGTTTTGATAGGGGTAAATTTGACCTGACAGGGCCCAGGCTCTCCCGTGAATCAAAATGTACCAGGAAGGCACTGGAGATGGAGAGGCGCCCATTGTGGTACTGACACCCACGTGAAGGGCCTAGGCTGCTGGGGGTCAAGTGTGACACCTAATTAGAACAATGTTGATTTAGTGTGGCCACAACTAGGGTTGCACATTTTGGGGAATATTCAGAGGTGAAAAATGTCAGTGGAAATTAACGGGAATATATGGGAATTAATGTGAATATGTGTGAATTAACGGAAATGTATGCAAGTTAATATTAATACCATTTAAATGTAGATGTTTTTTGCATTGGATATATTTACCATATCATATGGGGACAGAAACATAAACCTTTTACCTTATCATAAGTAGACATAATTGCAAATGTTAAAATCCTTCCAATAGAAATTTAAAAAACAATTTAGTTACGAATTGAACATTAATTAAATGAGTTGACTCTTCACATGGGATGATTTCACTGAACAACAAAAGAAAGGGAATATTGAATGATCCCCAATGATCTCCCAAAAACTAAAGCTTTGGTTGTCTTCCTCTCAGGCTTCCATGTCTTCTCCCTGGACCTCCTCAATGTCCACCTCTTTAACATCAGACTCTGAGGCCTCATCTTCACTGTCACTTTCCAACCTTGTTAAGGCTGGCTCGTTGTCAGGCTCAAAAAGCCTCAAATTTGCCCAGATGGCCACCAATTTCTCAACCCTTGTATTGGTCAGCGTTTTGCGTGCTTTGGTGTGTGCAAGGACCAGTTACACTCTGAGGCGGCTGATGTTGGTGGGATTTAGAGGATGATGGAGAAAACGGGAAAGAGCCTAAGTTCCACAAAGTCCCTTCCACCAGGTGGCTAATGAGATATGTTGGCACAACTGCCATATTGCATCTCCATCTCAAAGCCCTTGCTTGGAAGTGTACTTCGCCAGACTACCAAGAACCTTGCCCTCATCCAGGCCAAGGTGGTGAGACACAGTAGTGATGACACCATAGGCCTTGTTGATCTCTGCACCAGACAGGATGCTCTTGCCAGCATACTTGGGGTCCAACATGTACGCTATGGCGTGTATGGGCTTCAGGCAGAAGTCTTCACGCTTTTTGATGTATTTCAGAACTGCAGTTTCCTCTGCTTGGAGCAACAGTGAAGTGGGCAGGGCAGTACGTATTTCTTCTCTTACATCTGCAAGCAGTCTGAACATCAGACAGGATGGCATTGTCTACCTCAATCCGTGCAATGGCTACTGCTATAGGTTTCAGGAGTTTTAAGCTGCTTACCACTCTCTCCCAAAATACATCATCCAGGAGGATCCTCCTTGATGGGGCTGTGATATGGCCATTTCTTGGAGAGACTCCTTCCCCTCCAGGAGACTGTCAAACATGATGACAACACCACCCCAACGGGTGTTGCTGGGCAGCTTCAATGTGGTGCTCTTATTCTTATCACTTTGCTAGTTGAATTTGATTGTTGCTATAACCTAACCATTTCCTTGGCTCTCTTGTAGAGTGTATCCATTGTTTTCAGTGCCATGATGTCCTTGAGGAGCAGATTCAATGCATGAGCAGCATGGCCAATGGATGAGATGTGAGGATAGGACACCTCCACTTTAGACCAAGCAGCCTTCATGTTCGCAACATTGTCTATCACCAGTGCAAATACCTTCTGTGATCCAAGGTCATTGAGGACTGCCTTCAGCTCATCTGCAATGTAGAGACCGGTGTTTCTGTTGTCCCTTGTGTCTGTGCCCTTGTAGAATACTGATTGAGGGATGGAGATGATGTAGTTAATTATTCCTTGCCCACGAACATTCGACCACCCATCAAAGATGATTGCAATACAGTCTGCTTTCTCTATGATTTGCTTGACCTTCACTTGAACTCTGTTGAACTCTGCATCCAGCAAATAAAGCATGTCTGGTTGGAGGGGTGTATGCTGGGCGAAGAACATTCAGAAATCTCTTCCAATACACATTACCTGTGGGCATCAGAGGTGAACCAGTTGAATACACAGCTCGAGCAAGACATTAATCAGAATTTCTCTGACTATGTTCCTCCATTGTCAAAAAAATTCCAGGAGGACCATGAGCTGTTGCTATCGATGAGGTGTCTGATTCATCATTTTCACCTCGAATAGAAGTAGAGGGACTTTTGTCAGAGGTTGCTTGTTGTGAGCGCTGAGGGAACTTTATGCACTTGGCCAGATGATTCTGCATCTTTGTTGCATTCTTCACATATGATTTGGCACAGTATTTGCAAATGTACACAGCTTTTCCTTCTACATTAGCTGCAGTAAAATGTCTCCACACATCATATAGTGCCTGTGGCATTTTCCTGTAAAGATTAGAAAGAAATGAGTAAGAAATAAAAATATATACAATTCCATGTACAGCTAAATAGTTAAGCAGTTAGATTAAACAACTCCTTTGTAAGATTTATTTTTATTTTTAAATGTGCTCTGTGAGGCTCATGGGGAGGACATTGATGGACTTACAGACTGCATAACGGACTATATAAATTTTTGTGTAGACAACACTGTACCCACCAGGAAGGTACGCTGTTTTCCAAATAAAAACCCTGGGTCACCAGCGACCTGAAGGCCCTGCTGAATGAGAAGAAGAGGGCCTTCAAGTAAGGGGACAGGGACAAATTGAAATGCATCCAGAGGGAGCTGAAGTTGCGGATTGCTGAGGGGAGAGAGGGTATAAGGAGAAGATGGAGGACAAGCTGAAGCAGAGCCAGGTGAGAGAGGTGTGGAATGGTATGAGAAATATCACTGGCTTCAAAAAGTAAAACAGTGGGCAGGACAGAGCCAATGAACTGAACCCATTTTTTAACAGGTTCAATACTGGCCCTGTCCACCTCCCCTCCAGCTCCCCAGGCCACACACCCTCACGGCTGTCCCTCTCCCACTTTGCTCACAACACCTCCGTTGAGACAATCAACGACCCCCTCCCCACCTCCACCCCCGCTCCCTCTGGACTGATCTGCAACACCCGTTTCCCCCCACCTCTGGACTGATCCTCAACACCCCCCTTCCCCCCACCTCCCCACCTGAGCTGGAGAGACTACATCAGTGGAAAGCGGCGGGCCCTGATGGTTGCTTAGGGTCTGTACTGACCAATTGTGTGGAATACTCCAGCTTCACTTCAACCTTAGCCTGTGCCTGGAAAGGGTCCCTATGCTGTGGAAAACATCCTGCCTGGTCCCAGTGCCCAAGAAGGCGCAACCCACTGTCCTGAATGACTTCAAACCTGTAGCGCTAACATCTTACATCATGAAGACCCTGGAAAGGTTAGTCCTCGCTCACCTCAGACCCCTGGTGTGTACATCACTGGACCCCCTGCAGTTCGCATACCAGCGCAACATCGGGGTGGATGATGCAATCATCTACCTTCTGCAGAGGGCTTACTCTCACCTGGACAACGCAGGTTGCACTGTGAGGGTTATGTTTTTTGATTTCTCCAGTGCCTTCAACACCATTCAGCCCCTGCTACTGGGTGAGAAGATGAAGAGGATGAAAGTGGAAGCACCCTTAGTCTCCTGGGTCACGGACTACCTGAACGGTAGGCCACAATTTGTGCGGCTACAGAGCTGTGTGTCAGAACGAGCAGTGAGCAACACAGGGGCCCCCCAGGGAATGGTCCTGTCCCCCTTCCTGTTCACCCTTTACACCTCGGACTTCAGATATAACTCTGAAACATGCCACCTACAGAAGTTCTCGGATGACTCCTCAATTGTAGGGTGCATCAGGGGTGGGCAGGAGGAGGAGTACAGGAGCACAATCAATTACTTTGTGGTGTGGTGTGAGCAGAACCACCTTCAGCTCAACATCAGCAAAACAAAGGAGATGGTGGCGGACTTCAGGAGAACCAAGGCCCAACCGACTGCAGTCCCTATACAGGAGATGGATGTGGAAATGGTTGGGTCATACAAATTCCTGGGAGTCTATATGGACAACAGGCTGGAATGGGCTGGTAACACCGGGGCTCTGTACAAAAATGGCCAGAGCCGACTCTACTTTCTGAGGAGGCTCAGGTCCTTCAACGTGTGCAGTAAACTACTGCATACTTTCTATCAGTCTGTGGTGGAGCCAGTGCCATCTTTTTTGCAGTAGTGTGCTGGGGTGCCAACATAAAAGCCGGTGATGCTTCTCGGGTAAATAAGCTGATCAGGAAGGCTAGCTCTGTTCTGGGGATTAGCCTTGACACTCTAGAGGAGGTGGCGGAGAGACGGATCCTGGCCAAACTGCTGGCCATCATGGACAACGTCACCCACCCTCTGCATGCCATGGTTATGATGCAGAGCAGCACCTTCAGTCACAGACTGATCCCACCACGGTGTGCCAGAGAGCGCTACAGGAGGTCCTTCCTGCCGGCGGCTATTAGACTATTTAATGCCTCACCGGGGTGCCGTTCCGTCTGCAACATAGACCTGGAACTGTTGGGGTGCATATTAGTATCCTGTCAGTTGCATTTTCTCATTGCTTTTAGTATATCGAATGTGCAAATATTCACTTACCTGTAAATATAACTGTATATTTACCTTTACAGCTAATTTAACCATGCAAAATATTCACTTACCTGTTCATTTAACCAGTCTGTCTATTAAGTAAATTATTATTACCCTCGCTCATATCATATGCATTTTTAGCTATTGAAGGATTTCTCTGCCATCTATCTATCTATCTATCTATCTATCTATCTATCTATCTATCTATCTATCTATCTATCTATCTATCTATCTATCTATCTATCTATCTATCTATCTATCTATATGTAAACAGGTGAATTAACACTTAGCAGGCTCAAGCAAGCTAAAACCCACATGTTGCAAAAACTAACTTGCAGAAATTGTTAACAAGTTAGAACTTATTTAAATACACTTTGCTGTAGGCTACTATTTACTAGTTAACAAAAAATGATGTATGTCATATAAAATATATTCACCCCACCCAGTATTGTAATCAAAACCTCCAGTGGTCTAAGGCACTGCATCGTAGTGCAAGCTGCATTACTACAGATGCGGGTTCGAGCCCCATCTGTGTCGCAGCCGGCCGCGACCGGGAGACCCATGAGGCGACGCACAACCAGCGTCGTCCGGGTTAGGGGAGGGTTTGGCCGGCCGGGTTGTCCTTGTCCCATCGCGCTCTAGCATCTCCTGTGGCGGGCCGGGTGCATGCACGTTGACTCAGTCGCCAGGTTTACGGTGGTTCCTACGACACATTGGTGCGGCTGGCTTCCGGGTTAAGCGTTCATTGTGTCAAGAAGCAGTGCGGCTTGGTGGGTTGTGTTACAGCTAATTTAACCATGCAAAATATTCACTTACCTGTTCATTTAACCAGTCTGTCTATTAAGTAAATTATTATTACCCTCGCTCATATCATATGCATTTTTAGCTATTGAAGGATTTCTCTGCCATCTATCTATCTATCTATCTATCATCTATCTATCTATCTATCTATCTATCTATCTATCTATCTATCTATCTATCTATCTATCTATCTATCTATCTATCTATCTATCTATCTATCTATCTATCTATCTATCTATATGTAAACAGGTGAATTAACACTTAGCAGGCTCAAGCAAGCTAAAACCCACATGTTGCAAAAACTAACTTGCAGAAACTGTTAACAAGTTAGAACTTATTTAAATACACTTTGCTGTAGGCTCTAGCATCTCCTGTGGCGGGCCGGGTGCATGCACGTTGACTCAGTCGCCAGGTTTATGGTGGTTCCTACGACACATTGGTGCGGCTGGCATCCGGGTTAAGCGTTCATTGTGTCAAGAAGCAGTGCGGCTTGGTGGGTTGTGTTTCGGAGGACGCACGGCTCTCAACCTTCGCCTCTCCCGAGTCCGTACGGGAGTTGTAGCGATGGGACAAGACTGTAACTACCAATTGGATATGACAAAATTGACAAAACATTTTTTTACCAGAAAGCATGTAGTCCTTGGCTCAGACAGTGTACTAGTGTGGGTTCAATAGCATCTCGTTAGTGTGCAAGATCTTGAGAATCAGCTGTACATGTGATGGAAGAATGCACTGTGCATGCAGAGGCACAAGGCACTGGACAGAGAATGGGGCCCACTGCTCTTCATCTGTAGGGTAATCAGCTGACAGCTTGCAAATCAAGCACATCCCATGCCAAGGCCACCCTGATTCCCTCCTTCCATTTGCACCCTGTCCCTACATTATTTTATTTATTTGAAATATTTATACGTTGAATATATACGGTAGCTAGGTTCACAACTGTTTTCAGTAATGTGTTTGTTTTGTAGTATTTCCGCCCCCCTCCCCTCTTTTTCTGTTTTTTTGTGACCTCCTTCCATCCCTGTCAGAATATCCCTGACCTTTCACCTTCAATCTTTGGGGTTGGATTTGTTCTCAGTAATGTCCAGATTGGTTTTGACAGTCTGCAGTTGAGGTTGTAGAGAGAACTTGCATGGGGGTGGGATGGGCAGAACATAATAATAATAAGAAGAAGAAGAAGAAGAAGAAAATAAGTAAAAATATGTATCTTTCTAATGCTAGCTAAATAGCTGTTATATGTGTCTTTAAAACAAATCTGGTTAGTTCTGCACATGTTATTACAGCTGTGAGTCTTTCTGGGTAAGTCTCTAAGAGCTTTCCACACCTGGATTGTGCAAAATTTTGTCCATTTTAAATAATGTTAAACACTATTATTGCACACAGAGTGAGTCCATACAACTTATGTGACTTGTTATGCAAATGTTTACTCCTGAATGTATCTAGGCTTGCCATAACAAAGGGCTTGTATACTTACTTATTGACTCAAGAAATGTCAGCTTTTAATTTGTTATTGATTTGTAAAAAATTTGAAAAACAAAATTCCACTTTGACATTATTGGGTATTATGTGTAGGCCCAAAAATATCTACATTTAATCAATTTTAAATTCAGGCTGTAACACACCAAATTGTGATTTACTTTCTGAAGGATCTGTACATGTATAATCTATGAGGAGAATAACTGTCTTACCTCAATTAGCCATGAAATCCCTAGGAAGCTGTGCCTACATTTTCCCCCACGTGCAATTAGCAATTTCAGTTTCAGCCAATGAACTTCAGCCCCTCACCATTTGAGTGACACTTAGCAAGACGCACACACAGAAGAGTGAGAGAGCGAGCGAGCAATGATGTGATGCACATACAGTGGGGAGAACAAGTATTTGATACACTGCCGATTTTGCAGTTTTTCCCACTTACAAAGCATGTAGAAGTCTGTAATTTTTATCATAGGTACTCTTCAACTGTGAGTGACGGAATCTAAAACAAAAATCCAGAAAATCACATTGTATGATTTGTAATTAATTAATTTGCATTTTATTGCATGACATAAGTATTTGATACATCAGAAAAGCAGAACTTAATATTTGGTACAGAAACCTTTTTTTGCAATTACAGAGATCATACGTTTCCTGTAGTTCTTGACCAGGTTTGCACACACTGCAGCAGGTATTTCACTCCTCCATACAGATCCTTCAGGTTTCAGGGCTGTCGCTGGGCAATACGTACTTTCAGCTCCCTCCAAAGATGTTCTATTGGGTTCAGGTCTGGAGACTGGCTAGGCCACTCCAGGACCTTGAGATGCTTCTTACGGAGCCACTCCTTAGTTGCCCTGGCTGTGTGTTTCGGGTCGTTGTCATGCTGGAAGACCCAGCCACGACCCATCTTCAATGCTCTTACTGAGGGAAGGAGGTTGTTGGCCAAGATCTCGCGATACATGGCCCCATCCATCGTCGCCTCAATACGGTGCAGTCGTCCTGTCCCCTTTGCAGAAAAGCATCCCCAAAGAATGATGTTTCCACCTCCATGCTTCACGGTTGGGATGGTGTTCTTGGGGTTGTACTCATCCTTCTTCTTCCTCCAAACACAGCGAGTGGAGTTTAGACCAAAAAGCTCTATTTTTGTCTCGTCAGACCACATGACCTTCTCCCATTCCTCCTCTGGATCATCCAGATGGTCATTGGCAAACTTCAGACGGGCCTGGACATGCGCTGGCTTGAGCAGGGGGACCTTGCGTGTTCTGCAGGATTTTAATCCATGACGGCGTAGTGTGTTACTAATGGTTTTCTTTGAGACTGTGGTCCCAGCTCTCTTCAGGTCATTGACCAGGTCCTGCCGTGTAGTTCTGGGCTGATCCCTCACCTTCCTCATGATCATTAATGCCCCAAGAGGTGAGATCTTGCATGGTGCCCCAGACCGAGGGAGATTGACCGTCATCTTGAACTTCTTCCATTTTCTAATAATTGCGCCAACAGTTGTTGCCTTCTCACCAAGCTGCTTGCCTATTGTCCTGTAGCCCATCCCAACCTTGTGCAGGTCTACAATTTTATCCCTGATGTCCTTACACAGCTCTCTGGTCTTGGCCATTGTGGAGAGGTTGGAGTCTGTTTGATTGAGTGTGTGGACAGGTGTCTTTTATACAGGTAACGAGTTCAAACAGGTGCAGTTAATACAGGTAATGAGTGGAGAACAGGAGGGCTTCTTAAAGAAAAACTAACAGGTCTGTGAGAGCCGGAATTCTTACTGGTTGGTAGGTGATCAAATACTTATGTCATGCAATAAAATGCAAATTAATTATTAAAAAATCATACAATGTGATTTTCTGGATTTCTGTTTTAGATTCCGTCTCTCACAGTTGAAGTGTACCTATGATAAAAATTACAGACCTCTACATGCTTTGTAAGTAGGAAAACCTGCAAAATCAGCAGTGTATCAAATACTTGTTCTCCCCACTGTATGTGAAGTAGTACGCAATTTTTGGAGACCACTTTTGGCTCGTGAGCGCTACTTTCAGAACTACTGGCTAAAACGTATGCAAAAGTACCAGAGAATCTCTTTAATAGCCTACTGAGGTATGGAATGCAATAGTTCAAACATGTTGACCATGTCCTTTGTGTACAACATGAAGTTTGTAAGCTATACCAGACAAAGGCGTCATCGCTGATCAAAGCGGCAGGGGAGCACTGAGCAAGCAGCTATGTAGACAGCGGAGTGGGAAGCAGCTACATAAACAATCTCTGTATTTGTAGCCATGGCAAATCGGGTTTACAGAAAATCCAAAACCGCAGCCACTCCGTATTTATTTGACATTTTTTAGGGGGTTGAGTTATTCTCATAATCCCAGATGTGGATAGTTAAAGGGATAATCCACCCAAGAATTGAAATAAGACAATAGATGGAATGGGCATACTTGTCTAGAACACATCCATCTGTCTATATCGTTAAGACAAAGTGTATATTTTGTTCAAATATTAATATCCTTCCTTCCTTCAACTACCATTGCGCAAAGCGGTTTTCTCCTGTTGTCTTCATGCTTGCAGGCTCGCAGGGCCCTTGCGCTTTTGCCATAACAACTTGACTCACACAGCTTTGAGCTAGAAACCCAATCTCTACCAGGTTGAACATGGTGAGATAATGCAGTTTGTTTCAGGGATTTTACAACTAGCTAACTACCTCACATGCTGATATTGACTTTGGTATTATTGTGTGTAGCTACGTTTTCTAGCTAGCTACCTTGCTAGCCAGCCAGTCTTTCTAGAGGGAGCATTGCATTGTGGGTTTTGTAGTCAACTTGAGCTCTGCAGAATTCCACAATTTTCGCATGTTGTTTCCTAACTTATTATAATGACGAAATACCAAAACAAATCACAACATATAATGTTCTCACATATTTGCGTTATTTAACTATGTAAATCATAGGAATTTGTGGTTTTGAGTGGATTATTCCTTTAAGTCATACAAACCATATCCACCCGTATTTGGAAGCAAATATGTTTGACTAACTGTGACATCATATACACAATAAAAAATCTCTGTTCTTTTAACTTCAAATCATGAGTGAGCCTAAAATCACCAACTCATTAGAATGTATTGTGGATGGCTGTTTTAGAAGTTGTGTAAACAAGCCTAGAGTTCAAAACTGTGTCTCCTGCACCTGCTTATCCTCTTCTCTCCATTTCTCTTCTGTGTACACATTTACTGAAGTTACGCGTACAGGTGATATTCTAAGAGTGTGTGCGTGCATTGAGTTGGATTCGATGATTTCATGGGGAAACAAATGAAAAAAAATCTGTTTCCTTTTCATTTGGGACTTATTTTATTGTACTGATCAACCACGTTTGCATAGAAGAAGCAATCTCCTAATGACTTCATTCACACACATAGTGATGGAGACAGGAGAGATGTTACATTTTTGGCAATGACTATGGTTTTTGGTGTATGTTTTTCGGTTTTTCAGCTTGAAATCAGCCTATTTTGCATTATGGTTAGCGTATTATCACAAACAAAGTGATACCATGGCTGCACTGATAGACAGACTTGATAATCTCTCAATCTAGTTGAACCGTTTTTCATGTTGTAGTATCGAAAAAGTACAGAAGTTTCGGTATACAGTGCAACACTAGTGCCTATTACACCACAAAGCCACTCACTGTCACTGCTATGCTGTCAAAGGCTCACACCAGGACCTAAATCATTGAGGAAATCTTTTTATTTCTGTAACGGTTTGAATTTGAGTGGGGTGACACTGATGACTTCTCCCATATGTGAAAGCCGGCAATCACTATGCTGTGCCCCCCTCTCCCTGCCCTGCATTCCACAAAAGACAATTGAGGAGCCGTTTTCTGCATTACCACATCATGCATACTTTAATTTGAATTGAAGGAAAGCAATGAGCCAAATTAATTTATCGGTCCTGAGAATGAATGAGTGAATAACTGAATCCCCAGCTTTGGTCATTTATCATTCTCCACACATAGACAAGGCATTTGTCTTCTCATTTTGAAGGACCATAATTTACATGTGTAAATGCTCTATCTGCATTTGAATCTGGAATTATAATAGCAATGGGCCCTTTCCCTGCCACAAAGTGTATGGAACCACACTCTAATGTACACACACACACTTTTGAATAGAAGTATAGAGGGCCATCTGTCCTATCTGGCCGTACATATCTGTCCTATCTGGCCGTACATATCTGTCCTATCTGGCCGTACATATCTGTCCTATCTGGCCGTACATATCTGAGAAAATAAAGAACAAGAAAGTAAAGAACAAGAAAGAAAGAAATGTAGGAATGAATCCAATCAACAACCCATATAACACTGTAACAGTAATCCAAATGCAATCTATACTTATCTACACCGAATGAATTTACACAAGATATACTAGGAATGATATATACAGCAGGAAATATATTAGTAGTGCTGAGTGATTAAGCTGTTGGTGGGGGGAATACTAAGCTAACATATGGAATTGTTTTAAGATTGTCATAACATGGATCATTTAGCTTTTTTATTTTGAATTTTAGGACCCCTTTAGGTGTAAAAAAATATATTTAAAAATGATTTGATAAAATATTGAATTTGGCCTTTACTACTATAGCCCATTGAAATGCATTGAATAACACATTCATAAATGGTAGGAAAAGACAGTTTGACGTGTCCTATATCTAGCTCCAGAAATATATATATTTTTTAACACATTTAACCCCTTGTTTTTGTTGCCACAAAACTACCAAAATACTTCCATTCGTTTGTATGGGTTACCTTCAGACAAGTCCCCTTTCTATAGAGTGGTCATATTAGTTTGTAAGCCAAACCGTTCGGAACGCTACCGATTTTCGGAAGGCCGACAGTGGGTGGATGCGGTGGATTGAGACGCAGCCCGTGCAAAAAATCTCTAGCTTAAACTGACGGATTTGGATGGGGATTTGCACGATCAAGAGGGATAGAGAGCAGTTTCTTTGTGAGGTATTGCTTCCTGAAAATACATGATCTAAGTGACCGATAGTTGGTATGCAGCAGTCATAAAAGTATGCCTTATTTATTTTAAAGAACTACTAAAATAGTGATTTTTGTCAGACAGTATAAGGCAGCAGCTCTATAGAAATGAGATTATGACTTGGAATTAATTAAAACAAATGTAAGATACACAACTGAAATCTTTTATTAAAGTCATGTGAATAAATGATGGTTAATAAGTGATGAGCAATAATGGGCAGTCACTTTTATTGATTTGTTTTTATTCTGTGTTGTTACAGCATTCAACCCACATAATGCATCGTGCATTTAATTAAAACAATTATAATAATCGAGACCGAACCGACCTCAAACACCAATCGCTCAGCAATACATATTACAGTGAGCTATGTCAAGAATCCAGTATATAAATAAATATGCAGTGTGTATAAACACTAACTAAAATGCAATGTACAGTAGTATAAATATTTGTAATATTAGAGTTTGTCAACAAACGTGAATTCAATGTAAAAAATAAATAAAATCACCATATCATAGGATTTAGGTTCAAAGTAAAAAAAATTGTTAAATTTTTTTTATAAAAAAGACAATTGCCCTTACGTTGATGACTTATTGCAAACCCAAATTATTTTTCCACATTGATTCAACATAATCACATAGACTTTTGGGGGTTGAAATGACGTGAAAACTATTTTGATTCAACCGGTTTTTGCCCAGTGGGTGATGTCAAGGTACAGAGATCGAGAGTTCTTTGTAAGTTTCTATTAATCATAAATAGCGACGTCTGAATGCTTTCGTATTTGAGTGTTTCCGTGGGCACGGTTGTTATTAGCAAAAAAATGACATCATTCGAAAAGTTTTAGACCCGTCATCTCGCCTCTGACCGGTTCATCACCCCCCCCCCCCCCCCCCCCCCCCCTCGTCTTTGCATTTAACTAAGAATGATAGATTTATGAATGCACTTAGCTACATGCCACTATTGTAGGCTCAGATTTTTTACTCATTAGTCTGAATAATAACTGTCACTAATTCAAGCTGTTCTAGAATGGCTTTGTGAATAGAGAAAGAAAGAGAGCGAGGAAGAGGGAGAGCAAGAGAGGGAGGATAGAGAGGCCTGAGAGATTAACTCCAGTGAGCTCACTCCGTGAGGCCCAGGAATGGCTGAATATTGTTCTGGGGGGGGGGGTGAACTTGATGATCTCGGGGGGTGGAGGAGGGGATTGCTGTTCCCTGCTCCTGACAATCAAAATTAGATTGGCCAGCGCTGTGTCAACACTGGCCTCTGCTTAAGGCATCACAGGGGCAGGAGGGGACAACCGGTTTTTGAGCGTTTGCCATGTGAACTATGGAGACCCCACAGAGCCTTTCACTGACTGTGCAGGCCTTAAAGAAATGCACAACCTTTTTCATAGGCCAACACTGAAACAACCCTTCCCTCAACTCAAATATTTTTGATAGATAGATAGATAGATGGATGGATGGATGGATGGATGGATGGATGGATGGATGGATGGATGGATGGATGGATGGATGGATGGATGGATGGATAGATGGATAGATAGTTTACATACACCTTAGCCAAATACATTTAAACTCAGTTTTTCACAATTCCTGACATTTAATCCTAGTAAAAACTGTCTTAGGTCAGTTAGGATCACCACTTTATTTTAAGAATGTGAAATGTCAGAATAATAGTAGAGAGAATGATTTATGTCAGCTTTTATTTATTTCATCACATTCCCAGTGGGTCAGAATTGTACATACACTCAATTAGTATTTGGTAGCATTGCCTTTAAATTGTGTAACTTGAGTCAAATGTTTCGGGTAGCCTTCCACAAGCTTCCCACATTAAGTTGGGTGAATGTTGGCCCATTCCTCCTGACAGAACTGGTGTAACTGAGTCAGGTTTGTAGGCCTCCTTGCTCGCACAAGCTTAGAAAGTTCTGCCCACAAATGTTCTATAGGATTGAGGTCAGGGCTTTGTGATGGCCACTCCAATACCTTGACTTTGTTATCCTTTTTTCCATTTTGCCACAACTTTGAAAGTATGCTTGGGGTCATTGTCCATTTAGAAGACCCATTTGCCACCAAGCTTTAACTTCCTAACTGATGTCTTGAGATGTTGCTTCAATATATCCACATAATTTTCCTTCCTCATGATGCCATCTATTTTGTGAAGTGCACCAGTCCCTCCTGCAGCAAAGCACCCCCACAACATGATGCTGCCACCCCCCGTGCTTCAAGGTTGGGATGTTCTTCTTCGGCTTGCAATACTCCCCCTTTTTCCTCCAAACATAACGATGGTCATTATGGCCAAACAGTTCTATTTTTGTTTCATCAGACCAGAGGACATTTCTCCAAAAAGTGTCCTTTTTTATGGCGGTTTTGGAGCAGTGGCTTCTTCCTTGCTGAGCGGCCTTTCAGGTTATGTCGATATAGGACTCATTTTACTGTGGCTATAGATACTTTTGTACCTGTTTCCTCCAGCATCTTCACAAGGTCCTTTGCTGTTGTTCTGGGATTGGTTTGCACTTTTCACACCAAAGTACGTTCATCATTAGGAGACAGAACACGTCTCCTTCCTGAGCGGTATGACAGCTGCGTGGTCCCATGGTGTTTATACTTGCATACTATTGTTTGTACAGATGAACGTGGGTCTCTTCAGGTAACACTGAAGCAATATGTTGTTTGGCACATCTCTAACATTGTCTTTTACCTTTGATCCACTCTTACACTGTACTGAGCCCATGGAGCTTTTCACAGCGTGTGGGGGTATGGTCCCTTGCATCACAGTACAGACACAGGAGCCTTGATCCACCAAGTTACTTACCTGTAACTGGGGGTGTGGAAGCTTGTCTGGTGGGTGAACCATGCAGGATTGTAGCTGTACTGGGTGAGGATTTGGAGAATGCTGGGAGGTCTCTCCTATGTGGCCATGATGGTAGTTGGCGGAGCTCACCAACCTGGGCAGTGACTTTCTGCAGCCACAAGGAGAAGTCCTCCAGATTGTGCTGGATACCAGGCCTGGTTCTGCAGTCATGACGGGCATAACTGTCTACTGATAATTTGCTGAGGAGTTGCTGAACATGGCAGGAGTAGGCCAGCTCCCTCGCCGTGTGGGAATCACTGGAGCATGCCCACCAGCAAGCGGATACACACTGCAAAAGCTTCTGAAAGCTCTTGAATCTCTTGTGTAGATTCTGGGAAGGTTCAGGTTCAGGTGCTGTGGTTGCCATCTCCCTCAGGACTAAATCAAATCAAATGTGATGTGTCCCATGCTTCGTATACAACAGGTGTAGACTAACAGGGAAATGCTTACTTACGGGCCTTTTTTCAACAATGCAGAGTTAAACATAAAATAGAAATAGTGACACAAGGAATAAATACAGTGAATAACTAATAAAAATAATGAGTAAGAATAACATGACTATATACAGGGAGTACCAGTACCGAGTCGATGTGCAGGGGTAGGAGGTTATTGAGGTAGCCATGTACTGTATATACAGTGCATTCGGAAAGTATTCGGACCCCTTCACTTTTTACTTATTTTGTTATGTTACAGCCTTATTCTTAAATGGATTAAATAAATAAAAAATCCTCATCGATTTACACACAAAACCCCATAATGAAAAAGCGAATTTATGAAAAATAAAAAATTAAAAGTTTTCAGACCCTTTGCTATCTATTGCTATCTCCAAAGTTTTGGAATCCGCCATAGAAATGTTTAGAAAGAATAAGAAACTCCGGTAATATGGATAACTATTGAATGGTTTGGGATAAAGACGCATTTTTCTACATTGTAATGTAATGGACACGATGCAACCTTTGGTAGGCTGCTGGCAGGCTTTTCGGCTGCAGCAAAGCCAAGTCAGCCATTGCTCATGGTTCTCACAGGGGAAATGATAGTCTGCAATGACTTTGCTCATGATGCATGCCTCAAATGATTTCAACACCATGAGCGCATTGGACACGAAACACCAATACAAATGAATATAGCGTCTGTGACAGCATGGGCAGCGCCATTGATGCTATCTCCATTTTAAAGTAGTCACTTTTCTGTTTCATTGGCTGATTGCTCCCAACTCATAGGAATCCCCACCCAGTTAAGTACTTTAAAATGGTGTAAGCCCTCAATTGCAATGTCCATGCTAAAATGGGTTATATCCATGATGAGTCCTCTATTTATATCAACAGGCACAACTCCGATATAGTTTTCTTTCAAAGTTGCCAAAATTACACGTGCATCAACTTACAGTATATCAGTGCTTTTGTAACCTAACCATTGCATAAATCAAATAAGCCTCACGTAGCAAATTTCTACTAAGCTATCATGGAATTGTTTTAAGATGGTCATACCAAGGATCATTTAGCTATTTTAGGACCCCTTTAGGTATCAAAAACATAAAATAATGAATTGGTGAAACATTGAATTTGTCCTTACTGCTACTAGCCTATAGAAACGCTTTGAATAAGAGATTCATACATGGAAAAACAGATTGTTAATAAATAAATAAATAATAAAGTGTTTTTGAATAGTCCGTCTTACATCTGAAAGATCTAAGAAAGATCAGATTTAAAAAAAAAAAGACCCATAATTAACCCCCCCCCAAAATTGGCGCTAAACTACTTCCATATATACTTCCATTCATATTGTTTTTACTGGGCGACCTTCAGACAAGTCTTGAGGCTTGTGGATTATTTATAGTGTTTTTCTAAAGGTGTATTGATTGCACTTTTGAGGCAGGGTTCAAGACTGCGACCAAAAAACTCACATTTGCGACCCTTTCACTAAGCAGTGCGACACCAGTTCTTTTTTGGTCGCTAGGGTGCCAGTGAAATATTTTTTTAGCTGGTTATGTTCGTTTTTGGTTCACAGTTTGCTTTTTTTGTTATTATCATGATTTAATCAAACAGCAATGGGTATGCAAAAATTGATATGTAAACCAGGTATTCAAAAATATTGGTCCCAAGTCTAGGCCTACAGAATCTGTCAGAATGATATCATGATGATTTGTATCAATCGTGGGACATTTGTTTTGCAAACTTTGACATCACATGTAGCCCACGATGTACATTGTACAGTACAAAAACACTGCTAGCTAAACACAGCTAGGTGCGCAATTGAATTAAATACACCCTCTCCTGATGTGGTTTAAGCATTGTTGTGGACTTAGAACATCACATTTTTGTAGTCTTTCTATTTTAAAAGAGTGTGATTTTGAGAGTGATATAAAGCAGACAATCAATGTAAATCTGATATTGTCATGTTAAAATGTTATTATTTGTGTATGGAGGTTAGGTCATTGTAGACTATAGGCTACTTGCTTAGCCTGCAAATTAAATATAAAATTTCAATGATTAGTGCAGCATGGCAAATGTATCTGATTCTGTATGGAATGCAGGTACATTATGGGACACAGGTCAGGTCATTATCGCTGCATGTGACCAATAAACGTATAAAGTAGCCTATAGCCAGAAATGTTAACTTCAGAAACTGATGACCAACTTATTTTTCATCTTAACTCAACAATTATGATAGTAGTGCAACCAAAAGTGCATATTTGCCTTCTTTGTTGGTCTTTGAGCTAGTAATGCTGTGTGCGGCATCCCACTCTCAGCCCATCCCGCTCCTCACGTTGGTTCTGGGATGTGGACGGGCTTGGAGCCGACCTCAAGGGTTGTGTTTTTGGAGGTTTGACCAGTGACCTGGAATCTGTCAGTTTGTTCTTGTTGGCAATCTCTTACCAGAACACAGTGTGTGAGGGGAAAAGCTTGCTGTGTCCTCGCTTAACCTTAAAATTATTTGCCAGGCCACCAGATTTTCAACCTTAAAAAAATAATTCTCCCCCTTACTCGATGTACTTTGGCATTTCTGTCAGCGGAATGTCATTTGTTTGTTGCTTTTCCAAAACACTATTGTCTACACCATTGGAAGTCTCCTCATCCCTTTCTTGTTGTGTTGCAGGTTGAAGTCGACGAGAAGCTGAAAAAGAGAAAGGAGAGGTTTGGGATTCTCGCTGCTGTAGTTGGGGCCGATGATAGCGAGGTACAAAAGGTGTTGTTTTCATGTTCTTGACCTGTTGTTGCCAAAAGAGAGCTGGTCGGACAGATTTGTAAGTGATAAAACACTGTTGTGAGAAACATTCAAAATAAGCGAACGGAATGTTCACATAGTTGTGTGTTGAGGAGGAGGAGGGTATAAGGTCGTTTTGTAAGTTACTATTCAAATGTTTTAGAACAGAAAAAGAATGAAGAATAGCATAGTTCTGAAGGAAGAATAATTGGGCATTGCCTCAATATTTAGGCGGTGTTTGAAAGAGTTGTGAATGTACTTTGAGTCAACATATGTGTCAAATCTGTCATTTAACAAGTGTAAATGATGGCTTAATTTCCACATTCCACAATTCATATTCTTGGAAAATGTCCTTGTTTCCATGTTCATACAAGCGTAGAGTCTAACTTTACAGTTCCCAAAGTTTCTACCTTGACAGTTTTTTGAAAATGTCTTGAACGATTATGATGTTCCCTTGAACATAGACAAAGGAATTCCAGAGGATATCGGAGCGTGTCAATGACCTATATAGTCATCCAGCAATGACAAGCAGTTACATTATTTTTGTGCGCTGTTATGTTATCTAGCATGCAATATGGTTATTCAATATTATGCATAAATAAGTAACCAAATGACTGAATCCTATATGTAAGTATGATGCTTGCAGTTGTAATGTTGCAGGTATCAGGCCTGCTTGTTTATATATATATATATATACATATATATTTATTATTGTTGCACATGCTTATTCCACAAATAGACATCCTGATTCTGTGGAGTCACAATTTACAATGAATTCTGTATATGCTCTTCACAAACACATTAGATTTATATAGAATGTGCCTTACATGTTCATTTTCCCCCCATTTCAGGCAAAGCGGAGGAAACGAGCAGAACGATTTGGAAACAATTGATTCAAATGGACATTTTTACTTTTTTAATTTTTTATTTCTTAAACTTGTTACTCTTGTTTTACAGTAGTAAAATACCAACCTGTGCTGTTCAATAATAAATCATATTTACAGTATGTAAAAGTTTGGAAATTAAAGATCTTATCCAATTTCCCCACAAGTGTCCTAATAACCCTTGAGTAAACTTGTCCTATTGCTGTTGGGAAATAAGTCTGCGTACCCCATCAGGGGTTAAATGAACACCTTCAGGGGAGGGATGGTCCTGTTGTATCTGCTCTGATCTGGAGGGGAGAAGGGGTTAATGTTCCCTGACAGGGATTTGGGTGTGTCCCAGCCCTATTGGATAATGAATAAACAACTTATAGCTAAACATGTCAATAGTCCCCTGCGAACCAGGTGGTATGGTACCACTGCTCCAGGTTTGTGACATGCTAAGTGGGTTTGTAAACAGTTAATAATGAGTAAATCATTTCTAGATCTGTACTAAAACCTGTGATTGTCATTTGACTTCTAACAAATTGTTCTTACTATATTTCACAATATAATTTAAATCAAACTCCTACTGAACTCCAACTGAAAGTCTCCTAAACCATATGCTATACACCAGCAATACCTACTAACACCACCAATACAGTTCTTTCATATTTAAACAATTTAACCAAAACATTCCCTGAGACAGTAATTTGGGATGGAGGAAATTATCACTTGAAGTTGAAGCGTCCCTGAAACGGGCAGAACTGGACTCTTTCATCCTTCACACAAGTGAACAAGTGTGACTTTTCTTGAACAACCTCCCTCTCTGAACACTGGTCCGTTATTGAGACGGAGGTGTTACTGATTACTGTGTTCAGCAATCAATCCTATTGAGTGCTGCCCCCAATGTACCTTCCCTGAACCTTTCTTCACTTTATGGCTATTGCTGCAATCAAACTTCCCAACCCTTTCTTGGGAGTTCTGTAACATTTTAATATTTTTCCTGTTTTGCATTTGAACAGGTATATTTTATGATTTGTTGCTGTTGTCATTGGTTTATTGTTTTATGTAATAAAGTATAGTGACAAATGTAGCTGTAATGTTTGTGATACCAATGAAAATGACTAATGATGATAAGGAGTAGTTGTTGAAGTTGGACAAAGTGTTCGTAGCTAAACAATTGCCACATTAGCAATTTAACCAGTGCCTGTCACTTGTAGCTTACCTGAGGGGATCTGATTGTTCTTTGGCATGTTGAAAGCTCTCCCACCCTCCCGAAAATTATCTGTGCAATACTAGTTTGACAGTTCTTCATTGAACGACGACATTGACTGAGAACAGGTCCCCTGTGGCTTTTAGTGGTCGATATAGGCCAGAAATGAGTTGTGAATATGTAGCTATGTGTGCGCATAGGTGAGAGTTTGTGATTGTCAGTGTGTGATTATGGGCAGAGGAGTGTGTGAATCTTTGTTTGGTAAGGTTTTTGTGTGAGCACGTCATAAGGTTTATGTCATTGCTGGCGTCAATGTTCTATTCTCTGGGGTGGGTGGTCTGTGTTCATTTGCATCAGTAAAGAGCTCCGTCTTCAGTCTCATTTGGCCCCCATTGATTCGCCTAATTAGGTTGATGAGAGGCCGTCCTATCAGGTGACATATTAATTGGGTCATGCTAGATCCAGTACGAAATCCAAACAATGGCCTCCCAACACTAAACCTTTCTCTTCGGGTCTGTTTCTCTCCTCCTCTCTCCCTTCCACCAATTAGTCTCAGAATGAATATGTTTCCTGTACCCTCACCCTTCAACAATCCCAAGAGTCAGGATGCCACCAGGCAGTCACTGACCTAAACGCATTTTGTGTGACCCATGACAGGTATGTTTATAAGTTAGGAGCTGGAAATGCCACAAGTAAGGTGTGGCAGTGGGCTAAGGTAGGGGTAGTCAGAGAAACACAGGGAAAGGACAATCAATCAGCCGTACATTTCGTAAGCTAAATAAATGATTTATTGTACAAAATAAGACAGAAAACAAATAACAAAAAAAAAAAGTAAAACAATGGAACGTTATTAATATGCACAACCATTAAACTACAATGTTGGGGTGAATTTTATCTACACAACATGATGAACAAATGAAAACGAAAGTAAAGAAAGTTGGCAAAAACAGAAGCGGAGAACCTGTCCAAAACATAAAATGTCAACATTTGGGTATTTATTTACATAGAGATTTTTTCCTCTCATATATTTATATATATGAAAACACTTTCTTACACATACCAGTATACAGACACAAACATTAAAGATGCAACTTTATCCACAGCATTAAACCAAAGTTCATCCATGGTCCTGGGCACAACCATTCGTTTCTTCTTTTGTCAGTATACATTACCTTTAGCTATTTGCTTCAGTCACTCTTTTGAACTCAACTGTCAATTACTCAATCTTGACCTGAGACCAAGGCGACCCTGTGGCTTTAGTCGACTTTTTTGGGTTTACTATCCAGGCTACAAGTTTGCTCAGATCAACTCATGACAAAACCTAACTGTCAAATTTATAACAGAATGCTGAAGTGAGGTAGACATACTTTGAAATTCATTGATTTGATTTTAATAAATACAGAGACACTTGACCAGTTGAATTGTTTCCAACCGCTGCCCATACCACATTTTTACTCCCTTTGAAATTGTTTAGCATATATATTCCTGCAGTTGCAAAAGTTACAGCACACGTCCTCCTCTACTTTGGCTAACGATCCCTGGATACTTTTTCCCATTCTAATATGGGCACTTTCACTCAAAACACACAAAGGCCAAACATGTCTGTGTTAGACCGTCAACACAAGTCGCTCAAATTCAACAGGACAAAAGTCTCTCAGAGTTGATGACAGATTGATTGAAGTTGACGGAGGGGCATTTCCAGTTTAAAGCGTTCTATGTTCATCGGTCCAGACACTTGTTACACACGACTTATCACCCCGGGAGGGCGAGGAGGCCTTTTGGCCGCTGGTCAGTCCAGGTTTCTGAGATGGGTGTAAGAGGAGCGTGAGAATATGGACAGGCCTCCGCTTCAGACGGAAAAAGGAAGTCAGGAAAGCGTGATGGTAACAAAAGAAGTGATAGGCTCACTAGTCTATCCACATGGTGTATCGCCAGAAGCTTGGACAGTTCTTTTCAATTGCAAAAGCTCTTGTGCTCGACAAGGTAAAATGAAAACACAAACAACAACACGACTCCTCACGCCATGAACTTCCCATAGTGCAAAATTTATTGTTGGTAAGGTAGTGCCCAGAAAGTATTTTTTTGTACCCCTTTTAATTATATACATATATTATTTATATATAATGTCAGAAGGCTCTTCCTTTATCCAACCACATAGTGCTTTCGTTTTTTTAACAAAGGGATATCTTCGCTTTGACATCCAGGAGACAAGACAGACTTCAGCTTTCTAATCTACACTATGTTCAAGCACTTCCAATATTTACTGCATATTACAGATGCTGTTGAGGTGGGGGCATCGAGATATTCAATCAAAATATATGTTCTCTCTAAACTAGAAATGGCATTTCAGCTGTATTCTTGTCCTTATCAATGTTCCTTATTTTCATATAAAACTCACAATCTAGCTCTTCACTTTACTTACTAGTACGAAGGCCTATGTCAATCAAGCATTTGAGTTTCTTTCCAACACAAGGTTGTCTTCTTTGCCACAAACATCATAACATTCCCACCATAGCAACGTGGCAGAATACATTTGGTCCTCTAATCATTAGGTTTGTTTGTGTAAATGGGAATGGTAAATGCACAGTGTGCAGAGTGAAAATGACAAAGTATACAAGGCTGCGTTTACACAGGTAGCCCAAGTCTCATCTTTTTTTTTCACTAATTTGTCTTTTGATCCATCAGGTCCACTCGGGAAAAGATCTGATGTGATTGGTCAAAAGACCAATTAGTGGGGAAAATATCAGAATTTGCTTGCCTGTGTAAACACCACCTAAGTAGGCTATACTCATATGGACCCCATTAGTCAATGTACTTGTGGGGTTCCCTTTCACTGTGAATTTACTCCATAATCTGAGAATTACAGTAGTGTAAACTGGCACCCTTGCATGATTCCCATATTCTTGATTTTTAACTCTTGATTTAGTTGATATGTAATAAATATCAAAAGGTGGGCTATACCAATATCTGTCCTAGACCACACAGAAAATGTTATGACTGTAGCTTTGACATGTTTGTCTTAATTCATCTAAACTTTGTGCGCAGGTTGATATTGGCTGTTATGTGAGCTTCTGCAGTAAAACAGATTGAAAGAATGTGTATTAT
Source organism: Thymallus thymallus (assembly GCA_023634145.1). Lineage (NCBI taxonomy): Eukaryota > Metazoa > Chordata > Actinopteri > Salmoniformes > Salmonidae > Thymallus > Thymallus thymallus. The sequence continues at coordinate 35,499,046 of CM042409.1, read as the reverse complement.
AACCCTTTCCTGTTCACTTTTAAAGGTCCAATGCAGGTGTTTTCATCTCAATATCAAATCATTTCTTGGTAACAATTAAGTACCTTACTGTGATTGTTTTCAATTAAAATAGTCAAAAAGAAACAAAAATAGCAAAAAAATAGCTCTTAGCGAAAAGCAATTTCCCAATAAGGAATTTGAGTGGTGTGAATGAGGAGCCTAATTGGAGAAGGCTAATGGGAAGGACGTGTAACATGAAAACTAGCTGTTATTGGGCAAGATTGTTTTGCATGGCCTGGTGCCCCGGTTGTGGCACCAGTGGAATGGTCTAAAATGTACAAACTCTGCCTACCCGGGGCACCGGGCCATGCAAAATGAACCCATTGTCAGAGAGGAGGGCAAACTCTCTGTTATTGGTTTATTAACTTATACCACCTGGTGATGTCGCCAGGCGGTCCAAAACCCCACCCTTGCAAAACAAGCTGAAATTTCAGGTGGTCATCACCAGCTCTCACACTAAAAGGGCATTATCATAATTTTGACAATTTCACAGTATTATTCCAACCTCAGTGTGGAAATATATACAAAACACAGGAAAATCACGTTTCTTGACTTCACTGCCCCTTTAAAGGTAGTGCAATAACTCCTTTCTTTTCTCAAAGTAACTGTGAAAGGGTTCAGAGGGCACTGAGTTTGGCTTTGGATGTCAACACTTTACACCTCTATAACATTATTATTTTCATAAACAACATTTTGGATTCATTTCATACACTTTTTAAAAGTAGACAAGTAAGGGAGATTTGTTTTGTAATGACGTAATGATGTTAAAAGTGAAGCATTGCACAATAGCTCTGATAATTAGTAGACGAAGTCCCCCTCTATTGGCACTGTCTATGAATGCCCTGTTTGTGAATCAAATCCCATTGATAGGAGTATAATATGTGAATAAAGCATTTTGAACAGTTTGGCCCCTCACCTCAGAACTGAATTTGCTTGGAAGTAAAGATTTGGGAAAATTCTAATATACTGTAACTGCTTAGAAATGTCTCCCTCCATCAGCCTGGATCCACTATCCAGGACATCTCAACAAAGACACCATCTTTTCAAAAAACCTGATAGACATTTTCTTTCAAACTTTTTTTCAAAGAAAACCAACCACAAAACGAACAAACACCTAAAACATAGTTTTGTCTTATTTACCATAAGTTTCTCAAGCTGCTCCACAGACACACCCCCTTTATAATATTTAATATATATTTCTACCACTCAGCCTCAGTCCTATCTTCATTTCATTTTTACATGTTTGACTAAAATGAATAACTAAGAGAATGGAGGTCCAGTGGGATGTTTTGTGGCGGAGTGAGAAGGGGGATAAAGTCTGGTGCCAGAGGAGCGCTTAGTCAGGGTTTTGGGTGGAAATTATGTGGAGTTGGGCGTGCACGAGTATGCATGACTTCCGTTGGGCCTAAGAGCAGCCACACCTGTCCACCAACATGCCAGGGATCATGACTTCCGTTGGGCCTAAGAGCAGCCACACCTGTCCACCACCATGCCAGGGATCTTGCCATGGATGATCTGCTGCTTGTCGTTAAAGTAGAGCATATTGATGGGTGACATCTTGGTGGGGGTGCAGCAGGGCCCTGCTGAGCCTCTGGGGTTGGCGTGTTGTACCAGGTGGGTGTGTGGATACTTCTGCATGAACATGTATTCACACTGGCCCGAACAGTAGTTGGCCTTATAGCGCTTGGGAGCGATGATCCAGTCCCAGCCAAAAGCCTCAAAGTCCACCGTCAGCGGGTAGCGGCAGCAGCGGGATTCGGTGGAATGCTCGTCGCAGTCCAGTCCCAGGTTTCGTCGGGAACGTTTGGTCGTCTCGAGAACCTTAACCTCCAGGAACGGCTGCTGGAGTCAGGGGAGAGGGGAGGGGAAAGGGGCGGGGAGAGGAGAGGAATGGAGGCAATTAAGATAGAACTCAACAGTGAGGCGAATAAAGCTTCTAGGAAAAAGTCTGGGGTACTGGGACAATTAATGTCACTGGAGAAAAAATACAACTGATGCACTAAAAATAAATGCCACTTACTACCTATGGTTTTAACAGGGTTGAGGAGTAACTGATTACATGTAATTTGATTACCAAAAAACAAACTAACCAGTTACGTTACCAGCAAAAATATTGAAATCAGATTACAGGTTCGTTTTGAAAAACTAGATTAATTAATTGATTACTTTTAAATTCATAAATTATGTTTGAAAAAATGCATTGACACCTTTCTGTTTTCTCAATGACATTCAATCAGCAAATAAAATAGGCACAAATTGAAGTTTGTTCCACCAGAGACCACTATGATGATACATCAAATGTGTTTGATGGATCTTTTTTGTCTTCTTCTAATTCCTTTTAAGGGAATTAACGGAAAGTGATCCCAAAAAATCGAATCCAATTTTATTGGATGGGTAAACATATTTTGCAGATGTTATCGCGGGTGAAGCGAAATGCTTATGTTCCTAGCTCCAACAGTGCAGTAATACCTAACAACACACGCAAATCGGATGTGGCAGGGCTTGAAAATTATTACGGACTACAAAGGGAAACCCAGCCGCGAGCTGCCCAGTGACACGAAGCCTACCAGACGAGCAAAATACCTTTTATGCTCTCTTCGAGGCAAGCAACACTGAAGCATGCATCAGAGCACCAGCTATTCCGGACGACTGTGTGATAACGCTCTCGGTAGCCGATGTGAGCAAGACCTTTAAACAGGTCAACATTACCAGGACGTGTACTCGGATTACCAGGACGTGTACTCAAAGCATGCGTGGACCAACTGGTGTCTTCACTGACATTTTGAACCTCTCCCTGACAGAGTCTGTAATACCTACATGTTTCAAGCAGACCACCATAGTCCCTGTGCCCAAGGAAGCGAAGGTAACCTGCCTAAATGATTACCGTCCCGTAGCACTCACGTCGGTAGCCATGAAGTGCTTTGAAAGGCTGGTCATGGCTCACATCAGCATCATCCCGGATACCCTAGACCCACTCCAGCTCAGCATTCAACACCATAGTGCCCACAAAGCTCATCACTAAGCTAAGGACCCTGGGACTAAACACCTCCCTCTGCGTCTGGATCCTGGACTTCCCGACGGGCCGCCCCCAGGTAGTAAGGATAGGCAACAACACGTCTGTCACGCTGATCCTCAACACTGGGACCCCTCAGGGGTACTTGCTTAGTCCCCTACTGTACTCCCTGTTCACCCACAACTAGGTGGCCAACACGACTCCAACACCATTATTACGTTTGCCGACGACACAACACTAAGTTCTACAGCTGCACCATCGAGAGCATCCTGACCGGTTGTATCACCGCCTGGTATGGCAACTGCTCGACATCTGACCGTAAGGTGCTACAGAGGGTAGTGCGTACGGCCCAGTACATCTGGGGCCAAGCTTCCTGCGAACCAGGACCTATACTCTAGGCAGTGTCAGAGGAAGGCCCAAAACATTGTCAAAGACTCCAGTCACCCAAGTCATAGACTGTTCTCTCTGCTACCGCACGGCAAGTGGTACCGGAGCGTCTAGGACAAAACGGCTCCCTACCTACATGTACAAATTACCTCGACTAACCTGTACCCCAGCGCATTGAATCGATACCGGTACCCCCTGTATATAGCCTCGTTATTGTTATTTTATTGTGTTACTTTTTTTTTTTAACTCTTTGTTGAATTGCATTGTTGGTTAAGGGTTTGTAAGTAAGCATTTCACGGTAAGGTCTACACCTGTTGTATTCGGCGCATGTGACAAAATTGTATTGATTGATTGATTGATTGATTGATTGATTGATTGATTGATTGATTGAAATCCCAAAAATAAAAAGAAAGGAATTAAGAAATATTATAACAAGAATGTCAGAGTCTGGAATATAAATATACTGTATATGTATATGATGGTGTGTAGACATTATGGAGAGTATATGAATAGTAAAGGTGTGTACAGCAGTAGTTATATAGGTTGAGCCTGGACTAGAATACAGTATATACTGTACATATGAAGTGGTTAAAACAGCATGTAAACATTATTAAAGTGACCAGTGTTCAATGACTATGTACATAGGGTTGAGTACTGGGTGGTAGCCGGCTAGTAACATTCACTAAAGTTCAGGGCAGGGTACTGGGCGGGGCCAGCTAGTGGTGACTATTTAACAGGCTGATGACCTGGAGATAGAAGCTGTTTTTCAGTCTCTCTGTCCCAGCTTTGATGCACCTGTACTGTCTCAGCCTTCTAGATGGTACTGCGGTGAACAGGCCGTGGCTCGGGTGGCTGAGGTCCTTGATGATCTTCTTAAGCCTTCATGTGACCCCGGGTGCTGTATATGTCCTGGAGGGAAGGCAGTGTGGCCCCGGTGATGCGTTGGGCTGACCGCACCATCCTTTGGAGAGCCCGGCTGATGCCAGGCGGTTATACAGCCCGACAGGATGCTCTCAATGGTGCATCTGTAGAAGTTCACTAGGGTCTTAGGGGCCAAGCCAAATTTCTTCAGCCTCCTGAGGTTGAAGAGGCACTGTTGCGCTGCCTTCACCACACTGTCTGTGTGGATGGACCATTCCAGATTGTCAGTGATGTGCACGCAGAAGAACTTGAAGCTTTTCACCCTCTCCACTGCGGTCCCGTCGATGTGGATGGGGGTGTGCTCCCTCAGCTGTCTCCTGAAGTCCATGATCAGCTCCTTCGTTTTGTTGACGTTGAGGGAGAGGTTATTTTCCTGGCACCACTCTGCCAGTGCCCTCACCTCCTCCCTGTAGGCTCTCATTGTTGTTGGTAATCAGGCCTACCGCTGTTGTGTCGTCTGCAAACTTGATGATTGAGTTGGAGACGTGAGTGAACACACAGTCATGGGTGAACAGGGAGTACAGGAGGGGGCTGAGCATGCACCCTTGTGGGGTCCCCGTGTTGAGGATCAGCATAGCGGCGGTGTTGTTGCCTACCTTCACGTCAGGAAGTCCAGAACCCAGTTCCACAGGGCGGGGTTCAACCCAGGGCCCCAAGCTTAGTGATGAGCTTGGAGGGCAATATGGTGTTGAAGGCTGAGCTGTAGTCGATGAACAGCATTCTTAAATAGGTATTCCTCTTGTCCAGATGGGATAGGGCAGTGTGCAGTGCGATGGCAATTGTTTCATCCGTGGATCTGTTGGGGTGGTATGCAAATTGTAGTGGGTCTCGGGTGTCGGGTAAGGTGGAGGTTGTATGATGGGGGCAGGTAGTCTAGCGTTTTAGAGCGTTGGGCCAGTAACCGAAAGGTCGCTGGTTCAAATCCCTGAGCCAACTAGGATCAAAATCTGCAGAACCCCAATTGCTCCTGTAAGTCTTCTAAATGACAAAAAATAGTATATTACTAGCCTCTCAAAGCGGGGATTATCAAGGATTATCAATGGAAACAGGATGCACCTGAGCTCAATTTCGAGTCTCATTGCAAAGGGGCTGAATACTTATGTAAATAAGGTATTTCTGTTTTTTATATGTAATACATTTGAAAACATTTCTAAAAACCTGTTTTCACTTTGTCATTATGGTGTATTGTGTGTAGATTGATGAAGTTTTTGATTTATTCAATCCATTTTAGAATAAGGCTGTAATGCAACAAAATGTGGAAAAAGTCAAGGGGTCTGAATACTTTCCAAAGGCACTGTACCTTTGCTTTCTTGGGTACAGGAACAATGGTGGACATATTGAAGCAAGTGGGGACAACAGACTGGGATAGGGAGAGATTAAATATGTCCATAAACATTTCAGCCAGCTAGTCTGCACATGCTTTGAGGACGCGGCTAGGGATGTCGTCTGGGCCGGCAGCCTTGCGAGGGTGAACACTCTTAAATGTCTTACTCAAGTCAGACACGGAGAGCGTAATCCGATTATGTTACTGAGTTTGGGTAATCCAAAAATTAGGTTACTGATTATGACTAGTAACTAGTAAATGTAACGGGTTACATTTAAAAAGTGCCCTACCCAATCCTGGGTTTTAAAGACACAGAATACTGAGGGGAAGATGTGAGTCGTATCAGTAGATGCACAGCTGACCTCTGTTAACATAAATGGAATGGCCAACATTCTATATGCTTAGCTTGATCTATGATCTCTGGAGTCATCCGCAGGTTACCATAACCTTGACCCTTGGGCAAGCGAAAGCAGCGAATATTTTACTCCAGCATGTTAATTTTACAAAGCCCTCATCTCTCCACAGAAAACCCAATTGGACTTGAGGACAGTTTTTTGTGACGCTTTCAACAGAAGAAATAAGCTGAGGCCAGAAGGGTCAACCCACATCAGCCTGGGCTTTAGGGCTTTTCTTGTGGTGCGGGAAAGCAAAAAACTGGAGGAACAGAGGGGAGTTTTCCTCTTTCTTTGCTTTTTGTGTTTTGTTTTATTTTTGTACACAGGCCTCTGTGTCTCTGATCTTTTCTTTCTTCTCCTCAAGAAGAACAGAGCTAGCTGCTGTGCAAGGATTCATTGGCTGAAAGGCCAGAGTCAACCCTTGGGCCACGCTGTGAAGAACTGAACCAAATTAAATTACTAGTGGGTTACAATTTCGTGATGCTTAATGTAGTCATTTGGGTTTGAGACTGGCTAGCTGGGGCCCAACCAAATCTCGCTTAGGGCCCCCAAACAAATCTTGCTTAGGGCCCCCAAAAGGCTAGAGCCGGCCCTGCCAATGGCTCTCAAGTGATATTTCCTTGATTCTCAACCGTATCAAGTGATCTTTCCTGCCTATTTCTCAACTGTATTGGAGGAGAAGGTCCAGGTCCCTCCCTTTGGACCTTCTCCTCCAATGCATTTTGAGAAGGAGGCGTGAAAAGAGGATGCGAGGAGAGATGTATTTACATTGGGGTTTTCTTATTTGGGCAAAAGTGGTTGATTGGTCGAGGAGTGTCAATTCATTAGTAGGCAAATGAAAGAGTGTCCTCCCCTCCTCGATAGCCACCTTTCATCGATGATACTCATGTGTATCCTACCACGGAAGTTTTTTAATTTGCCACACCCCCTTTGAATCAGCCCTATTGTCAGAGGAGAAAAACATGCACATTTTTTAAAAACAATATGCTGCTTATTGTTTTATCTATAAAATGTCTTGTTCACTTCACACATTTATTTTGGGATCCACCACTGTAAACGTAATTTGCCTAATGACGCGCAAGTGGAGAAGGACCGTCTCAATTCAAGCAAGCGCATTGCCATTCACGTTCACTCTCCTCGCCGACTCTCCTCGATTAACTTTGACCTTCTTCAAAAGGAGGTGAGAGAGGACAGAGGAGGGAGGATGCAGGACGCAGGAGGTGAGAAAATCTAATTTATAAAAGGGCAAAGTGCCATTGTGTCAGTGTGTAAGGCTGCGACAGGTCTGAGGGTCCTTACCAGCCCTTCCTCCCCCGGCCTTAGCGAGGTCACTGCCAGGTCGTTGCCGCTCTCATCAAAGGCGTTGATGTCGATCCCCCAGTTGGTGTGCGGCTGCTTGAACCAGTTCTGCAGCACGTTTTTGAAGTCAATGCTCTGCCAGTGGCCCATGCGGGAGTTGAGCTCGATCTTCAGCGAGCGGATCCGGATGTGGCGGCTGCCCTGCTCTGTGACGGGCTTCAGCCTGAGGATCTGCAGGTAGACGGTGGAGGTCTGCTGCAGCGGCCGTAGGTACACCCACAGCTGAGCCTTCAGAACCTTGGTGAACATGAGCTTTGGACTGAACTTGAAGAAGCAGCAGCTGGGCTTGCCATCCACCTGCACCAAGGGCTCCGCTGTGGGACAGAGACAGAGAGGGTTTCCAGATTAATAAAGGTTTAATATCTGCAAATACAGGTAACTACCAAAATAATGGAAACACTTGAGTAAATGAGGGATATAACGTATATTGAAAGCAGGTGCTTCCACACAGGTGTGGTTCCTGAGTTAATTAAGCAATTAACATCCCATAATGCTTAGGGTCATGCATAGAAATGCTGAGCAGGACATTATTTTGGCAACCATGGCTATGATCCCATAGGATGACAATGGCCCCATCCACAGTGCACGAGTGGTCACTGAATGGTTTGATGAGCATGAAAACGATGTAAACCATATTCCGTCTCAGTCACCAGATCTCAACCCAAATCAACACTTATGGGAGATTCAGGAGCATCGCCTGAGACAACGTTTTCCACCACCATAAAAACACCAAATGATGGAATTTCTTGTGGAAGAATGGTGTTGCTTCCCTCCGATAGAGTTTCAGACACTATGGCATCTATGAAGCTGTTCTGGCTTGTGGTGGCTCAATGCCCTATTAAGACACTTTATGTTGGTGTTTCCTTTATTTTGGCAGTTACCTGTATATAGATATACATAGGAGATCACAAACAAGGTGTCAGCATATAAATGATCAATGACACTGGACTGGAGCATGGCTTTACAAATATCAGTGTAGCGGTGTGTGTTTGTCTAAGTTGTCAATATCTTCTTTCATACTTCAAGATGTTTAAAAAGATATTGCCTTTGAAAAAACAACTTCACACAAAGAAACATTTTGAGGGACTACCAACATTTTGTTAATGTTAAAGCTAACTAAGATGACTGGTCAAACGAAGCCTCTAAATCCAATGAGTGGATTTGCCAGAAATAATGAAGATTTCAGATACCATGGTGGAGCACTGGAGCTCTAATCATATTGCTTTATATCTACCCAATCCAGTTCTACACAGTGCCTAGGGGGAAGGGGCTTAGGTTGAGCAACCGACTTATCTCACCCAATGGGAGCTCGCCGTTCTCCAAATCCAAGTGCAGCCATTGGTTTACAAAACTAAATAACTGACACAGCATGGAGATCCCGCCTAATGTGGGGATCAGAGGTCAAAACCAATCTCCACACAGCTGCCACCAAAATCACAGGCAGGAGGAGGGATGGGGAGTTAGATGGTTGTCAGAAGAGGCAGGAAAACAGCTAAGCAACACTAACCATCAAATGGTTAAAAGATCCCTTGAGCAAACTCATGATCGAACAGTCAGTTAAACCATCAAAAATAATTTGCCGCTTTGGAGCCACTACAAACTTTATGATAAAAGTAATTTGGGGACAATACATACCCTGTGTAACACCCAAATTACAAGTTATGGTTACTGTTGCAGTCTCTAAAGTAAAAAAAAAAAATGCTGTCAGGATTTATTAGCAGATAATCTCATTTTTTAAATGACACCATACAAGATAAAGTATTTTAAATAGAAACACGCTGTTTTTAAAGGAGGCATACATATTTTTAAAATGCATGTATTTGGTTGATACATTTATTACAATGCATTGAGGGGCCCCTTCCTAAATCCAGTACCAACATTTTATGGAAGAAATTATATACACACATTGCACCAAATATTATCAATGAGTTACATTCAACATTGACAGCAACCTTCCACAGAATTCACCAGTTGGTAGACTGCAGATAGTTTGGTCTTGAAGCAGACAGACGAGAGTGTTAATGATCTAGACTCAGCTGAATAAAGGTGAGATAAGTCGGTTGCTCGACCTAAGCCCCTTCCCCCTAGGCACTGTGTAGAACTGAAAGGATTGGATAGATATAAAGCGATGTGTTCCCTTTCATTGTTCTCTGCTGAGAAGTGTGTTGCTGCCTCATTTTGACATAAAGTGCAGGGACCTGTCAATCATTGCTAAATCTGAGGTTGCTCAGGCAACCTGCAAAGGCTTCCTGGGTCAAAAGGTCATTCTGGCACCTCGGCCTAGTTAAGAAATGGGGTCAGGGGTCAAAACCGTCAGCCTTTTACATCCTCGGGGTGCTGGCAGTCCTAATAGCCAAATTGAGTTTGAAGGTCAAGGTCGAACCTATGGCGATGGTAATATTTTTTCTTCACAACAGTCCTTTCACCTATTCACACAGAGAATCCATTTGATATTTCAAAGGTGTACAACTTATTCATCCACAATTCTTATTGTGTTTTGGGCTGGGTTTTAGCAGCCAATGGTGAATTGTTTAACAGACTTCGACTGACTAGAAGAGAACACAGAACAATACCTTTTTTTTTTTACATTGAATAAGTGTTGTAATTGATTTAGCGGGCATGCATAGAGGAATAGGAATTCAATTAGGTAAAGATAGAATCATATCCATTAGAAGAGTCCAGAGGAACATTGAATAAGTGCCAAGCGACAGACAGACGTGGTCCTTCAGCCTGTATTATGAGGTCCAGTCATTAGTGAGTGTAAATTATACAGTGTCTCACGCTGGACAAACAATATTTCAATGTTCCTTTTGGTGGGTTGCTTGGGTCGCAGCAATTAACGTGTTGTGTTGTTGTTGTGTTTGCTCATCAGCACCAAACCGGGAATGAATGATTCTGCAGTTTTCTCCGGGTTTACTTGAGATTACAGTTGAAGTCGGAGGTTTACATACACCTTAGCCAAATACATTTAAACTCAGTTTTTCACAATTCCTGATATTTAATCCTATTAAAAATTCCCTGTCTTAGGCCAGTTAGGATCACCACTGTATTTTAAGAATGTGAAATATCAGAATAATAGTAGAGAGAATGATTTATTTCAGCTTTTATTTCTTTCATCACAATCCCAGTGGGTCAAAAGTTTACATACACTCAATTAGTATTTGGTAGCATTGCCTTTAAATTGTTTAACTTGGGTCAAACGTTTTGGGTAGCCTTCCACAAGCTTCCCACAAGAAGTTGGGTGAATTTTGGCCATTCCTCTTAACAGAACTGGTGTAACTGAGTCAGGTTTGTAGGCCTCCTTGCTCGCACACACTGCCCACAAATTCTATAGGATTGAGATCAGGGCTTTGTGATGGCCACTCCAATACCTTGACTTTGTTGTCCTTAAGCCATTTTGCGACAACTTTGGAAGTATGTTTGGGGTAATTGTCCATTTGGAAGACCCATTTGCGACCAAGCTTTAACTTCCTGACTGATGTCTTGAGATGTTGCTTCAATATATCCACATAATTTTCCTCATGATGCCATCTATTTTGTGAAGTGCACCAGTCCCTCCTGCAGCAAAGCACACCCACAACATGATGCTGCCACCCCCGTGCTTCACGGTTGGGATGGTGTGCAAGACTTCCCCTTTTTCCTCCAATCATAACAATGGTCATTAAGGACAAACAGTTATATTTTTGTATCATCAGACCAGAGGCTATTTCTCCAAAAAGTATGATCTTTGTCCTCATGTGCAGTTGCAAACCGTAGTCTGGCTTTTTTATGGCGGTTTTGGAGCAGTGGCTTCTTCCTTGCTGAGCGGCCTTTCAGGTTATGTCGATATAGGACTCGTTTTACTGTGGATATAGATACTTTTGTACCCGTTTCATCCAGCATCTTCACAAGGTCCTTAGCTGTTGTTCTGGAATTGATTTGCACTTTTCCCACCAAAGTACGTTCATCTCTAGGAGACAGAACTCCTTCCTGAGCGGTATGATGGCTGCGTGGTCCCATGGTGTTTATACTTGCGTACTATTGTTTGTACAGATGAATGTGGTACCTTCAGGCGTTTGGAAATTGCTCCCAAAGATGAACCAGACTTGTGGCGGTCTACACATTTTTTGGGGAGGTCTTGGCTGATTTCTTTTGATTTTCCCATGATGTCGAGCAAAGAGGAACTGAGTTTGAAGGTAGGCCTTGAAATACATCCACAGGTACACCTCCAATTGACTCAAATTATGTCAATTAGCCTATCAGAAGCTTCTAAAGCCATGACATCATGTTCTGGAATTTTCCAAGCTGTTTAAAGGCACAGTCAACTCAGTGTATGTAAACTTCTGACCCACTGGAATTGGGATATAGCGAAATTTTGTGAAATAATCTGTCTGTAAACAATTGTTGGAAGAATTACTTGTGTCATGCACAAATTAGATGTCCTAACCGACTTGCCAAAACCATAGTTTGTTAACATGAAATCTGTGGAGTGGTTGAAAAATGAGTTTTAATGACTTCAACCTAAGTGTATGTAAACTTCTGACTTCAACTGTACTATTTGTTGTGGTTTTTCTGATGCATATGTAATGGTGAAACTTCACCAATGCCTTTCCACACTATCTCATTTATCCACATGAACAACCAACCAACAGCTGGAAGAAAAGACTCACTTGAAACAACTGGTTTGAGTTGCTTTGGCAATTGACTTTCTTCTATATGTCTTCTGCAATAAGCTGAGACCTAAAGTAGAGTTTCCTACGTAATCTGAGATGCAGGTTTTTGTTGGTCATGCTACATTTAGTGCCATATAACAGTAAGTTATTAAACACACATGCACAACATATGAGCTACATCATGCTAAACAATGAGAGCATTGATGGGTAAAATCAATTTATGCCTTTATAGAGCGTGAATGGGAAAAAATTGAGGGAAACTCAGTGAAACGTGCATACCTGCAGCCTAATTATGTCATATACCTTGGCAGACCTTTACACCCATATTAAATGAGGGAGGCTTGTAAAGATCCCTGAAAACCAATGGGATTTTAAGCCCCGGCCTGAAATAGCTTGATCCCTGTTGCCAGGAAATATTACTGATGAATAGAGTTAAGTATTTTCCTGCCCATGGGGTGTAGAAACATTTATGTGTCTTCATTTCCTGTACCCATTTCTTCTCTAACAGAAAACCCCTCCCCAATCCCCCAGTCCCATTACCTCTTTATCCAAACCTGGGGCACAAGCTCAGGTTTTGCATACAGCACCACCTACTGGTGCAATGACAACCCCTCTCTCATAAGAGTCCCTGCTACCTTTCTCCTCTCAGAAACATAGCCGCTGGAAGATGTTTGGGATTGGAGGTGCTGTGATTTGTTGTACTACAGACGGCTGTTTTGTCTGCTAATGCAGGACTAGTAAAGGCCCAGTGCAATGACAACCCCTCTACTTTTGTGAATTTATCATTTTATTTTGTATATTCAGATTTTTCAGGAGGTGCTGCAGCACCCTCAGCACCCCTACTTCCTGCGGCTATGCTCAGATATCAACCTTCACCAACTTCTGGCTTTTCTTACAAAGACAACCAAGAATGACGCATACATGTACATGTAAGCAGTGTTTCAAATAAAATATTATTTGTCACATGCTTCGTAAACAACAGGTGTAGACTAACAGTGAAATGCTTACGGGCTCTCCCCAACAATGCAAGTTGTTGGGTGCCAGGTAGCCTAGTGGGTAGAGCGTTGGGCCAGTACTCAAAAGCTATTGAATCCCGGAGCTGAAAAGGTGAAAACCTGTCGATGTGTCCTTAAGCAAGTCACTTAACCCTAATTTGCTCCAGGGGCTGACCCTGTAGGTAGGCCGTCATTGTAAATAAGAATTGGTTCTTAACTGACCATTCCTTACTTTGATTTGTGTGTATTGGGTATATGTTGTGAAATTGTTAGATATTACCGCACTGTCGGAACTAGAAGCACAAGCATTTCGCTACACCCGCAATAACATCTGCTAAACACGTGTATGTGACCAATACGATTTGATTTGACAATACTAACCTAATTGACGTAGTGAAAAGAAGGAAGCCTGTACACAGAATAAAAATATTCCAAGACATACATCCAGTACCAGTGCCTTGTTCAGGGGCAGAACAACAGATTTTTACTTTGTCAGCTCGGGGATTCGATCCAACAATCTTTCGGTTACGGGCCCAACACTCTAACCACTGGACTACCTGCCACCCCAATCTGTACGTATATGGACAAGCAATGTCAGAGCGGCATGGACTAAAATACAGTAGAATAGTATAGAATACAGTATATACATATGAGATGAGTAATGCAAGATATGTAAACATTATTAAAGTGACTAGTGTTCCATTTCTTAAAGTGGCCAGGGATTTCTAGTCTATATCTATAGGCAGCAGCCTCTAATGTGTGGAGTAACTACAATGTTGTTGATCCATCTTCAGTTTTCTCCTATCACAGCATTAAACTCCGTAACTGTTTTAAAGTCACCATTGGCCTCATGGTGAAATCCCTGAGCGGTTTCCTTCCTTTACGGCAATTGAATTAGGAAGGATGACCTTTGTAGTGACTGGGTGTATTGTTACACCATCCAAAGTTTAATTAATAACTTCACCATGCTCAAAGGGATACTGTGTTCAATGTCTGCTTTTTTATGTTTACCCATCTATTAATAGGTGCCCTTCTTTGCGAGGCATTGGAAAAACTCCATGATCTTCTTGGATGAATCTGTGTTTGAAATTCACTGCTCTACTGAGGGACCTTACAGATAAATGTATGTGTAGGGTACAGAGATGAGGTAGTCATTCAAAAAATCATTGCACACAACTATTATTGCACACAGAGTGAGCCCACGCAACTTATTATGTGACTTGTTAAGCACATTTTTACTCCTGAAGCCATTTAATTTTTAATTAATTTGTAAAAATTTCAAAAAACATATTTCCACTTTGACATTATGGAGTATTGTGTGTAGAAAAAAAAATGAATTGAATCCATTTTAAATCAAGGCTATAACACAACAAAATGTGGGAAAAGTCAAGGGGTGTGAATACTTTCTGAAGGCACTGTAGATGTGTACATATAGGTAGGGGTAAAGTGACTAGGCAACAGGATAGATAATAAACAGTAGCAGCGGCATATGTGATGAGTCAATAGAGTTAGTGCCAAGAGGCACTAACTCTAGTCGTATGGCTTGGGGTAAAAGTTGTTCAGGGTCCTGTTGGTTCCAGACTTGGTGCATTGTTACCACTCTTTGCCAATTTTTAGGGCCTTCTTCTGACACTGCCTGGTATAGAGAGGTCATGGATGGCAGGGGGCTCGGCCCCAGTGATGTACTGGGCTGTAAGCACCACCCTCCATAGCGACTTGTGGTCAGATGTTAAGCAGTTTCCATACCAAGCGGAGATGCAGGCAGTCAAGATACTCTCAATAGTGCAGCTGTAGAACTTTTTGAGGATCTGATGGCCCACGACAAACTTTTCACCCTTCTCAGGGGGAAGAGGTGTTGTCATGCCTTCTTCACGACTGTGTTGATGTGTGCTCTGCCCTTCCGTTTCCTGTAGTTCACGATCAGCTCCTTTGTCTTGCTGACGTTGAGGGAGAGGTTGTTGTCCTGGCACCACACTGCCAGGTCCCTGACCTCCTCTCTATAGGCGATCTCATTGTCGTCGGTGATACCGCCGTCGTGTCGTCATAAAACATAATGATGATTTTGGAGTCATGCACGGCCATGCAGTTGTTGGTGAACAGGGAGTATAGGAGGGGACTAAGCACGCACCCCAAAGGGACCCCCGTGATGAGTCCAGGATCCAGTTGCAGAGGGAGGTGTTCAGTCCCAGGGTCCTGAGCTTAGTGATGAGCTTGGAGGGCACTATGGTGTTGAATGCTGAGCTGTAGTCAATGAACAGCGTTCTCACATAGTTGTTCCTCTTGTCCAGGTGGGAGAGGGCAGTGTGGAGTGCAATAGAGATTGCATCATCTGGTTCTGTTGGGGTAGTATGCGAATTGGAGTGGGTCCAGGGTGTCTGTGATGATGGTGTTGATGTGAGCCATGACCAGCCTTTCAAAGCATTTCATAGCTGAAGATGTGAGTGCTACGGGGCGATAGTCATTTAGACGGGTTACTTTATCGTTCTAGGGCACAGGGTCTATAGTGGTCTGCTTGAAACATGTATCCATTACAGAATGAGTCAGGGAGAGGTTGAAAATGTCAGTGAAGACACCCGCCAGCTGGTCGGTGCATGCTCTGAGTATGCATCCTGGTAATCTGTCTGGCCCGGCGGTCTAACCTGTTTAAAAGGTCCTACACAAACATTGGCTACAGAGAACGAGATCACACAGTCGTCCGGAACTGCTGGTGCTCTCATGCATGGTTCAGTGTTGCTTGCCTCGAAGCGAACATAAAATGCATTTAGCTCGTCTGGTAGGCTTGCGTCACTTAGCAGCTCAGGGATGGGTTTCCCTTTGTAATCCGTGATAGTTTGCAAGCCCTACCACATCCAACAAGTGTCAGAGCTGGGGTAGTAGGATTCGATTTTAGTCCTGTATTGACGCTTTGCCTGTTTGATGGCTCGTTGGAGGCCGTAGCGGGATTTCTTATAAGCGTATGGATTAGTGTCCCGCTCCTTGAAAGCAGCAGCTCTAGCCTTTAGTGCAGATGTTGCTTGTAATCCATGGCTTTTGGTTGGGATATGTACTGTATGTATGGTCACTGTGGGGACGACGTTGTCAATGCACTTATTAATGAAGCCAGTGACTGATGTGGTAAACTCCTCAGTGTTATCGGATGAATCCCTGAACATATTCCAGTCTGTGCTAGCAAATCAGTCCTGCAGCTTAGCATCTGCTATAATGGACCACTTCCATATTGAGCACATCACTGGTACTTCCTGTTTGAGTTTTTGCTTGTAAGTAGGAATCAGGAGGATAGGAGGAAGTATGCGTTTCTGTGTGTAGAGTAAAGGTGATCTAGCGTTTTGTAGTCTCTAGTTGCACAGTTGACATGCTGGTAAAACGTATTTCATTTTCCCTGCATTTAAATCACTGGCCACGAGAAACGCCACCTCTGGAAGTGCATTTTCTTGTTTACTTATGGCCCTATACAGCTCGTTGAGTGCAGTCATAGTGCCAGCATCAGTTTGTGGTGGTAAATATATAGCTTTCGAAAAATATAGATGAAAACTCTCTTAGTAAATAGTATGGTCTGCATCTTATCATGAGATATTCTAACTCAGGCAAACAAAAACCAGAGACTTCCCAAACATTAGCTGTTGTTAACAAAGAGACACACCCTCCCCCTCTCAGCTTAGCCAAAACTTTCATCCGGTCTATACGAAGCCAGAGAGGTGTATATAATCCATGTTCCACTCCGAGAAACATAGAATATTATAGTTCCGAACGGAGCTCGTCCAGTTTGTTCTCTAGCGATTGTACTTTTGCAACAAAACAGAGGGCAATGGCGGTTTACATGCTCGCCTCGTTTGCCTCTCTTTTGCCGCCGCTTCCTCTTTCAAGCCCCGGTGATCAGGGCCTGGTCAAGGGTACGCATAACATCCAGAGCTGCCGACTCATTGAAGTAGAAATGTTCATCTAAATCGTAGTTAGTAATCGCCGTTCAGATGTCCAGAAGCTGTTTTCGGTCATAGGATCAGTGAACAAAATAGCAGATTTTGTCAGGAGCCCGTAAGACTGCAGCGATCCACTGCAGCGCCATCATAGGACACATGCCTGTTTTGTTCTTCTCTCCTGTTTCCACTATGGCAGTGTAGAGTGCTCCTCTGCTTCATTACTGTAGCAGCTTATTTCCCTACGGTGTGATGGGAGCATATGTAGCACATGAATTTTAACTGCCAAGGCACAGCAGGTCTGCAGGTGGGACTACTGAACATCTGGCCCTCTCCCTGGGTACCTGTTTTCCAACGCTAGCTCGGGGCACTCTATGTGTTAATGTAAGGGGAGACTTATGAAGTATAAGGGTTTATTCACCAATTTCATCTGTCCATTCAAATACCTCCGAGGCCATTTCAAAGCATGCTATGTTTTAATGGTTGGCAGTAATACTACCAGGTGGTGCTACATGGACGTGGCAAGAGAAGAACAAACGTGATGACCACATATATATGAGATGCAAAGTACATTTTACATAGAGAGAGAAGAGTGTAGGCTATATTATTCACGCCATATGCTGTGTTGCACAACACAACACATCAGGACATTGCGCCATGAGCTGACCTCAGAGAGTGGCTTATGTCGTTTCAAAATCTCAAATTAAAATCATGGTGTACCCGAACCAGACACAAAAAACTAGCCTGACATTAGATTGAAAGGTGGCAAACAGACAATCCCATTGCCTCGTTATGCAGACAGTTCACAATGGAGCCTTCTGCTTGACCTGATAGGAGGCACATCGAGAATATAGATTAAGTTGATGGAATATTTGATGGAGACACCACATCCAACCTCTCCAGTCCTATTTGTATGAAGCAATCTGGGCTGA
The DNA here is from genome assembly GCA_023634145.1 of Thymallus thymallus. NCBI lineage: Eukaryota > Metazoa > Chordata > Actinopteri > Salmoniformes > Salmonidae > Thymallus > Thymallus thymallus. The sequence goes on along the minus strand of CM042409.1, from coordinate 35,481,115 downwards.
CAGACAGAGAGGGTGGTTTGTGTACCCTACTGTCAAAAGGCTGATCCTTAAAGGCAACCCTGTATAACATCACCCAATCAACCCATGCAAACCATTCACTAGTTATAAGGGGAAAGTGCCAATAAAATAGTGTCAGAGACAAGCAAACAATTATGGTTCCCATGGTTGTACATTCACTGATAGGTGATAGGTTTATGATACATGTTGCACTAAGATGTCAAGTTCAGTTCCGTGTAATTTCTGTCTCTTGGATTGCTAAAAATTGGTGGTTTTGAAGTCCCCACGTGTGTGTGTGTGTGTGTGTGTGTGTGTGTGTGTGTGTGTGTCCACACATGCAGTAAAAAAGGAACAGAGTGCCAATCAGGCTCAATAGATAGACTGCCAAAAAGAAAAAGAAAAAATTCAGAAAACGGTCATCTATTGTTAATGTCCAAAACGATAGTGCATATTGGCATAAACCAAGATGGGGATTGCATTTGCATATATATCTGTATTTTCTTTTCTTAATGGGAAATGCAAATGTGCCATTTTGTGGCGAGTGCACATTTGGGAGCCCTGGCGTTAGATAAATGTGACTCTAGGGTATCCCTGCACACCTCGGCAAATTAATCATTGTGACACGTTCACGACCCTTCTAATAAGACAGAGGCCACAGTGCACCCCCTCAACCAACCCACCCCCACTCCGTCTTTGTCTCTCTGCCTGCCCGAAAGGGGAGGAGAGGAGGATGGGGGAGGCAGGGGTAGAGGTGGGGAAGGGGGGATGTGAAGTTAGACCCGTCATTCAGACCCCCTCCCCTGGGACAACGGCAGGCACAAGACTCCTATTAGGACTGAGCACAGGAGCCCCCCAGGAGCAACAAAAGACACCTCCTAACACTCCCTGTTCCAACCCAGTGAGCGCACACACATACACACACATACACAGGGGCCCCAAACAGACTCTCTCCCCAAGACAGGGATAGGGGTCTTACAATAATAATAATAAAACCCTTCCACAGAAAAGAACTGAACCACAGAAATGCATGCAGAACTGTGGGAGAGGGAAAGGAGAAAGGGAGGGAGGGAGAAAGAGAGAGAGAGAGCGCAGTGAGCTGAAATAAGCCGGACAGCTGGACAGCAGGAAACGAGCAGGGTTTTGTGTGTGTTGTGCATGTGCGTGCGTGTGTGTGTGCATGTGTGTGTTCTGGTGGATTCTGACCGAGAAGGGATATTATGACCGATTCTGCATAGCAGCAGATTCTGCAAAGAAAAATTGAAAGTATTCGTAGAAAAATGTAAAGTATTCATAGCCCTCGATTTATTCCACATTTTGTTGTGTTACAGCATGAATTCAAAACTGATTATATCTGTTTTTTCTCACCCATCTACACACAACACCCCACAATGACAATATGGAAATGTTTTTTTTTGTTTTCTTTATAGAAAATCAAATACAGAAGTATTCAAACCCCTAAATCAATACATGTTAGAATCACCTTTGGCAGCGATTACAGCTGCTGGTCTTTCTGGGTAAGTCTCTAAGAGCTTTACACACCTGGATTGTACAATATTTGCTAATTCTTCAAGCTCTGTCAAGTTGGTTGTTGATCATCACTAGACAGCCATTTTCAAGTCTTGCCACAGATTTTCAAGCCTCTTTTTATTTTTTTAAATTTTATTTTAAGACCCTTTGAAGTATAAAGAACAAATATATCAAATAAAATGTTATTTGGCTTTACTGCTATTGGCCCATACAAACGCGTTGAATAACAGATTCACTACATGGAACAACAGAAAAATCTGAAGGAAGTTTGTTTTGAAGTGTCTGTCCTATCTGAGAGATATAAGAAAGATCAGAATTTTACATGAATTGAACCCTTATTTTGCTAGATTCCATATACTGATACAGTGCCTTCGGAAAGTATTCAGACCCACTTGACTTTTTCCACATTTTGTTACATTACAGCCTTATTCTAAATAAAATTCCTCAGCAATCTACACACAATACCCCATAATGACAAAGTGAAGTTTTTTTTGGCACCATCCCTACAGGGAAGCACGTGGTGGCAGAATCATGCTGTGGGGATGTTTTTCAGTGGCAGGAACTGGGAGACTAGTCAGGATTGAGGGAAAGATTAACAGAGCAAAGTACAGAGAGATCCTTGATGAAAACCTGCTCTCAGGACCTCAGACTGGGGCGAAGGTTCACCTTCCAACAGGACAATGACCCTAAGCACACCGCCAAGATAATGTCCATGCTTAGCTCTATTCCGTTTATTTTTAACCTAAAAAACTCCCTAGTCCTTGCCTATGACAAGCATACCCATAACATGATGCAGCCACCTCCATGCTTGAAAATATGAAGAGTGGTACTCAGTGATGTGTTCGATTTGCCCCAAACATAACACGTGGTATTCAGGACTTAAAGTTCATTTCTTTGCCACATTTTTACAGTTTTAATTTAGTTTCTTATTGCAAACAGGATGCATGTTTTGGAATATTTTTATTCTGTACAGGCTTCCTTCTTTTCACTATGTCATTTAGGTTAGTATTGTGGAGTAACTACAATGTTGTTTTTCCATCCTCCATCCTCAGTTTTCTCCTAACACAGCCATTAAACTCTCTAAGCAAGGAATGGAATTAAGAACATATACATATATGGATGAGCGATGTCAGAGCAGCATGGACTAAGATACAGTATAATAGTATAGAATACAGCATATACATATGAGATGGGTAATGCAAGATATGTGAACATTACTTAAGTGACTAGTGTTCCATTTCTTAAAGTGACCAGTGATTTCTAATCTATGTCTATAGGCAGCAGCCTCTAATGTGTAGAGTAACTACAATGTTGTTGATCCATCCTCAGTGTTCTCCCATCACAGCCATTAAACTCTGTAACTTTTTAGTCACCATTGGCCTCATGGTGAAATCGCTGAGCGATTAGTGCTTTTTGAGGTTGGTTCGGTTTTGGTTCGATTATAAAAAAAGATTCACGGTTTTAGACATTAAATGCGCTATGCATTATGTGGGTTGAGTTCTGTAACAACACTGAATAAAACAATTAATAAAAGTCCTATGATGGTAGTGACTGCCCATTACTGCTTATGACTTATTAACCATAATTTATTCACATTACTTTAATTAAATATTTATTTTATTTGACAACTTTATTATTTCATTCCAAGTCATTATCTCATCTCTATAGGGCTGAGGGGGCGCAGAGGCCAGAGGGACCCACAAAGGAAAGATGTTTTGATGCACTCCCTCCATGCCCCCCTGTCTTTGGGTGATGATGTGAGTTTGGCCTTTCTGTTTGCCCTCACTGGGCTATTGAGGCAGCCCTGAAGCACACTCAAAGCCCAAGGCTCATAGCTCAACGCTCAAAGCTCAAGGTTCAAAGCCCAGGGCTCAAAGCTCAATGTTCAAAGCCCAATGCTAAAAGTTCAAGGCTCAAAGCCTTGGCCAAGGATTTTCACTGTGGACCAAGTCACTGTGACCAGGCCTTGTCAGCCAGAGTCGTGTTCCCTATCCTCCGAATCCCTGTCCTTTGGAACCCTTTTCTGTCCATACTATTTACTTGACAATGTCTATACAATGTGAAAGTATCTGTTAACCCATTCCAAATCAGTGACAGCTGTTTTTCTTCCACCAGCACTGTACATTAAAATAATCAAACTTAGCTCCAGGACTAAACAACATTTGGACGTTTGGACAATATTCTGCTTCCATATAATGAGTTGATCTCGGCTCTCGGCATGCTGAAACAGATATGCATGCAGCCATTGGCGATGGATGAATACAGTAAGGAGACAATCTCAGGGCCACTTAGAAGGGCTCAAATAAAATGTTCATGCAGATATTCATCAACCGTGGCGGTGGCGATCCGCTCAAAACGCACCATCCAAACCTCTTTCAGGCACGTCGAAATCCTGGTGTGATCCGGCATTGTGTCCATGCTGCATTACCTCTGATCAGAGACGCCTTCATTTAGGATTAATGGGCTCCTCCATAAACGTCTCAGCAGCACCGCCTCCACCGACCGACTCACCCGTCAGTAATAATCGCCTCAATGATCTCCATTTTATATTTTCTCTCCTCCTCTCCTCTCTTCCCTTGTGTTTCTCTTCTACACAGTGCTTAATTACTGGTGGGAAGTAATTATTTCCTTTATTAGTGAGACGTAACATCTGTTTCAGGTCTTTTTAAGTGTACCTATAAAAGCCACTCCATGATTTTGTCCCTTAAGGATAGGACTGGGCGGCTTGTTGCTCCCTGTGGACCCCCTCCCCAACACTCCCCCATGCAGCTCTCCACACTCTGCATGCCCACGCAGTATGGGCCACATACAGCGCAGCAAGCTGGATGCTAGCACCCTAAATCCCCTTAACAGGCACTGAGCAGCATGCCAGCTTACTACTGGGTACACACACACACACACACACACGACAGGAGGAAGTGATGCATTTATTGGTCTAATGATGGGCATAGTAATGTTTTAAGTCTCCCAAGTTTTCCACAGGGAAGGCCGGGACTGGGACATGGGGGGAGCGTGGGAATACGGAGTGAAAGGTGGAGGGAGTGAGATTCCTGAAAGCACTAGTGGAATTTTGCATCCCGTATTAATAGACTTTGTACAGTGTGTTGTTTTATTTCACCAGGCCTGGCAGTTTCTAGAAAGTTATAATTTCTTCTTAAAAACAACAGTAATGATCCAGCGTCCAAACAAGTCATCGCCAAAGTTTATCTTTCCCTTCAGAGGCTCCCTCAGTGGACGGGAGTGACTGAAAAGGGACAGGAACAGGTGTCCCCATCAAACGTAGCCTTCCATGGAATGAATAAATATATTAAAAACCTCACATAGTCATCGACTTCCCGCACACACTGGCCAGTGGGCTGAAGACAGTCTGCTGGCATGTCCTTTTAGCACTCTCCCTCTTAATGTTTATGGTTCCTGCACCTTCAGGAAATGACCCTTTTATAGGGTCAACACTATAAAAGACTTGTGTTTTTTTGGTGGGAGAGGTTGGGGTGTGTGTGTGTGTGTGTGTGTGTGTGTGTGTGTGTGTGTGTGTGTGTGTGTGTGTGTGTGTGTGTGTGTGTGTGTGTGTGTGTGGTGCGTGCATGTATGGGAGTGGGGGTAATGCTGTGTAAGCTACTACCGGTTCTCCTTTGCTCCAGAAGAAAGAGACCCAATGAGGTTAATTGGCTCCTCATCCAATATATCACATAGCTGTGAACTCTGTGACCCTTTTTGTCAATAGGGAGACTTTTGTCCACTGTGTGTGTGTGTGTGTGTGTGTGTGTGTGTGTGTGTGTGTGTGTGTGTGTGTGTGTGTGTGTGTGTGTGTGTGTGTGCGTGTGCGTGTGCGTGTGTGTGTGTGGACCCTATTTTCCCTATTTTCTTATGTTTCTCAATTGTTAATTGACAAAAATAGAACGATAACAGAACTGATACGGCAACTGAAAATCCAAGTGTCAAATCACTGCAATGTGCAGCTACAGTGGGGAGAACAAGTATTTGATACACTGCCAATTTTGCAGGTTTTCCTACTTACAAAGCATGTAGAGGTCTGTAATTTTTATCATAGATACACTTCAACTGTGAGAGACGGAATCTAAAACAAAAATCCAGAAAATCACATTGTATGATTTTTAAATAATTAATTTGCATTTTATTGCATGACATAAGTATTTGATCACCTACCAATCAGTAAGAATTCCGGCTCTCACAGACCTGTTAGTTTTTCTTTAAGAAGCCCTCCTGTTCTCCACTCATTACCTGTATTAACTGCACCTGTTTGAACTCGTTACCTGTATAAAAGACACCTGTCTACACCCTCAATCAAACAGACTCCAACCTCTCCACAATGGCCAAGGCCAGAGAGCTGTGTAAGGACATCAGGAATAAAATTGTAGACCTGCACAAGGATGGGATGGGCTACAGGACAATAGGCAAGCAGCTTGGTGAGAAGGCAACAACTGTTGGTGCAATTATTAGAAAATGGAAGAAGTTCAAGATGACGGTCAATCTCCCTCAGTCTGGGGCACCATGCAAGATCTCACCTCGTGGGACATCAATGATCATGAGAAAGGTGAGGGATCAGCCCAGAACTACATGGCAGGACCTGGTCAATGACCTGAAGAGAGCTGGGACCACAGTCTCAAAGAAAACCATTAGTAACACACTACGCCGTCATGGATTAAAATCCTGCAGCGCACGCAAGGTCCCCCTGCTGGAGCCAGCGCATGTCCAGGCCCGTCTGAAGTTTGCAAATGACCATCTGAATGATCCAGAGGAGGAATGGGAGAAGGTCATGTGGTCTGATGAGACAAAAATATAGCTTTTTGGTCTAAACTCCACTCGCCGTGTTTGGAGGAAGAAGAAGGATGAGTACAACCCCAAGAATACCATCCCAACCGTGAAGCATGGAGGTGGAAACATCATTCTTTGGGGATGCTTTTCTGCAAAGGGGACAGGACGACTGCACCGTATTGAGGGGAGGATGGATGGGGCCATGTATCGCGAGATCTTGGCCAACAACCTCCTTCCCTCAGTAAGAGCATTGAAGATGGGTCGTGGCTGGGTCTTCCAGCATGACAATGACCCGAAACACACAGCCAGGGCAACTAAGTAGTGGCTCCGTAAGAATCATCTCAAGGTCCTGGAGTCTCCAGACCTGAACCCAATAGAAAATCTTTGGAGGGAGCTGAAAGTCCGTATTGCCCAGCGACAGCCCCGAAACCTGAAGGATCTGTATGGAGGAGTGGGCCAAAATCCCTGCTGCAGTGTGTGCAAACCTGGTCAAGAACTACAGGAAACGTATGATCTCTGTAATTGCAAACAAAGGTTTCTGTTCCAAATATTAAGTTCTGCTTTTCTGATGTATCAAATACTTATGTCATGCAATAAAATGCAAATTAATTACTTAAAAATCATACAATGTGATTTTCTGGATTTTTGTTTTAGATTCCATCACTCACAGTTGAAGAGTACCTATGATAAAAATTACAGACTTCTACATGCTTTGTAAGTGGGAAAATTTTCAAAATCGGCAGTGTATCAAATACTTGTTCTCCCCACTGTATATTTGCAAAGATTCTCTGTCAATTAACTCTGATGAAACTGTTGTGTCATGGTACCGAGGATGACTGATAAAGCAAAATAACTCAGACGTTTGATGCACAACAGAAATATATTTTGTCATATCTACACATACACAGACTCTTGTGTGCATTTTTATTTCTCGTGTGTATTTTCTCTGATTCCGTTCTCTTTTAAAAAATCTATTCTGGATACAACTGAAATCAGCTATCTAGGCTATAGACGGGTCGGTTGTTTAGCAACAAAACCGACGCATGCACAACTATGGGGCAAAACAGACGGGGTTGGTTTAGATTGTTGACAACATGTTAACTATATTTTGTCTCCAAATGTTTATTGAAAACATAAATACATTTGCACAATGAGCACTTGTTTCTCAAATACATTGTTACAGTTGTTGGTTAGCTAGCTAGCGAATTTGAGCCATATTAGCATAGACATGAAATGAGTCAAAATTTAAATCTAATTGTATTTGTCACGTGCTGAATACAACAGGTGTAGACCTTACAGTGAAATGCTTACTTACAAGCGCTTAACCAACAACACTGTTTTAAGAAAAATAAGAGTTGAGTAAAAAAATAGATAAGTAAAATAAAGCATATAAATAAAAAGTAGCAGCAGTAAAATGACTAGCGATGGTATATACAGGGTTACAGGTACAGAGTCAGTGTGAGGAGGCACAGGTTAGTCAAGATAATTGAGGTAATATGTACATGTAGGTAGAGTTAAAATTACTATGCATAGATAATAAAAAAAGGAGTGGCAGCAGCGTAAAAGGGGAGGGGGGGATGCAATTAGTTGTTCAGGAGTCTTATGGCTTGGGGGGGTAGAAGCTGTTAAGAAGCCTTTTGGACCTAGACTTGGCGCTCCGGTACCGCTTTCCGTGCGGTAGCAGAGAGAACAGTCTATGACTAAACACCTCAAAACAAGACATGGTATCAATAACAAAATACAACGAGCTGAAACAAGACACCTATGATTCCCCACAAGGCAGCTTCTCGTCATTGTCACAAGCTATCTGACAGTTCAGAATCATAACAACACACGGCCTTCTGCCTCCTCGATGCGCACAAATAATTTCTGTGACCTTGTCAGCCAACCTGTCATTAATGACCATAGAGTAAATACACCTCCCACCTCAGACCTTTAGGTTTAAGCTAGGGGGCATAGCGTGGTTAAGTATGGGACAGGTGGAGTGTCATGCACTCCGTGGTTAGGAAAGTGATGAAGGTGTAAGATTCTGGGAGGGGGGTGATAAGGCTTTCCTCAGGATAGGGGGAGACCTTTTAGTGGAAGGACGTCGGAGGACAGTTAGATACATTGTAAATCTCAGGTACAGCTATGTCTAGCAACTTGATCTTCATGGTACTTTACAGGCATGAATTATGGTATGTATACCTGAAACTTGTATGTCATCATGGTAGGTGGTGAAATAAGTATAGCTAGTTATAATAGTTATAATAGTTTAACGGTTTAGCAGATAATAATAAATGCAGATCAGTCTTTACCCGGCTAAAAGAGATGGAATATAATGTCTTTGTTTACAGGAAACTCACTCTACATCTACAGATTAAGTTGAAGGACTGGGGGGGGGCAAAATGTACTGTCCTGTGCAAAGAAATTCAAAAGGGATGATGATATTATTAAATAGTAATAATTTCGATCCAAGTTCGCAAACTATCCAAACAGATCCGCAAGGAAGGTGGATCCTTTTGAATATGCTAGTGGACAATAAACAGATTTGTCTCATTAATCTATATGGTCCAAATAATGATTATCCACACTTCTTATAAAATATTTATAACAATCTATTGAACTCACAAGCAACTAACAATCCTATTATTATGGTTGGAGACTATAACACGGTTACTTCAATGGGCCGTAAAGGAAATCACACTACAAACTATCACCCTCACGAATATCATTAGAACTAGTGGAAACAGTGCCTTCAAAACGTATTCACACCCCTTGACCTTTTCAAAATTGTGATATGTTACAAAGTGGGATTAAAATGTATTTACATTTTTATATTTTTACGATCTACACAAAATAATCTGTAATATCAAAGTGGAAGAAAAATTCTAACATTTGAAAATAAAATCATAAAAAATAAAACACTAATACACTACATGACCAAAAGTATGTGTTCACCTGTTCGTCGAACATCTCATTCCAAAATCATGGGCATAAATATGGAGTTGGTCCCCCCTTTTCTGCTATGACAGCCTCCACTCTTCTTGGAAGGCTTTCCACTAGATGTTGGAACATTGCTGCGGGGACATTCAGCCACAAGAGAATTAGTGAGGTCGTGCACTGATGTTAGGCAATTAGGCCTGGTTTGAAGGGGTGTCCACATACTTTTGGATATATACTTTTTATCTTGATTAGATAGTTATTCAACCCCCTGAGTCAATCACAGCAGGCTGCTGAGGGGAGCATGGCTCATAATAATGGCTGGAACTGAGTTAATGGAATTGCATCAATTGATACCATTACACCGATTCCGTTCCAGCAATTACCACAAGCCCGTCCTTCCCAATTATGGTGCCACCAACCTTCTGTGGAGTCAATACATATTAGAATCACGTTTGGCAGTGATTACAGCTGTGAATATTTCAGGGTAAGTCTCTAAGAGCATTCCACACCCGGATTGTGCAACATTTATCCATTATTCTTTAAAAAATAATTCAAGCTCTGTCAAATTGGTTGTTGATCATTGCTAGACAACCCTTTTCAGGTCTTGCTATAGATTTTCAACACAGCAACTCAGGAACATTAACATTCATTGTCTTCTTGGTAAGCAACTCCAGTGTAGATTTGGCCTTATGTTTTATTTTATTGTCCTGCTGAAAGGTGAATTAAACTCCCAGTGTCTGGTGGAAAGCAGACTGAACCAGGTTTTGCCTGTGCTAAGCTCTATTCCATTAATTTTTTTCCTGAAAAACTCCCCAGTTCTTAACGATTACAATCATACCCATAACATGATGCAGCCACCACTATGCTTGAACATATGGAGAGTGGTGTTCAGTAATGTGTTGTATTGGATTAGCCCCAAACATTCTGTACATGCTTCCTTCTTTTCACTCTGTCAATTAGGTTAGTATTGTGGAGTAACTACAATGTTGTTGATCCATCCTCAGTTTTCTCCTATCATAGCCATTAAACTCTTTAACTGTTTCAAAGTCACCATTGGCATCATGGTGAAATCACTGAGCGGTTTCCTTACTCTCCTGCAACTGAGTTATGAAGGACCCCTGTATCTTTGTAATGGCTGGATGTATTGATACATCATCCAAAGTGTAATTAATAACTTTACCATGCTCAAAGGGATATTCAGTGTCTGCTTTTTGTATTTTTACTCATCTATCAATAGAGGCATTGGAAAACCTCCATGGTTGAATCTATGTTTGAAATTCACTGCTCGACTGAGGGACCTTACAGATAATTGTATATGTGGGGTACAGAGATGAGGTAGTCATAAAACATGTTAAACACTATTATTGAACACATAGTTCATACAACGTATTATGTGACTCATTAATCAAATGTTTACTCCTGAACGTATTTATGCTTGTCATAACAAAGGGGTTGTATGACTCAAGACATTTCAGCTTTTAATTTTGTATGAATTTGTCAAAATTTTTAGAAAAAGAAAAAAAAATCCACTTTGACAAGATGGGGTGTTGTGTGTAGGCCAGTGACACGAAATCTCAATTTAATTCATTTTAAATTCATGCTGTAAGACAACAAAATTTAGAAAAAGTAAAGTGGTGTAAATACTTTCTGAAGTCACTGTATGAAGGCAAAAAAAAGCCTGACCTAGTGAGATATACATGGAGGAGGCTTAATCAAGCTATCCATCTTGTGAGAGGAAGGACTAACTGGTGTCTCCAAGTGGCCACACCTCTCCAAAGGGTTTAAGTGAGAGGACTAACTGTTGTCTCCAAGTGGCCACACCTCTCAAAGGGTTTTAGTGAGAGGAAGGACTAACTGGTGTCTCCAAGTGGCCACACCTCTCCAATGTGTGCACAGTTCCTAATTTCAATGCATTTTATGACTCAAAAAATAGTCTTCAACTATATGGTGCTTTTGTTTTAGCTCTCCTAGCTGTGCCATTGAGGAACTAGAGCAAGCACACATGCAGTTGTTTTGTTTAGAACACAGGCCTGCATCCCCTCCATCACACAATTACTGTTGGTGTTCATGCCTTGGTCAGGTGGGCATCATTTGAAAGCTATTGCCAACATGACTAGCTAAGTTATAAAATATGATCTTACAGTGATAGGCTTCCACAGGGCAATTCAGAGAAACATATCATAATAGAAAGGATTCATGCGTTTCTTCACAATAGACAAACATAGGCTCATTCTGTTCAGAACAACTTAAGGGTGTTTGGTTTGCTTGTATGACATCAAAGCAGTATCTATTATAATCCTTAACATCTCATCTTTCAAAATACATAGAGTCCTCTTCATTTACAGCATTGCCCTCACTCAGATAACAAAACATTGTAAGTTTAAAGTTGCCCAATTAGCGGGAGGGATGGGGGCAACTTCTTGTCACGTGCTGTAAAGCGCAGAGCCTGAGCTCTGATGTAATTTATAACATGTTACTGTACAGCCACTGCATTCCAATTTAGGCACTTATGATTGACCAAATCTGCTTATAATATGTTTATTATTTTCCAATAAAAAAAAGAAGACAGAGATACAAACATTGACATTCCTTGTAGTGTTGAATGGGACGGCAAATTTAGAGGGCAAAACAAAACATAACTCACATACAGTGCCTTCGGAAAGTATTCAGACCCCTTGACTTTTTCAAAATGTTGTTACAAGTTTTTATACATTTTTTGCTAATTTATAAAAAAAAATATTTTAAAAAATAATAAAATATCACAATTACATAAGTATTCAGACCCTTTAATCAGGACTTTGTTGAAGCACCTTTGGCAGCAATTGCAGCATCAAGTCTTCTTGGGTATGACACTACAAGCTTAGCACACCTGTATTTGGGGAGTTTCTCCCATTCTTCCCAGATCCTCTCAAGCTCTGACAGGTTGGATGGGGAGCGTTGCTGCAGAGCTATTTTCAGGTCTCTCCAGAGATGTTTGATATGGTTCAAGGCCGGGCTCTGGCTGGGCCACTCAAGGACATTCAGAGACTTGTCCCGATGCCACTCCTGCATTGTCTTGGCTGTGTGCTTAGGGTCGTTGTTCTGTTGGAAGGTGAACCTTCGCCCCAGTCTGAGGTCCTTAGAGCTCTGGAGCAGGTTTTCATCAAGGAACTCACTGTACTTTGCTCCGTTCATCTTTCCCTCAATCCTGACTAGTCTCCTAGTCCCTGCCGCTGAAAAACATCCCCACAGCATGATGCTGCCACCACCATGCTTCACCGTAGGGATGGTGCCAGGTTTCCTCCAGACGTGACGCTTGGCATTCAGGCCAAAGAGTTCAATCTTGGTATCATCAGACCAGAGAATCTTGTTTCTCATGGTCTGAGAGTCTTTAGGTGCCTTTTGGCAAACTCCAAGCAGATTGTCGTGTGCCTTTTACTGAGGAACGGCTTCCGTCTGGCCACTCTACCATAAAGGCCTGATTGGTGGAGTGCTGCAGAGATGGTTGTCCTTCTGGAAGGTTCTCCCATCTCCACAGAGGAACTCTAGAGCTCTGTCAGAGTGAACATCGGGTTCTTGGTCACCTCCCTGACCAGGGCCCTTCTCCCCCGATTACTCAGTTTGGCTGGGCGACCAGCTCTAGGAAGAGTCTTGGTGGTTTCAAACTTCTTCCATTTAAGAATGATGGGGACCTTCAATGCTGCAGCAATTTTTTGGTACCCTTCCCCAGATTTTTTCCTCGACACAATCCTGTCTCGGAGCTCTACGGACAATTCCTTCAACCTCATAGCTTGGTTTTTGCTCTGACATCCACTGTCAACTGTGGGAACTTATATAGACAGGTGTGTGTCTTTCCAAATCATGTCCAATCCATTGAATTTACCACAGGTGGACTCTAATCAAGTTGTAGAAGCATCTCAAGGATGATCAATGGAAACAGGATGGACCTGAGCTCAGTTTCGAGTCTCATAGCAAAAGGTCTGAATACTTCGGTAAGTAAATGTTATTTTTTATTCAATCCATTGTAGGATAAGGCAGTAACGTAACAAAATGTGGAAAAGGTCAAGGGGTCTGAATACTTTCCGAAGGCACTGTAAAAAAATCCTATTAGGTGTTACCTATTATAAGAAGACAGCATATAGTCATTACAAGCAGTGTAGTTAAACCAAAAATAAATATTGAGTGGAGTTCATCAACCCAGTTATGAAGGGGGAATAGACCATTTATCCAGTATCGGCTGACATATTTTATATAACATTGGACCTCTGTTGGAGGTATTGAATCGAATCTTTTCCATATGCATTACATTCCCTAAATCCTGTAACCACATTGTAAAGGTAGGTACAGTTTCCAATTTCCAAAATTGCAATATGAGCCTTTTGGCTAATAGAGTAAAAAAAGAGACAGCCTTCCCTTCCTGGTTATTCCCATCAACTGTACCAAACAGAGCGATCAATGGGTCTGGGAAATATGCCATTTTCAACCTGTATATGTCTACAAGAGTAAAGGGCTACCTAAGACAAAATTATTTATAACAGACTTTTTCCTGAACAACATAGGTACAGCATATCCCCTAATTGTATGGGACACTTTCAGAGGCCATTCAATTTCAGAGGCCATTCAATTCAATACTCATCTTTAAAACAAAAGCAGTTTCAATCAAAAGAGATTGGCCTAACAAAGGAAATAGAGAAACTAACAGCACAGGTAGATAGCAATAAAAATGTTACTATAATGACACAGAATAAGGTTGAGTGAAAACAAAAACAACTGGAGGAACTTATTAAAGAACAAACAAATGTAATTTATTATAAATAGTGGATTAATTTAAAAAAAATCTTCAACAACAAAATAATTTACAGTGAACTTCAGACTTAAACTGTACCAGTAGAGGTATATCTTTTTTGATGTACTCAAAGATCTATTTTTAGCATGTTTTAACTACTAAAAATGTTAGACTATCAGATACTCAGCAAGAAGGTCTGATTTCACTATTACTGAAACAAGACCCAGAGGGTAAGTATAAAGATTCAGTCAATGAAAAAAACTGGAGGCATCTTACACTTCAAATATTGTGATGCAAAAATATGGGTTAAATTAATTGCGCATATAATTAAAAAGGTTTTACCAGATATTGTTCATTCTGATCCGACAGGTTTTTTACATGGACGATACAATGGAGATAATATACGACAATTACTTGAAACAGTAGAACAATATAAAGCATCAATATAAAGCATCATCATAACAGATTTTGAAAAGGCTTTTGATAAAGTACGACTAGAATTTATATATAAATGCCTGGACTATTTTAATTTTCATGAATCTCTTATACAATGGGTTATGTATAGCAACCCCAGGTGTAAAATAGTAAATATTGGTTACTTCTCAGAAGTAACTGTCAAGAGGAGTAAAACAAGGCTGTCCGCTGTCTTCATATCTATTTGTTATGGCCATCGAAATGCTAGCTATTAAAAGCGGATCCAACAAGAACATCAAGGGGTTAGAAATCCAGGGCTTAAAAAACAAATGTGTCAATGTATGCCAATGACTCAAGTCTGCAATCTGGATCCCTGCATGGTCTTGTTGAAGATCTAGATAACTTCTCTAGCCTCTCTGGACTAAAAACCCAATTATGATCAGTGTACCATAATACATATCGGATTATTAAAAGACAACTTTTTCATTACTCTGTAGTTTACAAATAAAATGGGCTCATGGTGAAGTAAACATACTTGGTATTCATATCCCTAAAGATATAAATGAACTTACCACAACACATTTCTATAGAAAGTTAGCAAAAATTGTCAAGATCCTGCTACCATTGAGAGGTAAATACCGAAACTGTGGTAAGCCACTGGCTGAGGAGTGAGATAAAAAATCTCATGATTGATTATAGTTATTACTGAAAACAATTGATATAATGTATACTGGAGATGTATGAGTACTATCTTTCCAAAACGTAATGTGTATATCAAAAACAAAATATCTTTGTTATGTAACTACTGTATATAAAAGTATATATGTAAATGTGTGCAAAATGTATATGTAACAAAAAAGCTGTAAAAACAAAAATGTTGAACAAAGTTACTTTTATCTTCCAAAGAGGGAGTGGATGGGCGATATATATTTTGTAATAACTTTGATTTGATTGTTCAAAGGAGAGAACCTGTTTAAATATCTAACTGTTTGCTCTGTGGTTGTGGCTTTGAAACCTGCTTTTGTAAAGACTTCGGACAAGAGCTTGGCTAGAATCGCAACTCAACCAGATGGTTGACCGCAGGTGTTGGACTTAAGTGGTCAAATTGCAATAAGATGGGCCAATTACTGAAACAATCCAGAGACAGGGGGATGACAAATTACCAACAAACGTTTTCCAAATATACGCAGTTGTGTGCTGGGAGAGAGGGAGAGAGAGAGAGAGAGAGAGAGGGAGAGAGAGAGGGAGAGAGAGAGAGAGAGAGAGAGAGAGAGAGAGAGAGAGAGAGAGAGAGAGAGAGCATTGATTGGAGAGGAAGGTCTGGTCTCAATGCCAGGGACAGGTGACAAATGAGGGCCTATTGGGGTCAAAGCCTCACCCCTCGTTGGCTCAGCATGCACCAGCACACACACACACACACACACACACACACACACACACACACACACACAGATACATCCTGTTTGTCCAGGGCAAAATTCTGTGTAACAAGCATATACGCACACAGTTTCAAATCCTTTTCTCTGTGGTTTATAATGTTTTGACACAAATTAACCACATAAGACCAGAGCAGTTCCTATGTGTGCAGCTTCGCTCCATGTACATGGGTAGGGCACTGCATCGATATCCTTGCAAAACACTGTATGGGGAGGGAATGCTACACTACGTTACAGTGCCGCACTGTGATATAAATAGCTTTTCCATGAAATGTTATAGTAATTAGCGACCAGAAAGCATGGACCCTCTCAACCCCCACTGCGGCACCCATATACCTTGAGCGAATACTAAGAAGCAACTCTGGCATACTAAAAAGCGACTCTGGCACCGGTCCAGTTCAGCGTGTACTGTGTGAACCCGCACGACCCATCAAAGGCAGTGTGCACGCCCATGAGAGGGTGATTGGGTTCGAGGTGCGCAGGGAATCGTGTTTGAAGTACTCTCTGGCTCTATCTGAGAGACGGAAAAGGCGCTTTTCATCTTGCGGGATTGCTGAGGTGCCACAGGCGAGAGAGATGCAGTCCTTCTCCTCTCAACGTGAAACTGTTCTATGAACACCAGAGGAGAGGGATGACGGAGAGAGAGAGTTTAGAGGGAGAGGAGGAAAGGGGAGAACAGAGAGAGGGGTAGAGAGATGAGGACTAAAGAGAGAAGAGAGGAAGAAAGAGAAGTGAGAAATGAGAAAGGATCAAACGTTGAGTGGGAGGAAGAGGAGAGGAGAAAACAGGAAAAAAGAGAGAAAGATGCTAATGCAGCCCAATGGCATCCAGCTAACAGTGCAGAGCAGAGCAGCACAGTACATGTTTCTTGCACCAGTGTCAGTAAGTGCACTCCCATTCATTCAAAACAAAGCAGCAGCTCCCACGCCTGACATTTTAATAGAGATATCTTATGGACCTATCAATAACCACGGCCCACAACTGTCTAATAAACAAGCCATTAAAGAAACAGAAACATGGGGTTTCCATCCATCCCATTCAAAAACCATTCCCCAGCCAAACAAAAGCCTCTCTGGTAAATGCAAGAGTCACTCTTCTTCCAGTCCCATCATATCATATCTGTGCTGGTGATGAGGATAATGCTTGAGGCCAATTACTTCTCCTCTAATGGACAGGAGCAGATGTGTCATGTCATGTCCGCCCCGAGGAAGAGTGCTGAGACAGGTTCAACACATCCATGGAGCGACAGAGAACAGCACTGGATGGAACATACTGGAATGGAGGCACCACATCTGTATAACCCTCGCACACAAGATACACTGTTACGCAGGCTCGTTCATGAGAAGAGGGGCAAAAACTTTTGCAGTATGTCCCACTAACAACATGCAGAGTGAGAGGGTGAGAGAGAGGGGAGGAAAGGGAGAGGGAGAGAGATGGAGAACTAATATGTTGTCAACTGGCGGAGAAAGCTGGACATACAAAGCCCGGAGGAGAGCCTACATTGACCATTCTACGGCCACATCGTTGACCTTAAAAACCTGGACAATGAGAATCATATAAGATAATCACATAAAAGTAATATATCGTTAGATTAGTAAATGCTTCTATCGTACAACTTTATGATGCTCCGCATGAGTCTCATTCTATGTAAACGATAATGCCTAGGATTCAAAATGTGCTAAAGCTCTACAATTGTGCATGTTTTCACCACATCTCCATTCTATAACATAGACCATAGGCACTACTTGTTAAAAAAACGATCATAGGACTCCTTTTCCACAATGGTGAGCGAGCTGCAAGCCTGCAACAGCAGTCAAGATCTCATGCCTGGCAAGAACAATGATGCATCCCTCAGAGGACCAAAGGCTGAACTTGCTTTGAGGGTTGTCAATAGCAACTGACACTGTGATTTTCATTACCATGGGCCACAGTTGTTTTGGTAGCAGATATTGAAGAATAGGTAATTCATCACAAAGTAGGCCTATGTGCAGAACGAGGACCATTCATGAAAGATCAGCTACAAAGGAGTGGGACAGTCTATTAACCCTAATGGATATGGACAATTGAAAGTAATTTCTTGACGTTTTAACAACTCCTTATTTGAAGAACAAATAAATAAACTTATTTATCTCTAACAATAATAGCCAACTCTAAAAATCATCTCACATGCGTTTGGCGCTCTCAAAATCGAAATTTAAGTTTTAAAGTTAATTTGCTGCAGTTCTACACATTTTGCCATGGGGTGGAGAGAACATTTTGCAATTTTATAACAAATTTCATACAATTCTACATGTTTTGCCATGGGGCGGAGAGGGCCGTAAGTGACCACTTATGTTGCTTATGCCTGGAGATCATATGTTACCCATTACAATTCGTATGATACAATGCCTTCAGAAAGTATTCACATTCCTTGACTTTTTCCACATTTTGATTTTACTGTCTTTTCTGTCAAACTTATACATAAAATATTCAAAGTGTCAAAGTGGAAGACAAATAAAATGCATGAAAAATAAACTAATATGTCTTGATTAGATAAGTATTCAACCCCCTTAGTCAATATATGTTAGAATCACCTTTGGCAGCGATTCCAGCTGTGAGTCTTTATGGGTGCGTTTCTAAGAGCTTTCCACACCTGGATTGTGCAACATTGGCCAATTATTATTTTCAAAATTCTTCAAGCTCTGTCAAATTGGTTGTTGATCATTGCTAGATATCCATTTTCAGGTCTTGCCATAGATTTTCAAGCAGATTTAAGTCAAAACTGTAACTCGGCCACTCAGGAACATTCACTTTCTTCTTGGTAAGCAACTCCAGTGTAGATTTGGCCTTGTGTTTTAGGTTATTGTCCTGCTGAAAGGTGAATTAATCTCCCAGTAACTGGTGGAAAGCAAACTGAACCTGGTTTTCCTCTAGGATTTTGCCTGTGCTTAGCTCCATTCCATTTATTTTTTATCCTGAAAAACTCCCCAGTCCTTAGCAATTAAAAAAACATACCCACAACATCATGCAGCCACCAGAATGCTTGAAAATATGGAGAGTGGTATTCAGTAATGTGTTTTATTGGATTTACCCCAAACATAACACTTTGTATTCAGGACAAAATGTTAATTGCTTTTCCACAATTTTTGCAGTTGTACTTTAGCGCCTTGTTGCAAACAGGATGCGTGTTTTGGAATATGTGTATTCTGTACATGCTTCCTTCTTTTCACTCTGTCAATTAGGTTAGTATTGTGGAGTAAATACATTGTTGTTGATACATCCTCAGTTTTCTCCTATCATAGCCATTAAACTATTTTACTGTTTCAAAGTCACCATTGGCATCATGGTGAAATCACTGAGCGGTTTCCTTACTCTCCAGCAACTGAGTTAGGAAGGACACCTGTAACTTTGTGGTGACTAGGTGTATTGATACACCAAACAAAGTGTAATTAATAAAGTCACCATACTCAAAGATATTCAATGTCTGCTTTTAACATTTTTACCCATTTACCAATACATGCCCTTCTTGTTCCTCCCTGGTCTTTGTGGTTGAATCTGTATTTAAAATTCACTGCTCAACTGAGGGACCTTACAGATAATTGTGTGGGGTACAGAGATTCAGTAGTCATTCAAAAATCTAGTTGAACACGGGCAAGATGGTGACGTACCGGATGGCCACCGTTTTGCAAGCTCCGACCCAACTTTGCTATTTTGTGATTATTTTGTTGTTTATTTTTAGTCTATTTTCACGTAATGTATCTACTATTATTTCTTACAACCAACAAGAACTCTTGAACATCAGATCGGCACTTACTTACCGCAATTCCGGCTTCTACTTCGACTCATCTGCCCTGGGCTCTCTCTGTAATTCCAACCCAATCTTTGGGCTACCCAAGAGGAAATGCTGGTGTTACAGAGGCAAGAGAGGGGGGATCCTGGTGAGATTAAAGTGAAAGGAAAACTGGCCACTTCTTCCCTCTATTCTACTGGCGAATGTACAGTCACTTGATAATAAGATGGATGACCTCCGATCGCAGATTCGCTACCAACGGGACTCTCGGAATTGCAATATTCTTTGCTTTTCAGAAACATGGCTCTGAGACAAGATACAACCCATGGCTATCCAACTTGGTGGATTCTCCATTCACTGGGCGGATGGGGTTTGCCTCTTCGAGGGGGGGATGGGGTTTGCCTCTTCATTAACTCCAACTGGTGTGCTAATTCCAGCGCAGTGGAAGTGTCGACCCACTGTTCACCTGTCTTGGAATACCTTATGGTCAAATGCCGAGCCTTCTTAGAACAACGGGACTCCCGAGTGGCGCAGAGGCGTCACTACAGACCCGGGTTCAATCCCAGGCTGTGTCAATACCGGCCATGACCGGGCATCCCATAGGGCGGCGCACAATTGGCCCAGCGTCGTCTGGGTTAGGGGAGGATTTGGCTGGGGGGGCTTTGCTTGGCTCATCGCGCTCTAGCGGCTCCTTGTGGCGGGATGGGCACCTGCAGGCTGGCTTCCGGGTTAAGCGGGCAGGTGTTAAGGAGCACGGTTTGGCGGGTCATGTTTTGGAGGACGTATGACTCGACCTTCGCCTCTCCCGAGCCTGTTGGGGAGTTGCAGCGATGAGACAAGATCGTTATTGGATCGCAATTGGATATCACAAAATTGGGAAGAAAAAGGGGGTATCAAAAATACAAATACATTTAATTTTTTTTTAATAGCAAAAAACCTCCCAAGGGAGTTTTCAGCTGTTATCACGACTGCTGTATACATTCCACCTCAGGACAAGAAAAATAACAAGCTGGCGCTTAACGAACTGTACAAGGCTAACAAAAAGCAGGAAACCCTACACCCAAAGGCTGCCTTACTGGTTGCCAGTGATTTTAATTTGGTGTCACTAAGACACGTGATTCCCAACTTCCATCAACACGTCTCCAACACCACTATGGACGATAAAGTCCTAGACCACTGCTATTCTATCCACAAGCAAGCATACAAGGCCCTCACTCGTCTTCCATTCGGCAAATCAGATCATGACTCCGTACTCTTGCTTCCTGTTCAAAAGCAGAAGCTGAAACAGGAAGTACCCTCAATTCGCTCTGTTGAGAAATGGTCACCAGAATCAGAGGGTATGCTTCAGGACTGCTTTGCGAGCGCTGATTGGAATATGTTTTGAGACTAACCACCTCCGTCACCGGCTTCATTAGAAAATGCATCGCCGACATTGCTTCCCCAATCAAAAGCCATGGATTTACACCAAGGTTGGCACTACACTAAAGAGCAGGGCTACCGCACACAGAGTTATCGTAGACAACCCTGATGCTATGGCCGAGGACAGGAATAAGTTTAACAAGCTCTGCAGAGTCATCAAACAAAAGGACAATGTAGGAATAAGGTGGAATCTTACTACGCAGGCTCTGGCTACAGTCTATTAAGGATTACAAAAGAAGACCCAACCATGATCTGCCCAATGATGCGTCTCTACCAGACAAACTCAATGTATTTTATGCATGCTTTGACAACAACAACATCAAGACGGGTGTGAGGGATTTCACTGACCCTGAAGACTGTGTGATCTTGACTCTCCGAGGCCGACGTGAGAAGGGTCTTTAATCAGATCAACACCTGCATGGGCGGCGGGCCCCGACGGTATTCCAGGGCGCGTTCTCAGGGCATGCACAGAACAGCTGGCAGGCATATTCACGGTCATTTTCAACGTCTCCTTGCCCCATTCTGTAATCCCCACATGTTTTAAGATGACCACAATAATGCCTGTTCCTAAGAAATCTAAGGATTCATGCCACAATGATTACGGCCCTGTAGCACTCACTTTGAGAGACACACATTAACACCACCATCCCAGCCACCCTAGACCCACTCCAATTTGCTTACAGATCCATAGATGACGCAATCTCAATTGCTCTCCATACTGCCCTTACCCCCCTAGATAAGAGGAATACCTATGTGAGAATACTGTTCATAGACTACAGCTCAGCGTTCAACACCATTATCCCCTCCAAGCTCATCATCAAGCTGAACACCTCCCTCTGCAACTGGTTCCTGGACTTCCTGACGGGCCGACCCCAGGTGGTGAGGTTAGGCAACATCACCTCCACCACAATTCTCCATTAACACAGGGGCCCCTCAGTGGTGTGTGCTTAGTCCCCTCCTGTACTCCCTTTTCACCCACAACTGTGTGGCCATGCACGTCTCAAACACCATTATCAAATTCGCTGACGACACGACGGTGGTAGGCCTGATCATTGGCTACGATGAGTCAGCCTACAGGGAGGAGGTCAGTGACCTGGCAGTGTAGTGCTTGAGCAACAACCTCTCACTCACACAGCTTCTATCCCCAAGCAACACAACTGATAAATAGCTAACAAAAATAGCTACATGGACTGAGTTTATCTTGTATCTTTAACAACCTTTTATTTCAGTATTTGCACTGTCCTCATGCACACTCACAGGGCCCTATACACACACAAACACACCACTCCATAATTTTCCTTCACTTTTTCCACATTTTGTTACCTTACAGCCTTATTCTAAAATACCCCATAATGAAAACAGGTTATTAGACAGTTTTGCTAATGTATTAAAAATAAAAAAACGAAATACCTTATTTACAAAAGTATTCAGACCCTTTGCTATGAGACTCGAAACTGAGCTCAGGTGCATCCTGTTTCCATTGATCATCCATGAGATGTTTCTACAACTTGATTAGAGTCCACCTGTGGTAAATTCAATTGATTGGACATGATTTGTAAAGGCACACACCCATCAATAAGGTCCCACAGTTAACAGTGCATGTCAAAGCAAAAACCAAGCCATGAGGTCGAAGGAATTGTCCGTAGAGCTCCTAGACAGGATTGTGTCGAGGCACAGATCTGGGGAAGGGTACCAAAAAATTCAGCATTGAAGATCCCCAAAAACACAGTGGCCTCCATCATTCTTAAACGGAAGAAGTTTGGAACCACTAAGACTCTTCATAGAGCTCGGCGTCCCAGCCAAACTTAGCATTTGGGGGAGAAGAGCCTTGGTCAGGGACGTGACCAAGAACCCGATGCTCACTCTGACAGAGCTCTAGAGTTCCTCTGTGGAGATGGGAGAACTTCTGACAGAGCTCTAGAGTTCCAATGTGGAGATGGGAGAACCTTCCAGAAGGACAACCATCTCTGCAGCATTCCACCAATCAGCCCTTTATGGTAGAGTGGCCAGATGGAAGACAATTCTCAGTAAAAGGCACATGACAGCCTTGCTTGGAGTTTGCCAAAAGGCACCTAAAGACTCTCAGACCATGAGAAACAAGATTCTCTGGTCTGATGAAACCAAGATTGAACTATTTGGCCTGAATGCCAATTGCCACATCTGGAGGAAACCTGGCACCATCCCTACGGTGAAGCATGGTGGTGGCAGCATCATGCTGTGGGGATGTTGTTCAGTGGCAAGGACTGGGAGACTAGTCAGGACCGAGGCAAAATGTACAGAGAGATCCTTGATGAAAACCTGCTCCAGTGTGCTCAGGACCTCAGACTGGGGCAAAGGTTCACCTTCCAACAGAATAACGACCCTAAGCACACAGCCAAGACAACACAGGAGTGGCTTCGGGACAAGTCTCTGAATGTCCTTGAGTAGCCCAGCCAGAGCCCGGACTTGAACCAGATCGAATATCTCTGGGGAGACCTGAATATAGCTGTGCAGCAACGCTCCCCATCCAACCTGTCAGAGCTTGAGAGGATCTGCAGAGAAGAATGGGATAAACTCCTGATATACAGGTGTGCCAAGCTTGTAGCGTCATGCCCAAGAAGACTCAAAGCTGTAATCGCTGCCAAAGGTGATTGAACAAAGTACTGAGTAAAGGGTCTGAATACTTATTTAAATGTGATATTTACGTACTTTTTACATTTTTTATTTGTAGAAATTGTGAAAAACTATTTTTGCTTTGCCATTATGGGGTATTGTGTGTAGATTGATGAGGGGGGGAAAACATTTTAATCAACTTTAGAACAAGGCTGTAACATAACAAAATGAGGAAAAAATCAAGGGGTCTGAATGCTTTCCGTTGGAAAATTGTTAAAGACTCCAATCACCCAAGCCATAGACTGTTCTCTCTGCTTCCGCATGGCAAGCGGACCTTTAAGTTTTCTCTATGCACACTCACAGGGCCCTACACACTCCCACACACACTCACTCCATCATCTGCTCACTCACACATAAAATGCACATACATTTCTACCAACTCTACACACACGCACACCCACTCACATACAAGCTGCTGCTACTCTGTTTATCTTATATTCTGTTGCCTAGTCACCTTACCCCTATACATATCTACCTCCATCACTCCAGTATACCTGCATGTAAATATGGTATTGGAACTGACTTTTTAAATATTTCCTGTATATAGTATGCTTACTTATTTACTTTATTGTGTATTCCATATTTCTTATTCTAATTTCTTGTGTGTTTTTTTTCTAGTAATAGTAATATAGTGATTATTGATTATTCCATTTTTGGGATTGAGTTTGCAAGAAAGGCATTTAAATGTAATTGTGCATGTGACATTAAAACTTGAAACATTCTATTGCAAACAGAGTAAGTCCATGCAATTTACGCAACAAGTCACATATTTAGGCTTCACATAACAAAGGCGTTGAATACTTATTGACTCAAGAAAATGTGGCTTTATCATTTTGTATTAATTTGTAACAATTACAAAAAACATAATTCCACTTTGAGACTAGTGGAAATCGTGTGTAGGCCAGTGACAATGTAATCCATTTAAAATTCAGGCTATAACACAACAAAATGTGGAAAAAGTCAAGGGGTCCGATAAGTTTCTAAAGGCATTGTATGTTACGAATTGCAATTAAGGGTTAAGGTTAAGGTTAGGGTTAAGAGTTAGCTATTGTGCCAAGTAGTAGAAAAGTAGCTAAAAAGTATTAAGTAGTTGCAAAGTTGATAATTAGCTAAAATGCTAAAGCAGTCCATGATAAGAATGGACCACACAACTTTTGGGTTGCTAGACATTCACGTTACTGTCTTATGTAACCATACCAAACCTAACATATCATACTAATTGGGACATCCCGGATTTACGTTGACTATGTTACGTCTAGTCTATGAGACCAGGCTGGTATGACAATCGAAGGCGAAGTTCAGGGAACACAAACCTATCTTTGTTCCCTCTTGGAAAGAAAAAGTATTATTTGCATGGCTTTTCGTTCGCCTTGTGCGGAATACATTATGTGTGTAAATGTTGTTGAACCCCGGCGATTCGCCGCGAAAAGGTCACACACTCCCCTCGACCCCAACTGTTTCGCTGGCTTTGTGTCCTCACAGGGAAAAAACGAGCTGTGCCTATAAACTTCGCATTTAAAAGACAAGTGCGGTCGAGGGGGACTGTTGCATGGGGGAAACAATAGCAGCTTTTTTGGACACACTTTTTCTCACTGCGATGAACAGCAGGGAATCCGGTAGAGCCCTCTTATAAAGAACCATAGAGCACAGCTGCTGGGCTCTATAATTTTAGGGAATGTTGGTGTTTTTTTTCTCAGTAATAATACGAAATACCTTCCTGTCCACATTGGAACATGTTATTTTGTACTTGTTTATAGGTCATATTAGGCCTAAACTGTCCCCCTGCTATTTAAACCATATCGTATTGTAGGCTATATTTTGCCCGTACAAATGCAATATATGTAAAATAAGGGATAATGTGCAAAGGTTCGGCGCAATACATCTGCCTGCCAAGTGCTACATTATCATAACTGATTTATGCACTCCAAACAGACATTGCATAGCATTCAAAAGACTTTTATGCGGCTAATGAAAGTCAAATCACAAAACATGACTGAACAAACGTAAATTGCAAATGATCAGTGACCTAATTTGCAAGAAAACATAAACAACAATTTCAAACCTGCTACGTATAGGAACATGATACAGAGTTACTTAAAAGTATGTCACATGAACTCTGGCCCTGAGATGATACGAAAACTAAGAAAATAACCTATAAATTGGGGTAGACCTTAGACTTCCGCGGACACACCCCGTAGGTGACCTGGGCTAAATCCGCGCACGAGCTGTCAGTGCTGACACTAGCCTATAGCACAGCTGCAGCCTAGAAGTCCATCCTCCCTTCTCTTCATGTAGGCCTACATAGAAAGACTGAACAAAATAGTTTAATTTATGCGTCATATGAATAATAATAATAATAATAATAATAATAATAATAATAATATTAATAATAATAGCCTAATAATAATCATAATAATAACGGCTTGACCTACTCAAAGTGAATTACTCTGGTGACCAGTCATACAGTGATGAGGCTCTTTATTGATTTAGTGATTTATCAAATTCACACTTAATCCATACGGATATTTTTGACAGCCGTATTAAACAGCTGACCCAGCATCATTTGTCCGATTTACACGGTTCTGTGGGTGGACTGTCATATTTTACTTGAGTAAAAAGATGGTCACAAAATCATCCGAAGTAGGCTTATTGATGTTCAGACGTCCAGACTGCTAATGTTATCACTAGGATATCCTCTGTCCAAGCATGCCAATAATAATCTCAATCACCACACATTTGCCAGCGACTTGCTGCTCACTCCCAGTATTGGTTTACGAAGTAATTAATCATTTTCAGCAGCTATGGGACAAAAAAGTTGCTTTACTCACGCTCCGAGGCCATAGTGATGACGGACTCCGTAGTGGCGTGATATTCGTCCTCCTCCATAAACTCATCCTGGAAGGACGCGTCTCCCTGGAAATCGTGGTGGTCCAGAAGCTGCTGGAGCGGGGGTGCCTTGGGGAGCAGCTGGTTCACTACCTCCCTACTAATGTTAGGAGCCTGCTTGAGCCGCAGCTTGCTCAGGATCTGAGATTTTATGGTCTCCAGCCTCAGGACTTTACTTTGCTCTCGCCAAACGCATGCGGAACACCCATGAGCGCCCGCTTCTTCATCGAGGAGCGAAAGCCCATCGTCTGTGGGAATCTCGCTCGTTGGTGGCATAAAAAGGTTAGGCTCGTCACTCCCGGACAGTCCCAGACAAATATAAACCAACAAACACAGCAAAAAGTTATACCTCGGCATGGTGATGACTGGTCAGGCTATATAACTTTCTGCTCGCGTTATCCCTTTCTTTACCTTCTCTGAAATGTTGATTGTCACAACCTGTGTTTCCTTACCTTATAAAGGTACCAATGATATGCAACTACTCCAATAGAGTCGCCTCTTAAAACGATTTTATTGTAAGACAGCAATAAACGTAGGACGGTGCGTTCTAGTGGGTATTCTCTGTCCTCGATTTAACGCACAACCCGTTTTCATGCTATAGTTGTTTTGGTTGCCTTATCTGATAACAATTAAGTCCATAGGTGCGAATGTTAAGATGTGTCATTGAAAAGTGTGCAAGTACCTCCTAAAAGGGCTCGTTATATATCTCCACTCCTCCGTGTCGTAATCCGTCTCCATTGGCTAAGATTCCAACAAAAGGCTTTTAGGTCTGTCACCAAGTCAAGAAAAAGAGGGAGCTAGAGGGACGGAGCAAGGGAGAATGGACTGGAGAGTAGTTTGTCCAGTTTGCATTTTATTACTGTATTGAGATAAGGTTTCAAACCTGGAAGAGGTTAGTTCATGTCATTACATTTCATTAGTGGTATGACATTTTTTCTTCTTTATGTTAAGAAACTAGTGTTGGTAAGCAGTAAATGGACATTTCAACCATGACTTATCCTGCTTCTTCTCTTCTCTCACTTTTAATATGCCTCTATTATATATATTGAACAAAAATATAAACGCAACATGTTTCATTAGCTGAAATAAAAGATCCCAGAAATGTTTGACATGCACAAAAAGCTTATTTCTCTCAATTTTGTACCAGATTTTTTTTACATCCCTGTTAGTGAGCATTTCTCCTTTGCCAAGGTAATCCATCCACCTGACAGGTGTGGCATATCAAGAAGCCGATTAAACAGCATGATCATTGCATAGGTGAACCTTGTGTTGGGGACAATAAAAGGTCACTCTAAAATGTGCAGTTTTGTCACACAACACAATGCCACAGATGTCTCAAGTTTTGAGGGAGTGTGCAATTGTAATGCTGACTGCATGAATGTCCACCAGAGCTGTTGCAAGAGAATTTAATGTTAATTTCTCTACCATAAGCCATGTCCAACATCGTTTTAGAGAATTTGGCAGTATGTCCAACCGGCCTCACAACCACAGAGCATGTTTAACCATGCCAGCCCAGGACCTCCACGTCCGGCTTCTTCACCTCCGGGATTGTCTGAGACTAGCCACCTGGTCAGCTGATTAAACTGAGGAGTATTTCTGTCTGTAATAAAGCCCTTTTGTGGGGAAAACTTTATTCTGATTGGCTGGGCCTGGCTCCCCAGTGGGTGGGCCTGACTCCACAATTGGTGGGCCTATGCCCTCCCAAGCCCACCCATGGCTGCTCGCCTGCCCAGTCATGTGAACTACATAGATTAGGGCCTAAATTGACTGATTTCCTTGTATGAACTGTAACTAAGTAAAAGTTGTTGCATGTTGCATTTATATTTTTGTTCATTAATATTATTTGTAAAAGGAGTCAAATGTATGCATGACAATTGAACCCGGCCTGCCCCCATAGAACTGTGAAACTTTCAAACTTGACTCATGAGTGACAGGTTGTCCCAAATGGCATTGGGATAGCGTCTTTGGAATTTAAGAAGTATTACGTCGACAATAACAACACCTATTTTGTGTTAGACTCCCTCAAGACTTTTAATGCAATAATTTTACAGTGAGATGTGCAAATGCAGCATAATTTCTAATAAAGACTATCAAACATATAGGCCCCGATGTTAAAACCATGCATTCCATAAAAAAAGAGTGGGATATGCCAACAAAAGAAATCAATGGAGCAAATGCATCCCATGACATTTTCACTTGATTTAAATATATCTATATATCCGTAGTGCTCAAGTATTTACATTCCATGAGGGCAACATAACTTTTTATAAACATGATTTGAAGCTTTAAATAATCTATTAACAAAGTTTTCTATTACATAAAGGCATAAGGGAGTAATATGCACAACCTATGATTGTTTCAACCATTATGTGCATGGTCAGTGCATTAGCAACAACTGTTAGATTTCAATACAGTAGTTCAATTTTTTTGTGACAAATGCCTGTTGGTAATGTTTTGTCTTTCTAAACAATATTCCAAACTAGCAATGAAGCAATTAACCAACAAACAAACCACATCAATCAATTAGTCAACCAATCACCCAATCAATCAATCCATACTGTATACTATATGCATAATTATTTTTAAATTCATTTATTATTTCTAAAGTCCCCATCTCCTCAATGAACATTACATGTATATTGTTACTCAATCCTGGAATACACAATTGATTATTAACACTTTAGTGAGGACTCTACAAATGTGAAGCCATACATTTGAACCTTGTTAAGTGGGCCAACTACAATTCACTTGTAAATTAAGTTCATTACCTCTGCCTGCCATAAAATACTTCCAGCTATTACATGCTAAATAATCTGAATCAATGTATTTACTTATTTTGTTTTTATCTCTGGCTAATAGTAAGTATTGCACCAATTATGGTATTGTCCATCAGTTGAGCAGCCTACCATGTAGTGTAGTGCAGAACTAGCTTACTACTGTCACCTACTGGCTGAATATACAGTTGCAGTTTCAGTTAAACAAGGTAGATTCAGAAGTTAGTAAGATTCCATTTGCAAACTTGTCCTTGGTAGAGCACATCTACCAGTAGTGTGCTTTGGAATTTGGGATTTCTGACACTTTAAAGAATTCTAAACAATAGCTACTTGGTACGTAATGGTGTCTAATGGCGCTTGTTTTAATGAATCCTAAATTAGTAATCAAGTAATTGATATGTTAATACTGTGTAATTACCATTTTACCATGTACCTTCTTTATAAATACATGGTCATTTCTGTGTCCTGAAATAAAGAGCTGCCCTTTTTTTTTTTTTTCTCAAAGCGGTATTTGGTCATGTCAAAATGTGTTTATTGGTTTGAATGTGAAAGTAGTAAAGGAGTCTGCGGGCCACTGTAGTATTTACATTATGTACGTTATACTGAAACCACCGACCCATTCCTTGTTTCTGTTGCTCGAAGATGCCAACTCAGCAAGAATGCGCATGTGCCAATTGAATCTCAGAGTATGTAGGTTTTTGGATACTGTGTTTACTAACCTTCAATCAAGCTTCAATGCCATACAACACTCCTTCCGTGGCCTACAACTGCTCTTAAACGCTAGTAAAACTAAGTGCATGCTTTTCTATCGAACGCTGCCAGCACCCGCCCACCGGACTATCATCACTACTCTCGACGGGTCCGAATTAGAATACGTGGACACCTACAAATACCTAGGCATCTGGTTAGACTGTAAACTCAACTTCCAGACTCACATCAACCATCTCCAATCCAAAATTAAATCCAGAATTGGCTTCCTATTTCGCAACAAAGCCTCCTTCACTCATGCTGCCAAACATGCCCTTGTAAAACTGACTATCCTACCGATCCTTGATTTCGGCGATGTCATTTACAAACTAGCCTCCAACACTCTACTTAGCAAATTGGATGTAGTCTATCACAGTGCCATCCGTTTTGTTACCAAAGCCCCATATACTACCCACCACTGCGACCTGTATGCTCTCGTTGGCTGGCCTTCATTATATATTCGTCGCCAAATCCACTGGCTCCAGGTCATCTATAAGTCATTACTAGGTAAATCCCCGCCCTATCTCAGCTCACTGGTCACTATAGCAACACCCACCCGTAGCATGCGCTCCAGCAGGTATATCTCACTGGTCACCCCCAAAGCCAACACCTCCTTTGGCCGCCATTCCTTCCAGTTCGCTGCTGCCAATGACTGGAACGAATTGCAAAAATCACTGAAGCTAGAGGTTCCTATCTCCCTCACTAACTTTAAGCGTCAGCTGTCAAAGCTGCTTATCGATCACTGCACCTGTATATAGCCCTTCTGTAAATAGCCCACACTACTACCTCATCCCCATATTTATTTTTGTTATTTTCACAAATCTTGCACTCCAGTATCTCTATTTGCACATCATAATTTGCACATCCTTCATTCCTGTGTTAATGATGATAATCTGTAATTTGTCTCACCACTATGGTCTATTTATTGTCCTACCTCTTAACCTTACTGCATTTTGCACTACATTTTGCACTCTGTATATAGACTTTCCATTGTGTTTTTGACCATGTTTTGTTTACTGTGTAACTCTGTGTTGTTTTTGTCGCACTGCTTTGCTTTGTCTTGGCCAGGTCGCAGTTGCAAATGAGAACTTGTTCTCAACTGACCTACCTGGTTAAATAAAGGTGAAATAAAAAATAAAAAAAGGGTTTAAGATTTTAGTATCGAATGACAGAGACTCGGAGCTCTAGTCCGCGCACACTCGTCACCGCTCAATTCCCTTGTACTTGTACATGGAGAGTTGAGTAACTTGGCCACACAAGGTATGGATGGACCATAACAGCTTAACAGAGATATGCTCTCCCTGGAACCACAGTAGGCCTAGGCCTAAGCCTTGTTTTGGCTTTTCCCCCTCAATCACTAATCACTAGGCTACACTAATGTCTGACTGTGAGCACATTCATAGACAATATGAAGCTGTAGGCTTTACTGAGAGTAGGCATAACTGATGGGATGTAGGATTAAAATAAAACGTACCTATGTCTGTGTGTATTATTTAGTTGTCTTGTGACATTATGAAGTCTTAGGCCTGTTTGTTTTACACCCTGACATTTATTTAACTAGGCAAGTCAGTTAGGAACACATTCTTATTTACAATGACGGCCTACCAAAAGGCAAAAGACCTCCTGCGGTGATGGGGGATTATACATAAATAAATAAAATATAGGACAAAACACACATCACATCACAACAAGACAAGACAACACAACACTACATAAAGAGAGACATAAGACAACCACACAGCATGACAGCAACACATGACAACACATCATGGTAGCAACACAACATGGCAGCAGCACAATATGGTACCAGCACAAAACATGGAACAAACATTGGGCACAGACAACAGCACAAAGGGCAATAAGGTAGAGACAACAATACATCACGCGAAGCAGCCACAAATGTCAGTAAGAGTGTCCATGGTTGAGTCTTTGAATGAAGAGATGGAGATACGACTGTCCAGTTTGAGTGTTTTTTGCAGCTCGTTCCAGTCACTAGCTGCAGCGAACTGAAAAGAGGAGCGACCCAGGGATGTGTGTGCTTTTTAACAGAATGTGACTGGCACAACGGGTGTTGAATGTGGAGGATGAGGGCTGCAGTAGGTATCTCAGATAGGGGGGAGTGAGGCCTAATAGGGTTTTATAAATAATATTCAACCAGTGGGTCTTGCGACGGGTATACAGAGATGACTCGTTTACAGAGGAGTATAGTGTGATGTGTCCTATAAGGAGCCTTGGTGGCAAAGCTGATGGCCGAATGGTAAAGAACATCTAGCCTCTCTTGTTTAGTGTTATAAACAACTGGGAACTTGGAAATCTCCGACTTCTGATTTCAGTGCGTTCAATACAACTGCGAACATATAATATGGTCTGAGGAGAACAATATTGGTAAGCCAGGCATACAGCCAATGTGCTGTGATAATGTATTAGGTCTACTGCACAAACCTAATTCCTACAGAAACCGTTTTTAATTAGGTTAATGTTACATTTTCATGTTTGAGCTGTAGATCTTATCTTGACTCAGAAAAGGTTGTTGAACATTGCTTTACGCCATGCCAGCTTCCGGAGTCAACCCTAAAGGGAACCCGGAGACAAACAGGTTCCGCCCACGTTACAGTTTTGTTAACCTTCGCCCACAATCTGGGAGCCAGTTAATTCTGTCGCGATACCTTCATCCACACCTAACAAAACATTACTTGGGTGTGTTGTCTGCACTCATATCATCTAGTTGTTAAGAAAAGTATTCATACTTTTTTTGTGTATCGTAGGCTACTATAAAAATGCATTCCGGGACATTGGAAAGAGCTGGATCACCGAGGAAAAGGACGCTTTCTCGGGGAGTGAGCGAGGATGAATCACTTCGCAACATTATCAAGGAGGTGAGCGTCGATAAATCACGTCGTCGTTGTTTAATGCGACATGCAGTCTATTTTCTCTGTAATCAATTGTTATTAAGTCTAATTCGACATTATAGCCTATCCTACTAAACTTCAAGCTCAGCCAATTGAAGCTTAGCCTTGCCAACATTACGAGCGCTTACAGTCGAGAAGATTCATCCTCTTACAGTAAGCCACTGTCTGTGTTTATATTTTTAGGCGTCTGTTTACTTTGTGATTTTTAACCCTACTGTGTTCCCAACTACTCATTTTCATTTCGACTCTCATCCCAGTGTTACTGTGGCATGCGGTGTTACATGCACACATAATGTGATTATTGTGGATAGTCATATTAATATAATAGTTAGATTAGAACGTTAAATATATATGTGCTTTGCAAGAAGAACGATTTCTCTCATAATCATGTTTAGTCTACATGGACACATCTGAAATCAGGGTACCTTATGGCAAATTGATAAATGCAGACGAGGTCGGGGCTCAAAATGCGGAAATCCGGCCATGATTGTAACCAAACTATACACCTCTGAATTGCCTTATGTTTAGCAAGATACTTAAATGCCAGAGAAAAATGGCTTCTTCTCCTTGTCTCTGTCTAGTGTCTATCCCATTAGTAAGTAAAAAAATAAAAAATATGGCTACTTGCTTTACAGTGTGCATAGAATGGGGATTACACATTGCAAGACTAATGTACTTAGAATTCATCATACTTTTATTTAATTATTGTATTATTGGTAGAATACAGTAGACCTACAGTCCATAAGAACTGGACCTAGATGTTTGCCTAAAATCCATGTTTCTATCCATATGATCTATGAATGTAAATTATGTGTTTACATGTAGCCTAAGCTATTAAACAGTAGCAATAGCCCATGCACTCATTTGATTGAACTTCATTCATGAATCCATCTGTAAAACAAGCCTCCGGCATCATTATCTAGCCTTAACCCTAAATACATATAAATTATGTGATAACATGTAGGCTAATATTAAATTGTAGGCCACTCATTAGATTGAGCATCACAGAATACCTCATACCTATTTGTAAAATTAGCATCTGGCGTCATATAGCCTTTCTCCTAAATGCAAGGCATTGCTTTTCACAGATGGCCTGCTCTTCACTTTGTTTAAAAGGCTTGGAGATGGTATAGATGTTATTTATGGACCTGCTAAACCATCTTAACATGTTGACACATACCAGCTGACTGTTGGATGTGGGAACAATGTAAAAAGGTGCAAACAGTTATTCCCACATTCTATTCGTTTTAAGCTTTGTTTTACTATCGACAGTTACAGCTGATTTCGGGATTGTATATCGATTCACTCTTCTTAAATATGAGTCATCTGATTTATTCGTTTCAGTCTCCAGCTCCTGATATCAATGCATAAAGTCTCCTAAATTAGCCTAGTGCGCACATGTGCACTAGGCCCAAGCTCATTTTCCCTTGCTAAACAGCTGGCTAGCTGAACTATTGCCAAACTTCATAAATAATACACCCTCAACATCTAAACTCCTTTTCTAGTTATACAATCATGTTACTAAGACATTTACTTGACCGAAACGTGACAATTATTTATTGTTTTATTTTGTTGAATAGTCAAGACTAGTTAGAGATATCTGTCGTAAGACGACGGTGGCAAAGGATATCATTGCTACTTAAAGCAGATCCAAGTTCAGTTTTGAGATCCATTGGCGTAGGGTTAGCTGGACATTTCTGACTGTTCTCAGAACTGTGACAACAGGCAGCCTCTCCCTGCTTGGCTCGATGGGATATGTAGTGATTTTACCAACACAGCCAGATATGTACACAATCTTGTACCCTTAACCTTTTTTAAAACTATTTGTTGTGTAAATCAGACTTCATTAGTGTAATGCAGTAATGTCACAATTGAATTGACACAAGAAAACTTTAGAAAATAGCAACTCTACAGAGCGTCAATGGCTACCATGATTGGCTAAATTACTTCCTGACACGAAGGGTTGGCGGAGCTCCTCCTCACCACTCTATTATGGCTGTCTGAGATGTCTTTTTGTTCCTTTGTCAGACGGAGAGTTCGGCCAGGCGTCTGACGCACAGTGACAGCAGAGGGGGGACCCTCAAGAGGAGAAGTGGGAGTCAGGTATAATAAGTGCAATGGATGAAGGGCAATTCCATGCTAGCAGAATGATGTTATGCTGAACGAAAACCATTGATTGCAAAGCTAAACAAACCATACAACTCTATACACAAGGACTACACTGAACAAAACTATTAACGCAACATGTAAAGTGTTGGTCCCATGTTTCATGAGCTGAAATAAAATATCCCAGAAATGTTCCATAGGCACGAAAAGCTTATATCTCGTACAATTTGTGTACACATTTGTTTACATCCCTGTTAGTGAGCATTTCTCCTTTGCTAAGATAATCCATCCACCAGACAGGTGTGGCATATCGAGAAGCTGATTAAACAGCATGATCATTACACAGGCGCACCTTGTGCTGGGGATAATAAAAGGCCACTCTATAATGTGCCGTTTTGTCATATAGGGACAATAAAAGGCCACTCTAAAATGTGCAGTTTTGTCACACAACACAATGCCACATATGTCTCAAGTTTTTAGGGAACGTGCAATTGGCATACTGACTGCAAGAATGTCCATCAAAGTTGTTGCCAGGGACTTGAATGTTCATTCCGCCTCCAACGTTGTTTTAGAGAATTTGGCAGTATGTCCAACCGGCCTCACAACTGCAGACCATGTGTACAGTATAGCGTTGTGTGGGCGAGTGGTTTGCTGATGTCAACGTTGTGAACAGAGTGCCCCATGGTGGCGCTGGGGTTATGGTATGGGCAGGCATAAGCTACCGACAACAAACACAATTGCATTTTATTGATGGCAATTTGAATGCACAGACATACCGTCACGAGATCCTGAGGTCCATTGTCATGCCATTCATCCGCCACCATCACCTCATGTTTCAGCATGATAATGCATGGCCCCATGTTGCAAGGATCTGTACACAATTCCTCAAAGCTGAAAATGTCCCAGTTCTTCCATGGCCTGCATACTCACCAGACATGTCACCGTTGAGCATGTTTGGGATGGTGCATGAGGCAAATGGTGGTCCCACCACATACTCACTGGTTTTCTGATCCACGCCCCTACCTTTTTTGAAAGGTATCTGTGACCAACAGATACGTATCTGCATTCACAATCATGTGAAATCCCTAGATTAGGTCCTAATGAATTTATTTCAATTGACTGATTTCCTTAAATAAACTATAAGTTAGTAAAATCTTTGAAATTGTTGCATGTTGCGTTTATATTTTTGGTCAGTATACTTTCAAAAATATCCACAGAGAATTTTACAAAAACACATGGGTCCCTGATCTGATACTATTACAGAAGTGCATAATTATGGATATGTGATGCATCCTCAATAGGTAAACAAAGATAGAAAAATGCAATATCCTCCTTTGCATGTTTGGGTATTATTCAAACAAGACCAAATTTGATTGGTACGGACCAGATGAAATCTGAACCAATCATAGATGTCTGTTTTAGTTCAGTGCTCAGTGTGTGAGGTTACTGGTTACAGCAAATGGAAAGAGAGGAGCCTCATGGGTAGGTGTCAGTAAGAGCCGGGAGATGTGACATTAACAGGAGAGCAGTGGTGTAGCGGTGCCTGGAAGTGGATATAATTTTTTTTAATGGCCTGCCTGGCGAAGGAAAGGAGCCCTCTATGAAAAATTCTATACTGACCAAAAATATAAACTTGACATGCAACAATTTCAAAGATTTTACTGAGTTTCAGTTCATATAAGGAAATCAGTAAATTCAAATATATTAATTAGGCCCTAATCTATGGATTTCACATGACTGGGAATACAGATATGCATCTGTTGGTCACAGATGCCTTAAAAAAAAAGGTAGCGGCATGGATCAGAAAGCCAGTTAGTATCTGGTGGGACCACCATTTGCCTCATGCAGCGCAACACATCTCCTTCGCATAGAGTTGATCAGGCTGTTGATTGTGGCCTGTGGAATGTTGTCCTACTCCTCTTCAATGGCTGTGCGAAGTTGCAGGATATTGGTGGGAACTGGAACATGCAGTCGTACACGTCGATCCAGAGCATCCCAAACAAATTACATCAATAAGGAATCATAGCTTTCACCTTAACTCACCTGGTCACTCTGTAATGGGTAGAGCTTTCATGTGCTCCACATGTGAGTTAATGTTGGTGCTCATGGATCATTTTACATGGAAATGGCCTGAAGCTACTGACTCATTTAGTTTGCAGGCCTAAAGTAGTGCACTATATAGGGAATAGGGTTCCATTTGGGACGCTTGCCCACTGTGGTATGTCATTTAAACATTATTAGTTCTGATTCCATCGCTGTTATTAAACATACTGAGAGTATGCTCAGACATCTCATATATTACTTGTTGATGAGTGTTGTTGACCTTTTATCTTTGTCTTGGTAATTTCAGCAGTCTGAGGAGGATCAGGAACTGATAAACGAACTCCCTGAGATGGTGATTATCTGCACAAGCTGTTTTAATTATGATGTTTTGCAGGATACATTTTCTCATATTCTAGCCGTATAACCAGTTCTACTGGATGTCAAATTAGACATTCTCACAGCCTGTGCTGCATATTCAAAGGGTGCAGACTCTTTATGAAGCTCACACCAAATAACACAGAAATATATTAGAAATTACTTTTCTCCAGTGCAATTATGTGTTGTAATGCCAGTAACTCTCTGCCATTTAATAGTAAAACTTTTAAGGATACCTGATAATAATTTCTATGTACAGTAACGGTACTGCATGCTACTCAGTGCATGTAAGGTCAGGTCATGTTTGCACAGTTGCAGTGAAACTACTGATTTGGGAGACCTTATATGTTATTATTTTGTATCTTGCATTGCTGGACAATGTATCCTTTTGTTTTTATTCTCTCTCTACCCATAACCATTACCACAAAATCTGAGGATAATCTTTTGACTTGGAAAGAGTTAAATAAACACTGCTACCTATTAATCTTCTTAGGAGATTTTGGCAGAGTCCCAACAAGACAAAAACCCTGGTATGACGCAGATAAGGACGACCATAGATCAGAAATATCTATCAAAACAATGACATCATCCAACAGCTGAAGAACCAATCAGATGTTAATTAAACCACCGTTGTTGCTAGTGTGACTAGATGAAGCTGCACACACTGTCATGCCTAATGTGTATCGTTTGTCTGAGATCCAAATGGCACGCTATTCACGTTTGTCTAATGTAGTACACTTTTAAAGGGAATAGGATTTGGGACAAAATATATTTTTCTCTTGGCCAGATGAAGCTGCCCACTGATATGACTAATGAATACATCTCTCATGCAGGTTGACCTGCAGGCGAGCTACGACGATGTGTTGCAGGAGCTGCGTGGGCTGGAGCTGCAGCGGGAGACTCTGTTGTTCCAGGTGGACGTTCTGCAGGACGCCCTGGAGGGGGCCGAGGAGATGCTGGCCGAGGCCCGGAGAGAGGCCAGCCACGCCACCATGGTACACCTACTCATACACACTAAATGCGTCCCCAATGGCACCCTGTTCCCTACATAGTTTACTACTTTTAACCAGCGCCCATAGTGGGAGTGCACTATCTAGGGAATAAGGTGCAATTTGGGACGTACACACTCCTTTATAGCCATGAATCACCGAAAGCCACAATCTGAGAGGCTTAAGGTGGGGGGGGGGGTCATCGCTCTAGAAATAGCTGATAGACCAATTTATTGAGGAATGTTTTTCCTCGCAGTGACTGATATGCGGTTGACTTGCCTACCTTTAGTAGAATGCACTGACTGTAGGTTTCTCTGGATAAATTACTGAAATGGAATGTACATGTAATATACATGTAAAAAGAAGAAGAGAAACAATGCTCCAATTTCAGGTGACCCAACTGTGGGTCACAACCCACCGTTTAAGAACCACTGCTCTAAAACACTTCACTACCCTCCGCTGCATTGATCTAATGGGTCATAAATGGACTGACGCTGCTAACGTGTCTCTCTGCGTTTGTAGGAGTTGGAGAGAGAGAGAGTGGCCAAGAGGAATTTGAAGGACAATGTCAGCTCTCTGCGGCAGGAGGTGGAGAGAGAGAGCGAGGCGAAGAGGAAGTTGGAGGACGTTGTCAGCTCTCTGATGCAGGAGGTGGAGAGGCTAAAAGAGGTAATGTGGGATGAGGAGGATGGGCTTACATAATCATAGAGAGAGAGAGAGGGACAAGTACAGCAGGCTTCCTGGTTTTGGGTATAAAGAGTGACTAATGGCTTGTTGCTGCATGCCAGCTCTGGTTAGTTGCGTAACTCTTTCGTTTGTCAGGGGAGTGTTCTCTTGTTCTTTCGGCTCAACTGTGCTTTGCTGAACTTGACAGAATGAAGTGTTTCAGCTGCTGGGAAATTCCAGCCTGGGGGACAACCTCCCACCATACGTGTTATTCTCACTGTGTGCGTGCGCATGACCATTCTTAAAGTAGGGCAAGTTGATATGCTTGCTACATGTTGACTAAAGTCTTGGGGAGTACATTTTGTACTCTTAATCTAACGAGAGCGGCACACAGCACAATAGAAGATGTACACATTTCCATCAGGGTTCAACACGAATCACTGGTTATTTCCTACTGAGGCTTGAGGCAAATTGGTAGGGAGTCGCATTATATGACTGCACTTGTTGAATCTGGTTTTCATATCACCCACCTCTAGCCTGGAGCGTCCTGTTGACATTTGCATCCGGTTGTACAGTATGAAAATCGAAAATGTAAATTTCACAGTGAACTATCGAGATTTAACGCCTTCCTGTTTCCCTGCTGTACTGAGGTCTGTACAGGGTTGTGCCCCAAATGGCCCCCTATTCCCTATATAGTGCACTACTTTTGACCAGAGGGAATACGGTGCCATTTGGGGCACAACCCTGATGTGATTATTAATATAGCTGTTATATCATACTGTTCCACAGGAGAGGAACACCATATCAGCAGTCCCAGTGTACACACTCGTCAAGGAGCAGGAGAGGGAAGATGAGATGGCTAGACAACAAGCGCAAGAGATAAAAATCCAAAAGGAAGCACAGGAACAAATTAGGGATGCACCAAGGGACGAGGACAATTCTCCCCAAGATGCACCTCTGTCTCTTATCCAATTGGACAGTGAGAGCCCCGGGCCCAACAACAGGCTATCATCTGAGACCAGCACTGGGGGGCTGCTCGCTTCCTTCTTCAAAAAGGGGAGGGGGGAGCAGCCCACTGACAGTCCGACCCGGCCCTCTCCTCTCCACGCTGCCCGGCCGGTGTCCTCTGAGGACGTAGGAGAAGGGGCAGAGGGCGGCTTCACCAAGTTCACGAAGATAGTCAGCAAGACCTTTGGGTCGTTGGCGCTGGGTAGCCAGACCCCCGGGAGCAGTCAGGAGGAGAACGGGCGTGACCTCTCCCCCGACAGGAACAATGACACAGATAGCATCAGCGCCTATGAAGATGCCTGTACTGACATACCCGAGCTGGAAGAGGCTGACGGGCCAAGTCTGCCCCATGATGAAGGCTCCTCCGTAGATGATGAGGAGGGAGATCCATCGAATGGCAACGAACCCAAAAACCCCAATGATTCTTGCATTCTGTCGTAAGAGCTGCAGAACTGTTGTGGTAAGAACTAAGAAGGCTCAAATCTGAGATCACTGCTCTCGCTCCGTCCGTCTCTTGATAATATAATAATATATGCCATATAGCAGACGCTTTTATCCAAAGCGACTTACATGCATTCATTTTTATTACATCTTGTGTTCTTGCACCAGTACTCTCGTACAATCCATTCACACCCATAGAAGGGTAGAGTCAATATAGTTGTCGTATTGTAACCAGGCAGGGTGAAACTCCAGTAATGTCTACAGACTACTCTAAAGCCAATCTCTCTCCCTCAGCATGTTCGACTTGCAAGGTTTGCTCTTCTGTGTTTTTGTTTTCCTGCCGTTCGGCACAAAAGGCAAATGACCTCCCTCTGTTTCTTAGTGACTGATAATAACACAAGACTGTTTGCGTACACTGAACTATCAGATATGTTTAAGGACACAACAGACATCTAGCATTCTAAACAGGCAAACTATGTGATTTGTAGATTAAGACTATTATATTTGATTTCATGCTCTTACAAATGTAGACGCTGGCAAGATTGTAATCACAATAGCAGGCAGCCAAGGAGCTAGCTTCTATATATTTTTAGGGAATATTTCCATTTATGGGTATAAAACCATAATGTTTTCACTGCCTCACTGGCCTTCGCGGGGACATTTTATTTTGATCTACAAGAAAGACTTGGTGCCTTTCCTGCCTCACCTTAATGTGTTTTATTAATATGAAAGATTAACTTGAAAGATGTAATACATTTACTGAATTTCATCTAGCTTTAGTTATCAGATGTCCATTGTTTGAAGTTGAACATAGTACTATACTAGCATGATTGAAAAAGTCACAACATTCCATTTAATAGTAAAACTTTAAGGATACCTGATAATAATTTCTATGTACAGTAACGGTACTGCATGCTACTCAGTGCATGTAAGGTCAGGTCATGTTTGCACAGTTGCAGTGAAAACTACTGAATTGGGAGACCTTATATGTTATTATTTTTTATCTGGCATTGCTGGACAATGTATCCTTTGTTTTTATTCTCTCTCTACCCATAACCATTACCACAAAATCTGAGGATAATCTTTTGACTTGGAAGGAGTTAAATAAACATTGCTACCTATTAATCTTCTTATTTCCTTTTTAGTGCCTTACTTTAGACCAGGTCCCATAGGACCCATAGGGCTCTGGTCAAGTAGTGCAATATAAAGGAATAGGATGTCATTTGGGACGCATCCTTTATCAACATTCCTGTCCATGTTTGATGCTAACGAGGTCAAATGGAATTAATCTGTTTTCTAATTTTCACCTTTTTCAAATTTGCACAGTTTCCACAGCTACCTAGGACTGTCTTTTTACTGTGTTTGTAATATGAACTTGGGGGCAAATCTTACAATGCCTTCAACACTAGGTTTTGTGTGTTAGACTTTGTGTATCTCAAGTCAGAACCTTTATTTAACCAGGCAAGTCAGTTAAGAACAAATTCTTATTTACAATGACGGCCTGCACTGGCCAAACTCGGACGACCCTGGGCCAATTCTGCGCCGCCCTATGGGACTCCCAATCACGGCCGGTTGTGGTACAGCCTGGAATCTAACCAGGGTGTCTGTAGTGACGCCTCTAGCACTGAGATGCAGTGCCTTAGACCACTGCGCCACTTGGGAGCCCTACTTATGTCAACGATCTACACAAAATACTTCAAGCTCTGTCAAGTTGGTTGTTGATCATTGCTAAACAGCCATTTCCAAGTCTTGTCATAGATTTTCAAGACGATTTTAAGTCAAAACTGTAACTAGGCCGCTCAGGAACGTACAATGTCGTCTTGATAAGCAACTCCAGTGTATATTTGGCCTTTTATATTTGGTGTTTTAGGTAATTGTCCTGCTGAAAAGTGAATCTGTCACTTGAAATTCATTGCTCGACTGAGCGACCTTACAGTTAATTGTATGTGTGGGGTACAGAGATGGGATGGTCATTTTAAAAATCATGTTAAACACTATTATTGCAAACAGTGAGTCCATGTAACTTATTTTGTGACTTGTTAAGCACATTTTTACTCCTGAACTTATTTAGACATTTCAGCTTTTCTTTTTGTATTAATTTGTAAACATGTCTAAAAACATAATTCCCAATTGACATCGTAGGGCATTGTGTGTAGATCAGTGACACAATATCTCAATTTAATACATTTTAAATTTGGTCTGCAACACAACAAAATGTGGTAAAAGTAAAGGCGTGTGAATACTTTCTGAAGGCGTTATTTGTACTTTCCTCGGGAGGTTTCTGAACGTTCAATACTACCTGTTATGTTGATGAACGGTTATGTGTCTTTCTATCTGATGCTCCTTGATGTCACAATTGATCTTGAACATTTTAGGTATTTTTTTTTCTAAAAACATCTAATGTGTCTTTGATCCAACAGTTGTTTTTTCAGCAGGGTATTGGCACAAAGTGTGTGTTATTTCAGCATGCTTCTGCTAATGTAAGTTTTCAAAACTAGTTTTGTGGTTTGCACTTCCAAACAGTATTTTCCGCATCATATTATGACATGTTCTAAAATGGCAACAGCAAAAAGAGAAAAAAATCATATATACAGTATACCTTCCTGTGTGTTAATGCTTATTATTTTCACCAAATAGTTAAGATGAGAAAGTATGTATTTTTTGAATGAATTCTATTCTTTTAAAGAATAAATATTTTGTACAGCGCCACGTGTTTCTATTTCATCTTACGTTATTTTATGTTGTCACGTTAAATAAGGATTTATTATCAAACTGCACATGAATAGACAATACAAACAACAAGTAAGGGATACAATAAGAAAGACACTTAATTTGTAAACATACAAGACATTTGGACTGCAATACATGATATGCATACATGGGCCAATGCACATTGTGATAAAAAGCTTGATAATACAAGACTTGAAATGAAATCCAGTGGGCATATAGTGCTTATTATAATTGTATATTGGAACACCTTTAGAAAAACATATAGGCTACTTTGTGTTTATAAAACATAATACACAGAAACAGTGGATTATATGAAACTTTACCACTGTAATATTTGCAGTGAGCAATGTATCTGTGGTAAAACATCATGCCTTGTCATGGACGGAAACGTTAAAATCAGTGTCACAGTTGGCAAATCGGATAAAGGACATTGATTTTGTTAAACCAAAAGAAATTCCCTTTTCATTGTCTTAGTTCCTCTGTTTCTAACACCATTTCTATACAATTGGCCCACTATTTTGTTCAACCATCATGCGTGAACAGTCTGTAGCCTTGCATTTAACTGTACATGGTTCTATACATTCGATTTCTAAATGCAACATTATACAACGTTCCTTCCCTATAGTAAAGGCCAACTGAGAACACCTTAGTATTGCACATTTAGTAAAAGAGATGTCAAAACAATATCCTTGACATTTTATTTACTCTTTTAGGGAATACATAGTATTCGTGTGAGACTTGGAAACTGTAAAGCAGAACTGATAATAGAATAAACTGCCCAAAACATACCCTGGTATAAATAGTTCAAACTAGCCAGGTTTCCATCCAACCTTTTTATGCGAGTAAAGTACATGTTGGGTAAAAAAATGTAATACAGGCCTGTATATATTTTTCATCGGGAAAGCATGCAGGTTTCCATGGCCGAGCAGCCGCACACAAGCCTAAGATCACCATGATCAATGCCAAGCGTCGGCTGGAGTGGTGTAAAGATCGCCGCCATTGGACTCTGGAGCAGAGGAAACGTGTTCTCTAGAGGGATGAATCACACTTCACCATCTGGCAGTCCGATTGACAAATCTGGGTTTGGCGGATGCCAGGAGAACGCTA
Organism: Thymallus thymallus; assembly: GCA_023634145.1. Taxonomy (NCBI): domain Eukaryota; kingdom Metazoa; phylum Chordata; class Actinopteri; order Salmoniformes; family Salmonidae; genus Thymallus; species Thymallus thymallus. The sequence goes on along the minus strand of CM042409.1, from coordinate 35,436,654 downwards.
CCTGCCTGAATGCATAGTGCCAACTGTAAAGTTTGGTGGAGGAGGAATAATGGTTTGGGGCAGTTTTTCATGGTTCGGGCTAGGCCCCTTAGTTTCTAGTGAAGGGAAATCTTAACGCTCTAGTATACAATGACATTCTAGACTATTCTGTGCTTCCAACTAGTTCTGGGAAGGCCCTTTCCTGTTTCAGTATGACATTGCCCCCATTCACAAAGCAAGGTCCATACAGAAATGGTTTGTCTAGATCGGTGTGGAAGAACTTGGCTGGCCTCCACAGAGCCCTGACCTCAACCCCATCAAACACCTTTGGGATGAATTGGAACGCTGACTGCGAGCCAGGCCTAATCGCCCAACATCAGTGCCAGACCTCACTAATGCGCTTCTGGCTGAATGGAAGCAAGTCCCTGCAGCAATGTTCTAACATCTAGTGGAAAGCTGTTTAAAATACTAGCACACAGCTCGGACACCCATGCAAACCCCACAAGACATGCCACCAGAGGTCTCTTCACAGTCTCCAAGTTCAGAACAGACGATGGGAGGCGCCCAGTACTACATAGAGCCATGAGTACATGGAACTCTAATCCACATCAGGTAACTGATGCAAGCAGTAGAATCAGATTTAAAATCAGGTAAAAATACACCTTATGGAACAGCGGGGACTGTGAAGTAACACAAACTTAGGAACAGACACATGCATACACACACATGATAGCATACGCACTGTACACACATGTACACATGGATTTGTTGTAGATACAGTTGAAGTCGGAAGTTTACATACACCTTAGCCAAATACATTTCAACTCAGTTTTTCACAATTCCTGACATTTAATCCTAGTAAAAATTATCTTTCAAGTTAATCTTATTCTAGTGTTTGTTTTTCTCCCACTGCTCTGTATATGTGTCCTTATGATTCTTTTAACTCCCTCTTTCATTTGCTGCTCACTTCTATCTCTCTTTCACTCTCCCTTCTTTTCTCTGGAAAATCTCCCTCAGTTGTAAGCTTGCTGTGAAACACCTTCATTTGGTCCCGTTGTACACTCAGTTTGCTTCCCCTCTGTTTCCACGTTTCCACAGCACTGGGCTGGACTTGTCTGGGTAGGCTGCCTTGAGATCCACTGGAGGTCCTCCTCGAACCCGAGCACTACCCGGTACTCCACCCAGTAGCTCACTCTTGGGCAGTTTTCTTGGCTAGAAAAAAAGACACATCAACAGAGAGGACCACATAGAACAATTATAGTATGTGTTGCTTATAGTTGAGACGGCAACAGTATAAACAAGGTGATTGATAGCTGCTCATATTGTGTGCACCATGAGGTTTTGTCACCCTCTTGTGGCTATATAGGGACATTATCCCTTAGCGGTGTCATGATGAGGAGTAAAGTATCCATGGCAAAAACAAATGCTCTGTCAAAGGAATTATGATTTGTTTGGGTTGATTTGTTTTGATTAGTTTTGTCTCATAACATTGAGTATACAGTCATGTAAAAAAGTAAGTACACCCCCTGGAAAGTCCAAATATTTGGACAGATGGATATGTAATTTTCACTTCAACACTATTGACAGATAAAGGAAACCTAATTTAACAAATGACACTGAAAGATTATACTTTGCAATCATTTATTCATCAAAAATCAACAGATATGCAATTCCATAGAGTGGAAAAAATAAGTCCACCTCTAGCTTCAGTAGCTTGTGTTGCCCCCTTTGGCTGAAATAACTTCATGTAGACGTTTCTTGTAACTGTCTATCAGTCTCTTACATCGACTGGGAGGAATTTTTACCCACTCTTCTTTACAGTACTCTTCAACTGTGTCATGTTCGTGGGCTTTCTTGCATGTACGGCCAACTTCAAGTACCCCCACAGCATTTCGATAGGATTGAGATCTGGGCCATTGCATAACCCTCCATTTCTTCTTTTTAAGCCATTCTGTTGTAGCTTTGCTTTTGTGTTTTGGATCATTGTCCTGTTGCAAGATCCATGTTCGGTTCAGCTTCAGCTTTTTGACAGATGGCCTCACATTCTCCTCAAGAATTCTCTGGTACAATATAGAATTCATGGTTGACTCAATGATGGCAAGTTGGCCAGGCCCTGAGGCAGCAAAGCAGCCCAAACCATAATGCCACCGCCTCCATGCTTTACGGTTGGTATGAGGTTCTTCTATTCAAAGGCAGTGTTTCGTTTTTGCCAAACTTGGCATCTGGCGTTGCGGCCAAACAACTCCACCTTTGACTCATCTGTCCAGAGCACATTGTTCCAGTAGTTTTGGTCTTTACCCAGGTGTTGTCTGGCAAACGTCAGTCATGTCTTTATATTATTTTTTGAGAGCAGAGGCTTCTTCCTTCCTGACCTCCCATGTAGGCCAAGTTTGTGCAGTCTCTTTCTGACAGTTGACTCAAGCACTTTGACATTGATTGTGGCAAGAGAGGCCTCGGGTAGGTCTTTTGATCTTGTCATGATGTTTTACCACACACCCATATGGTTAAGACCAAACCAGACCAAGTTTCTCATCTTTATGGAAAGCTGGACCCTTTCTCTCTAATGATATTCTAATCATTTGCACCTGTTTTGGTGCACCTGATAAATATTTTTGCCATTTTATGTGACGGTAAAGGTATGGGTGTACTAACTTTTTCCACATAAGGAAAAGGCATTTTTGTTTATATTAATTGCATAACATTTTTAAAGTAAAACATTTTTTGATTTGTTAAAATTGGGTTACCTTTATCAATGAATTTGATAGGAATTTAGCTCAAATATCCTTGTGTCCAAATATGTTTGAAGTTGAAGTCCTTGAGAAAGAAGGCCACAGTATCATCTCCAGCCCATTTCAACCCTATGAATTTGGATGATGGCGTGTTAGATGTGACTCACCTATGGCCAGGAAGAGATTGTTGACATTCATGTCTGTCTTGGCAGAGGTCTCCATGAAGAGAAGACTATTGTCAGCAGCTTAGCCCTTAACATTCTGAAAAAACACCACAGACATGTAGACCTCTGTTAGCAGACTGATCGGACCTGTTTCCCACAAATTTCTGGAGCTTGCTCACCCAGGCTTTGGCTTGTAAGAGAAAATAAAGATGAGATATGACCAGAAAGAACAGGGAGATGTACTGCTAAACTGGTATGAATGTCCCTCTCAAACATCTGTCTCAAACCACTGCACAGTGGTATAGTTTAAATGCGGGATGTATGCAACATTTCTGGCAAGAATTATTAACAGACGCTTAGCATTATTGGTGAATTACTTCACTACAAATGAGTGGAAAAAGTGAGAGGAAGGGTGAAGAGATTGAGAGATTAACAGGGAACATATGGGAGTCATTATGCAGTAGGGAGAAGGGCTGGAGAGGAGGAGCATTTGAAAGGGAGAGGGAGATGTTATCATCTACGATGTTCATACTGTGTTGGTGATGTCACAGACCACTATGGCTGCCTGGGCTCCTCTGTAGTACATAGGTGCCAGGCTGTGGTAGTGCTCCTGACCAGCCGTGTCCCAGATCTCAAACTTCACCATGAGTCAGAGAGCCAGCTGAGGAAAGAAGAGAACATGGCAGTTAGCCTAGGAAATAGGAGTGACAGGAGGTGACGGTACATAGATTGAGGAAATGACTTTTTTTCCTGGTCATCTGACTTCCTCATATCTATCCACATTATTACCCTTTTCACAGAGACTTGTTTACATTTTGGTGTGTGGTTGGTACTCTACCCCCAATGGTGCTCTCCCTGAAGTCCTGGTACTGGCATTGACAAACTGCAGCAGCAGGCTGGACTTCCCCACTGATGTCTCCCCCAAGAGAACCAATTTAAACTGTCTCACCTCACTGGATTGGGGCTGGCCACTGGGTCTTGATCTACACCCTGCCATCGGGCTGTGTGTGCGGGGGGGGGTTGGGGGTTATTGGGGACATTAAGGGTGGGGGGACAGAGGAAAAGGGGGTTCAAGTGACAGTTGGGGAGAGGAGGCTGGGGGAGAGGAGGGGGGAGAGAGAGGTACCGCTCTCGAGGACAATAGGACCCTTTTGTCAGATGAAAAATGGAAATCTACAAGACATAAAAATACAAAAAAACAACAGATGTAGGCCTATGCCAGAATCTAGACTTTATTATAACGGCAACCTGTCACATAATCACCCATGAAACCCACCCATCAATCAAAATATATCTCCATGCTGTGTACAATACATTTCAATATAGATCCAAAGTGAATAGCCACTAGTTTGAAAGCATTACTACTACTTACTAAAACATGGTTTATATAAGCAAATAAGAGATGAACAACTGAACAACGAGAGAAAATAAAATGAATCAATAACATCAATAATTCTGCAAATGTAGCAGACAATAACTTTAAAAAAAAAGGCTTTCGTTATCTCATCTTTCTCTGCAATACAGAGTTTATCATTTAGGCTCAAAGACTCATTTACGTTTACTATAGGCGGGTTAGTATGCAACTATGAGGCAACACAAGACAGGGTTGGCTTAGCTGTAAACATGTAAACTATATTTCGTCTCCAATGTTTAAAACGTAAGTACATTTGCACAATTAGCACTTTTTTTGTTTCTTAAATACATCGTTACAGTTATTGGTTAGCTAGATAGCAAATGTTTTGCCATATTAGCCTGGACATGACATCAGTCAAAACACCTCAAAACAAGACATTGTATCAATAAGAAGATGAAACTTGCATAAACTAGCCGCTTACGATTACCCAGATCAGTTTGTGGTCATTCTTGTTAACTCAGAGATTTCCGAGTTCCCAGTTGTTTTGAACATAACATTAGTCTCAGCGGAGGGAAGGAGAAAGCAGCAGAGGGTGCGCCTCTTACGGGCCCTGTTTTCTTCTTCCTTTCCTCCAGTGAGACTGACCATAGAGAGGGGACACAGCATAGCCACGGGAAGTAGGGTTGTTTTTTTTCACAAAAGTAGTGCACTGGGCCTTTACTAGTATTAGCCGGATCGATATAGACATCTGTAACTCAGGTAAAAACGTTTGTTCAGCATCTCTGCTTTGGAAAAAAAGGTAGTTGTATAATTAAGAACAGTATCTTCAGGATTCAATAGTTGTGGAATCAGGAATTGTGGCAAGAGAGTTGTTATTTTATATTTTTTATTATTAACCTTTATTTATCCAGATAAAGGTTAATATTTTTTTATTTATCAAGTCAATTAAGAACAAATTATGATTTACAATTAGATGATGATTGATTGATAGGTACTTTATTGATCCCCGAGTGGAAAGTTCTTCGCCAAGCAGCTACGAAAAAACACTGGGCAGGTGCAAAATGCCAGAACGAAAATACACAAAAGACAGATACATGATACATAGTGCGGCAGTATGAAAAAGTATAAAAATACAAGAAGTCTGGAGTGCAAAAAGCTATAGAAAGACATTGCATAGTATGAGTGAATGGCGGAATATGTACACTATACATTGTTACAGAGTGTTAAGTGAAAAATAAATGATAAAAATATTGCAAGTTGATATAGATAATGCATGGTTAAATATACTATACAGGTCGATGGCAGAGAAATACTTAAACAGCTAAATGTGCGTATGATATAAGTGAGGGTAATAATAGTTTACTTAATATACAGTCTGGTTAAATGATCAGGTAAGTGAATATTTGCTAGGTTAAATTAACTGTACAGGTAAATGTACATTTAAATGTACAGGTAAGATAATATTTGCATGGTTACATTAACTGTAGAGGTAAATGACAGGAAGAGATACTTAAATAGCTAAATGTGCATATGATATAATTTATGGTAATAATAATTCCCTTAAAATACAGTCCATAGGGCAGGTTTTAATTACAGATAAATCCACGTATTGCACATTTGATATACTAAAAGCAATGAAAAAATATACAACTGACAGGATACTAATATGCATTCCTGAGTGAATGACTACGTAAATTCAGTCCAATAATTACTTACAATATTGCACGCGAAATGATATAACAACTGTACATATGTATATACAGTCCTGAATGAATGAGTCCTGAGTGAATGAGTGATTACAGACCAGAGTTACTCACGGATGGATGCCTAATTGTTAAATTAGGTCCTAACACCCCAACAGTTCCAGGTCTATGTTGCCGACGGCATGGCACTCCGGTGAGGCATTAAATAGTCTAATAGCCGCCGGCAGGATGGACCTCCTGTAGCGCTCTCTGGCACACCGTGGTGGGATCAGTCTGTGACTGAAAGTGCTCCTCTGCATCATAACCATAGCATGCAGAGATAGATGGATGGATGGATAGATGGATGGATGGATGGATGGATGGATGGATGGATGGATGGATGGATGGATAGATAGATAGAATACTTGCTCTCTCTCTCTGTCTCTCTCTCTCTCTCTTCCTCCTCCCCCAGCAGGTTACCCCAAGCCTGACCCAGAAACCTCTTCGCAAACGTGCACTCCGCCGTGCCAATTCTCCTCAACTTCACAGTCTGTTTAACGTTTCAGTAATCTTGCCGTCAGGCGTCTTTCCTCCTCTTCCAACATGTGCTGACTCGATATGAACTTGTCTCTCCACCTCTCTCTCTCTCTCTCTCTCCCTCGCTCTCTCTCTGACCCACACACAGGCGCAGGTAGGTCTGACACGCCAGGTGGCACAGCACAACGCTCCTTTGTTATGCTCAGGACTTAAGTTAAGATAACAATTTAAAGCACTTTCTGGCTAACTGGAGCATCATTTGTTCTATATCTGGATTTTACAGTTGCTATCGTTGGGATTCAGGGAGAAGAAGAGAGTGTTCACGTAAACACACGCACGCATCAAACAAATATGCGTATGAATGGAGATTTATACACACATTTATAAACAAACACACATTTATAAAACACACATTCAATGTGTTAATACACAAACACACACACACAGACATTCTTATGCACAATCCGACTAAAGGCTTCACACACTGTACCTTGGATTGTCTTTTAAGATTATTGCATGTCACACTGTGCGATGTTACCAAAGTATTGATATCAACCTGGCCAGATTGTATGATTTGCTTCAGTTTTGTAGTCACATTCTATGATTGGCTTGCAAGGTTAAGTCATCTGAAGTATGCTGCGTCAACTGCAGTGGTGTATTTGGTCTACTCATGTGCCAGCACCAGCAACGCTAAACCTCCCTCTTATGCACGAGTGAAGTGAGTTCAGAAAAACTGAAAAAGGCTCAAAACTTCAGACCACAACAGAGCGTTGTCGTGGCCTACGACCTACATAGTAGTACTTAATCGTCACCTAGACCCTGTCACAATGAACAAGCCAAGACGTCCGACAATCATTTACAACCTAAGAATATATATATCAGCTTTAATATTGCAGATAGTGGGCCGTCATAGATAGATAGATAGATAGATAGATAGATAGATAGATAGATAGATAGATAGATAGATAGATAGATAGATAGATAGATAGATAGATAGATAGATAGATAGATAGATAGATAGATAGATAGATAGATAGATAGATAGATAGATAGATAGATAGATAGATAGATAGATAGATAGATAGATAGATAGATAGATAGATAGATATATAGATAGATAGATAGATAGATAGATAGATAGATAGATAGATAGCAGAGAAATCCTTCAATAGTTAAAAATGCATATGATATGAGCGAGGGTAATAATAGTTTACTTAATAGACAGACTGGTTAAATGAACAGGTAAGTGAATATTTTACATGGTTAAATTTGCTGTACAGGTAAGTTATATTTACAGGTAAGTGAATACTTGCACATTCGATATACTAAAAGCAATGAGAAAAGATGCAACTGACAGGATACTCACGGATGGATGCCTAATTGTTAAACTAGGTCCTAACACCCCAACAGTTCCAGGTCTATGTTGCCGACGGCATGGCACACCGGTGAGGCATTAAATAGTCTAATAGCCGGCAGGAAGGACCTCCTGTAGCGCTCTCTGGCACACTGTGGTGGGATCAGTCTGTGACTGAAGGTGCTCCTCTGCATCATAATCATGGCATGCAGAGGATGGGTGACGTTGTCCATGATGGCCAGCAGTTTGGCCAGGATCCGTCTCTCCGCCACCTCCTCTAGAGTGTCAAGGCTAATCCCCAGAACAGAGCTAGCCTTCCTGATCAGCTTATTTACCCGAGAAGCATCACCAGCCTTTATGTTGGCGCCCCAGCACACCACTGCAAAAAAAGATGGCACTGACCACCACAGACTGGTAGAAAGTATGCAGTAGTTTACTGCACACATTGAAGGACCTGAGCCTCCTCAGAAAGTAGAGTCGGCTCTGGCCGTTTTTGTACATAGCCCCGGTGTTACCAGCCCATTCCAGCCTGTTGTCCATATGGACTCCCGAGAACTTCATCCGAGAACTTCTGTAGGTGGCATGTTTCAGAATTATATCTGAACTCCGAGGTGTAGAGGGTGAACAGGAAGGGGGACAGGACCGTTCCCTGGGGGGCCCCTGTGTTGCTCACTGCCCGTTCAGACACACAGCTCTGTAGCCGCACAAATTGTGGCCTACCGGTCAGGTAGTCCGTAACCCAGGAGACTAAGGGTGCTTCCACTTTCATCCTCTTCATCTTCTCACCCAGTAGCAGGGGCAGAATGGTGTTGAAGGCACTGGAGAAGTCAAAAAACATAACCCTCACAGTGCAACCTGCGTTGTCCAGGTGAGAGTAGGCCCTCTGCAAAAGGTAGATGATTGCATCATCCACCCCGATATTGCGCTGGTATGCAAACTCCAGGGGGTCCAGTGATGTACACACCAGGGGTCTGAGGTGAGCGAGGACTAACCTTTCCAGGATCTTCATGACGTGGGATGTTAGCACTACAGGTCTGAAGTCATTCAGGACAGTGGGGTGCACCTTCTTGGGCACTGGGACCAGGCAGGATGTTTTCCACAGCACAGGGCTCAGGCTAAGGCTCAGGCTAAGGCTAAGGTTGAAGAGTCACTGGAGTATTCCACACAATTGGTCAGCACAGTGAGGGTGTGTGGCCTGTGGAGCTGGAGGGGAGGTGGACAGGGCCAGTATTGAACCTGTTAAAAAATTGGTTCAGCTCATTGGCTCTGTCCTGGGGCCCCTCCGTCTGCCCACTGTTTGACTTTTTGTAGCCAGTGATATTTCTCATACCCTTCCACACCTCTCTCACCTGGCTCTGCCTGAGCTTGTCCTCCATCTTCTCCTTATACCCTCTCTTCCTCTCAGCAATCCGCAACTTCAGCTCCCTCTGGACGCATTTCAATTTCTCCTTGAAGGCACTCTTCTTCTCATTCTGCAGGGCCTTCAGGTCACTGGTGACCCAGGGTTTATTTGGAATAAAGTACCTATCTATCTATCTATCTATCTACGGACTAGCAAGAAGCAAAAGGCCTCCTGTGGGGATGGGGGCGGGGACAAAAAATTATTAGGACAAAAATTAACATCATGACAAAAGAGACACCACAACACTACATAAAGAGAGACCTAAGACAACAACACAACAACACAAGATGGTAGCAACACAACGTGGCAGCAGCACAACATGGTAGCAACACAACGTGGCAGCAGCACAACATGGTAGCAACACAAACATTGTTAGGCATTGTTAACATTGTTATCTATTTTATACTTAACACTTATTTTTCTTAAAACTGCATTGTTGGTTAAGGGCTTGTAAGTAAGCATTTCACTGTAACGTCTACACCTGTTGTATTCGCCGCATGTGACAAATAAAATTAGATTTAATTTGATTTTAAATTAACAACAGCACGGAGGACAAAATGGTAGAGACAAAAACACATCACGTGAAGCAGCTACAAGTGTCAGTAAGAGTGTCCATGTCTTTGAATGTAGAGATAGAGATAAAACTGACCAATTTGAGTGTTTTTTGTAGTTCTTTCCAGTCATTAGCTGCAGACTGAAAAGAATAGCGACTCAGGGATGTATATGTGTGGGGACATTTAACAGAATGTGACTGGCAGAATGGGTGCTGTATATGGAGGATGGGGGTTGCAGTAGGTATCTCAGATAGGGGGGAGTGAGGCCTAAGAGAGTTTTATAAATAAGCATCAACCAGTGGGTCTTGCGTCAGGTGTACAGAGATGGCGAGTTTACAGAGGAGTACAGAGTGCAGTGATGTGTCCAATAAGGAACATTGGTGGCAAATCTGATGGCGGAATGGTAATGAACATCTAGTCCGAGAGCAGCCATAACTCCTGATCTATAAATTACGTTTCTGTAATCTAGCATGGGTAGGATGATCTGAATCAGGGTTAGTTTGGCAGCTGGGGTGGAAAGAGGAGCAATTACGATAGAGGAAAACAAGTCTAGATTTAACCTTTGCCTGCAGCTTGGATGTGTGCTGAGAGGATATGTCAGAACAAGGTTAAGGGCAGAGAAAGCTTGCTGAACCCTAAGAGAGCAGTCAACACAAAATCTGGGGAGGGGCCAGCTGAGTATCATCTGTATATAAATGGATGAGAGAGCTTCCTACTGCTTGAAGAGTCGATTAAGATGTTAGAAGATTCAATCCTTAATTGCAATATTTAATCTTCAAACATTTTTAAATGTATTTATACATGTAAATATTCATGGTTTTGAGCTGATTAAAATTATATACAATGTTATCCTTTTAACTGTTTTCCAGCCGTACATTCCTTTAAAAACTAACTATGAGTAAAGGTTTGTTGCTCTCATCATCAGGATAATAGGTTAAAACATATTGGCATTCCTATGGAGTTTTACATGTTTCTAGTCCTCTGTTTTTATGAAAACAGTTAATTAAATTACATTGTATATAATTTTAATCAGCAATTTGATGGTTCTGTTACAATCCAAAAACATAGCTGCCCCACTACACGGAATTCTATGGCTAAGCTTACAACATTCTAATGACAATGGGAGAATATGGGCAAATTTTAACAATAGTTGTAAGTAGTGTTTTCAAACGTGGTTATATCACACATCATTTTAAAGTTAATTTCATGACATTGTCATACAAAGTTTAAAATGAGGATTTCCTTTTTAAAGAAATTTTTACACGTAATTCTGATATGTGCCCTAGAGGTCAAAGGTCAATGTTCTGTTGACCTGAACATTCTGAAAATGTGTCTGATGGATAGCTGTGAATCTAAACTTTCCAATGATATATGATTAAAGGGTATCAGTGAGCAATAACTTGTTGTATACTGACATTGTTTGCCATAGGGTAAAATCCCTATGGGAAAAATGTATGTGTTGGAGGGATGAAAGAAAGCGTGATAACACAGAGAAAGCTGCCATTGCTGCACTGTTATCACATGTTTTCCAACTCTAGGGACATAGACCTTCAAGAAAATCACTATGAGACATTGTCATCCTAAGTGAGCCTGGCAGACCAATTTTGGGGGTCTGGCCCATGGACTATATTTAACTTCAGATACCCACCTTGCATATTTTTAAATAAACATATACAATGATGTCAGGACAGTGGAACACAGTGTAGTAGCACAATGCCCTAACTTCCTGAGGTAAGGTATTTTTAGGCCTCAGAGAGGAAGCTAGAATATTGTGTATCTGTTTCCTGTTTACGGAACCATGGGTCTCCCAGTGCTGTGTTAGAGAGGAGACATCTGTCCTACTTATGGAAATCACCATTATAAACATCAACCACTACTCTCATTGGATACTGTGAGATTGCCACTGTCCATCACAGCCTTACTGTGATGCAAACCTGAATTCAGATATGATTTGAAATCATTTAAAATACTTTAGCAGTGCTTGATTGATCTTGCCTGTTGCAATGGAACCAATAAAAAAAACCCTGCTCACCTGGCACTCCAGGCAGGCTAAAGCAAACGCTCAAAGCATTTGAAAGATCTCAAATAGGATTTGAACTGAGGTCTGCTGTGATGTCGGTGTGCCAGAGCCTGTTCTCTTTTATGTCACATGAGGGCGCCTTCTTAACAAAAACGGTTTAGGACAGTACCATTTCTATGCTGGACCTGGTGTTAACATTTGTTGTGAAAGAGTGCAGAATATGGGGTGTTGATGTACTTTCTTTGTTTTGATTCCCTTGAGGTTGATTAGACACGTATGGTGGGTAGTGGTTATTAGTGGTTATTCTGGTGATGAAAGGAGGCAGGATATGGGTATGAGTGTATGAGTGTATGGGAAAATGCTATTAGGGTCTGACTAGCCATAATAAAAACCTTATTCCACCTCGTATATCTCTAGCAAACTCTAGGTCTATAATGTACATGAAATACAATTGTGCGTCTACAGTATATTAGAAGTTCTATACATGCACAGGGTCACCATGCTCACTTCTATTTGTCAAACGTGTATAGAGTTCATGTGTCAGAAAGACGGGAATGGGAAATGACCATGTAAAACACAAAATTACATGTTGGGGAAATTAATCTCGGTTAAACCAGAACTAAAGTCTCTCGCGCGTAATTGGTCAACTGCTCCATTCATGTTTACATAGATCTGTCCAAGAGGGATTATGGGGAAATAAATCACTGCATGACTGGAGCACAGGACGGTAGATGGTATGCTGTGTAGTAGGTTATAGTAGAGTGTATATAGAATAGTAGTCATTAATTTACTATAATTTATAACAACATAATAGTACCACGGGATGTCTTGTACTTAATAAAATAATGGAGATAATGAAAGATTTGTTTGGGTTAGTTTTCTAAATAAAATGTGAGTACCACACAGACATTGGCTGCCCCAATGAGAGCGCGAGTCGAGAGCAATTTAAAGCCATGACATCACATTTTATGACGACCGCATCCAAATGCGGAAAGAACTCGGTGCGGCTCTTATTTCAATCTTTCTCTGTTCGAGGAAAATAAGGAATGCAGCTTTTTTTTTTTTTTTTTTGACAACACGGAGTCTCGACTTAATGTGTATTTTTAGACGTGCCTTATTTAACGTTGGTGCTGTATGACTACGTTTATCTCCCTATGAAGCACCATTTTTCTAGAATAGGTAAGTGAATGTTATATTAATCACCGTGTACCGATGTGCTTGCTGTTCGAAAAAATGCTTACGAGTAGGGTGGTGGGACAACCTTAGACTGGGTATTTAATGTGATGAAAAACGTTGTAAACAATGTATGAGGAAGCCACAGAGGTTTGCTTGTAGTAGCCTACTCATACTCCTATGTAGGCCTACTTGACGGTGCATGTAGTACATAAACAATTAATTATGTGACGTTCATGTCACTGTATTAATTTAAACGTGAGCAAGAAACCGGTTACATTTATAGCGCCGAGACGGTCATCACGATAATATACCAAATTAAAATCGCCTAAAAAAAAAAAAATGTATAGCAAAATACTTATTAAATACTAGCCGACTAAAAACAACTCCATGATGAATGAAGTATTATTGCCGTGGAAGTGGAAGTGGCCGTTTTGATGGGCTACGACACTGCTTATTATTAGTAATTAGTAGTTATTGTCGAATTTTGTCATTATGGAACATAATACAAACTTGATACTTTTGAATGACAACATGGGTCGGATAGTGGGCAACATCTGCTCAAACTACTAGTCTTGTACTCTGAGGCATGTCACATTTGTAAGCTTGCAGTCAGTTTATTTGCCTTTACTTGCACATGTACTGTATGTCGAGAGAATTAATGCATTGTCATCAGCCTCTCAAGTGAATCCTGCATGAACACCTCTTGAAATCGTTATCCATAATTTTTCAGACTGGCTGTTTGGTTTGGAAAGTACAGTACATCTGGAGTAAATGGCTGCAATACATTCTGGGCATTGGCTGCACCTGCACAATATTTACTTGAGCCTATCTTGGTCCAATGGGCCTGTAATTATTCTGACATCACCAGTCTCTCACAGTAGAGTCAGTAGGGCCGGCTCCTTGGTAAATTAGTCTAGCCAGCTGAAGGTGCCCAGGGTCCTGACCTCCAGGGGGCCCCCACTGATTGAGTTTGTCCGTTGTAGGCTGTCATTGTAAATAATAATTTGTTCTTAACTGACTTGCCTAGTTAAATAAAAATATATCTTTGGTCAGCTCTGATGTGGTGAGTACATGGCTGTTTCTAACACTGTCTCAATACATGATAGTGTGATATGCAAAGTGTGCGTCTGACACCTATATGTATAGCAATTCTAGCGTACTGCCTAGAATTACAAAGTTATGAAGCCTTAATGCCTTCTCAAGATAAGTAAACAACTTGTACGTTTGAGTACAAGTTTGAGAACTTCTCTATATGTAAGGGTATGGCATTCATTTGCGGATACCAAAACCTTTTATACATTACCCATCTTCACGTTCACAAATCATTGGTCAATAACCATAATTCGATTGGTTTATTAATCTCTCTAGTTGATCAGAAGGGGAGGAATAACTCAATTGGTGATCTTGTGCTTTCATGTTTTGTACCTACACGTGATCTTTTATTGTAATTTAATTACCAAGTTCTTGACTAGATCTATTGTACTTTCTTAAATGTATTTACTTTGATCTCTACTCCTGATTGTATTGACTGAGTAAGACTGTTTTGAGTGTTGGCGTGCAGGTACATTTCCTAGACCCTAGATTTGTGGTGTGTTAAGAGTGGATTGATTTATGTTAGGCTTTATACCGGGGTATTTGGAAATAGCCATGGGATGGTTTTTCAATACCTTTTGAAACTATTTATTTTTATGTTTTTTTTAATACATTTGAATGTTTGTAGCTACCCTTTTTTAAGTAAATACCTGCAGTCAACTTGTGCAATAAGTTAGATCAAGAAGTCTCATTCTTCATTTCACTTGTCACATAATTATTCATTATGAAGCTTACCGGTAGTCCCCAGTCACGTGGTGTTTGTTTACAAGCACACAGTGACGAGAGACTTCACCCCCCCCCCACCCACCTAGATGAGAGGAATACCCCTGTTCATTGACTACGTCTCAGCTTTCAACACCTCTATCCGCAACTGGATCCTGGACTTGCTGATGGGCCCACCCCAGGTAGTGAAGGTAGGAAACAACACCTCTGCCACGCTGGCCCTCAACACGAAGGCCCCACAGGGGTGTGTGCTTAGTCCCCTCCTGTTCACCCATGACTCCAACACGTGAACACCATCAAGTTCGCTGAAGACACGACGGTGGTAGGCCGGCTCACCAGTGACCAGGAGACAACCTACAGGGAGGAGGTCAGTGACCTGGCAGTGTGGTGCCGGGACAACAACCTCTCCTTCAATGTCAGTTAGACCAAGGAGCTGCTCTTCAACTACAGGAAATGGGGGGGTGCAGTGGAGAGGGCCGAGAGGTTCATGTTCCTCGGGTCCAAATTACTATGAACCTAAAACCCCTCGGGAGGTTGAAAAAGTTTGGCATGGGCTCTCAAATCCTCAAAGTTATACAGCTGCAACACTCTTTACTGGCTGCATCACTGCTTGGTATGGCAACAGCACCTCGATCACATGGCATTAGAGGGTGGTGCGGCCAGTCCAGTACATCAATGGGTCCGAGCTTCCCGTTATCCAGGACCTCTATATCAGGTGGTGTGAAAGGAAGGGCCGGAAAATTGTTAGACTCCAGCCACCCAAGCCATAGACTGTTCTCTTTGCTTCCGCACGGCAAGCAGTACCGGTGCATCAAGTCTGACACCAACAGGCTCCTGAACAGTTTCTATCCCCAAACCATAAGACTGCTAAATAGCTAACAAAATGGCTACACAGACTATCTGAGTTGAACCTTGTATTTGATTTGTATTTTTGCACACTCACAGGACTCTACACACTCATGCACACTGACACTCCAACACACGCATAACATGAACACACATTTATACTGACTCTATACACACACACACACACACACACACACACATACAATCTTAATTTATGCTGCCTCTACTCTGTTTATCATACAACCTGATGCCTAGTCACCTTACCCCTATACACATCTACCTATCACTACAGTATCCCTGCACATTGTAAATATGGTATTGGAACTGACCCTGTATATAGCTTCTTACTTTCTTGTGTTGTTCTTATTTACATTTGTTGTGTGTTTTTTGTTCTTTCGAACTTGTTATTTTTAGTACTATATTGATTACAGCATTATTGGATTTAGAACTTGCAAGAGAGGCATTTTACTGTGCATGTGACATTAACTTAACTTGATTAAGTAACTCACTGTTGTGCAGTGATTGTGATTTAGTTACAGTATGGGATTCATAACTAAATGTTTGCCAGCTAGATATAGTTTAACTATTAAGTTAACTGTCTAAAATGTGCTAAATGTTCCGCAGTTGTGCATTTTGTGGTTTGCTAATTTTGTAGCTCCTTAGCTAAGTGGTTAGCTTCTTCCAAAATCAAGCTTCGCTTGGTAACAGCAGATAATCCCTTCCTGGATCAAGAGCCTTGCTGTCTAATATTTTGTTTTGTGCGTGCAGCAAACTGTATAGCATTTTTGAGTTACTTGTATAACATTATGAGCTGGGATGTCTGTCCTGCAAATACTTTAGGTCAGAGACTTTTATAAAATGTTCGCAATGTGCTCATTGGCATTCTCTATGGGACGGAGGGAGACATTTCAGATGCATGTATAACACGGCTCAACTTTGGAACTAGACCTGCTTTCAAACTTGGTTCCTCTACTCTGAATATGGGCCCTAGCCAAAAGTAGTGCACTAAATAGGAAATAGGGTTTATTTTTGGGACACAGACCTTGTGTCCAATACTATTTGACACCATTGTTTTCAGATGGAGTGTCGCCAGTAGAATCCTCAAACACCATTATACCGCCAATGTGACCTTGTTAGAAAGCAATGCGTTTGATATGTAGGGAAAAGTGAGTATCTGATCAGTCTGTTGAGCAGGCCAGTGCTCAGACACACTCCCACGCATCATTAGCCCCCCATTACCCTAACAGACACCTACTCAGGTTGCAGCGTTGCTAAGCATCAACCAATCGGCGGTCCCCTCTTAAACAATAAAGGGAACTGGATAGGAAAAAATGAGGAAGCAATTTAATGTGAGCTCCTTTTGATTTTGTTTCACTTTGATGTAAGTGTGGTTGTCAGGGCTGGTGCTTGCACTGCTTTAAATGGGGAACATCTGGGGCGATCACTACGGAGTGCCCCCACCCCCCCATCATGGCTTAGTGCTGTGTAATTTGTCAGTGTGCAGATCTAAACTAATTGGGGTTTCATTTTATTTTACAAGCCTATTTTCTCACTGCACTGTGAAACATCTTAAAGTTAATTTAAAAGGGAGTACTCATTTACGTTCTGCTAATAGTTTCAGCCCAGCCAAATCGCCTCCCCTCGTCAGTTTTCTGTCACTGTTTCAAAATAATTTTAGGGATCTTAGGGAGATTTATTCAGTAAGAAATCAGGTTGTTTGTGTCAAGATGGTTTTAGTGTGTGATTTTATTTGATGTTGAGGATATTAATCTCTGCTCTGTACCGTCTGCTGTGATGTAGTCTAATCACAGTGTCAGTTTGTGCTGCATCAGTATTTGGCTTTGTTTTGGGTGTCTTGGACAAGGCACTCCCACAGGGTGTAGTCCCTTTTAAGTTCTCGCCCCCTCTGCCTCTCGCCCTCCCTTCCTCCATTCTTCCATCGTTTTTCTAACGTTTCAATCCTCCAGAGAATCAAAACCTCAATGCTCATTGAAGGCCTTAATCTTGTCCTTCGTTTGTCTACGTGTGGAGAGAGTTTATTTGACCCCCTATTTAAAGTGAAAACATCTTACTGATGTTAAGGGACATTTTAAACCCTTTTGAAACTTTTCAATGTGACCTAACCACTGTATATCAAAAGAGAATTGTTTGCTGACCAGTATAGATCTGTGTGTTGTCTGCCCCCTGTGTGAAGTGTTATCCCATTATTGAATGCAAGGATTGCTCTGATTAACACATCAGCATGAATACCCGATCTAGGCCTTTCACATGCCCATCCCAGATGGTACTCCTCTGGTTTCTATATTCTCATTTCCTTTCTGACACTCTATTTTTCTAATCATGCTGAAATCACAAATCCTGCTTAAGGGATCTGCCCCAACCCTCAACCACAGCAGAAACATTAGCCCTCCCTGCCGCCTTCTCAAAAGTGGATTTTCTTGTTGTTCAAGAAGTTTAGTCAAACCAAAGGTTGATTTTTCTTCTCCTACTGAAAGCACGTGATCATGTTTTCCTGTAGTCTGTGTTTTGAAAGGGCTCTCTCTTCCAGGGCATGAATATGTATTACAGAAATTCAAAACTATTATATGCATGTCTCAAATTGCTCCTCCCGGGCTAGCTTCAGACGGAGGTCGAACTTTGAGTCTCCTGTGCTAGTTTGAAACAATCCACGGCATGACGCAAATTTGAAATGTATCACCCCATCCTATGCATGTTTGATAAGAGTTTGCGTTCACACAGTGGGAGTAATCATTCGAAACAACGGTTACAGATTTTGTAAGTATGTTGAGTTGTAATACTGAATGGGTTTTGTCAAAAGTGCACTGCATGTGGGTAATTCCACGGTAACCGAATTGCGCTGAGTACTTTAAAAAAAACAATTTACACAGAATTTTACAAAAACCCTTTTACTGGAAGAACCTTGCAGTTTGGTAACATAATTTGAGTAAAATCTCCCTCAGTTTGTGTCCACGTTTTCCAAAAACAAAAAAATATCTGGCCCAAATGAAGATAGGGCCCCTGATCTGTACTTCACAGAAATGCATCATTATGTCCTTCTCTTCCTGGTGACGAATCCTAAATGGGAACACAAATGTATAAAAATGCAACATCCTTCTTTGCATATTTAGGTATTCTTCTACACACTGGCTATTTATTTTAATGAGCTCTGACCACATGACCAAATCTGAACCAGTCAAATGTTTCACAAGTTTGGACATCAAGGTAGAGTATAGTTCAATACATTATAGTTTACTCAACTCTAGTGGGCTCTACTGTGTACTGTACTGAACGCTACTCTAATTTCACATTCTTAAAATAGTGGTAATCCTAACTGACCTAAAACAGACAGGGAATTTTTACTAGGATTAAATGTCAGGAATTATTTAAATGTATTTGGCTAAGGTGTATGTAAACTTCCGACTTCAACTGTAGGTCCTGGATGGCAGGAAGCTTGGCCACTGGGCTGTACGCACTACCCTCTTTAGTGCCTGTACGCAACCGGTCAGGATCCTCTCGATGGTGCAGCTGTAGAACCTTTTGAGGATCTGGGGACCCATGCCAAATCACATTGTCCTGCCCTCTTCACGACTGTCTTGGTGTGTTTGGACAATGATAGGTTGTTGGTCATGTGGACACCATGGAACTTGAAACTCTCGACCGGCTCCACTACAGCCCCGTCGATGTGAATGGGGGTGTGTTCGGACCTCCTTTTCCTGTAGTCCACTATCAGCTCTTTTGTCTTGCTCACGTTGAGGGAGAGGTTGTTGTCTTGGCACCACACTGCCAGGTCTCTGACCTCTTTCGTATAGGCTGTCTCATCGTTGTCAGTGATCAGGCCGACCACTGTCGTCAGCAAACTTAATGTTGGAGTTGTGCTTGGCCAAGCAGTTGTGGGTAAATAGGGAGTACAGCAGGGGACTAAGCACGTACCCCTGAGGGGCCCCCATGTTGAGGATCAGCATGGCAGATGTTGTTGCCTACCTTTACCACTTGGGGGCGGCCCGTCAGGAAGTCTATGATCCAGTTGCAGAGGGAGGTGTTTAGTCCCAGGGTCCTTAGCTTAGTGATGAGCTTTGTGGGCACTTTGGTGTTGAACGCTGAGCTGTAGTTAATGAACAGCATTCTCACATAGGTGTTCCTTTTAGTCTAGGTGGGAAAGGGAAGTGTGGCGTGCATTTGAGATTGCGCGATCTGTTGGGGCGGTATGCGAATTGGAGTTAGTCTAGGGTTTCCGGGATGATGGCGTTGATGTGAGCCTTGACCATTCTTTCAAAGCACTTCATGTCTAAAGACGTGAGCGCTACGGGGCAGTAGTCATTTAGGCAGGTTACCTTCGCTTCCTTGGGCACAGGGACTATGGTGGTCTGTTTTGAAACATGTAGATATTACAGTCTCGGTCAGTTAGAGGATGAAAATGGCAATGGAGTTCCTGGAAAGAGGTTTCCTGTGGTCAACTGGCAGGGGGTGGTGATGTGAAAGACCAACGTCTCGGGTTATACAACTCTGGTTGCCTCCTCAAATGTTACATAATTTCCTACATAGAGCCCCCTCAGCCCTGGAAGTACACTATATAGATAATAGGTCGCCATTTGGGACAGAGTTCAAGTCTCTCTGCCCAGCACCATCACATGTCAATTGGCCATAACTCATGTATATTTCAAAGGCTCTCTCTGCTCTTTTATTATTAGTGTGTCTTTCTCACCCTGGAGCTGCTGTGCTGTTACATAAGGCTTTGTGAAACGCAAAGGACCTGAGTTATTTATAGACTGGGTTTGTTGTTGATTTGCGGAAGCTGCAGTGTGTGTGTGTGTGTGTGTGTGTGTGTGTGTGTGTTCAGGGCGAATGGATGCAGCCACGTTTTAGCGCATCATACTTTGATATTCATCATCGCTAGATGTGCATGAGATGTGGTCTTCATCGCTAGATGTGCATGAGATGTGGTCATCATTGCTAGATGTGCATGAGATGTGGTCATCATCGCTAGATGTGCATGAGATGTGGTCATCATCGCTAGATGTGCATGAGATGTGGTCATCATCGCTAGATGTGCATGAGATGTGGTCATCATTGCTAGATGTGCATGAGATGTGGTCATCATCGCTAGATGTGCATGAGATGTGGTCATCATCGCTAGATGTGCATGAGATGTGGTCATCATCGCTAGATGTGCATGAGATGTGGTCATCATCGCTAGATGTGCATGAGATGTGGTCATCATCGCTAGATGTGCATGAGATGTGGTCATCATTGCTAGATGTGCATGAGATGTGGTCATCATCGCTAGATGTGCATAAGATGTGGTCATCATCGCTAGATGTGCATGAGATGTGGTCATCATCGCTAGATGTGCATGAGATGTGGTCATCATCGCTAGATGTGCATGAGATGTGGTCATCATCGCTAGATGTGCATGAGATGTGGTCATCATTGCTAGATGTGCATGAGATGTGACCTTTTCAATTAAACCCAGTGGTCAATCCCATTACCCTCACTGTATTGCTTTAGGATTTTTCATCTCAACATTGTACAGTATGTTCCAAATAGCATCCTATTCCCTATGTAGTGCACTACCTTTGACCAGGGCCCATATGGTGCCATTTGTGACAACTTATATATTCTGCTTGTCCAGAATGGCAGTGTTTTGATTAATCCTTGCAACAGATTGGTGGGCAAAGCAGTTTGTAATGCACTGACTTTTTATTTTTTATTTAAACTTATTTAACTAGGCAAATCAGTTAAGAACAAATTCTTATTTACAGTGACGACCTACCCCGGCCAACACTGGGCCAATTGTGCATCGCCCTATGGGACTCCCAATCACGGCCGGATGTGATACAGCCTGGATTTGAACCAGGGACTGTAGTGACACCCCTTGCACGGCGATGCAGTGTCTTAGACCACAGTGCCACTCGGGCACTGGCACAGGGGACCAATATATATTAATATAAATGCACACTGGAAGACCGTTGTTTGGTTAATCAGTGTCGCTGCAGCGTTCATGTGATTGGAGTCTTTGCAAAACAAATGGCCACTGGATTGATGCAAATAATCATGATATAATTTTACAAGGTAGGAATAGGCTACTTTGTGGTAACAATTTTAATTGAGAAGGTTTTTGGGAAAGCCTTTCCATCTCTACCAGGAAAAAGGTTATCATTAGCATCGTCGCTAATGGCTACACAAAGTGTAGACGTACGAGCGCAATGCACACATATACACACACACACACACACACACACACACACACACACAGACCGAGGAATTCCTGTGCCGTTTCATGAAAATACGAATCACTGATGCATTTGTTAATGTCTTATGATTAATTTGGGCAAATGTAATTCAATTTCTAAGAAATTCAATAGATTTTAGTTGATTTCCTGCTAAGTTCAACACATTTTTGAATATTGTTGAATTCAGTTTTAATTTTTTGGATTCTATGATTGTCTGCAATGCAGATTTTATAGGGCCCTAAGAATATAACACTGGCAGAAATGGCTCAGATTAATAAAGATGGGGACAGTATGAAAATCACTCTTTGTGCCTAAAGAGGCTAGGTCCTTAGTATAGTACAGCCAGGGAAAAAATAGAACATTTGTGGGCCTTATCCGAAATTATGCAAAGCTGTGCCCGGGAGGATAGGAATTGGCTGAGGAGTCTGGCTGATATTTAAACACGTGTGAAATATATGTGCATAGTAATGGAGCTGTAACTGGGACGGGGACGGGGGCGGAGATGAGCACTGATCAATTTAGTTGGTCTGATGGTTGTCCCACATACAGTAGAGGACCGACCGCTTCTAGCCACCAGCCATACTTTTCACAAAGAGGCAGGAATGTGGGAGGGGGGGCTTCGCTACAACCTAACCCTCCTGATTTGTTCACCACGGCCATTATGAAAGGCAAGGCAGACAATGTCACAGCAAACGTTATTTTGGTTTTGTGTGTTTTTTTTAAAGAAGCTGCCACGTGTCGAATTTCGCATTCACTTTGACTTTGCAAGGAGGCACTTTTAAATATTTAGCTGTTTGGCTCTTTTAAAAGCCTCATGTTGTTGCCTATGCTAAATATTGAGGGTGCAAGATTACAGCTTTGTTGGCACTGCAGGTCTGAGGTATACAGATGGGCCGCAGTGGAGAAGGTCAAAAGCTTTGCGTGCACATACCTGAAATGGTCCCTCTACACCGACAGCGCCTCTTCAACTTCAGGAGGCTGAAGAAATTCAGCTTGGCCCTTAAGACCCTCACAAACTTCTACAGATGCATTCTGTCGGGACGTATCGCCGCCTGGGATGTCAACTACAGCTCCCGCAACCGCAGGGTTTTCCAGAGGGTTGTGCAGTCAGTCCAACGCATCACTGGGGGCACACTGCCTGCCCTCCAGGACATCTACATTACCCGGGGTCACAGGAAGGCCAAGAAGATCTTCAAGGACCTCAGCCACCCGAGCCACGGCCTGTTCACCGCAGTACCATCTAGAAGGCTGAGACGGTACAGGTGCATCAAAGCTGGGACAACTACTGTACACCTTTTCTGTTAACATACTCTCTATACACACTCATTTATTTCTAGCTATTTAAATTCCAGACTGACATTGCTTGGGGGATTCTGTGTGTATTGTTAGCTATTAATGCACTGCTGGAGCTAGAGACATAAGCATTGCACTGCACCTGCGATAACATCTGCGTATCAATCAACTTTGATTTTAGAATTTGATCACCCTGTTGCAGGAATTGTCCTGCACAGTAGGAAATGCAAACTTGTAGTGTGTTCATGGTTTAAAAAGGCTTCTAAAATTAGTAATGTCCACTTTTTTAAAATGGCAGGATTGATTTAATGTATAATCCACACAATAATTCACATTTTCCTGTTGCTGCAGGATTATTTCCCTGCTGTGAGAAACAGGTTAAATTTTTAAGATCCTATATCCGTATAAAGGGGTTGTATACCCACATCTCTACCTAACTGTCACCATCTTAGTGGATTGATATCGTTAACATGTCAACCTGCATCACTTTCACTTTTCTTTGGGGAATTCAAATGAAATATGAGTTCTCAACCGGCAACTCCTGCACTAGAAGAGAATAGTATAAAACAAATAAGGGACTCAATTTAAGGTTGAGTTAGAACAATACAATACACAAGGTGCATTTCAAAATGTGGTTGTGCATCAGCATTCTCTTGTCAGTCACTCAATTAGCCCGTCAGATAAATGTGTTTTTTTTATTGGTAAATTAGTCTAGTGGCCAGCTATCTAAACTTGGTTGAATTATAGACCGGGGGGGTCCCCATTTGATTTAGTTAGTCACTCTCACTCCGATATCATGTTAACTGCAAACATTTCTCATGACTCAATCATCATGACAGAGTGATCTCCAGCCTTGTCCTCATCAACACTCTCACCTGTGTTAACGAGACAATCACTAACATGATGGCAGCTGGTCCTTTTGTAGCAGGGCTGAAATGCAGTGGAAATGTTTTTTGGGGATTAAGTTCATTTTCATGGCAAAGAGGGACTTTGCAATTCATCTGATCATTGTTCATGACATTCTGGAGTATATGCAAATTGCCATCAACACTGAGGCAGCAAACTTTGTGGAGACCAATACTTGTATCATTCTCAAAACTTTTGGCCACGACTGTATATGGACACTTGCCCGTCGACCCATCTCATTCCAGAATCATGGGCATTAATATGGAGTTGCTGCCCTCCTTTGCTGCTATAACTTCTGGGAGGGTTTCCACTAGATGTTGGAACATTGATGCAGGGACTTGCTTACATTCAGGTCAAGGCTCTGTGCAGGCCAGTCAAGTTCTTCAACACAGATCTCGACAAACGATTTATGTATGGACCTCACTTTGTGCATGGGGGCATTGTCATGCTGAAACAGGAAATGCCCTTCCCCAAACTGTTTCCACAAAGTTGGAAGCACAGAATCGTCTAGAATGTCATTGTCTGCTGTATTGGTAAGATTTCCCTTCAGTCGAATGAAGAGGCCTAGCCTGAACCATGAAAAACAGCCTCTGACCATTATTCATCCTCCACCAAACGTTACAGTTGGCACTATGCATTGGGGTAGGTAGCGTTCTCCTGGCCATCCGCTAAACCCAGATTGGCGGACGGCCAGATGGTGAAGTGTGATTCATCACTCCAGAGAAAGCGCTTCCACTGCTCCAGAGTTCAATGGCAGCCAGCTTTTCACCACACCTGTCGACGCTTGGCATTAAACATGGTGATCTTAGGTTTGTGTGCGGCTGCTCAGCCATGGAAACCCATTTCATGAAGCTCCCGACGAACAGTTGTTGTGCGGACGTTGCTTCCAGGGCAGTTTGAAACTCTGTAGGGAGTGCGCTTGTGTGGCCTGCCACTTCGCGGCTGAGATGTTGCTCCTAGATGTTTCCAAGTCACAATAACAGCACTTACACTTGACCAGGGCAGCTCTAGCAGGGGAGAAATTTTACTAACTGACTTGTTGGAAAGGTGGCATCCTATGACCGTGCCACGTTGAAAGTCACTGAACTCTTCAGCAAGGCTATTCTACTGCCAATTTTTACCTGTGGAGATTGCATTGCTGTTTGCTATATTTTATACACCTGTCAGCAACGGGTGTGGCTGAAATAGCCGAATACCTTGTTTATAAAAAAAAAAAAGAAAGTTATTTAACTAATTTGAAGGGGTGTCCAGATACTTATGTATGTCCTGTATAAAGATGTCTTAAGGTAAGAGTGGAAACAGAACTTTGTCATGTCAAGGTGACTCATGGAGAGACAGACTTTAATTCAAGTGTGCACCAGCATGAGACTTGTTTGGTTAACAGTGGTTGTGCACATGTGATTGGGGAGTTTGCTAAACAACCAAATGTAAACCACTGCTGATCTAATTAAAGTGAAACCAAAATATTCTCATGCCAGGTCCATATCTGCCAAGTCGTAACATGCCCTTCAGAAATGTTTCCTTCAATCAGATTTCAATGCTTACGGAAATTATACGTGTTTCTAAATGAATGAAGGGAGAACTCCGACCTCTGGTCGGTGTGATGTATGTATGGAATATTCTGTCTTTGTCTGCATGTGGCTGAATGAAAAAGTGGTCATCTGTCATAGCGCAGTGGTCTGGTAATCAAGGCCAAAGCATTCCCATAAGAAGATTACTAGCCTCTGGTTTCTCCCCCGCCTGCACCACCGTTAATACCCACGTCTCTCTGCAAAAGGGGGTTACTGTGCTTTTTAAAACAACAGGGCCGCTAATCCAGCCCACAAGCATTCACATACTATAGATTATTACTTGCAGATGTGAGAGGAGAGCACTGTTTCTCCCTCCCTCCTCCCCCTCTCCTGCCTGCATTCTCCCTGGTCAACAGTGTACAAGCGAAGGGAATGTTTGTATAGGTGTATGCCCTGCCCTAAGGGGTGGAGGGACCGGTGGAGTGGGACAGCAGTGCAATATGGGGAATTATATTTGATAAACGCTCCTATCGGAGACAAAATCCCCCCTCTTGGTTCTATATTTGGCGACGTATACAGACACTGCTAAATCAGTGGTAGTCATAGAAACCACATTCGGAGCTCTTTGAGATTACCTCTGATATCACCGTACAAGTCTTCGACTGACAAAATGAGCCGTTTTGGCATGAGTAAGGAAAAAGCAGGTACGTTAAAAGGAACATTTATTGTGCTTGTATGTCCTGTGAATCATCACGATTCATAAAAGCATAAATGTTTGAGGGTTACAGGGTTGAGACAATTGTTATAGAAAGGTGTGTCCTGTGTATGAACACGTATGCACTAAATAACTAAGTCTCTCTGGATAAGAGCGTCTGCTAAATGACTAAAATCTCAAATCTAAATGTAGATATTGGGAAATGTAAGCATTTGTTAGTAATCTGAAATGTTGCAAATCTTGTAGTTTTAGGCTATGCGGTTAGGAACAATAGCTGTGTCACAGTATAGCAAGCAGTTTTTTTGGATGTGTGACCGACCGTTGAGCACCACATTATTTTGGCCCAGATATGGCTGCTTGCTCAGAAACAACCAATTTGATTAAGTTGACTTGGCGCACGCAATCATTGACTGCTCCAACACACCTTTTTGAATGCGAGTTGCTGGGTTGTGACTTATCTTCACATGGACACCTTCACATGCTTCAGACCGTAAACACTGCAGAACCACATGACTAACTTTCTGTCATATCACCTTTCGGTGGCTAACTAGATGTGAAAGAATGTGCATATCAGTAATGGAACAGGGTTTGTGTGTGTGTGTGTGTGTGTGTGTGCGCCTGTGTCAGTGTTGTTGGTGGGGGCTAGCTCAACCAGATTAAAAGGCCTGAAGCATCGTCAATGCTGTCACAAAGACTGCCATGCAGTTGTGCCTAGCTGTCTGTCCTTCCAAGGGATTTATTCTCCCTCCCTTTCTTGTGCCCGACTTATTCTCTCTTATACTCTTTCCCCTTTTGGCTCTCACGGACCATCTATTTACTGAATGCATATGTATGTATATGGTATGCATGTAATAATTTATTATATATATATATATATATATATCTCATATTAGCCTTGGGGGAGTGGCAGAAGCTCTTAAAGTATTGATTAATTAAAATACCAAATGGTAAAGAGTGGGGATCAGTGACAACTTGACACATGTCTCTGGTGTTTCTGCAGGAATATAGGTCAGAGAGATGCTTGAGTACTTGATCATGCATTCATTGCCTTCAGGGAAGAGTTGCGTTGGTGGCAGTGGGATGGAGAAAAAGAGAAGAGAGCGACTCCCAACGGTTTACCAGATGGAGATACTGGCACTTGATAGCGAGACTATTCATGTCGTCTTTTGTTTTTTACAAATGTAGAGAAGCAGTCAAAACAGTAGTTATTATCGTCTAGTTTGAACAGTTAAGAGGCGTTTTGAAGTGCCGCAACTGGTTTGTACACCCATTTCAGACAGAAGATGTGATATGTTACTAGGGCTGTGGCAGTCATGACATTTTGTCATGCAAAAGACTGCCGGTCTCACGGTAACTGACAGGCTAAAACACGTTAAGCATCTCCAGGCCTCCACGCATACAAGCCGCTGATGCACACCTTTTTACATTTTTAAATATATTGTAAATAAATCAATTTTATATAGAGTTGAAGTCGGAAGTTTACATACACTTAGGTTGAAGTCATTAAAATCTATTTATCAACCACTCCACAGATTTCATGTTAACAAACTATGGTTTTGGCAAGTCGGTTAGGACATCTACTTTGTGCATGACACAAGTAATTCTTCCAACAATTGTTTACAGACAGATTATTTCACTTATAATTCACTATATCACAATTCCAGTGGGTCAGAAGTTTAAATGCACTGTGTTGACTGTGCCTTTTAAACAGCTTGGAAAATTCCATAAAATGATGTGATGGCTTTAGAAGCTTCTTATTGGCTTATTGACATCATTTGAATCCATTGGAGGTGTACCTGTGGATGTATTTCAAGGCCTACCTTCAAACTCAGTGCCTCTTTGCTCGACATCATGCGAAAATCTAAAGAAATCAGCCAAGACCTCAGAAAAAGAATTGTAGACCTCCACAAGTCTGGTTCATCCTTAGGAGCAATTTCCAAACGCTTGAAGGTACCACGTTCATCTGTACAAACAATAGTATGCAAGTATAAACACCATGGGACCACGCAGCTATCATACCGCTCAAGAAGGAGACTCGTTCTGTCTCCTAGAGATGAGCGTACTTTGGTGTGAAAAGTGCAAATCAATCCCAGAACAACAGCAAAGGACCTTGTGAAGATGCTGGAGGAAACGGTTACAAAAGTACCTATATCCACAGTAAAACAAGTCCTATATCGACATAACCTGAAAAGCCGCTCAGCAAGGAGATGCCACTGCTCCAAAACCGCCATAAAAAAGCCAGACTACGGTTTGCAACTGCACATGGCGACAAAGATCTTACTTTTTGGAGAAATGTCCTCTGGTCTGATGAAACAAAAATAGAACTGTTTGGCCATAATGGCCATCGGTATGTTTGGAGGAAAAAGGGGGAAGCTTGCAAGCTGAAGAACACCATCCCAACCGTGAAGCACGTGGGTGACAGCATGATGTTGTGGGGGTGCTTTGCTGCAGGAGGGACTGGTGCACTTCACAAAATAGATGGCATCATGAGGAAGGAAAATTATGTGGATATATTGAAGCAACATCTCAAGACATCAGTTAGGAAGTTAAAGCTTGGTTGTAAATGGGTCTTCCAAATGGACAATGACCCCAAGCATACTTCCAAAGTTGTGGCAAAATTGCTTAAGGACAACAAAGTCAAGGTATTGGAGTGGCCATCACAAAGCCCTGACCTCAATCCTATTGAAAATGTGGGCAGAACTGAAAAGGCGTGTGCGAGCAAGGAGGCCTACAAACCTGACTCAGTTACACAAGTTCTGTCAGGAGGAATGGGCCAAAATTCACCCAACTTATTGTGGGACGCTTGTGGAAGGCTACCCAAAACGTTTGACCCAAGTTAAACAATTTAAAGGCAATGCTACGAAATACTAATTGAGTGTATGTAAACTTCTGACCCACTGGGAATGTGATGAAAGAAATAATTATCTTATTATTCTGACATTTCACATTCTTAAAATAGTGGTGATCCTAACTGACCTAAGACGAGGAATTTATACTAGGATTTAATGTCAGGAGTTGTGAAACTGAGTTTAAATGTATTTGGCTAAGGTGTATGTAAACTTCCCACTTAAACTGTACACCATCACAATAATTCCATTATTAGTCAGGTCTAAAACGTTATGATATGAAGAAAATATGAATACTGTGTTATCTGGCCATGCTCCATGCCATAGGCTGTAGGCTTGTTTATTTAACTGACAAGGTATGCTTGCCTCAGGCTATACAGTTGTTCTCTCAAGGGATCATATTTTCACCCATCAGACCATTCTCAATGTAATATTGTCTTTACTAATATGTAAAATTAGTTTTGATTGTGAATGGCCGATTTTTATCAAATGGGTATGGGGGAAAAAAGACGTAATCTGTATGCACTCCTTTCCTGCTTGTCTGTTTTTTCAGTAATGCCTGGTAGGCTATTTCGGTTTTATAGCACAGCTTTGCTTAATCTGAGCATTTGAGAACACTTATTTCACTCCATGCATCAACCACTGTTTGAGGAGCATGGTCTAGCTGCGCGACAGATGATATTCATGATCTCCAACTCTGTTCCTGCAGCTTAATTTGGGAAATCTGTTCAGGAACATGGATGGTAAAACATTTTAGCTAGAAAACACATTTCACTAAACTGTTGACAGCCCCTCTGAGTGAGAGTGAGTGAGACCGAACAGCAACCTCGGGTAAGACAAGTGGTGGTGGAATGTCTATTTGTTAATAACAGCTTGTGTGCGATCTTTTAATATTAAGGAAGTGTTGAGGTTAAGTACCTCATGATAAGCTGTAGACCACACTAGTATTCATCTTCATAATTTTTCTTTGTCTATTTACCACCGCAAACCGATATATGCACTAAGACCGCACTCAACGAGCTGTATAAGGTCATAAGCAAACTACAGAATGCTCACCCAGAAGCGGTGCTCCTAGTGGCCAGGGACTTTATTGCAGTAAAACTTAAATTAGATTGACCTAATTTCTACCAACAGGTCACATATGCAACCAGAGGAAAAAAACACTAGACTACCTTTACTCCACACACAGACATGCATACCAAGCTCTTCCTCCCTCCATTTGGCAAATCGAACCATAATTCTATCCTCCGGATTCCTGCTTAGGAGCAAAAACTCGTTCCCACAGTGAACGTACATACATATCCCAACCAGAAGCCATGGATTACAGGCAACATTCACTCTAAGCTAAAGGCTAGAACTGACTCTTTGAAGGAGTGCGACACCAATCCGAACGCTTATAGGAAATCCTGCTATGCCCTCTGACGAACCATCAAACAAGCGTTAATACAGCACTAAGATTGAATCCTACTACACCGGCTCTGGCGCTCGTCGTTGTGGCAGGGCTTGAAAACCTATTACACATTACAAAAGGGAAACCCAGCCGTGAGCTGCCCAGTGACGCGAGCCTACCAGACAAGCTAAATGACTTCTATGCTTGCTTCAAGGCAAGCAACACTGAACCATGCATGAGAGCACCAGTGTTTCCAGACGACTTTCTGATCACGCACTCCATAGCCGATGTGAGTAAGGCATTTCAACAGGTCAACATTCACAAGGCTGCAGGGCCAGACAGATTACCAGGACGCGTACTCGGAGCTTGCGTTGACCAACTGGAAAGTATCTTCACTGACATTTTCAACCCCTCCCTGACTGAGTCTGTAATACCTACCTGATTCAAGCAGACCACCATAGTCCCTGTGCCCAAGAACGGGAAGGTAACTTGCTTAAATGACTACCACCCCGTAGCACTCACGTCTGTAGTCATGAAGTGCTCTGAAAGGTTGGTCATGGCTGTCGTAATGTTGGCTTTGATTAATTTGTTTCCCTTAGTCAATATTGGGGACGTACAGGTAACCGCTAAAATAAAGGAAACACCAACAGAGTGTATTAAAGAGATTCTCTGGTACTTTTGTATGCTTTTTATTCAGTAGTTCTGAAAGTAGCACTCACAAGCCAAAAGTGGTCCCCAAAAAGGGCGCTGCTGTGTGTGCATGATGTGCCTCATTGGATGGTGACTAACTGTCACTCAAATGGCGAGGGGCTGA
The DNA here is from genome assembly GCA_023634145.1 of Thymallus thymallus. Lineage (NCBI taxonomy): Eukaryota > Metazoa > Chordata > Actinopteri > Salmoniformes > Salmonidae > Thymallus > Thymallus thymallus. The sequence goes on along the minus strand of CM042409.1, from coordinate 35,405,337 downwards.
AGCTCATTGGTTGAACTCTAATTGCTATGGGGATGGCCGACGTGGGAGAAAATGGCGCAGCACAGCTCCCAGAACAACAGACGCTTTCAAACTAGGGATTTCGTGGCTAATTGAGGTAAGGCTGTAATTCTGCTCATAGATTATGCACAATGTATGAACTACACATTGACACATTTAGTAGTTACCAAAGTCCCGGAGCATGTCTTTATAATAGGGTGTTGGGCCAGAACAGCATCAATGCACCTTGGCATACAGAACCTGTATATGGGGACATGTCATTTTTTTCTTCATTTGATTAAGTCTTTTGTTATTTGTTGAAATTAGGTTTAAGAAGGATTGCGAGGGTAGCATTTTACAGCTAATATTAAGAAGGAACATCCCCTAGCTAGCTGATGTTGACCATTAGAATTAGCCAGTCTAACGTCTGCACCATGACCTTGAGTGCGTCCAGCTAATTACTTTCCATTGGTGTTGGTTACAACAGTGGGCCATGCCTGAGAGTTGAGTGTCACAGTGCTACAGGCTTAGCTGGATTAGACCCCCCCCCACCCCCAAGCTCCTGTTGAGCTTGGCGATTTAGTGGTCACTGACTGAGCCCCTCCATTGCGTCTCCATTGAGGCTGGCTCGTACAGGAAAGAGTGAATGGAGTCGTCTGTCCACTGTGTCCAGGGTCAGTCCCGCTACCATTGTGCGGGGGAAGAGTGGGGAAAGCAAGGGTCTTCTCTGGAGTGACCCATAGCCAAAAGAAGAGCAAGATGTGATAGAGCTGGGAAGTGAAGAGAGGGAATGAAAGAGGGAGTAATAGAGAGACCATCTGTTGATAAAAAAAAAAAAAAAAAATAAGATTCTCCTTGATTAATTATTCAAATCTTCATCAAAAGCCAGTTATTTTTTGTATATATTTTTTTCTCCTTTCTTTAAGGAGTGTGTTATTTCTCTGGGCGGTTTACTCTCTCCCATGTAAATTAATGGACACTATTCTGCTGCGTTTGTAATCTGCTGTGAGATTATTTAAATGCATGAGAGGAGACTGTATGGTTGTGCGACGGTCTATTTCTGGCTCTGTGGTTAAATGACTTTTTTACATTTCCCTTTTCCTATACATCGCTGTGCAGGATCCTCATCCACTCGACTGACCATTTTGTCTCAGTAATTCATGAATATATTTTCAATCCATTCTTGGAATTAATTTAGAGTTTTTGGTTTTCATTCAACAGAGGTTATACTGTATCACCAAATTATTTTATAAATGTTTTTGTTGCTGTTTTGAAAAAGAGATTTAATCCAGCAGCACATAATCCACTAACAGTGTTCCTTACCAGCAGTGATGGGTATAAAGTGAGATTTAGAAAAATGTATTGTGTTTTAGGGACTCATTTTGAGACCAGGTGCACTAACAGCACTGACACTTGCAGCCACACATGACTGCTAACAACTGCTAGCCCCCCAGGATGGCAAACATTCCAATGGAGAGAGGGAATGGGTGGGGGCATACAGGGGATAATGATGAGATTAGGAAAAGAAAGATGTAGGCTGGGTTACCTAATGGGATTTGAATTCAAAACTCTTTAATTGACAACCACACTTTTTGTCAAGTTGGCTTCTGAGGACATTGGTTAGATATGGTTCAGTCTGTTGGTAGTTCTCTCAACCTAGGCGAAGATAATACACTCAAAATATTACCACGAAAAACTAAGGAAGGAACAATCTGGCTTGTAATCAGACCTCCAGGACATTATTACTTTCACAACCAGATCTCATTAGAAGTGTCTACTCTATGTGAAACTGTGCTCTGATTCTACATAATGGCCGTCCCTGTGGGATACACTGTGAGCCCCTGGAGGGTCCCCGAAGCACATGTGCTACTCTTACTGTGTGGGTGTTCATGAAGATTAACGTCCTATGACAACTGATCAGACATTCCTCAACTCTCTGGGGACAAGTGTGTGTAATGTGTATGCATGGGCTTCTGAGTTTATAAACTATGAGGGGGGAGTTGAGGTGTGTGTGTGTGTCTAATATGTATGCACGTTCGATAGTGGTTTGAATGGGGGTGACTAGGTCTGTTGCCATAAATGTGAAGTATGCTTTGGCTTAAAGCTGCAATATGTCACTTTTTGGGCGACCCAACCAAATTACATAGAAATGTGAGTTATAGATCTGTCTTTCTCATTGTAAGCAAGTCAAAGATGGCGCTGTACTGGGTGGCCGTTTTGACATTTTTTTATTAACATTTTTATTTAACTAGGGAAGTCTGTTAAGAACAATTTCTTATTTACAATGACTGCCTACACCGGTCGAACTCAGACAACGCTGGGCCAATTGTGCGCCGCCCTATGGGTTTTGCAAGCTCCGACCCAACCTTTTTAGTGATTTATTTGGTTTATACAATGTATCTGCTATTATTTCTTAGAACCGACAACTTTTGAACATCAGATCGGCAGTTACTTACACCTATTCCGGCTTGTACTTCGACTAGTCTGCCCCCCCCCTCAGAACAAGTAAAATAACAAGCTGGCACTTAATGAACTGTACAATGCTATAAACAAGCAAGAAAACCATAACCAGAGGCTGCCTGTCTGTTTGCCGGCGATTTCTGTGTCACTAAGACACGTGATGCCCAACTTCCATCAACACATCTCCAACACCACTAGGGGCGATAAGTCCTAGACCACTGTTGTTCCACCCCCAATCAAGCATACAAGGCCCTCACTCGTCCGCCATTCGGTAAATCAGATCATGACTCCATACTCCTGCTTCCTGTTAACAAGCAGAAACTCGAATAGGAAGTACTTGTGACTCGCTCTGTTGAGAAATGGTCACCAGAATCCGAGATTATGCTACAGGACTGCTTAGAATATGTTTAGAGACTCCACTGATAACATTGACGAGCTAACCACCTCCGTCACCGGATTCATTAGAAAATGTATCTGCGACATTGTCCCCACGGTGAGAGTTTGCTGCTTCCCCAAACAAAAGCCCTGGATTAACAGAGGTTGGTGCTAAACCAAAAGACAGGGCTACTGCACACAGAGCTATTGTAGACAACCGAGGACAGGAATAAGTACAAGTAGTCCCACTATGACCTCCGCAGAGTCATCAAACGAGCAATGGGACAATGTAGGAATGAGGTGGAATCTTACTACACAGGCTCTGATGCCTGCCTCATGTGGCAGGGGCTACAGTCTATTACGGATTACAAAGGAAGACCCCGTCGTGATCTGCCTAACGATGCGTCTCTACCAGACAAACTCAATGCATTTTTATGCACGCTTTGACAACAACAGCACTGTGCCGGGTGTGAGGGCCGTCACCGACCCAGAGGATTGGGTGATCTCGTTCTCCGAGGCCGACGCCAGAAGTGTCTTTAATCAGGTCAACATTCCTTGTCTCAGTCTGTAATCCCCACATGTTTTAAGATGACCACCATCATTCCTGTCCCCAAGAACGCTAAGTGGAGCAGCTTCAAGTTCCTCAGTGTCCAAATCACTAAAGACTTTTAGTGATGGGGTCCAAACAGCACCTCTTCCCCCTCAGGAGGTTGAAAAAGTTTGGCATGGCCCTCAAATCCTACTTTGAGAGCATTTTGACTGGCTGCATCACTGCCTGGTATGGCAATAGCACCGCTCTTGATTACAACGCGCTACATAGGGTGGTGCACACAGCCCAGTAAATCCCTGGGACCGAGCTCCCTGCCATCCAGGACATCTATATCAGGTTGAGTGGTAGGAAGGGCCGGAAAATTGTTAGACTCCAACGACCCAAGCCATAGACTGTTCTCTCTGCTTCCGCGCGGTACCGGTGCATCAAGTCTGGCATCAACAGGCTCTTGAATAGCTTCTATCCCCAAGCAATACGACTGATAAATTGCTACACAGACTATCTGAGTTAACCTTATCTTTATTGACCTTTTTAATGTTTTATTTTGCACTGTCTATGCATACTCACAAGGCCCTCCACACACACTCACTCCATCTGCTCACTCACACATACAGTATGTCCAGCGGGTGAAATAAGTATTGAACACGTCACCATTTTTCTCAGTAAATATATTTCCAAAGGTGCTATTGACATGAAGTTTTCACCAGATGTTGGTCACAATCCATACATACAAAGAAACCAAAACAAATAAGTTCAGAAATTAAGTTATATGTAATAATGTGAAATGACACAGGGAAAAAGTATTGAACACACTTACTGATATTTATTTAATACTTTGTACAAAAGCCTTTGTTGGTAATGACTGCTTCAAGACGCCTCCTGTATGGAGAAACTAGTCGCATGCATTGCTCTGGTGTGATTTTGTCCCATTCTTCCACACAAACAGTCTTCAAATCTTGAAGGTTCGTGGGCCTCTTCTATGAATCTTGATCTTCAGTTCTTTCCATAGATTTTCAATGGGATTTAAGTCGGTTGATTAGCTGGGCCATTCTAGCAGCTTTATTTTCTTTCTTTGAAACCAATTGAGAGTTTCCTTGGCTGTGTGTTTGGGATCATTGTCTTGCTGAAATGTCCACCCTCGTTTCATCTTCATCATTCTGGTAGATGGCAGCAGATTTTTGTCAAGAATGTCTCGGTAAATTTGCCCATTCATCCTTCCTTCAATTATGTGAAGTTTGACAGTACCATTTGCTGAAAAGCAGCCCCACACCATGATGTTCCCACCTCCAAACTTCACTGTTGGTATGGTGTTTTTAGGGTGATGTGCAGTGACATTTCTCCTCCAAACATGGTGTGTATTATGACATCCAAACAGTTCAATTTTGCTCTCATCCGACCACACTATATTCTCCCAGTATTTCACTGGCTTTTCCAAATGTTGTGCAGCAAACTTTAAACGAGCTTCAACATGCTTTTTTTTCAGCAATGGAGTCTTGCGTGGTGAGCGTGCATACAGGCCATGGAGGTGGAGTGCATTACTTACTGTTTTCTTTGAGACAACAGTACCTGCTAATTGCTGGTCTTTTTGAAGCTCCACAAGTGGTCCGTGGCTCTTGGACAACTCTTCTGATTATTCTTTTCACTCCTCTGTCAGAAATCTTGCGAGGAGCACCTGATCGAGGCACATTTATGGTGAAATGATTGTCTTTCCACTTCCGTATTATGGCCCCAACAGTGCTCACTGGAACATTCAGAAGCTTAGAAATGTGCCTATAACCAATGCCATCATTATGTTTTGCAACAATTAGGTTGCGAAGGTCTTGAGACAGCTCTTTGCTTTTACCCATCATGAGATGTGTCTTGTGTGACACCTTGGCAATGAGACCTTTTTGTAGGCCATCAGTTGGGACTGAACCAGCTGATATTAATTTGCACTGACAGGGAGCTGGATTGCTTTTTAATTACTGATAGTTTTCAGCTGTTGTCTTGGCATTCCATGCCTTTTTGAACCTCCCTTTCTTCATGTGTTCAATACTTTTTCCCTGTGTCATTTCACATTATTACACAACTTAATTTCTGAATTTATTTGTTTTGGTTTCTTTGTATGTATGGATTACTTGGGTTGTTACCAACATCTGGTGAGAATTTCATGTCAATAGCACCTTTGGAAATATATTTACTGAGAAAAATACATTTCCACCAACTCTACGCACACCCACTAACATAGAAGCTGCTGCTACTTTGTTTATCTTATATCCTGTTGCCTAGTCACCTTACCCCTATACATATCTACCTCATCACGCTAGTATCCCTGCACATTGTAAATATTGTATTTGAACTGAGTGTGTGGGTGTGTGGACGTGTTGAACTATTCTTGTTTGACCAGACGTCCCCACAAGAATAGTAAATGAACAAAAATTTGACCAACTGAGGACATTTTGTTAGTCCCCACAAGCTCAAATGCTATTTCTAGGGGGGTTAGGGTTAAGTTTAGAATTACGTTTAGGGTTAGGGAAAATAGGATTTTGAAAACATTTTATATTTTTACATCTAGAAATAACCTAAAATTCATTGCATTTTCATCTTTTATCAAAATGAAAAGAAAGCAATAAATATATATATTTTTTTATCTTTCTCAAAAAATGTTTGTATAATTTCCCATACAATAATATGTACTTTATTTATTTATTTTTATATGACCCAGATGCAGTTCCCCCGCGACCCTGACTTTGAATACCACTGGCAGAGCGGGGTCAGGCATGCTTTCACATTGTCTGCTTGAATTCCGTGTGTGTGTCCATTTATGCATGAGAACTCCCTGGACACTAGCCCTCTGACATTTACACATTCACACATCATTGTTCCTCTGCTTCCTTACAATAACTCACAAGGACGTTTGATTAGATTTCACTTCACACAGATGAGGTAGTCTGTTGACCTAAATCAAGATCACTGGTGTTCGGATGTGCCATCATTCACCATCCGTCCAATCTCATCCTGTTCTCACTTTTGCTGATAGGGAGTTAAGTCCCTGTTCTAAGGCACATGGTAGCTATTTCAAATGTCCATATGCTAGCTCTATCTGTATGGCTACTTACTTTCTGTGGATGAAGAGCAGGTTAATGTAGAGTAATTCTGCCGTAACACTATTAGGTGATAATGTAGGTAGATTAATTCTGCTGTGATGTAAGTGGACTATTGACACTTTAAACTGACAGTTCCTAAATGTCTGTAGTCATTGTGTGACCGTGTTTGTTTGTTTGACAGAGATGTGCATAGAGCGCTAATGAATGAGAGTGTCTTTGTTTGAATGTTAGTGTGTCAAATCTGTGGTGTATTATGTCCTGAGGTTAGGTTTTTAGTTATTGAACTGTAATTTCGCTCCCTCTACCCCCAGGTCAGAATTCACCCTACTGTTGTCCGGCTTGCCCTGGTGTCACACACTACCTGCCACATGCAGTACAGTAAAGCTTACTGTACGCTTCTCAGTCAAAACAGTTTGTGCATATATTATGACACAATTTTATTTGTTTTAGTGTTCTTTCAGCTTTTTTTTTTAGATAGATGTAAAATTGCTCGACTAAGACCTCATCGGCAAAAACGTCAAAATGAATTACATATTTCTTGAGTTACAGTTGAAGTCGGAAGTTTACATACACCTTAGCCAAATACATTTAAACTCATTTTTTCACAATTCCTGACATTTAATCCTAGTAAAAATTCCCTGTCTTAGGTCAGTTAGGATCACCACTTGATTTTAAGAATGTGAAATGTCAGAATAATAGTAGTTATTTATTTCAGCTTTTATTTCTTTCATCACATTCCCAGTGGGTCAGAAGTTTACATACACTCAATTAGTATTTGGTAGCATTGCCTTTAAATTGTTTAACTTGGGTCAAACATTTTGGGTAGCCTTCCACAAGCGTCCCACAATAAGTTGGGTGAATTTTTCTCCTGACAGAACTGGTGTAACTGAGTCAGGTTTGTAGGCCTCCTTTGCTCGCACATGCTTTTTCAGTTCTGCCGACAAATTTTCTACAGGATTGAGGTCAGGGCTTTGTGATGGCCACTCCAATACCTTGACTTTGTTGTCCTTAAGCCATTTTGCCACAACTTTGGAAGTATGCTTGGGGTCATTGTCCATTTGGAAGACCCATTTGTGACCAAGCTATAACTTCCTCACTGATGTCTTGAGATGTTGCTTCAATATATCCACATTTTTTCTTTCCTCATGATGGGATAGGCCTTCAAATACATCCACAGGTACACCTCCAATTGACTTAAATTCTGTCAGAAGCTTCTAAAGCCATGACATTTTCTGTAATTTTCCAAGCTGTTTTAAAGGCACAGTCAACACAGTGTATGTAAGCTTCTGACCCACTGGAATTGTGATATAGTGAATTATAAGTGAAATAATCTGTCTGTAAACAATTGTTGGAAGAATGTACTTGTGTCATCCACAAACTAACATGAAATCTGTGGAGTGGTTGAAACATTTGTTTTAATGACTTCAACCTAAGTGTATATAAACCTCTGACTTCAACTGTATCTTAGATTAATGCAGACTATTTTGAGGAAGTCTACTGGCTACGGTGCATCAAGAGGGACAAAGGCTAATATTGGCGTTTTTTTTAAATTGTTTTTCAAGTGAAGGTATATGCGAGCACAGACGTTCATTTTGCCTAGCCGAGTTCTGCTAGGAGCAAACCGCACCTATGTATGCAGACACCATAAAAGCCCCCTCAACCCATCACCCACCCCCTAAACAAATCCCACCCCCACCCTGGTGTGGTACCGCTGGTTTGGGCGTCAGGCAGTGTGTGTACAGATACACATAGTGTTCCCCCTCTCAGCTTCCCCCTTCCCTTTTGATGTGTACTGTATTGATGCAGCCCCTCTTATTTTGATTTATTTATTCATTCATACTCCCTCCCTAGGCAGGGATTTGAGTCCCACTTGGCTTGCCTTCTATTTCTCCCTCCTCACCTCCCTCTTTCTCAAAATAAGCAAACTGGAATCCAACCGACTGAATTGGTCACAATTAAACAGCAGGATTCTGTATCAGCATGGTGCAAGCAAATCTTCATAACAGGCAGCGTGAAGGACACCCAAAATGTCCCTCTGGGTTTAGTCTACAAAATGTACTGTAGTATGTTGTGTGTTCTTATGTCTTATGCAAAAACTTTGGCAATTATCCACTATCCTCTCTTAGAATTAGCCAATATACTGTATATCTAAGTAAGAAAATAAAATTAATAATTACAGATTTTCCTAGATGGTTGGTTCTGGTTAAGAACATCTGCTAAATGAATAAATGTATGATGAATAGCTACATAGCAGACAACAGTGTAGTCTTATGTACTTGTCATGACCGAGACACAGGCCTCTGTACCAGAAACACTCAGAAGAACAGCTGATACTACACATACTTGTCGTCTTTAACCTTATTACAAGATAGGAAAATACATTTGGAGAGCTTATACACTACCGTTCAAAAGTTTTGGTCACTTAGAAATGTCCTTGTTTGAGAAACACACCTCACAAGTCCTCAACTGGCATCTTCATTAAATAGTACCCACAAAACACCAGTCTCAGCATCAACAGTGAAGAGGCGACTACAGGATGCTGGCCTTCTAGACAGAGTTGCAAAGAAAAAGCCATAACTTCCTCTGTCCAGTGTTCTTTTGCCCATCTTAATTTTTTATTTTTATTGGCCAGTCTGAGATGTCTTTTTCTTTGAAGAGGAAGTGTGCAATTCCCTGCTGATTGCAGGAATGTCCACCAGAGCTGTTGCCAGAGAATTTTATGTTAACTTCTCTACCATAAGCCGCCTCCAATGACGTTTTAGAGAATTTGGCTGTACGTCCAACCAGCCTCGCAACCGCAGACCACGTGTAATCATGCTAGCCCATGACCTCCACATCTGGCTTCTTTACTTGCGGGATCGTCTGAGGGGGTGCTGAGGAGTATTTCTGTCTGTAATAAAGGCCTTTTGTGGGAAAAAATGTCATTGATTTGCTGGGCCTGGCTCCCCAGTGGGTGGGCCTGACTCCCAAGTGGGTGGGCGTATGCCTTCCCATGCCCACCCATTGCTGGGCCTTTGCCCTGTCATGTGAAATCCATAGATTAGGGCCTAATGAATTTATTTCAATTGACTGATTTCCTTTTAAGAACTAACTCAATTAGTTAAATTAACTAAATTGTTGTGTTTTTATATTTTTGTTCAGCATATATTTTTTACACAATTTATCCAGGAAGTCCCATGAGGTCAGAGGACCCCTTTTACAAGTGAGACTTGGCCAAGAGGGCAGCTAGAAATAGGTTTCCCACCCACATATGTTCTCTCTGCTACCGCACAGCAAGCGGTACCGGAGCGCCAAGTCTAGGTCCAAAAGGCTCCTTAACAGCATCTACCCCAAGCCATAAGGATCCTGAACAGCTCATCAAAGGGCCACCAGACCCCTCTTTTATGCTGCTGCTACTCTCTGTATATTATTTATGCATAGTAACTTTAACTCTACCTACATGTACATATTACCTCGACTAATTACTATTGTTATCTTTACTTCTGCTCTTTAATTATTTGTTATTTTTATTTTCTATTATTTTTTTCTTAACCTCTTAAACATTGTTGGTTAAGGGCTTGTAAGTAAGCGTTTCACCGTAAGGTCTACACCTGTTGTATTCTGGTGGCTGTGGTAGGTTTATTTAGATTTTCTGCGTGTATCAAAGTCTCAACGGGTAGGTTGATTTCAGATGTGTCCATGTAAACAGAATTATTTGGGAAATTATACTCCTTGCAAAGCATGTAAATGTTTAAAACAAACTATAGTAATCTGTCTATCGACAATCCTGTATTATTGTGTGCATTTAACCGTACTAAGTAAAACGCCCTGTCCCGTTCCTCTGTGAGATGCAGGGAGGACTGACGTATAATTCAGACAGTAGATCTCTTTATCGTAATTGAGAGGGGAGCTGTAAACCCTCATTGATTTTTGTAACCAGTGTCTGTGTCCTTTTTGGTCCCAGGACAGATATCTAATATTATTTGATCAGCTCTGACTCACTTTCTGTAGGCTACTTCTCCCTCTACCCTACTCTCGTTTCCTCTTAATCTCACTATTTTCAATTTCAATTTAAGGGCTTTATTGGCATGGGAAACATATATGTTAACATTGCCAAAGCAAGTGAAATTTACAGTAAACATTACACTCAGAAGTTCTAAAAGAATAAAGACATTTCAAATGTCATATTATGTGTATATATACAGTGTTGTGACAATGTGCAAATAAATAAACATAAATATGGGTTGTATTTACAATGGTGTTTGTTCTTCACTGGTTGCCATTTTCATGTGGCAACAGGTCACAAATCTTGCTGCTGTGAGGCACACAGTGGTATTTTACCCAGTAGATATGGGAGTTTATCAAAATTGGGTTTGTTTTCAAATTCTTTGTGGATCTGTGTAATCTGAGGGAAATACGTGTCTCTAATATGGTCATACATTTGGCAGGAGGTTAGGAAGTGCAGCTCAGTTTCCACCTCATTTTGTGGGCAGTGTGCACATAGGCAGACCTGGCTCTCAAGAGAAGACAGGCTATGGCAGCCTTTCTCAATAGCAAGGCTATGCTCACTGAGTCTGTACATAGTCAAAGCTTTCCTAAAGTTTGGGTCAGTAACAGTGGTCAGGTATTCTGCCACTGTGTACTCTGTTTTTCTTTTTTTTTTTTCAATGTGTCAAGTAATTCTCCTTTTCGTTTTGTCATGATTTGGTTGGGTCTAAATGTGTTGTATCTCACTCACACTATCTCACTCTCTTAATTAACCCCTTTGGGTGGGGGCTCACTGTCTTGTTTATCAAGGGATGAGGTGCTACAGGGGAATCCCACCCCTCAACTGGGAGACAGAGACAGGGTCAGAAGTAGTAGTGGGGGGATGCAAAAGAGAGCCAGCTGTACTGTAGAATAAAGGAAGAGAGCCAGCCGTACTGTAGAATGAAGGAAGAGAGCCAGCCGTACTGTAGAATGAAGGAAGAGAGCCAGCCGTACTGTAGAATGAAGGAAGAGAGCCAGCCGTACTGTAGAATGAAGGAAGAGAGCCAGCCGTACTGTAGAATGAAGGTGTGATTTACCTTTTCACACAGTTTAATCACACACACACACACACACACACACGTTTAGTGTGTGCTAGCACTATACAAACATTATGATGAAACTAAATTTGCTGACTGGTGTGTTTTTGTTGGTATGAGCCATTGTAGAAAGGGAAGTGCGCTTGTAATTTTTGGCTTTGTGTTAGGGCTTTTGTTTGTCTGAGGAACAGTGTTTTTCAGAGGTCTTTATTATTGCAGTTCTTCCTACTGTAATACACAAACCATAGGTGCTGATTTATAATCCTATTGCATAAAAAATATCTTCATCCATAACAGTTGTGTGTATTTCAACTGATGATTCACCTGTTTTGGGGGAAATTTGCTAATCTTAACCAGGTTTCCATCAAACTTTTTTATGCAAGTAAATCACAAGATTCCACCAGCCTGATGGAAACGGCACATTTGGTCAGTAAACTTTCCAAATGTCAACAAACAATATACGCTAGACAAGATGGAATCTTTTTGTCTGTGTAAAATTAATTATGCGAGAAATGGCAGTGGAAAACCCTTTATATACGCAAATATTGATATAAAACCATAATATCGAAGTGAACGTGGAGTGACTCGATGATATGTTGTTCGAAAGCATGCCGTTTAGTAGGCTACAGTTGAAATAAAATAAGTTATGATGAACTTCATAGGGTTGTGAAAGTGCAAGGTGATGAGCTTGATGCTCCTTTCCAATAAATATTGAGGGTCTTATTCTGGTGACATGATAAGATGCTTGGCTGCCGTTTTGACAAATAAAAATGATCTTGCTCTTGTACACAATAATCTCATAATGTAGTAAGCAGTCTAACCACACTGTATCTGCGAGCTGTTGGCTAGAGGGCATGTGCCAAGACCAGAATGTGCACATTCGCTTTATAATGCAACATTTGTTGTGACAAAACCATCAGTAGAGTTGAAAAATGCGATGGAAACCCATTTAACTTGTATTTATTCGGTACAATAATTTAACCACAAACCATGCACAGCCTTTTATCTGCAACAAGCCAATTTGATGGAAACATCTCTGTTTGAAAATGTGCATAATTGTTTTTATGCAGATTTTTAAATATTTGCATAGATCTTTCACCAATTGGATGGAAACCTAGCTATAGGCAGAAATATATTTTATTGACCGTGCCCGATTTGTCGATGTAGCCTAGATTTCCATAATGGATGGCTCTGGAAATCCAGAAGATGGCAGCTGATTTTTAAAGCTTGTCTTTCTTGATGCATGTGGCTGAATGCTTCCATAATGGTAGTGTTTTTGTGGCCTTGTCTGACTCAGTGGGGGTGTGTCTGAACAACTGTATGGGTAATGGAGCTTATTGAGCCAGCTACAGTGACTAGCAGCAGACCCAGAGCCACATCGTGAATGTGTCCCAAATGGCACACTACTCCATATAGTGTAGCACTTTTGACCAAAGCGCTATGGGCCCATACCAAAAGTAGTGTACTAGAAAGAGAATAGGGTGCTATTTGGGACGCACGCTACATGTCTGAGCCATGTAGTTGAATTAGCCTCTCAGGCTAGGAAACCTTTAGCTTGGCTAAATGTGTATTTTCCATTAAAAGAGGAAAGCCAGCCATGTTGGGGTACCATGTTGATGACGCACGTCGTTTGACAGTGTAGTGGGTTTTCAAGTCTTGTTTTTAATGCAATCTTTGGTGAGTAAGATTTCCAATTAATTAATTACATATGGCAAATAAACTTGACCTTGTTCATTATGGAGGTTGGATAAGGGTTACCCCGCTTGACAGTTTCAACTACATGGCTATATTGTAAAAATTCCTGAAAACAAACATTGGCTTTTTGGTCTTAATTTAAGGTTAAGGTTAGGCATAAGGTTAACAGTGTGGTTTGGTTCAAAAGCACATTTTTTAAGAAAATACATTTTATGACTTTGGCTGTGTTAACTAGTGACGATCCTGCCAGACAGTCGAGTATTAAAACAGTCTCTGTGGTGCGTCTACTGTAGCTGTCAACCGTTTGCCCCTTGAGTAGTGAGAGACGAACCACAATACACAGTCAACAGTGTGTAATGAAGAGTACCTATTGAGGACAACACTAGTCACATGCCAACCATATATGGGAGACAAAACAAGCGTTGTTTCAACTCTTCAAGAGCAGAGAGAACGTTCTGAGTTCATAAATGTCTACTAGGCTGCTTCTTTTAACTACAAAGCCTTCAAGTAAAACATACTCCCCTCCCCCCAGACGAGAGTCCTCTCTCACTCCGAGAGGTGCTTTGGTCACGGGAGGAGCTTTCATACAGAATCCCAGTCTGTTTTCCACCACAGGGAAGGAGATGGATAGAGGGAGATCTAAGAACGGCCAGGCTCGAAGGGCTCGAACACACCAATAGCGTTTGCCTGCCGAGAGGTCTCGCAAACACGTTTTACATGTAGAATCACTGAAAAATGTCTGCAGTCAAAAGTCAACAGTGCGCTGAACGATCGGTAGACAAACGGGAGATCCACATTGGGCGAGATCTGGGGGACCCTGAAGACCTCTTCTTACTTTCTCTCCTTTAATCTCAACATTCCTCATGGACTGTAAATCAATGCCAAGGTTTCAACCCACTACGCTGTCTGACAACAGGGGCCAAAAGGGGGTCACCGTAGAATAAATTGCCTTTACGTGAAAAGTTATATCTTTGTGGTATGTCAGTTTAAGTGAAAGTAGATTCCAAACATTGTGTGCTATAGTATAGATGTCAATTCCCTGTTTGACATAGTATGCCGTTGTTCCTTGGGAGGAGGAAGGGCAGTCTTGTGGTGGGTGGATGGGTGGGTGTGACAGCAGCAGGGTTGGCCCAGGAGTCAGGACCACAGAGTACCAATGAATACCCAGCATTCCAGAGCTGTAATTAGGTTATAGTGCCAGTCGGAGACACACACACACACACACACACTTATTAGGGAAAGATGGTGGCAGGTTGTAGCCACCTGTCTTGGTGTGACGACACATGTCTCTACACCAGTCTAATTCCATCTCTGCACCCTCAGTGTAGGGTGCATGGAAAAACACTGCGGCCGGCAGCTCTCATAGAACGCATCTCCTTCATTCACCTTTCACCCCTTTTAGTTATTCATCTATAAGGTCATTGTTAGCATTAGATTCCGTGACCATATTTCATATTTTAATAGATCTCCAATAAAAATAATCTGGAGGTTACTCAAAAGATGGAAGACGTAGTTTAATCTACAATCGTAGTGCAGAAAACCTCCACGCTTCCTCCCCTCAGTTTTATAATTTAAAAGTTGTTAGATTATCGATTCTCAATTAGGAGTGCTCTACTTCCACATTTAACTTCATTGTGTGACTTCTTTGACTGCAGACTCCTTTTCAGGGGCTGGAAATCCTCTTAGATGACAGCCAGCTCACTCCCCTCCCCTCCCCAGGCTTTGTCTATAGGCTAACTCTGTTCCCATTTGGAAACAATATCCCCCTTTTCTTTCTATGACATCCCCCTCCCTCACTCATCCCTCGCTCCTCTGCTCCCTCTCAGCCAGATAGCAACTAAAGAGTTAATTCTGGGCACAAGGAGAGGAGGAGGTGGAGCGCACGTGGGCTCATCCACAGCTGTTGTAGTGTAGTAGCCTGGGGTTGTCTATGAGGGGAGGAGGACCTAACTCTTTCTCACTCGCTCTACCTCTTCAACTGTCTATTCCAGTACATGCTCTTATGTGCTTTAGCTCTGGCTAGTGCTCTCTCTCTCTCTCCGCTCGGTCTCTGGAAAAATGACAGTAGCTACTGCAGAAACACACAACATGCCAGCGTTGCTGCTGCTGCTACCTCTGCTACTGCTGCACTAGGATGACCCTGACGTCTCAGCACTGAGCCATCGATAGAGTTCTAGAGACGCCACTCATCCACTCTTTACCTCCTCCTGTGCCTCCTCTCTGGGTGGGGAAAGTAGCTGTATTTGCAGCTGGGACTAGTAGCAGTGGCTGGCTTGCTGGCAGAGGCGCTCTGTGCTGGGGCCATTTTTCTCATTCCCGTATGCATGTAGGGTTTATTCCGTATTGATCCCAGACATTCCCCCAGTGGGGGAACAGGAGCTCTGGAACGTCTAGGATGCTGTGACTGGGTGCTTTCCCTGTGAGGTGATAAGGGAAGAGTGGAGATGAACTGGAAGGAAGGAGGGATGCGATTTTTGGCCAGAGATCTGTAAATGCGGAGCTCTGTCGACGTGAGCTGGTGTGCTTTGTTTATCGTGTGTGAGTGTATTTATTTTGTGTATTTTCAGAAGAGGGTGGCCTACTTATTTTGTGCAAAAGTGTGTGCTTCTTTGTTAATGCACATTTTGATTTGTTTTATTAGATTGTGTGTGTTGTAGTTAATTTTTGCATGCAGCATGTGTCAGTGTATACGTTTCCCTGTGTTTTGTGTTTGTGTGTGTACGGTTCTTTTTTCTCTCTGTGTCTAATTTTGTCAGCGGGCTGCTAATCCCCTGGCTGGCTCTTGCCTTGGTTTTGTTGTGGCGGGTGTTGATCAGAAGCTCTGTACATGATGAAGGGGGAGGGGGAGCAGGGTGGTAGGCGGAACAGCTGGGCTGCTGTGGAAAGGGGTGCGCGACCGGGAGTCACCCTTTGGCACGGATCAGCTACTAGCCCCAAATACTCAAGTTGGCGTAGTCCTAACCAGATGCCCGCAGGGGGAGTAACCCATATTTTGGCCGTCGAAGGGGGCACTGCAGGCTTCATTTGATATTGCCGTTCTACTTAGTCAGCAGCGTGATATTATAATGTGTATAAGTTGTTTCAACAAAGCTTAAAGCAACTGTTTATAGAGTAGAGGGGGCTTTGGCATTCTTATCCTACACTACACACCAATTATTGCCATTTGCGGCTCTGATTTGACTGTGCTTAGAGGAATATGGGCAAAACAAGAGGGTCCTATAGCACTATTACCCCCACGCCATGACCCTAAAACATTGACCCAAGCCAGAACAACCATGACGTTGTGGTGAAACGGGCCGTGAGCTACAGCATTCTGTTTGTTTTAGATCAAGCTCTTTCATGATCTTCCTGTATGCGTATTTCTCTTTGTTAAAATCACCGGATCGTTTGTTTAACCAGTGTTGTGTTGTGGGTGTGCCTTCATACTGCTAAACTGTAATAAGCCCTGGGGAAGTGATACACTGGTGTGTTGACACGAGGCTTAGCAATGAGGGTAGTGTTGTGTGTGTGTGTGTGTGTGTGTGTCTCAACTCCTCCAGAATGAAGAACGAATTTCTCAATTCTCACTAGTTAGTGCTTGCTAAAGGTCCGTATCAAAAAAAGAGGCCAAGGTTGCGTCCCAAATGGCACTATGGGCCCTGGTCATAAGTAGTGCACTATATAGGGAATACTAGGGTGGTTCTGGTCTGGTCTCCTCAAATGTGAGACCCAGTCCACAGTATTTTATCCTGTTTCAGGAGTCCTCTAAGCATGCAGTATTCATCTCACTGTGACCATGACTTTGACACGTCTGTAAAACATAATCTTGTCAGCAGAGTTTGATTCGGCTAACTTTGTCATGTGCGTCAACGAACGGCCAACCAACCTTCACAGAGACAGAAGGGCTCAAAAGAGCCTTAAAGCCTTGAATAAGTGATCACGAATCCTTTAAAATATCTCGTATTTTAATGTATCCTCTTGGTGAAGTCAGGACACAGTCCTGAGTCCTCCACTAAAGTACAGACAGATGCTGTTTCTGTTGATAAGCCAGTCTGAGGTAGATGAGGTTATGTCTCATTAATGACCCACGGGGTCTGGTTTTATAGCTCCTCAGCAGCCCCAGCCTAACTTTGTTGTTCTGCTCCGCTACGCTCAGTTGGGTGAATTTGCTGACTAGTGCAATATCACAGCACTGACTCAGTCAGACAGAGGCTGTAATTCTAAGGGGTTTTTGAGGTAAAGTTGATCAAGATGGTGGAGCTTTAGATACTGGTCCAGTAATGGATTTTCAGTATGGTTGAAATAGGCCTATAGCCTACTGTTTGTATTTGAATGCAGTCATCTCATGTACGTCACTTGTTTGCATCAATTGCAAAGATATTGGCAAGTTTTGTATTTTGTAGTCAACTTTTTCTTAAGTTACCGGCGGTCATAGAGAGATTAATTAACCATGTGATTCTATGTTTAGCTGAGATCTGTCTATAAAGTGATGCGGGAGGGCAGAAAAACAGAGAAACATGGATGTTGGGGTTGTATGTCCTTGTGCCCATCAGAGTTGGCAAAGATGAAAGGGGGAGACGGAGGGGGGGGGGGGAGGGGGGGGGTTGATGAGTGATGTTAATGTTGGGCTCTGTTTTTAATTGAAAGATGGGAATGATTTAGTGTTATCCAAACTTTTCAGTTCACCCTGTGACTTACAGCAAACAGACACAGCTCTTTTATTGCAGTAGTAATGGACAGGGTTTACTTAAAACGCTTGGATACATTTTTCCCTGTAGCTGTACAGTTTCGGACTCAGTTCTTCTATGCCCTTTCCAGGAGTTTCTCCCGCTGTCTTGACCAATTCATTTCAACAGATGGTGGCTTGTTTTGGAGAACGTGCAGCATTCTTACCCTGCCATGTTCAAAGGGCCCTCGGATCAAATGTATTATTATTATTTGACTGATTGATAGTTTAATCTGCTCTATTTTTAACCCCTATATGCACCTGATTTTAATCTATAAGCCACAGCTCCACCCATCCAGTACACGATTAATTAATGTTTGCATATATTTTATTTGTTTTGATGAGCTAATCATAGTGGAATGGGACTTCATGGGAGTGTGGATTAATATTCTAGTTTCTGTGATCGTACCCTAACCCAGTCTTTTAGTGAAAGAAGCGCTCCCAAGGCGGGTTGGGGTGGGTAGGGGGGGGATGAGGTGGAAGGAGGGGGCGGGGGTTCTTGGCAAGAGCTTAGAAATGCCCCTGAGGATAGATTTCTTTTTGATTTGCGTTCAGACAGGGTAGTCAAATCCACCTCCCCACCCCCACAAGTTACCCCTCTGTCTGCATCTCTATATTAGTATTTCTCTTTCTTTCTCAGGCTTACTCCCCCTTTCTTTTCTCCTGCTATACCACTTTCTCCCAATTTCTGTCATGCCACCTTTTTCATCTCTGTGCATATACAGTGCATTCGGAAAGTATTCAGACTCCTTGACCTTTTTCTACATTTTGTTACGTTCCAGCCTTATTCTAAAACGGATTAAATGAATACAAATCCTCATCAATCTACACACAATGCCGCGTAATGACAAAGCAAAAAACAGGATTTTAGAAATGTTTGCAAATGTATAAAAACAGAAATACCTTATTTACATAACTATTCAGACCCTTTGCTATGAGACTCGGAATTGAGCTCCATTGCATCCTGTTTCCAATGATCATCTTTGAGATGTTTCTACAACTTGATTGGAGTCCACCTGTGGTAAATTCAATTGATTGGAGGTGATTTGGAAAGGCACACACCTGCCTAAATAAGGTCCCACAGTTCACAGTGCATTTTAGAGAAAACACCAAGCCATGAGGTCAAAGGAATTGTCCATAGAGTGCCGAGACAGGATTGTGTCGAGGCACAGATCTGGGAAGGGTACCAAAATATTTCTGCAACATTGAAGGTCCCTTAGAACATAGTGGCCTCCATTCTTAAATGGAAGAAGTTTTGGAACAACCAAGATTCTTCATAGAGCTGGCCGCCCGGCCAAACTGAGCAATCGAAGAAGGGCCTTAGTCAGGGAAGTGACCAAGAACCCGATTGGAGCTTGCCAAAAGGCACCTAAAGAGTCGGACAATGAGAAACAAGATTCTCTGGTCTGATGAAACAAAGATTGAATTCTTTGCCCTCTGGCGTCACTTCTGGAGGAAACCTGGCACCATCCCTATGGTGAAGCATGGTGGTGGCCGCATCATGCTGTGGGGATGGTTTTCAGCGGCAGGGACTGGGAGACTAGTCAGGATCGAGGGAAAGATGAATGGAGCAAAGTACAGAGATCCTTGATGAAAACCTGCACGAGAGTGCTCAGTACCTCAGACTGGGGCGAAGGTTCACCTTCCAACAGGACCACGACCCTATCCACACAGCCAAGTCAATGCAGGAGTGGCTTCGGGACAAGTCTCTGAATGTCCTTGAGTGTCCCAGCCAGAGCCCGGACTTGAACCCGATCTAACATCTATGGAGAGACCTGAAAAAAAAGCTGTGCCGTGACGCTCCCCATCCAACCTGACAGAGCTTGAGAGGATCTGCAGAGAAGAATAGAGAAACTCTCCAAATACAGGTGAGCCAAGTTTGAAGCGTCATACCCAAAAAGAACCGAGGCTGTAATTGCTACCAAAGGTTATTCAACAAAGTACTGAGTAAAGGGTCTGAATACTTAAGTAAATGTGATATTTTTATCTTAGAAATTTGCAAAAAATAACCTGTTTTTGCTTTGTCATTATGGGGTATTGTGTGTAGATTGAGGGGGGGAAAACAATTGAATCCCTTTTAGAACGTTAAAAAAAAGTAAATGGGTCTGAATCATTTCCGAATGCACTGTATACTGAACAAAAATATAAACGCAACGTTAAATGTTGGTCCCCTGTTTCATGAGCTGAAATAAAAGATCACAGACATTTTTCATACGCACATTTTTGCTTTGCCAAGATAATCCATCCACCTGACAGGTGTGGCATATCAAGAACCTGATTAAACAGTATGATCATTACACCAGTGCAGCTTGTGCTGGGGACAATAAAAAGCCACTCTAAAATGTGCCGTTTTGTCACACAACACATTGCCACAGATATCTCAGGTTTTGAGGGAGTGTGCAATTGGCATGCCAACTGCAGGAATGTATACCAGAGCTGTTGCCAGATAATGTAATATTAATTTCTCTACTATAAGTCGCCTCCAACGTCATTTTAGATAATTTGACATTATGTCCTACCAGCCTCACAACCGCAGACCACGTGTAAACACACCAGCCCAGGAGTTCCACTTCTGGTTTCTTCACCTGCGGGATCGTCTGAGGGGGTGCTGGGTGATGAGGAGTGTTTCTTTCTGCAGTAAAGTACTTTTGTGGGGAAAAAATCATTCTGATTGGCTGGGCCTGGCTCCCAAGTGGGTGGGCCTATGCCCTCCCAAGTCCACCCATGGCTGCGCCCCTGCCCAGTCATGTGGAATCCATAGATTAGGGCCAATCAATTTCAGTTGATTGATTTCCTTATATGAACTGTAACTCAGTAAAATGGTTGACATTGTTGCAGGTTGCGTTCATATTTTTGTTCAGTAAATCTTTCTTTCTTTTTGTCTGTGGACTCCACATACCCACTCTCAGAAAAACCTGCGAACCCACTGAGTTTCCATCTGTGGTGCCCACTCCTGGCAGACAATAGTAGATTACCCTCCCTGATACTCACGCTGAAATAATGTCCTGCCTGCCTACTCCCCCCTCACCAGCTTCCAGGTGCACAGTGACACAGAGTGGTTTTAGTCTTTCTTGCCCCAACGCTGCGGAGGCTGCTGGTGAAGTCAGGCCTCATTGGTCTGGTCCTCATTCTCTTGCGTTGGCTGCTGACTCCTCAGGGCATATTATCGTTGCAATGATTCACAGGATCCCAGCATTAGGATCAGCCCATAGATAGTCTTGTTCACCATCGAAACCTGGCACGTGAGGCTATAGCCTAACCCTAGCAATTGTTGTCTGTAGTCATAAGACAGGTCCCTATTCACAGTAGACTTTACCTTGTAGATCAGATTAGATGAGATTAGATGGGTATTTACAGCCCACTGTAGAGAGAGCACTGTTATTAGGTTATCTACTAAAAGATGTAACCTAACATTCTGCTGCATAGATAGATAGATAGATCAGTACTATTCAATTATGTTATAAGCATCTTTGTGGCGTCTATTTTTGATATTTATGTGTAGTGGATTATCTTTTATTAGGTTTGAAGGGAGACAGCCGGGGCTCATAAACCCTGTCGATTTCCATCTTTTTACATTATCTTTCCCTCAAACAGAAGGCATTCCCCTAACATGGGTGGGATTCATCAACAGTACTGTATGAGAGGGGGAGGGGAGGAGAGGGGAGGGGGGAATTACAGTAATGTCTGGGAGGCAGCAGCTGATGTCGAGACTGAGACAGGTTTTAAGGGGTTCTTCTGAAGCACCTGTTTGGTGGTGTGAAAACACACATTCCACCTGGCAGCGCCAGCCCTGCCTGTCTGTGCTTTCTAGAGAGGGGAACCCTGGGTGGATAGGGCAGATGCTCTCAAATGCTTATCTAATTTTAAACGTTGGCTCCTGAAGGGGTCCAGGGGAGACTGAGATGGGGAACTGCCTGTCAAAATATGGTATATGGGACAGACCGATGAGAGGAACCGGGTGTGGAGAGGGGGAGAGGAAGAAAAAAAACTCTTTCACTGCAGAGTTTCTCACTTTTCACTCTGATCTTTCACTCTGGTGATGAATCAGCTTTTCACCCTCAATAGGTAATTTAGCCCTGCAGGTAAATCGCAAACCCTGTGCTTTGAGATAGGTGCAGGGTTTGAGCTAATAAGAAACAATGCATTGTAGTGTCCTGGTTTACCATCTGCGGTACTGTCAGGTCATTAGATAGGTAGGTAGGTAGGTAGGTAGGTAGGTAGGTAGGTAGGTAGGTAGGTAGGTAGGTAGGTAGGTACTTTATTACCCCATCCGTTAACTCATATGAACTCATTACAAGTGGGGAATGGGCATGAGCTTTATTGCTATAATGTTTTTATTTGAAAAGGTTACCAAAACTAAACATGGATAAAATGGTTAAATATGGAGTGATTTGGAAATGCCAGACAGGGCTAGCATAACGGGTGGGTCAGTTAGGTGAACCTAATGTCACATAGTGTCTTGTCTTTGTAGCTTGAATGCAGTTGTTTATCTGTAGGGTTGGATAGAGGATGTCTTGTAGGTTTATTTGGATAGGGCACTGTAAATGTCAATGAAGTGGACTGGCTGTTTTTGGTCTGTCTTGTGTCACATCGAAGTGCCACATGCTATGGCGTAAAGAGGATGGCTGCGGAAAATAGTGAAAGAATGCCATGCATTAGATTTAGTTTTTGGTGTCTTTTTCACAGAAGGTGTATGTTAAACTAAATGGTTAACTCTGGTTGAGACTGAAGCTGACGATTTGTCCTTTTTATGTGTTTCTCAGGTAAATTGCAGGGGGTCATAACTGACCTTTGTCTTTTCTGCACATTGTAGAGTCAGCCTGACAGGTGGGTACCCCCTCCTACACACACGCACGCACGCACATTCATCGCTATGAGTCTATTTGACTGAGCCTACTCTGCTCAGTCTATTTCACCAGAGTCTATTTGAGTATTTTTTTCCTATACATTTCACTAACCGCTGAACCACACAGGCCATGTCTATTTGAATTCTTAGCTGAATCAAAACCCAAACCCTAAGCTCTATCAAGTTAACAGACATAGAAGGGAAAAACGCACTTCTCTGCAGACCGATAGGAAAAGGTGAAGGAACACTCAATGTCAGTATTCCCCTTTACCTTTTCATGTGACTCGGTGACAATTAGCCCCTAATTACCTACGCAAGTCTGATTATACAACTGCCCTGATTATTTAGGATTCTCAGAAAGAGGGATACATGGGAGAGGAGAGGCTGTAGCGGCGGCAGTGGTATTGATCCAAGCCGTCATGTGGCACCCGTCACATGTCCCTGAGAGTGCTCTCTGTCTGTCTGGCCTAGACTCTATGTCCTCTCTGTGTGCGTCCCAAATTGCACCCTACTCCCCCATATTAAGGTTTGGCAAACTACGGTCCATGGGTTTGACCACAGTAAAACCCGTATTTGGAGGGGGTATTATTATTTTGGCGTAAAAAAACACTGTATGGCACACTTGAACAGCTTAAAGTAGTTACACATTTTTTTGAAATTATAGTGGACCTACAGTTGAAGTCGGAAGTTTACATACACCTTAGGATAATACATTTAAACTCAGTTTTTCACAATTCCTGACATTTTAATCCTAGTAAAAAGTCCCTGTCTTAGGTCAGTTAGGATCACCACTTTATTTTAAGAATGTGAAATGTCAGAATAATAGTAGAGAGAATTATTTATTTCAGCTTTCATTTCTTTCATCACATTCATCACATTGAGTGTATGTAAACTTCTGATCCCAGTGGGTCAGAAGTTTACATACACTCAATTAGTATTTGGTAGTATTGCCTTTAAATTGTTTAACTTGGGTCACGTTTAGGGGAGCCTTCCACAAGCCTCCCACAATAAGTTGGGTGAATTTTGGCCCATTCCTCCTGACAGAACAGGTGTAACTGAGTCAGGTTTGTAGGCATCCTTGCTCGCACATGCTTTTTCAGTTCTGTCAACAAATTATCTATAGGATTGAGGTCAGGGCTTTGTGATGGCCACTCCAATACCTTGACTTTGTTGTCCTTAAGCCATTTTGCCACAATTTTGGAAGTATGCTTGGGGTCATGACCCATTTGGAAGACCCATTTGGAAGACCCATTTGCGACCAAGCTTTAACTTCCTGGCTGATGTCTTGAGATGTTGCTTCAATATATCCACATAATTTTTCCTTCCTCATGATGCCATCACCAGTCCCTCCTGCAGCAAAGTACCCCCTCAACATGATGCTGCCACCCCCGTGCTTCACGTTTGGGATGGTGTTCTTCGGCTTGCAATCCTCCCCCTTTTTCCTCCAAACATAACGATGGCCATTATGTCCAAACAGTTATATATATTTTTTCATCAGACCAGAGGACATTTCTCCAAAAAGTATGTTCTTTGTCCCCATGGACAGTTGCAAACCGTAGTCTGGCTTTTTTATGGCGGTTTTGGAGCAGTGGTTTCTTCCTTGCTGAGCGGCCTTTTAGGTAATGTTGATATAGGAATCGTTTTACTGTGGATATAGATACTTTTGTACCCGTTTCCTCCAGCATCTTCACAAGGTCCTTTGCTGTTGTTCTGGGATTGATTTGCACTTTCACACCAAACTATGTTAATCTCTAGGAGACAGAACGTGGCAACTGTGCTTTAAGTTTACTTGTCCTGTCTACTGCCCGTTCTCTGGATACAATAGAGTGGTTGGTTTATGGCCTGAGGTGGCAGCTCTTCCCAATAAAGCACACAAACTGAGGAGCTGGGGAGAGGTGTAAAGACACAACTGTTAAATGTTTTAATCTCAAAGTAGGGCCTAAATTTAGAGGTATTCTGTATTTCAGACTAATGTTCTTTCTTCTGAATAACTCTATTTTCCTTATAAATCACGAGACCTCACCTTCACATGATCGTGATTGGTGGTTTGATAAATGACTTATATGGCAAGTCTGGCAAGTTTTTTTTTAAAACCACAGAGCTTCTGTCTCGCCGCCTCTTGCCCAGCCATGGTGACCTGGTGATCAAAATATACTCTTAATATGTAGAGCATCATCCCTTACTTCATTAATGTGATTGTCATGCATGTGTGACCAGGGATGTTAAAAATAAATACATACAGCTTTTTATTTACGTACAGCATTCTTCATGTAATCATTGTCACTATCACTATTGAAAACCTTCTCTGTAACCAAAGTCAGAGTGGGTGGCAAGGTGAAACATAGGGGAAAATAAGCTTCTTTTAATTATTACCCTGGAAAGAGTGTGAAACCATGACAAAGCCCCATGAGATGTTGATGTTATTGTGTGGAGTGACATTATTACCCGGCTTCTGTATTGCTATGGTAACCGTGTCCCCAACCTCTCTCTAAGCTTCGGGGTGAACTTTCCCCTAGGTTCAGGTCCCCTCTCCCAATCCTTAGCTGGATGCAAAACTGACCCAAGATCAGCTTCTAGGGGCAACTTCACCCTGCATCATTACTGTGTCCTTGACCGTCCTTTCTGCACTGCAGGTAGTGATGGAGTCTGAGGAGACAGAGCTGAGGGGGTGTGATGAGGCGTTTGAGTCAGAAGAGGGCGATGTGGAGCCGTACCTGGAGGAGCCGGCGAGCAGCAGGGAGCTCCAAGAGCGGCTCAGGGAGCTGGAGGTGAGGCCCAGGGAGGGGGAGGGCAGGGCCGGGGAACACAAGGCAACTCTAGGCTGTATTCCAATTTGTCTTTCTTTGATTCCTCACATCAGATTTCCTCACCTCTTTCTCGACTGTATTGGACGAGAATGTTCCCTCCCCTTGGACCTTCTTCTTCAATTGGTTTTGAGAAGGAGACAAAGAGGAATTGAGAAAGGGCTTTAGTCTTGACCCCTGGAGCTGGTGACTGTCTGGGTATTTTTAAAAAATTATATATATTTCACCTTTTATTTAACCAGGTAGGCCAAGTTCTCATTTACAACTGCGACCTGGCCAAGATAAAGCAAAGCAGTGCGACCAAAAACAACAACACAGAGTTACACATGGGTACACCTGGAGACTGAGAGCTGCATCAGTCAAAGCATTCAATGGAAATGAATAGCAGTTTGCAACATTTGACTAATGCAGTTGGTTGTTTTGACTGAGACCTGCACCTGTCGTGTCGAAACGATCACATGCTTCAGTCCAAAAAACCAAACTCTAAGAATCAGTCTTTGATTCATCCTATTGATGGAGCAGCAGTGATATTTACTATTATTACCAAGACTACACTTGTACTATGTCATTATTAATGCTAGTAGAATGTATTGTATTGCATTTCATATTTCTTTTCAAGACTATGCCAATTTAATAGATGTGCACTTGGTGGCGTATGTATCAAGTGTCTCAGAGTAGAAGTGCTGATTTTAGGATCAGTTATGCCTTTTAGATCTCAATCAATAAGATTTACATGGACTTGGGGGAACCAGGGCCCGTATACACATAGTGTCTCAGCGTAGAAAAGTGCTGGGAATAGAGACATTTTACTCCTGCTGTTATGGGTAAAAAGAAAAGCTATGCATGAATCGTCTTTAGTCATATGAGTCACACATATGAGCTGTCCTAACCATTTAAGAGTTAACAGGAGGTGGATAGATAGATAGATAGATAGATAGATAGATAGATAGATAGATAGATAGATAGATAGATAGATAGATAGATAGATAGATAGATAGATAGATAGATAGATAGATAGATAGATAGATAGATAGATAGATAGATACAATTGAATTGGAGTTGTTAAAATAATGTTTTTGACATTTTTATATGATCAATCCATAAATAATCTAGACCTACATGCAACAGGATCTCTAATGCTTTTGTCAATGATTTCACAATCATTGACAAATAAATACAAATCAGTGTCCTACCAAACAAATAATGACCGAGGAAGAGGAGATGTGCTGGGCACGGCACCTGACTGAGGAAGTCAACTTAAGGTATCCTTCTAGCAGAGGTTTAAAGACACCAAGGCCGTGATGAACAGAGTAAGCAAGGCAGAGACTCTGATTGGGACCCTAGAGCACCAGGGTAAAGTTGACGAAGAAGACCTAAAACAACTTAAAAAAGACAAGGACCACCTGAATACCAAGGTGATCGACCTTGAATCGCGTTCTTGGATGTGGGTGACCTGAACCAGACGATGGATGAGATACTCCGGTACATTCTGGACTTGAGAGACTGACCCAGTACCAGAGGTGGAGAGACAAGAGGCTTCCGATCCCGCTCGAACCCACCCAAACCACCACGTCCATACTGCATTTACCGGCAGATGGGTTTACCGGCAGCTACAAATGCATTTTAATGGTGCTCTATAATATGGCTATAGCCAGCTTACGAGGCCAATACATTATGCAATAAACGGAGACAAATTTGTGCAAATAGTGTTTTGGTGTAGGCTTGAAACTGGTGGCTTTCTTTTGGACTCATTTGCGCACGGTTGCCAGCAGTCTCGAACAATGTACTGGTCTGGGGGTTTACCCCGTCCACCCAGAGCACAGTGAGGGTGAAAAACCCACCTAATAAGAGGTTTGGCTGTCGCGGATAGCAGCGCCTACACCTGTTCTTTCACGAATAAGAATGCATATATTTCACTTTTTGTTTTGTGTTCTCTATTTGCCTTGTGGCATCTTATGTGTATTTCCTACGCATTCCCTCCCCACTGGTACAGAATACAAACAATAGTACATTGAGTCCTTTCTCTCCTATGCCAAGGCTGATATTATAGAGGAAGCTTTAACCTGGTTAATGATCCTACAGTATACCGCTCTAGTCGTTATCCAACCTGTTGGATTTTATTTTTATTTAACCTTTTATTTAACTAGGCAAGTCAGTAAAGAACAAATTCTTATTTACAATGACGGCCTGTTTTGCTGTACACTGACATAATTGATAATCGGTCAATGAGCATGCGCTCTGACACATCTCTCTGCTACCAAAGCCAGGCAAGGATCCCATGCAAATGACCACTTTCGTCCTTTGTTTATTAAATAACTACTGTAAGTTCTTTGCCAAGATCCTTGCTATGCCCATAGAGAAGGCTATCCCCTCCTTAATACACCTGGATCAAGTGGGGTTTGCACCAGGTCGTTTATCCTCCAACAACATGAGAACTTTTCATGGAATGTCAAGGGCTAGTTTGGGTCTATTTATTTTGGTACTAGAGCCCCTCACTTGCACCATAGAGCTAAGAAGGATATACAGTGCATTCGGAAAGTATTCAGACCCCTTTTCCCACATTTTGTTACTTTACAGCCTTATTCTAAAATGTTTTGGGGGAATTTTTGCAAATGTATTAAAAACAGAAATAAGTATTCAGACCCTTTGCATCCTGTTTCCATTGATCATCCTTGATGTTTCTACAACTTGATTGGAGTCCACCTATGGTAAATTCAATTGATTGGACATGATTTGGAAGGCACACACCTATCTGTATTAGGTTCCTGTCAGAGCAAAAACCAAGCCATGAGGTCAAAGGAATTGTCTGTAGAGCTCCGAAACAGGATTGTGTCGAGGCACAGATGTGGGGATCTGGGAAGTTTGAAACCACCAAGACTCTTTTTAAAGCTGGCCGCCTGGCCAAACTGAGCAATCGGGGGAGAAGGGCCTTGGTCAGGGAAGTAACCAAGACTGGGAGACTAGTCAGGATCGAGGGAAAGATGAACGGAGCAAAGTACAGAGAAATCCTTGATGAAAACCTGCTCCGTAGTGCTCAGGACCTCAAAAACAAACGTTTTTGCTTTTTCATTATGGAGTATTGTGTGTAGATTGATAAGGAAACCATTTTTTATCCATTTGAGAATAAGGCTGTAACGTAACAAAATGTGGAAAAAGTCATGGGGTCGGAATACTTTTACAAAATGCACTAAGTGGTATCAATCTGAGTGGTCCTAACTTCAATCAACCTACATGCTGATGATATCTTATTAACACTGTCAAATCCCAGCAGATACCTGGTGTGCTACAGCTCATAAGAGCATTTGGCCAATTTTCTGCATATAAGGTATAAATGGAGTAAGAGACAATTTCTTCTGAACCACCACACATTTCCAGCCCACAAGGGTACTGCTCCATTTGTTTAGAAAACCACAAGGCATGAAATACCATGGGATAAATATAAAGTCACCAGTTATTAAGATATTTGATCTAAACGGACCAAGTCTCCTTAACCATTCAGGACGACATTACGACATGATATTCTACCTTTTTATCGCTATGGGGTAGAGCAGAGGCGAAAGAGATGAACATACTCCCGAGACTATCTTTCCTTAGGTCAGCTATACCACTTCAGTTCCCCCAGCACTGGTTTAAAGAGATAAACAGTTTATTTTCAAGCTTCTTGTGGAAAGATAAGAAACCTAGAATTAACCACAAACTGTCTATGCCTACAAGTAATGGTGGATTAGGTGTTCCGAATGTGTATTTGTACTACTATTATGCAAGATACCCACTGGCATGTGGCTATATAAATGGGCTAGAGGAAGAAATTGGGATTAAACATAAGTCGATGCGATACCGCATTGCTATTGGTTATTCCCCATAATTTGCAACAATGTCAATGAGCGTGATCACTATCTTTGCTGTACCTGAATCTGTCGTGATTACCAGCTGAGAAACGTTTAGAAGTTGATTTTGCTCCTGGGCAGTGTCTTAACATCATCCTTAAACCTTTTTTCTTGTCTTAAAACAGGTTTCAGCTGTTACCTAGGACCTTTTCTGAGATGCTTTGTGGATACTGGCCCTGATCCTAGATCAGCACTCATACTCTGAGACTTGATAGCCCTGATTTGTGGGGCGGCAGGTAGCCTAGTGGTTAGAGTGTTGGGCCTGTAACTGAAAGGTTGCCGGATCGGATCCCCGAGCTGACAAGGTAATAATCTGTCGTTCTGCCCCTGAACAAGGCAGTTAACCCACTGTTCCTAGGCCGTCATTGTAAATAAGAATTTGTTCTTAACTGACTTGCCTAGTAAAATAAAGGTTAAATAAATAAAATAAAAATTTCAGGGCTATGTATCTAATTGTAACATAGTCCACCAGGTGTCTCCCTCCTCCAGTGAAATAAGCTGTTTTAACACTGTCTGATCTCTGAATGAATAGAATGCTAATGTATGTAAGTCAGCTGAGAGCCTGGCATGGCAAGTGAATATGCCATTTATATACTGAATAATGGTATTGGATTTGAATGGTTTTGTCAGTCAAATATCCCTCCCCGCATTTTACTAATTCACAAAATTTGTCTCTTTTGGTGATGAGTGTATTTTGGAAGAGATGTTCAGGGAGCCAGGAAACCCCTTTGCATGACATGCTCCCACTCTCCTCTCAGTTGGATATCACACGACTGAGTAACCTGCAGCTACTTTTAGGACTTTGCTTTATCGACAAATCTAAAGCCTTAGGAGATTTAACACAGGCACTTAACGCAGCACTATGGACTACTGCAGCACTTTAAAAGTTGTTACAACACCTTGAAGTCTCCCAGCTCTTCTGATCCTGTCTCCTGGGCCCTAGTGGCATAATGAGAGGTGGGAAAGAAAGTGCTTTAAAACACTTCTTCTCAGAGCCTCTTTTCGAAAACATTTTTTTTTAGTGTTTTATAATCATGCCACTGTGACGGAGAGGGCTCTTACTGTTACTATGGTTATATCCCCTCGACTGAGGTCCTGCAGCACTTGTGAAATGTTGCAGAATCAGGTGAAGGTCCTCTGCCTTCTTCATTTCAGCCAACCCACACTTTGTATAGAGGACACCATTGAGACCTATTACACGTATTGCTCTCAGGTTGGGTAGTTGAGCGACCGATTTTGAGTTTCAGACGTGACATTAGGATCACAAACAAACATATATTGGCTATCTTCTGTATATAATTTGTTTTATTTAACCCTTTATTTACAACAACGGCATACACTGGCCAAACTCGGACGACGCTGGGCCAGTTGTGCGCCGCCCTATGGGACTCCCAATCACAGCGGGTTGTGATACAGCCCGGATTCGAACCAGGGTGTCTCCAGTGACGCCTCTAGCACTGAGATGCAGTGCCTTAGACCGCTGCACCACTTGGAACACAACTGATTGGCTCAAACACATTAAGAAGGAAGAAATTCCACAAATTAACTTTTAACAAGGCACACCTTTAATTGAAATGCATTCCAGGTGACTACCTCATGAAGCTGGTTGAGAGAATGGCAAGATTGTGCAAAGCTGTCAAGGCAAAGTTTGGCTACTTTGAAAAATCTAAAATGGTTACTACATGATTCCATATGTGTTATTTCATAGTTTTGATGTCTTCACTATCATTCTACAATGTATAAAATAGTAAAAATAAAGAAAAACCCTTGAATGAGTAGGTGTCCAAACTTTTGACTGGGTGTGTGTGTACAGTTTAAGTCGGAAATGTACATACACCTTAGCCAAATACATTTAAACTCAGTTTTTCACAATTCCTGATATTTAATCCTAGTAAAAATTCCCTGTCTTAGGTCAGTTAGGATCACCACTTTATTTTAAGAATGTAAAATGTCAGAATAATAGTAGAGAGAATGATTTGTCAGCTTTTATTTCTTTAATCACATTCCCAGTAGGACATACACTCAATTAGTATTTGGTAGCGTTGCCTTTAAATTGTTTAACTTGGGTCAAACATTTCAGGTAGGCTTCCACAAGCTTCCCACAATAAGTTGGGTGAATTTTGGCCCATTCCTCCTGACAGAACTGGTCTAACTGAGTCAGGTTTGTAGGCATCCTTGCTCGCTCACGCTTTTTCAGTTCTGCCCACACATTTTCTATAGGTTTGTTGTCCTTAAGCAATTTTGCCACTATTTTGGAAGTATGCTTGGGGTCATTGTCCATTTGGAAGACCCATTTGCGACCAAGCTTTAACTTCCTGACTGATGTCTTGAGATGTTGCTTCAATATATCCACATAATTTTCCTTCCTCATGATGCCATCTATTTTGTGAAGTGCACCAGTCCCTCCTGCAGCAAAGCACCCCCACAACATGATGCTGCCACCCCCGTGCTTCACGGTTGGGATGGTGTTCTTCGGCTTGCAAGCGTCCCCCTTTTTCCTCCAAATATAACGATGGTCATTATGGCCAAACCGTTCTATTTATTGTTTCATCAGACCAGAGGACATTTCTCCAAAAAGTAAGATCTTTGTCCCCATGTGCAGTTGCAAACCGTAGTCTGGCTATTTTATAAAGGTTTTGGAGCAATGGCTTCTTCCTTGTTGAGCGGCCTTTCAGGTTATGTCGATATAGGACTCGTTTTACTGTGGATATAGATACTTTTGTACCTATTTCATCCAGCATCTTCACAAGGTCCTTTGCTGTTGTTCTGGGATTGATATGCACTTTTCGCACCAAAGTACGTTTATCTCTAGGAGACAGAACGCGTCTCCTTCCTGAGCGATATGGCGGCTGCGTGGTCCCATGGTGTTTATACTTACGTACTATTGTTTGTACAGATGAACGTGGTACCTTCAGGCATTTGGAAATTGCTCCCAAGGATGAACCAGACTTGTGGAGGTCTACAATTTGCTTTCTGAGGTCTTCGCTGATTTCATTTGATTTTCCCATGATGTCGAACAAAGAGGCACTGAGTTTGAAGGTAGGCCTTGAAATTCATCCACAGGTACACCCCCAATTGACTCAAATGATGTCAATTAGCCTATCAGAAGCTTTTCCAAGCTGTTTAAAGGCAAGGTCAACTTAGTGTATGTAAACCTCTGACCCACAGGAATTGTGATTATAGTGAATTATAAGTGAAATAATCTGTCTGTGAACATTTGTTGGAAGAATTACTTGTCATGCACAAAGTAGATGTCCTAACCAACTTGCCAAAACTATAGTTTGTTAACATGAAATCTGTGGAGTGGTTGAAAAATTAGTTTGAATGACTTTAACCTAAGTGTATGTAAACGTTCGACTTCCACTGTGTATATATATTTATATATGTGTATATATACATACACACACACACAGAGAGAGAAAGATTCCTTACACACACACTACGAAGATGAACTTTAAACAAACTGTCTCTCCCTGTCCCTATTTGTATACGCGTGGACACACCTTCACCATTAGCAAAGTGGTGTGTTGATGTGTGAATCAGGCTATAATTGCTTCTGCAGTGTCTCTGGCTAGTATTTTCTGTAAATATATTGATTGTGATCATCTTGTTCTGCTCACTGTGGGATCCACCAAGCCCTGCTTTGACCATTGTGTATTTGTTAATCTATTTAAGAAATTATCTCGCTGGCTTGAACTGAACGGGCTTTCCCACACACTCTCCCTCTGTCTCCCTTCACCGTTCACCGTTCATTGAACACTTGGTCCTGTCACAGCTTCTGTGACCCACTGTAGAGGGAGCATTAAATGTGTGAGGGATGTTTTGATGTGCAGCCACTGGTGGCTTAAGTGCCTCTGTTTTTATGGATTTTTTTTTTTTCTTCTTTCTCACTTTTTCTCTCACTCTTTTTCTCTCACTCCCTTTTTATTCCAATCAACCGGTTCTTTCTTTTTTCTTTCCCCTTATTCCCTCCACTGCTGAACGACTCTTAGAAGATTAGTCCAAATTAGTACTAAAAGAGATCCTAATAAAAGAAAATAAATCAAACCGCTAACCCTCTCCATGTCTCTCTCTTTCCCTCTCATTCGTTCAATCTTTCAGAATGCTTCTCTCTCTTTCTACTTCGTTCCTTCATTCCCCATCACTCACTGTCCCCTATCAGTCCTTCGATTTCCTCTTTGCCTCGGTGACACATTCCCGCTTTTGATCATGGCGAATGAGACGGTGGCCGGATTCTCTTTTACTCTGTCTGCACCTAGAACAAGGAGAAATATTTTTTTATATCAAACCCCTCTGGAGATCTACCTCGTAATTTGCTATTTCTTCCATTCTTTCACACTGTTCAATTCTCCATGAAATGAAACAGAACATATTGTTGAGAAAAACAGTTTTTATTCTACATGTAGACATTCACTCCGTACGTGCTGTGATTTATGAGATAGAGGTGGGGATGAATCTCCTGAAGTTGATCTTTGTTGTAAAATGCATGCATTCAATAGACCTTTCAATAGACTTATGTAATCGGTGTCTCTGTCTCTTTTCTCTCCTTTCTCTCTCCATTGTAGGCTGAGAATTCAGCCCTGGCCCTTGCGAATGAGAGCCAGAGAGA
Source organism: Thymallus thymallus (assembly GCA_023634145.1). Lineage (NCBI taxonomy): Eukaryota > Metazoa > Chordata > Actinopteri > Salmoniformes > Salmonidae > Thymallus > Thymallus thymallus. The sequence goes on along the minus strand of CM042409.1, from coordinate 35,371,278 downwards.
GGCCTATGAAAGGTGTCTGGATGAGGTGAGTTTTCATATAGAGCTGCAGTGTACATGCATTCAGAGAAGGTCATCCTGACACTGTCAAACTGTATGCTGTCTGTCTCTGTACCCTACTACATAAGGTATGATTACTGTCCACTCTTAAGATTCTCAATTTGTGACCACAGACTTGCAAAGATGTAACTTTTATTATATTTCATTCAGGTTGCTAACCACGTGGTACAGGCCCTTTTGAGTCAAAAGGTAAGACATCAAAACAAATCAATGATGTTCAGACTCTACAGTCTAACAAAGATAAGGAGCAGTTCTTTACACAACAGTGTGTGTGTCAATGTGAAGTTTTTTTTATTTGCGTGTGTGTGTGTGTGTGTGTGTTCTGTCCTAGGACCTGCGGGAGGAGTGTATTAAGTTGAAAATGCGTGTGTTTGACCTGGAGAGACAGAACAGAACCCTGACTGAGCTTTTTGCCCAGAAACTACACCCCCAGGATAGCCCTCTGCAACAGGTACAGAACGTGTGTGTGTGACATGGTTTTTCTCAGCAGTAAGTTGGAAATTATGCATAAATGAACAAGTTGCTATTCATTTTATTTTCTGTTTTTTGCTAAACTAGATTGAATGTGACAGGAGAAAGCACTTGATAAAAATGAGAATTAGCCATGAGTACTGGCAGACAGTTGTTGAAAGTTTGACCAAAGAAGGGATTTAAGTATGACCCTTGGCTCTCAGAACTGTGTGTGTGTGTGTGTGTGTGTGTGTGTGTGTGTGTGTGTGTGTGTGTGTGTGTGTGTGTGTGTGTGTGTGTGTGTGTGTGTGTGTGTGTGTGTGTGTGTGTGTGTGTGTGTGTGTGTGTGTGTGTGTGTGTGTGTGTGTGTGTGTGTGTGTGTGTGTGTGTGTGTGTGTGTGTGTGTGTGTGTGTGTGTGTGTGTGTGTGTGTGTGTGTGTGTGTGTTCTCTCGTATGCGATGGATACAGATGTACTATCTTAATTTGACCAGTTTCTTAGAGCAGGAAAATTATCCTGTAGCAACAGGAAATGTGAATTATAATTAATGGACATCTTTGTTAGGCGAAATCATTGTAACATTTTTGTGGAAATTACAGTGCCTTCAGAAATTATTCATACCCATTGTTCCACATTTTGTTGTTAGTCTGAATTCAATATTGGTTTAAAAAAAAAATGTTTTTACCCATCTACACACAATACCCCTTAATGAAAAAGTGAAAACATGTTTCTAGAAATTCTTCAAGCTCTGTGAAGTTGGCTGTTGATCATTGCTAGACAGCCATTTTCAAGTCTTGCTATAGATATTCAAGACGATTTTAAGTCAAAACTGTAACTAGGCCACTCAGGAACATTCAATGTCGTCTTTTTAAGTAACCAGTGTTTAAGTAACCTGTCCTGCTGAAAGGTGAATTTTTTGCCTGTGCTTAGTTCTAATCTTTCTTTTATCCTAAAAAACTCCCTAGTCCTTGCCGTTGACAATCATACCCAAAACATGATGCGGCCACCACCATGCATGAAAATGTGATGAGTTGTGTTGGATTTGCCGCAAACATAACGCTTTGTATTCAGGACATAAAGTTAATTTCTTTGCCACATTTTATGCAGTTTTACTTTAGTGCCTTATTGCAAACAGGATGCATGTTTTTGGAATATTTTTATTCTGTACAGGCTTCCTTCTTTTCAATCAGTCATTTAGGTTAGTATTGTGGAGTAACTACAATTTTGTTTAACCATTCTCAGTTTTCTCCTAACACAGCCATTAAACTCTAACTGTTTTGGTCACCATTGGCCTCATGGTGAAATCACTGAGCGGTTTCCTTACTCTCCAGCAACTGTGTTAGGAAGGACGCCTATCTTTGTAGTGACTGGGTGTATTGATACACCAAACAAAGTGTAATTAATAACTATATTACTTTTTTTACCCATGGGTGCCCTTTTTGCGAGGCATTGGAAAACTTCCCTGGTCTTTGTGATTGAATCTGTGTTTGAAATGCACTGCTCGACTGAGGGACCTTACAGATAAATGTATGTGTAGGGTACAGAGATGAGGTAGTCATTCAAAAATCTTGTTAAACACTATTATCGCACACAGAGTGAGTTCATGCAACTTGTTAATAAAGCTTTTTACTTTTTACCCCTGAACCTATTTAGACTTTCCATAACAAAGGGGTTGAATACTTATTGACTCAAGACATTTCAGCTTTTAATTTTGAATTAATTTGTACATTTCTAAAAACATAATTCCGCTTTGACATTTAGGTATTTCAATTTAATAAATGTAACATAACAAAATGTGAAAAAAGTCAAAGGGGGTGAATACTTTCTGGAGGCCCTGAAAAAGCCTTTTTAAACCTCTAATACACAGCAAGTTTGCATTTCAAGTGTGCAGGAAAATTCTGTGACAACAGATTGACCAAATTAAGATTGTACAACCTGTATCTAAACCACTGCCTTGCTTGTCTCCTGTTCATTATGATTATATAATTATGACTGTACCTCTGTTTTAGAACACTAAAACAATATACGTGTTATATCAAAGAGAACATCGTCCTGTTCCTGTTTCCTACCTAATAAGCACAGTATTTCAGATTTTTAAATCTGTTTTCATTTGGGAGGCAGATGAGAAGTTCTCCCTCTCTGTCTCCCTGATCTCATCACTGTTGTTGTTGCTTAGGTGACTGTTGTCAAGGTGAAATCTGGAACGGTCACTTGTAGTTCTAGTGAAGCTTAGCTAGTGATGTATTATGCATTGATATGAAGTCCGATAGATGTTTAGTTATCCCAATGAGGACTGATGTCTTGCTCTTCTTTTGGTTTTATTTGATCCAAACTGATATCTAGTATGGACTTCAGCTTGGAGCTCTTCCTCTTATTTATTTTGGCCTTGTAAGAAAGAAACCAAGGACAAAAGCGGTGTTGTGGTAGTATAGTTTTAGAATCCCCTGCTGAGGTGGTCGTACAGCAACTCTCAAGTTTCTGAGAATTTGGCCTCAAAAGAACAGAGTCAGAGATTGTCTTTGATAAAGATGTTCAGTGACCTTGGTCATATTTTTTCATTTCTTTCAAGTGTGTGACACAGGGCACTTCTCCCTCTCTATAGCCCTTCCTCCCTCTCTTTCTTTCTTCAGCTCGGTTTATTAACACCAACTCCATCGCTCTCTCTTTCTTATCAACTCCATTGCTTTCTCTTTCTTATCAACTCCATTAGTATTCCAACCGCTCCACGGTAGCGAGGGGATAGGAGAGAGAAGCAATCTGCTGCAGAAATCTCAATACAGTATTTAATCTAAACAAATGTGCCCTGCAATTGCCAGGAGAGCAAAATGGCACATTCTGTTACTGTAAATGAACATTTCAATTGTCCCCAACTCCCCTCAAATCTAACCCCTTCTCCCTCCCTCTCTTCTACCCCCACACCTCAATTTTTCTGTATTCTTCAGACGTTCTCTTTGCGTCTCTTACCTGTGAGGGAAAAAAAAACACATATTTCCTCGCGTACGGAGTGAGTGCCTCTTCCCCCGCCGTCGCCCATCTTTGTGATGAATATAATAATCATAAGGAAAACTGATGCCTGATCTCACTGCCGAAGCAATTTAATTACTCAGGGCTGAGATAGGAATGAGAAGAGCCTGGCCCACTCTGGTAATGCCATTTTTATCTGTGTATTAGGAGGCAGGTTAAAGGAAACCAGGAGAGGGTGCAAAGAATGACAATAGTCAATATGGTGACCCTTTGTCAGGCTCTGGCCATAGAGAAGCCTATTTGCTTCTCTATGTAACCATGGTCAGAGTCAGGTCTATTCTTTCTGTATCTGGTGGTGGTTTGTGCTGGATCCCTAATTAGAGGCAGCTGCTGTGCATTGTCTCTAATTAGGGATCCTACATAGGTTTGTAGGTTTCACACCGGGTTGTGTGTCGATTATTTCGCAGTCACGGTGACAGTAAGTGTGCCGCATTATTTACGCTCATTATCGTGTTTGATTTTGACGTTACGTTATTGATATAGTGTTTGTTTAAGTAGTTCGTCGTTTGGTTTTTATTATTACATAGTATAATAAATGATGTCGAACTACTATCCCTGCGCTGCGTCTTCGTCTATGCTTGCACCCACTCGTGACACCCTTACTGTCACAACACTTTCTCTGTTCTCTCCCGTTGCAGTTGCAGTTGGTGTCTGTTTCGGAGCACAGCACAGAGACCCTGACCACGGACAGTGACAAGCTACTGGTGTCCCAGAGCCACGGGGAACTCGAGGTGAACAGATGAGCCACACATACAAACCCTGACCCCTGACTAAAACTTCACTTTGACCATAGAATTACAAACACATATACTGAACAAAAATATAAACGTAACATGCAACAATTTCAACGAATTTACTGAGTTACAGTTCATATAAGGAAATCAGTCAATTCAAATACATTAATTAGCCCCTAATCTATGGATTTCACATGACTGGGAAGGGTTGCAGCCATGGGGGTCTCTGGAAGGGCATAGGTCCACCCACTTGGGAGCCAGGCCTAGCCAATCAGAATACGTTTTTCCCCAAAATAGGGCTTTATTATAGACAGAAATACTCCGCAGTTTCATCAGGTGGCTGGTCTCAGACGATCCCGCAGGTGAAGAAGCTGGATGTGGAGGTCCTGGGCTGGTGTGGTTACACATGGTCTGCAGTTGTGAGGCTGGTTGGATGCATTGCCAAATTCTCTAAAACAACGTTGGAGACGGCATATGTTAGTGAAATGAACATTCAGTTCTCTGTCAACAGCTCTGGTGAACATTCTTGCAGTCAGCATGCCAATTGCACACTCCCTCAACTTGAGACATCTGTAGCATTGTGTTGTGTGACAAACCAGCACATTTGAGTGGCTTTTATTGTCCCCAGCATAAGGTGCACCTGTGTAATGTTCATGTGGTTTAATCAGCTTCTTGATATGCCACTCATGTCAGGTGGATGGATTATTTTGGCAAAGGAGAAATGCTCACTAACGGATATAAACAAATTTGTGCCAAAATGAGAGAAATAAGCTTTTCGTGTCTATGAACATTTTATTTCAGGGATCTTTTATTTCAGCTCATGAAACATGGGACCAACACTTTACATATTGCGTTTATATTTTTGTTCAGTGAGTGTACATATAGAATACATACACTGAGTATACAAAACATTAAGAACACCGGCTCTTTTCATTACTTAGACTGACTAGTTGAATCCAGGTGAAAGCTATGATCCCTTATTGATGTCACTTGTTAAATCCTTGCTTCCATTCAGCCACGAGCATTAGTGAGGTGGGGCACTGATGTTTGGCGATAAGGCCTGGCTCGCAGTCGGTGTTCCAATTCATCCCAAAGGTGTTTGATAGGGTTGAGGTCAGGGCTCTGTGCAGGCCAGTCAAGTTCTTTCACACCGATCTCGACAAACCATTTCTGTATGGACCTCGTTTTGTGAATAGGGGCATTGTCATGCTGAAAAAGTAAATGGCCTTCCCCAAACTGTTGCCACAAAGTTAGAAGAACAGAATCGTCTAGAATGTAATTGTATGCTGTAGCGTTAAGATTTCCCTTAACTGTAACTAAGGGGCCTAGCCCGAACCATGAATCTTCAGGCCATTATTCCTCCTCCACCAAACTTTACAGTTGGCACTATGCATTCAGGCAGTTCGCGTTCTCCTGGCATCCTCCAAATCCAGATTCATCCGTCGGACTGCCAGATGGTGAAGTGTCATTAATCGTTCTAGAGTTCAATGGCGGCGAGCTTTACACCACTCCAGCTGACGGTTGGCATTGCTCATGGTGATCTTAGGCCATGGAAACCCTTTTCATGAAGCTCCTAACAAACTGTTTTTGTGCTGAAGTTGCTTACAGAGGGAGTTTGGAACTCAGTAGTGAGTGTTGCAACTGAGGACAGACTATTTTTACGCGCTTCAGCACTCAGCGGTCCCGCTCTGTGAGCTTGTGTGGCCTACCGCTTTGCGGCTGAGCCGTTGTTGCTCCTAGACGTTTCCACTTCACAATAACAGCACTTACAGTTGACGGCGGCAGCTCTAGCAGGGCAAACATTTGACTAACTGACTTGTTGGAAAGGTGGCATCCTATGACGGTGCCACGTTGAAAGTCATTGAACTCGAATCCACTAATTTGATGTGTTCCAATGATTTAATATGTTCCAAGAAGGTCCCCCAGTGATCCAAGTCCATTCCCAGGATTAATTCAGCCACAAATTAATATAATTTAAAGAGGCTTGGCTTGCTCGACGTTCTAGCCCACCACAACATTTTCTGCTGTATAAGTTCCTCCTGTTTTGCCCCACCCCCAACGGCGCTCACCGAGCCCCTCTGCAATGTTCTCTCTTAAAATAGGCCGGTGTTATTGCTGCCCCCAGGAGCAGCACTAGACTCCTGCTGACAAATGACTGAGAAACAAGTGGAAGAAAGGAACAAGAGAGGGAACCAGTTATTTCAACCTTGAGGGCGACTGATTGGTTTCTTGTTATCAGGCAGGGAGAGGGGTGTCAAATTGAATATAGATTTTTGTTTCCCTCTGAACAAACACTCGCCCTATGCATTCCTCTCTTTCTTTCTCTCCCTCCGTCTCCTCTCCTCCGTAATTCTGCGAGGTTGAGGCTTTATTTCCATCAGATCTCCTTGCGTAATGGTTTCTCTCCGGCCGCAAGTCTTAATGCATCCGAGCCATCATCCTATAGTCTCCACATTGCAATTGGCATAACCTCCATATAGCCCTGGGATTTTAAACAAGAACATAGTGGGGAGGATGGAGGTTTTGGATCAATGCGGCAACCCTTAATAGAGCCCATACCACTAACCCATCACACACATTGATGGAGTCCACTGTTGAAAGGCTACTTTACAACATAAAGCCTCTCTCATGGATGCTGAGGCAGCAACTCAATATTTGGAAGGTGTTCCTAATGTTTGGTGTAATCAGTGTTCAAACACAGCAAAATCATGTTTTTGACTGCATTAGGCCTTTAAAGGACCATGAGTAGAGAAATGTATTGACTGACTGAATCCCATACAGTTCAGTTCCCCATCCCCACATCCTCAGCTAAGCTCTGCACCACTCCAAGCTCTCCTGATCCAAATGCAGCACCGGTCCAGATTGTATATACTGTACTGTATACATACTGTATACACAATCTGGACCGGTGCTGCACTTGGATCAGGAGAGCTGGGAGTGGTGCAGGTAAATTCTGATGCAATGATTTACGTCCACTTAATAAATTCTCAGTCTACACCTGGGAGCTCTGATAAGGATAAGCCCATTATTTATATATATATTTATATATATTTATAAATAAGCTCTGATAAGTCCATTATTGATAAGCTCCCAGGTGTAGACTGAGAATTTATTAAGTGGACGTAAATCATTGCATCAGAATTTACCTGCAATAGCTCTTTGGGTTCACTTGGGAGAGATGGAGGGCGATTTGAAAAGGGGAAAACAATGCAAGGTGTATGCTGATGTAATCAAGTGGCCCCTCACCTGTAGAAACCAGGCCTGTTGTATTCATCAAATTGACGTGCCATGGCTTTGGGGAATGCCAGTGGAGTAGTAGTGGAAATTATGACATGGGAAGAGATTGAATGGTCTGTGTAACCTAAACAAGTGGCTCTGTCCCATTCCCCTCCGTCTTAATTTGATAGTCCCCACTGGCAGTGACTATTTTAGTTAACAGATTGGCTCCTCTCCAAGAAGAGGGGAGGAGGATGGAGGAGAAGTTCTCACTGATTACAGAATTAATTACTTCTATAATTAAAGATAAAGACTGCATCCTAAGGTTGGTCGGCCATGTGTAACCAAGATGGCTTTAGTTTCCTCCACTCTTCTCTCCTTCGTTCATTTATTCCTCCCCTGTCAGGACTGGGGTGCTCAGCATTCATTTAGCTGTGACGGAGTCATCGGGAACTTGGGCAGTTAGTTCACTGCAGTACATTCACTTGAAACATGAGTTGCAGGCCCCCTCAAAAAGTCCTGAAGTATCCAAGCAAATTTTGTTTTGTTCTCATCAGAGTAAAAAGGAACCTCCACAATTGATTGTCAACATGAAATCAATACATATGACTCCTGGTTCGCTGTGCACGCAATGTGTTAGATGTTGAATGCAGATTCTAGCCATACTGTACTGAACTTGAAATTTTGTTTTTAGTTTGTATTGTTTGATGAAGAGTTTCAACCTGATGTATTTGTTTATGCAGAGCAATGGGGACCACACCCAGAACGGAACAGCTGGCTCGGCCCCGGCCCCTGCCCCTGCCACCTCCATAGAGGAACTGTCTCCATTCTTCAAAAAGAAAGCACACATCCTGGAAGTATTGCGCAAGCTGGAGGAGTCGGACCCCCTCAAGTTCCACCCCTCCTCCTGTCTGTCCCCACACCTTGACCTGGGACAGGCACTGGTCTCCATGGAGCGAGACCAGATGTCCCTGATGTCCTCTGTGGGGTTACCCTCTTCTCAGCGCCTGGTATCACACCCCTCGTCACGCTGTCGCCACTCCAGCTCAGACTCGGACATCCATGATTGTACCAACGGAGAAGGGGCTCTCCAGGAGGACCATGCCCTGCCCAGACAGCACCAGCACAGGGGCTGCCAGTCCTGCCAAATGCTCTCCCAGAAGAGTAGCCTGGACAGCCTGCTGAAGTGTGCCCAGGGCCACGGCGCCGCACACCCAGGCAGAGTGGAGAGCCTCAACATGCAGGCCTGGGCAGAGGACCAGGGGGCGTCGGCACAGAGCACAGGCCTTCCCCAGGCAGCTGCTCTCCCCCACCTCCTCTCTGCCGACAGCACAAGCCAGTGCTACATGCGCAAAACAGCAGTGGACTCTCTAGAACAACTTCCAAAACTTGTGGTTTCTTCTGATCCAATCTCCTCGCTAATCCAAGCCAACCTCAATGGGATGCTAGGGAAGGAGACCAGGAATTTTCAAAGACACAAAGACAGGCATCCATTTAGCAAACCTCCGTCTCGGGCTGAATTGCAACCCTCTCACAGTGAGGATGTGAAGCACATAAAGGCTGTCATGGCAACGTCGCTGACCCAAAACGGGGACAGTCTGGGTGAGTGCTGCCACCTGGAAGAAGAGGCCGCGTCAGTAGTGCACAATGTGAACAACAGCCTGCAAACCTCTACCTCAAACATGGACCCTGTTGCCATGGAGACAAACCCAGGGTATCACGAGGAGCAGGAAGTTAGCGAGCAGGTCTGCAACGGGCTCTACTTCTCCTCCAATGAGACGTCTGTCTGCAAGAAGGTGGCGGTGGAGTTGTACTCTCCAGCCCCGGTTCCCGAGAGGACCAGCTCAGTTCAGGCCCTGCCTCCCTCTGGGAAGAGCAAGCTTGCATTCAGCCCCACCTTTCCCTCAGGTCTGGGTGAAGTCAAGCCCTCCCCCATTTCCTCCCCATCCCGGCTGCTCAAGTTCCTGAAAAGCCCTACTGGGATCAACCAGGCACAACCAGGCAACCCCCTCCGTCTAAGTCCCCAGCTCACCCGCAGCTCCAAGATCCCCTGCAGGAACAACAACAACTATGAGGTGTACCACTCGCCCGTCCTGGCGCGCAAAGCCACCACCACTGAGAGGGAGAAGCAGCTGTCCTCATCCTCCTCCAAAACAGACCCCTACCCTGCCACGCACTCTGCCCCCACCTCGCCGCCAGAGGACAGCGTGGGCTTTGCGCCCAAACCAAGCCTCAGTACAAAGGCAGCCCCGTCCTCCTCCTCTTCTCAGGCACAAAGGGGCTCTCAGAAGGTGGCCCACTACGAGAATGTCTGCCTGTCAGATGGGACGCCCCAGTACCTCCTTTACACCCAACCTGAGGGGCCTGTAGAGATGCAGCAGCAGGAGGAGGAGAACCTCCTCAGCCACCTATCTTCACAACACCCTGACTCTTCCCAAGAACCAGATGACCAGGACACTGACCAGGACACTGATTCTGAAAGCCCCGTCTGGCACAAGCCCCACCAACACTTCAGCCTACCCTCCTCGTCCTCTGCCGCCGCTAGTAAAGCACACAGTAGTCGGCCCAGCTACTCCAGTATGAGGGACAGGCACCAGGAGCACCGTGCCGCTCTGGAGCCCAGTCAGCCGATCTGTGAACCTCCCCAGCCAACCCAGTCTGCAGCCAGGCGAGGTGACCCGTCGCCTGGGTCTTCCACCCCCAAGAGGCTGGTGCCGGGCAAACCCCAGAGTGAGTCCAGTCACCACCCATTCAAAGAGCGCCTGGCTGCTCTGGGGAAACTGAAGAGCACAGAGAACCTCCCAGTAAGCACACAGTCCGTAAACAAGAAGGATGCACAAAGTAACATGGGTAAACCCCCCACAAACAATATTGAGAAAAGCAAGACTGCTGAAAGGCAAAGCGAGAGAACTGGGACAGAGCAGCACAGACATCAGAAATACACTGATTCCCTGGAAGGGAAGCCCTACCCCAAAACCAGCCTTGGCAGTCACTCCAGGGTGCCAGGTCCAATACATGAATCAGGTACCAAATCATCAGTTACCCCATCAATCATACCCAAGGGAGAGCAGGAGACATCATTCTCTCCCCGGATATATGTCGCGAAAGCAGAGGGTCCAAAGATCAAGATGGGTACATCATCCTCTAACACAGAGACCCCTCCAGTGGTGCGGAGCTACGGGAAGTGCCCCATCACCCAGAGCCACCACAGTAAAACTGCCCCTAGCCCCCAAAACAGCCCCACTAAAGTCCCCTCAAAGTCCCCTTCAAAGGTCGGCCAGGCTTCCTCTTACACCCGAGGGGTCAAACCTGCTCAAGAGGACCGCGCCCTGGCTCAGAGACACCCGCCCCGGCCGGAGGACAAAAGCAAGCTCCTGGCCAGCAAGAAGAAGACCTTTGTCCATGCAGAGAGCTTCCCGCCTCCTCCTCCTCTGCCACCGCGGTCGTCTACTGAAGCCACCGTGAAAGAAGACAAGAAGCAGTACTCGTCCGGCCCTCCCGTGCCCCAGTCAGCCATCGAGCAGAAAGTAATGCGTGGCATCGAGGAGAACATGCTTAAGCTGCAGGAGGCGGACCGGGGCCAGGCAGTTGAGCCCAAGCAGAAAGCCTCCAACGGCATTGCCAGCTGGTTCGGCCTGAGGAAGAGCAAGCTCCCCGCCCTCAGCCGTAAACCAGAAGTGTCCAAGCTCAAGAACAATATGTCATCCTCTCCTTCGTCGTACTCTGCCTCCGGCGGAGGGGCTAAGGACGCTATGTCAGGTGGGCCCCGGAAGGTGGTGGAGAGCCTGAACATCTCCAAGCTGATGGAGAAGGCAGAGGACCTGCGTAAGGCATTAGAGGAGGAGCGGGCGTATGTGAACGGGGTCGGGATGGACCGTTTCGACAGGGGCCACTCCTGTGAGGTGGTGATGGACCAGGCCCAGGGCCAACTGTCACTCATGTACAGAGGAGTGACTGCAGACAACTTCATGCAGCAGTTCCTCAACAGGTAAGAATGATATGTAATCTAAAATTATGTTCCCAATAATTAATTAAATAATCTAGCACAAATGTATAATACTGCAGCCATGAGTGTACTGAATGATGATTACAAGATGTAGTGCATTCGGAAAGTATTCAGACCCCTTGACTTTTTCACATTTTGTTACATTACAGCCTTATTCTAAAATGTATTTAAATTATTATGTTTTTCCTCATCAATCTACACACAATACCCCATAATGACAAAGTGAAAACAGGTTTTTAGAAATTTTTGCAAATGTATTAAAAATTATAAACGTACCTTATTTACAGTTGGAAGTTTACATACGCCTTGGCCAAATACATTTAAACTCAGTTTTTCACAATTCCTGACATTTAATCCTAGTAAAAATTCTCTGTCTTAGGTCAGTTAGGATCACCACTTTATTTTAAGAATGTGAAATATCAGAATAATAGTAGAGAATGATTTATTTCCAGTGGGTCAGAAGTTTACATACACTCAATTAGTATTTGGTAGCATTGCCTTTAAATAGTTTAACTTGGGTCAAAAGTTTCGGGTAGCCTTCCACAAGCTTCCCACAATAAGTTGGGTGAATTTTGGCCCATACCTCCTGACAGAACTGGTGTAACTGAGTCAGGTTTGTAGGCCTCCTTGCTCGCACATGCTTTTTCAGTTCTGCCCACACATTTTCTATAGGATTGAGGTCAGGGCTTTGTGATGGCCACTCAATACCTTAACTTTGTTGTCCTTAAGCCATTTTGCCACAACTTTGGAAGTATGCTTGGGGTCATTGTCCATTTGGAAAACCCATTTGCGACCAAGCTTTAACTTCCTGACTGATGTCTTGAGATGTTGCTTCAATATATCCACATAATTTTCCTTCCTCATGATGCCATCTATTTTGTGAAGTGCACCAGTCCCTCCTGCAGCAAAGCACCCCCACAACATGATGCTGCCAACCCCGTGCTTCACGGTTGGGATGGTGTTCTTCGGCTTGCAAGCGTCCCCCTTTTTCCTCCAAATATAACGATGGTCATTATGGCCAAACAGTATGGCCCATGTGCAGTTGCAAACCGTAGTCTGGCGGTTTTGGAGCAGTGGCTTCTTCTTTGCTGAGCGGCCTTTCAGGTTATGTCGATATAGGACTCGTTTTTTACTGTGGATATAGATACTTTTGTACCTGTTTCCTCCAGCATCTTCACAAGGTCCTTTGCTGTTCTGGGATGGATTTGCACTTTTCGCACCTAAGTACTTTCATCTCTAGGAGACAGAATGCGTCTCCTTCCTGAGCAGTATGACGGTTGCGTGGTCCCATGGTGTTTATACTTGCGTACTATTGTTTGTACAGATGAACGTGGTGCTTTCAGGCATTTGGAAATTGCTACCAAGGATGAACCAGACTTGTGGAGGTCTACAATTTCTTTTCTGAGGTCTTGGCTGATTTTCTTTTGATTTTCCCGTGATGTCGAGCAAAGAGGCACTGAGTTTGAAGGTAGGCCTTGAAATACATCCATTTTCTGGAATTTTCCAAGATGTTTAAAGGCACAGTCAACTTAGTGTAAACTTCTGACGCACTGGAATTGTGATATAGTGAATTATAAGTGAAATAATCTGCCTGTAAACAATTCTTGGAAGAATTACTTGTGTCATGCACAAAGTAGATGTCCTAACCGACTTGCCAAAACTATAGTTTGTTAACATGAAATCTGTGGAGTGGTTGAAAAATGATTTTTAATGACTTCAACCAAGTGTATGTAAACTTCCGACTTCAACTGAGATGTTTCTACAACTTGATTAGAGTTTACCTATGGAAATTTCTATTGATTGGACATGATTTGGAAAGGCACACATCTGTCTATATAAAGTCCCACAGTTGACTGCATGTCAAAGCAAAAAACAAGCCATGAGGTCAAATAAGTTATCCGTAGAGTTTGGAGACAGGGTTGTGTCAAAGCACAGATCTGGGGAAGGGTACCAAAAAATGTGTGCAGCATTGAAGGTCCCCAAGAACACAGTGGCCTCCATCATTCTTAAATAGAAGTTTGGAACCGCCAAGACTCTTCCTAGAGCTGGCCGCGCAGCCAAACAGACCAAGAACCCGATGGTCACTCTAACAGAGCTCCAGAGTTCCTCAGTGGAGATGGGCGAACCTTCCAGAAGGACAACCATCTCTGCAGCACTCCACCAATCAGGCCTTTATGGTAGAGTGGCCAGACGGAAGCCACTCTGCAGTAAAAGGCACCTAAAGGATTCTCAGACCATGAGAAAAAAGATGATCTGATGAAACCAAGATTGAACTATTTGGCCTGAATACCAAACGTCACGTCTGGAGGAAACCTGACACCATCCCTACGGTGAAGCATGGTGTTGATAGCATCATGCTGTGGGGATGTTTTTCAGTGTCAGGGACTGGGAGACTAGTCAGGATCGAGGAAAATATGAACGGAGCATAGTACCGAGATCCTTGATGAAAACCTGCTCGAGAGCGGACCTTGGACTGGGGCAAAGGTTCACCTTCCAACAGGACAACGACCCTAAGCACACAGCCAAGACACCACAGGAGAGGCTTGTCTCTGAATGTCCTTGAGTGGCCCAGCCAGAGCCCGGACTTGAACCCGATCGAACATCTCTGGAGAGACCTGAAAAGAACTGTGCTGTGCACCAACGCTCCCCATCAAACCTGACAGACTTAGAGATTATCTGCAGAGAAAAATGAAAGAATCTCCCCAAATACAGGTGTGCCAAGCTTGTAGCGTCATACCCAAGAAAACTTGAGGCTGTAATCGCTGCCAAAGGTGCTTCAACAAAGTACTGACTAATGGGTCTGAATACTAATGTGATATTTCAGTTTGCAAAAATGTTTAAAAACCTGTTTTTGCTTTTTCATTATAGGGTATTGTGTGTAGATTGATGAGAAGTATTTAATAAATTTTAAAATAAGGCTGTAACGTAACAAAATGTGTAAAAAAACTTTCTAGAGGGATAGAGAGCTCTTTCTCGTATGATCTGATCTAATTTCATTAGTATAAGTCGAAAGCTAGTTCCCCTATGAGTTTGTAACTTCTTCTTTCTTAAGTCCCTCGACGTCTTGTTCTGGAAACAGGCTGTACGAGAGGGGAGCTATACCTACCACCTTTGGAATGACACAGAGACGCCTCTCTTTTGACTCGAAGAGGTCGCAGCCCATCTTCAGTCACCAGAGGGACGGGATCAGCCACACCAAGAGCAGAGACAAGATGGACCAGGTAAACTCTCTCCTTTTCTTCTTATACACTATAGACAAATTAAAGTAATATGATTCAATCTTACATGGAGTGTAACCCTTGCTGTTTCAGGCTTCAGATATGATCGGCAAGGATGAGGTCACATCAGACGAGAGCTTGGCAGAGTCCATTAGTTCCCAGCACTTTACAAGTGAGAGCAGCTTGATGCTGAGTCATAATGTCTGTCATCCATTTCCCTTGACTAGCACTTCCCCTGACTCTAGTCTCACTTGATTGTTCCTTCCGCACTGTTTAGGTTCTGGGGCATCCATGCGTACCCTCGACAGTGGAATCGGCACGTTCCCTATGCCAGACTATGCCAGTAACGCAGCAGGGAAGAGCATCACTAAGGGGAAGCCGCAGGGAGAGCAAGGGTTTTCAGGCTCCCATGGGAAACATGGGGCCAAGATGAAAGTTCCGCGTAAGGACCGTACACTGGAGAGAGAGCTGTCATCTCTGGATGAAGTCAACCCATCTGTCCTGTATGGCTCAGGACTAGAGGGAAAAGGTCCCAACATGCACCTGTCCAGCACCATCCACGAGGGTCAGCTTGGAGTCTTGGACTTTGTATTCCCATAGGACTTGTTGTGTTCCCATAGAGACCATTTTACATAAGTGGTTTAGATAGGGTTGCAAAAAGTTAATCATTTCTGCAAAACCAACATTTTGTGTCTCATTAAAACTGTGGACTAACTATTCACACAATCTTAAACCTTTAACAAAACAACTGAGCTGAACTATTCTTTTACATCTTGAATTGCATTTGCTCTTATGCAGACATAGATGCCTATGGGGCTCATATGCAAAATCCCCCAACGAAGAACTGGACCTTTCCAAACCTGAAAGGCTCTGCAGGAGCCAGTGATGTTTACCTGGACGTGCAGGGAGACCTGGGCAGCCAGAGGACCCCCTCCAGAAGGGTGAGTGAGTCAGAGAGCTGAGTTCATCTCCATCGTAACAAGAAATTTAGAAGACATCCCTGTAATCTGTGCTTCTCATCTATAGTGAAAAATGAAATGATGAAAGCTCAGCTCTTTATTAATATTTTAAGAGATGAGGCTGATGGAAAGACAGCTGGGGCCTTGATCACTCTCTTCTGTGAGCGCTTTAGACTATAGTCTCATTAGCCAGCGTTATTATCCTCAGATTTTGCCCTCCAACAAAAGGGATAGAGAGAGAGGGAAGGAGGGATGAAGAGGAGTGCAATGTTAGGTGTCTTTTCAATCTAAATGCAGATGACGAACTCCTCCTGCCACTTCTCAGGGATGGGGAAGGTGGAGGGTTGCTGTGGAAACGAGATGGAGAGGGAGAAGGAGTTTTGACTAGTGATGGGAAGTTCAGTTTACTGACTCTGATCTTTTCTACTTGTTCAGTCAAAACGGTCTTTCGACTTGTTTCGTACAGGGCACGCAGGACCCGCTACCGGCGAATGATGAACTGAAAACTCGAAAGGGTCATGATTCCGCAAGCCTCTCGTTCACCATAAGGCACTTATTGGAGCTGTTATTTGTGACAGACTTGTAAAAGTGTGTTTTAAACAATGTACATTTGTGGTAGCTAGGCATAAAATAAGATTATTTCTTGATACCTTTGAAACGAGGTCTAGTTGCGGAATACAAAATTCCATATGTGTTATGTCATAGTTTTGATGTCTTCACTTTTATTCTACAATTTAAAAAATAGTGAAGGAAAAAAAAAAAACTTGAATGAGTAATATTCCAAACTTTTGGCCCCGCAGTGTATATTTTTAATTTAACCTTTATTTAACTAGGCAAGTCGGTTAAGAACAAATTCTTATTTACAATGACGGCCTACCTACAGGGTCAGCCCCTGGAGCAAATTAGGGTTAAGTGCCTTGCTCAAGGACACATCAACAGGTTTTTTTCACCTTGTCGGCTCCGGTATTCGAAACAGCGACCTTTCGGTTACTGGCCCAACGTTCTAACCACTAGGCTACCTGTCTATTAAAACATTCCATAATCAATTCATTGTATTCAAACTTGCACCATGCGGTCAATTATCAGTTCTTTACATTTTCTTCTCTATGCTGCCTGTGCGCACATTTGATAGACAGTCGTTTTTTATTTGATTTATTTAACATTTGTTTAACTAGGCAAGTCAGTTATGAACAAATTCTGGGCCAATTGTGCCCCGCCCTATGGGATTCCCAATCACGGCCGGATGTGATACAGCCTGGATTTGAACCAGGGACTGTAGTGACGCCTCTTGCACTGAGATGCAGTGCCTTAGACCGCTGCGCCACTCGGGAGTCAGAGCGTTCGAGAGCCGCTGAGCTGGAGGAGCATGTATCAGTCCTGCTGTAGGCAAAGTCATAGGCACTGGGGAGCCAGGCACACCCAATCAGATTGAGCATAAAAAATATATATGTAATTGTCAGTGTTCCAAACGGGATATTATTTGTCTTTTCATCTAAACATGCAACACCATGAGATAGAATTCATAGCAAGCAGTGCACTAGGTTAGTCCGATGTTATTAAATATAACAGAACAGATGAACTAAAAGAACATTCACTCTCACAGGATGGGTTGCCAAAAACTGAAAGCCACACCCCCAATAATCCATTAATATGACTGCATTGAGACATAGGTCACTGTGCTTCAATGGCTATATGCACCATGCCACTGCCAATTTAATTTGTTCATTTAGCAAACAAGACAGCTCATAATCCAGTGCCTTTATCAGTCAACACACATTTTAGCTTAAATTAGCTTTAAAAATGCAAAATGATCTAAACCTCATGGGAAAATGTGTAGAATAGCATGAGATTAGCTATAAAACTGTAAACATTTTTCTCTGCCCCATCAAAATTGGTAAAAATGCAGGAAGTAAAAAAAAATTAACCACTCCTGTCAAATATATATTTTTTTGTTGGCATTTAGGAAATGTACCGACATTAGGCCTGTCGTGTTTTTTTTTATCCAACAGGTAGTTTACGCTCATAAAAATGGTTGGATGGAAACATGGTTACTGACAAAAGCATTTCTTGAAGTGTCAGATATAAATGCATGTGTTGCAGATATAAAATAACTAACTATAACATCCTTCTGTCCCCTGTCTATCCCTACCATCCATATCCTCCCCTTTTTTCCCATCCGCCCTCCCCCTTCTTCATGTGTCCACCTTTCCTCTCCCACAAGAGTTTGAAACAGTGTGTCTCCCAGGGCCCCCTGGCTGCTGACCCAGGCAGCCTCCCCCTGCCACCCCAGACGGGGCTCAGCCCACGGGGTAAGGGGCTGATACCCAGAGCCACAGAGGTGGGGAAGGACGGAGGGCTGGAGCTGGTGAAGGAAAGACCAGAGGACATCCTGTCCCCGAGAGAGATGACTGAATCCCTCAGTGACTCCCTCTACGACAGCCTGTCCTCCTGTGGCAGCCAGGGCTGACAGGCCCAAGGACCCAGGGACAGAGAGGGGAGCAGAGAGAGAGACACGGACCGACCGACACCCTTTAAACCCCTGCTAATGAGGCACACCCATCCCTTCTTGTAGTGGTGGGCCCAGCCCCTGAGGCAGACCAAGTTGAAGTACCTCCTTCCCCTTCCACAAACACCTCTTTCTGCTGACCCGCTCTGTGTTACTGAGATCTGGTTAGTACTGCTGGAAAACTCACCCTCAGGTTGACTGATGTTCACACATACACACGCACATACATCATATGAGGAACTAGACTGAGAATTGGACACTGTTCTCCTCCATGCAAAAAGCATCATATGACAGACCCGTGCAACTCAAATGTACACACACACACACACACACACACACACACACACACACACTAGGGTTGGGCGGTATCCAGATTGTAATACCGACCAATACTGACACTGAAGACAAGGGGCACTATTTTCAAACGCCACTGAGCCTAATCCGAAAGTTAGCAATGCTAACAAGTACATGTCAAGTCCCATAGAGAATGTTCACAAACGAGCGTGTTGCAACATTTTATACAGTCTCTGACCTAAACTGTTTTCAGGACAGACATCCCAGGTAAATGCTACTCACAGTTTGCTGCAAGCACGAAACAAATATTATTTTAATCCAGGAGGGGATTCTCTGCTGTTACTGGCAAGCAAAGCTTGATTTTGGAAGAAGCTAACCACTTAGCTAGATAGCTAACTAGCTACTGCAGAGCATTTAGCACATTATAGACAGGTAACTTAATAGTTCTAAGATATTTAGCTGGCAAACATTTAGTTGTGAATTCCATAGTGTAATTAGATCAACTGGCACATGCTCCGCAACAGTGAATGACTCGCAAGACTCCGGTCCCTCGTCATTGTGTGCTTGTAAACAAACACCACGTGACTGGGTACTACCGGTAAGCTTCATAATGAATAATTATGTGACAGGTGAAATGAAGAATGCAAGCTTTTTTATCTCCTAACAGATTGCAAATGTTGACTGTAGGTATTTACAAAAAACTGTGCAACAAATATTCACATCTTATTTAAAAAACTTAAAAGAAATAGTTTTGACTGTATTGAAAAACCATCCCGTGGCTATTTACAAATACCCCGGTATTCTGTATACCGCCCAAGCCTAACACATACCAACAAGATGCATGGAAAAAAACGTCACCTTGTTCGAGACAGCCACACGCTCACTATGGTCTGCATCTGAAGAACCGTTATTAATGTAACTGGGATCATCGCCCCCAAGAAGTGGCTGGTATCAGGAGTTTATCTTGTCTGCCCTGGATGTGGACATGTTTCGGTCACGTAGAACTGGGCTGCCTTTAACGGCAAAAATAAATAACATGTTACCGTCCACTAAATGTGATGCAATGTGATAATCGATCATAAATATGTCATAGACTTCCATGGTTTCAGTGGTAATGTTATTTTTTTAAACTGTCGTGCTTTGTCATGTTATATATCATGTTATTTTAACCCTTTACACTCATACACGTATACGGGTTGAAAATAGCAGATTTGGGCACTGAGAAATGCCTAAATTGTAACGCAGTGGCTGTAAAGTAGCATGCTAGACATAACGTCAGAGCTCTGGCTCTGTGCTTCACAGGGCTGAATGGGTTTTGACTGACAGCCGTTCTGAACTTGAGCACCTCGCGCAACAAGAAGTTGCACCCATCCCTCCTGCTAATTGGGCAACCTTTGCACATTTTTATTGTCTGAGTAGGGGAAATTCTGTAAATTTAAGAGGACTCAATGTATTTTGAAAGATGGATTATAATAAATACAGCATTGATGTCATACAAGCAAGCCAAACACCCATGAATCCAAATGTGTTCACATTTCCATAGCATAAAACTCATGTCATATACAACGTTAACGTTTATGATCCCTATGTTTGAGGTGCAGTTACAAGATGACATGTAGTCATACCCTGGGTTATTCTGAACAGAATGAACCTATATTTGTCTATTGTGAAGAAAATTTGCCACGGCACACACACCTGAATGCACTCATGACTTCTTTCAATGCACACCAAAATGACGATCTGTTTCCCTGAATTGCATTGTGAAACCCTAACACTGTAATAGTGTATTTTATAACTTAGCTAGTCATGTTGTCAATAGAAAAGGCTTTCAAATGATGCCCACCTGATCCAGATTGCATTAACAACAACAGTGATGGTGGGGATGCGGGGCTGTGTTCCAAACAAAACAACTACAAGTGTGCTTGCTCTAGTTCCTCAACAGCACAGCTAGGAGAGATCAAAAAGCACCTTATAGTTGAAGACTCTTCTTTGAGTCATAAAAGTGCATTGAAATTACTTAGGAACTGTGCACACTTTGGAGAGGTGTGTAGTCACTCTCACTCAAACCCTTGTCATTTTTTTGTCTTATGTTCCACCTACCCCACATTTTCCAGGAATATTCTTATCATGTTACTGAATGTTGATTTCGTGTAATGTTTGGATTCAGTCGTGACAGATTAACTGTTGTCCTCACCATTTGGTCTAATGATTTCCCCATAATTCTCTTTCAATTGCTACCATGGTTATGCATTTCATGGTCCTTCTGTGAGAAACATTTCAATTTAGCCCTATCCACCTATGCCAATTCCCACCAGGTTAAAGGGTTAAGTTAAAGAAAAAAGTGGGGGTATGTATGGATCGATGGTTGAGAGTATGTGGATGATACTTAATGCAGTCTCCACAATAAGCTTTGACCATGTCAATGAGCTCTTGAGGTTCACACTTTCCCTGAAGCTGCCATATACTGTACTGTATCACAACTTACTGTAACACTGTCAAAGAAATCAACCTAACATCTGAAGTACCAGATACTGGCAGATCAAGACAACAGCCATTATGTTACACTACTAGGTAATGTCTGGTCATAAGTGTATGTGTCATATGGACAATGAAATGCTAAGAATCTCAACCGAGTCAAATGTTTGGCATATGTTTGATCCATTGTCTGACGTGAAACAGTTATGTCAAGAATAATGCCATTATAGCCTGTGACTGCCGATATTAAAAATGTAGTTCTCAACTAAGCTGCCGTTATACTCAAAATGAGAGTTCGACATGCTGAAAGAGTGAACAAGTAACAGGATCCATCCACCTTTTATACCGACTATAAACTGAGGATTAAATCCAAGGCATGTTAAAGAGGTGCATTGTCAGCTGTTTAGTCCGCTGCTCTACAACTCATCTTGGATTGATTACCGGCTATAGTCTTCTCACATTTCGTTTGGCACAGGGTCCATCTTTATTCTGCCAGAACCGATAACCTTACTTTGTGTCTACAAAATACTAAAGCAAAAAGATACATGTAGGCCTTCCTTGTGAAGTATTAACGATCCAGCCCCACTGGACAGAGGAGTTACTTACTTCAGCAATATGGGTCGATGTTTGCCGTGCACAAGCATAGACAGAGACCCATTCAATCAATTTACTGTTGTACAATTAAGACAACACATATGTGCTATTCAATCAGCATGGCTGTATTGCAGATGCTACACCATGATACACTCTCAAGTGTTTAGGTAGGCCTACAGATGTTTGTTCCAGGAGGAAGAGTAGTGTGTTTCTACACACATTTAGCATTCGTAAGAATCTGAGGTTATCCTAATGGAGAAGTGCTGTGTTTAAATGCGTTTCAAATTCCCTCTGGCTGCCAAAAACACTTTTTTTTTTTTTTTTTTTTATGTTCAACTGTGTGTACTTTCAGGTTGTGGCAACCCTGTCTGTGGCCCAAACGCCTATCGTTAAACAGTGCAAGGATGTCATCACCCTATGAGCGGAACTGTAATATAAGCTGATAGGAGATCCTAGCCGATTAGGGAACTTTTCTGCATCTCAAATGGCACCTTATTCTCAATATAGTGCACTACTCTAGTCAAAAGAAGTGCCCTATAGGGAATGGGGATCCATTTGGGACACGCGCCTTCTTCAAACGCCTACTTCAGAACAGCACCAAGAGACACTAAGAAGGACACTGAGTCCTCCCTCCCTTCCTGACCATGTACTCGATTATGTCCTCATAAGTACACTGAACAAAAAATATAAAACGCAACATGTAAAGTGTTGGTGCCATGTTTCATGAGGTGAAATAAAAGATCCCAGAAATGTTCTGTACACATCCCTGTTACTGAGCATTTGCCAAGTTAATCCATCCACCTGACAGGTGTGGCATATCAGGAAGCTGATTAAACAGCAGGATCGTTACACAGGTGCACCTTGTGCTGGGGACAATAAAAGGACACTCTAAAATGTGCAGTTTTGTCACACAACACAATGCCACAGATGTCTCAAGTTTTGAGGGAGCATACAATTGGCATGCTTACTGCTAGAATGACCACCAGAGCTGTTGCCAGATAAATTAATGTTCATTTCTCTACCATCAGCCGCCTCCAATATCGTTTTAGACTCACAACCGCATGTATGGTGCCATGTGGGCGAGCGGTTTGAGGAACACAGTTGGTGGCAGTGGGATTTATGGTATGGGCAGGCATAAACTACGGACAACAAACACAATTGCATTTTATTTATGGCAATTTGAATGCACAGAGATAACGTGATGAGATCCTGAGGCCCATTGTCGCCGCCATCACCATGTTTCAGCATGATAATGCACGGCCCCATGACGCAAGGATCTGTACACAATTCCTGGAAGCTGAAAATGGCCCAGTTATTCCATGACCTGCATACTCACCAGACGAGCATGTTTGGGATGCTCTGGATCGGCATGTACAACACCATCTTCTAGTTCCTGTCAATATCCAGAAACTTCGCACAGCCATTGAAGAGGAGTGGGACAACATTCCACAGGCTACAATCAACTCTATGTGAAGTAGATGTGTCACGCTACATGAGGAAAATGGTGGTCAGATACTGACTGGTTTTCTGATCCACGTCCCTATCTTTTTTTTTTTTAAAGGTATCTGTGACCAACAGATGCATATCTGAATTCCCAAACATGTGAAATCCATAGTTTAGGGCCTAATACATTTATTTTAATTTACTGATTTATATGAACTGTAAAATCTTTGAAATTGTTGCATGTTGCGTTTTATAATTTTGTTCAGTCTAGTTCCATCCGCTTCAACTTCATAACTCCACAGAAACTCCTTCAGGGATAAAAGACATCCTTGTGCTTCCAAACTCCTGAGCTTTTAGCAGCGAGTGATCTTTCAAAACTGACATGAATTTGACCTTTTTCCTAGTTGAAAATTCTTCATAATCTCGCTTTGAACCCTGCCTGTCCTTTAGCTCCCCCCTCTGAGTTAACAAAATAACTACTGTGTTATACCATGGAAATGGAGATCTGACTGTACTTGTATATACAGTCCTCTGTGAGAACAGATAGATTTGAGTTGAAGAGGTAGTCTTCCAGAATATCTGCTACCATTCCACCCTTTCAAGCCCATCTGGTTTATGTCAAAAATGAAAACAAGGGTTTGACTTGAAGGCTGTTCGCATTACAATAATCTCATAAAACATAGTTTCCTGTGTTCTGCTTTGTGGCCAAAGCCCAAAAAACTAAAAAAAAAAAGACTACTTCAGATTGTAGCATTTTTCATTCCACCAGATCTCTCTTACATACGTAGGACCCAATAACCCAATGCTTTCTTTACCATACCCTTATTTTGTATTCTTCTGGATCTAACTGGGGGATCCATAGGTAGCTCCATGGTAACACACGTCATCTATCTGCAGGGAAGTCTCTGGTCCGCCTCTGTCAGTCAAACATGGGTCAAGCCCTGGTCAGGAGTCTTAGCAACACCATGTACAATAACCATGGCAATGCTGACCAGTATGGAGTGGTGTGGCAATGTAGTGGAATATTTACATAGTACGTTTGCTTTATGGACTCTTGATTTATCTCTATCTGTTGTATTTATTTACTTATTTATTTTTGAGGGAAAATCATACTCAAATGACATTTTTGTTTCTGTTGATGTTATTGCTGTTTTTATTCTGGTACCCATTATTTTCGTACTATACTCTTACTTTGTACTCTTTTATTATTCTATTGAGTGAAAGGTTGTTATTTTCATCAGTCTGTCTGTCTGTCTTTTGTTCTGTTGTTGGGTATTCTCATTTTGTAAATAAAATCTCAAGGTGTTCTGTACATAGAATTTCCACCAGACCTCAAATTAAGCCATAAACCCTAATGTATTTTATCAAGGTAGTAAAAACACATTGATGATTATGTTCATTTTATGTCTCTAAACAAATGCAAGAACCCAACAAATAAAAATCTCTGAGCTCGCTTGATATTCTTCATTTATTAATTCAAGACTTTTGATTGAACGCCTCCTGGTAAAACGCTCACCTGATATGTATGTAATATCCACAAAGCATCAGTCTGCTATGATTTTGACACAATCAAAACTTTCTTGCTGTTTCAGTACTCTGCATATGCAATACTCTGGATTAGGGTTGAGCCAGGATTAAACATGGGTAAGGGTTGAACCTGGATGTGGACATGACGCAAGGGTTAGAGTTATGGTTAAGGGTTTGAGTTGAACCGGGATGTAGGCATGAAGCTAGGGTTAGGATTGTGGTTAAAGCTAGGTTTCAGGTTGCAAATGGAGGGTATATTACTGGAATCCTTTAGAGGTTTACCAGTAAACTACCAGAATCTTGGTATTTTTCAACTAAAAAAATATTTTATCAGATAATCTCTAGTGGCCTTTTTGGGTACTTCAGATTATTACATTTGACATTTTAGTCATTTCGCAGACTGCTTGGGGTTTCGAACCAGTGACCTTTCAGTTACTGACCAAACACTCCTAACCGCGATGACAATCACAAAAATACAATGGCAAAGCTGTAAAACACTAAACTAAATATAAACCATCAACTTAGTGAATACAATTGGTTTTTAATATGAGGGTTTCAGCATGAAATATGTTATTTATTTTACTATGTTAATGTCTTTGTAAATGTTTTGGCGCCAAACTGGTGGCAGTTGTGAAGCTTTATTTTTATTTTTTACTTCCACTGATGGTTGGCACATACACAATTCTGTAAGTTGTTCTTTACTATACTTTCACCGCAACCAGTAGCCTGTAGTGTACCGTAAAATTACAGGAACAGTGTAGCATTTCATGGAATAAAGGAAAACATGGGGAAACATTGATTCCCTGGGTCATTTCATGTTTTGATGAGTTATTGGCTTTCAAGCAGGCAGAAATCTAGCCAGTATGACGTAGCACTGTGATAGTTGCTCTCACTACACTGGAAGTTAATAGGAATACGACTTTTAGATCAAAAACGTCTCATGTATGTCAGATTTCAGTATGCCTAGCTCAAGAAATTTGTAATTTACCGGAGGGTCTAGCACATTTTTCCTTTTTCTGCCTAGCCAGCCCATAGCGAGAGCATTGCATTGTGGATTTTGTAGTTGACTTGAGCTGCAACAGATTTCCACAACGATTTTCCATGTTACTACCAGTGGCAACCTGTCATTCATGAGCCCCACCTGTTTAGCTAAAATTAAATAAAATGTTGTACCTGTTTTGCATGTTATTTTGGCATAAATACGTGCCACATATCAGTTTGCAAACAAAGTACATTTTTTAAAAATCATTTAGTTAATAAAGCCGCATACAAACATGGTCTCTTTTTTGCTTTCTTGAGTAAGGCAGCTCCAAAATGCAGGTGTTTCAGCCTAGCTCAGTGCTTTCTGTGGTGGTGGGGCAGCCAGCGGAAAATACGGAGTTGGGGTTGGTAATGTTCTCTAGTTGCACCGTGATTGGCTCCGTGTTCTCTCACTCATGGGGACACTACATCACCACAAAATGTACAGGTAGAGCTCGAAAATTCAAGCCCCTTGGCTGCTGCCATAGAGTTACATTAGAAGTGCCCATCCAAGTCTCAAGGTCTTTGGCCACAGAAAATATTACGTCAAATCACGTTATATCTACAGTAGCTTTGATTGGACTGATCATGTCAACGTCATACTTTAAAAATCTTAGCTAGCAGTCATCATCGTGAATGAAAGGGCTCCCAAGTGGCGCAGTGGTCTAAGACACTGCATCTCAGTGCTAGAGGCGTCACTACAGACAACCTGGTTCGAATCCAGACTGTATCACAACCGGCCGTGATTGGGAGTCCCATAGGGCGTTGTCCGAGTTTGGCCGGTGAAGGCCGTCATTGTAATTAAAAATGTGTTCTTAACTGACTTTTCTAGTTAAATAAAGGTTAAAAATTTGACAATCTACAGGTAAATCCTTTTAAAAAATCGGCCATTGGACATAAACATTACACAAGTTGGAAATAGCAAATTCAACAATTAGTGGTTTGGAAGGAATCAGTGGCTAACTGCAAGCA
Source organism: Thymallus thymallus (assembly GCA_023634145.1). Classification (NCBI taxonomy): domain Eukaryota; kingdom Metazoa; phylum Chordata; class Actinopteri; order Salmoniformes; family Salmonidae; genus Thymallus; species Thymallus thymallus. Next base: position 35,344,784 of record CM042409.1, on the reverse strand, counting down.
TTGCAAAGCAATCACTAGCCTGCTATTCAGTGGAGTGGGTGTGTGTGTGGTCCAAGTCTGGGATTAAGGGTCTCTTTTCCAAGCTTAAAAGGATAAACATTCAACATTGGCCATGCTGTCAATCCAGCATGACGTCTGCCGCGCTCAAAACAACTGGAAACTCGGAACTGGGAAATCTCAGACTTCAGTGAGTTCAAGACAACTGGGAAATCTAAAAAAAAGAGAGCTCCGACTGGGGAAAATAAGTTTTGAACGGTCATCCAACTCAGAATTGCAAGTCGGGAACTCGGGCCTCTTTCTAAAGTTCCGACCTGAAGATCACTGATGTCATCATGATTCAACCTTGTTCCCAGTCTTGAAAGCACCTTAAATCCAGAGAATGCCAGACTTTGATGGCAAAGTTTGATGACAAAATTTGCCCATGAAAGACTGCCGCGACAAAAGTGTTGTGCATGCTGCTGCATAAATTATGTAATATGCCAGGAAGATATGTATACTGTAGCTAAAAAAGTAATACTAAGTGTATGTTGTGTAGTAAGCTGTTTGTAGCCCATGTGCCTCACCCTAATAATTTGATCCATTTTCCCCTCATAATTTAGCCTACTGTTCTGACTTGGTAGTGCACGTAGCCTATAGTTTTAGAGACATGTAATCATTGAATATTGTAAGAGCTTTCATTGTCTGCTTACAGTTGAAGTCAAAAGTTGACATACACTAAGGTTAAAGTCATTAAAACTCATTTTTTAACCACTCCACAGATTTCATGTTAACAAACTATAGTTTTGGCAAGTCGGTTACTTTGTGCATGACACAAGTAATTCTTCCAACAATTGTTTACAGACAGATTATTTCACTTATAATTCACTATATCACAATTCCAGTGGGTCAGAAGTCTACATAAACTAAGTTGACTGCCTTTCAACAGCTTGGAAAATTTCATAAAATGATGTGATGGCTTTAGAAGCTTCTGATAGGCTAATTGATATAATTTGAGTCAATTGGAGGTGTACCTGTGGATGTATTTCAAGGCCTACCTTCAAACTCAATGCCTCTAAAGAAATCAGCCAAGACCTCAGAAAAGAAATTGTAGACCTCCACAAGTCTGGTTCATCCTTGGGAGCAATTTCCAAACGCCTGAAGGCACCACGTTCATCTGTACAAACAATAGTACGCAAGTATAAACACCATGGGATCACGCAGCCGTCATACCGCTCAGGAAGGAGACACGTTCTGTCTCCTAGAGATGAACGTACTTTGGTTTGGTTTATCCTACATACTTTAGCATAAAAGGGTTGGATGAAAACTTGGTTAGAGATCACAACAGTTTACGTTGATTTCTTTTCAAATCCAATGTATTTTCCACGTATATTCAACTTCACAATGTGTTGACAAATTACATTGAAACAATGTTTATTCAACCAGTTTGTGCCCAGTGGGCTCTGGTTCTAAAAGTTTAATGAAGAACCATACAAATGGCTATACAAAATGTTAATAAATAACTGATAAAGGTTATCCTACAGGGACAAAATGAAGAATAATTTTTTGTACTAACTAGCACTTATTTTGAGCGTGTAGGTTTTGAACCAGGATGTGGGCATGAAGCTAGGGTTAAGGTTAGGGTTGAACTGGGATGTGGACATGAAGCTAAGGTTAGGGTTGAACCCGGATTTGGAGCTGCTCCTGCTGCTGGCCAGGGATATGAAGCCATAGGGTAAGGGTTGTGGTAAAAACACTAGGGTAGTCACACTGAATAGGGATTCATTTTGTAGGGATGAACTGTGTAAGGATGAATTCGAGTTATACAGACATTTCCTCATTTTCTGCTATTGAGAAATGTTCTAGCATTTGTTGTTTATCTGAAACCACTGAACCGGAGTGTGTCACAGCACTCTGACGCCTCGATCACACCCAGTGTTGATGCGTTTTGGTAAACCAAAATCACATACATTAATTTTCAATGGAACGCTGTGTTTGCCTTGCAGCAGTGCGTTCTGTGTGACACATACATTGGATTATTTAATATGCATCAAACTGTATGCGTAGAAGGCATGACAGAAATGGTAGCAGAAGGTGAATGTTGCACACGTCCAGATGATGCTGCATACCATTTTGGTCAAAACACTGTCGGTGTGATCGAGGCGTCAGATTGAGATTGATTCTGTGGTGTTTGCCAAACAGAGCGCACTCAAAGTTAGGACACGCAAAACCCTCGGAACCAATTTAGGCGCAACACTGGATGCTTACTGGTGATATTACTGCTCCTACTTTATCAGAAGTGGATTCAAGTTGAGGCTGACCTTACAACTGTGTAATGTTTTTTTGGGAGACAAAGTAACCTGATGGAGTTTATGGAAGATGCAATCGTTTGTTCTCCTCGCTTCTCTGTGTGGATGCGTCCTTTGCTCAGGTACATAACTACTGTTTCTCTTTTGTAAATGTCAGTGTAGGTTTATTTATATGTATAACATTTGCAATCCCAAGTAATAATTAATGTCTTAATGATTGTCCCGTTGCCCCAAAATCCCTCAGTTTAAAACCTATAGGCTACATTTTTGAAGCCTTATAGCCTACCCAAATAAACTCACGCGTAAAGGCTCTATTCTAATCTAATATTGCATTGTTCTAAAATTACGCAAATATGAACGCAATAGTTTTAAATGTAGGCTAACCATGCGCAAGTACACACATTGCCAGAAATGAATGATTTAACGTGTTTTACCTTTGGAGTCTGAGCCTACCTATCATAATCATAATACGTCAGTGAACATGTATTAAAATTGACATTTTGTCATTGACAGACGCATTAATAATTTTTGCTCCAACACACTTATAGTTATAGATAAATTCATATTTTTGTTTGAACTATGGCTAATGCAATAAAAATGTTTGGCCACATTGCATTCATATGTTATAGTAGATAACTCAACGACAGACAGACATAAATTACAGTGCCACGAATATAGGATGTCATCAGATTTGTTTTTGTCAAAATAGCGATGTGTTTTACAATGTGTTGCAAGCAATATCCATCAGATCATGCAGGCATAACAGATCAATTAAGCCCAGATAGTTAGAGCAAGCGCAACATATCTATTCCAAACGTGTCTGTTGAACACTGTACTGATGACCAATAAGGCAGCAAGGTTGAGTGAGTAAAGGATTCGTCATACTAATGATTATCTGTATATTGGCTGTTGGGATTTGGCATTTCACCACAAGTGACAGTGATTGGATAGCCTTCACACTTAAAAGTGCATCTGAGGATCACCTTTTTCTGAGACAGTGGTCATAATAATAGTGTTAAAATGAGTAACAGTGTAGTTGAAAAAGCAGTGGCTGTAGCATTTTTAGCAGGTTTAAACCTCAAACTCTGTGCTGTTTTACTGTCCAATCTGATTGAAAAGGGCACTGGACAACAGACTTGTCTATGTATTAGAGGCATCACAGAATGAAATGGCTCCCTCTTGTGGAATGTCTGCACTGCATTATCTCCATGGAGGTTGCTTGGAAACGTGCTTCCATGTAGCGCACTGTAACTAGATATTTCCTTCCATGTATTTTAGGCATTACAATTAGTGTGTGTGCGTTTCAGTCTGGCCTTTTCAGATGCAGTGTTACCACTGTGAAGAGACTCTGTTGGACAATGACTGCTCAGCTCCAAAGTTCATTGTCAACTGCACAGCAAACATCCAGAATGCCTGTCAGAAGGAGGTGATTGTGGGTGAAAATGGTGAGCCTTGGTGACTTTATCTGCTGTCAAGACTGAATTTATTCTAGTAGGTTAATAGTAAATAACTTTTGTTCCCTTTGACGTGTAATTTTTTACCAAGGCTTTGTCTTCTCTCTCCAGGTGTGATTTACAGGAAGGCCTGTGCCTCTTTCTCCACCTGTCTGATTGTGTCAGCAGGGTATCAGTCTTTCTGTGTCCCGGGCCGAGTGGGCTCTGTCTGCATTAGCTGCTGTAACACCCCCCTCTGCAATGGACCCCGCCCCCCCAGGATCTCCTTGGCCCCCAGCCATCCTCCCACCAGTCCCACTACCCTCCTCATCATCATCACTGTTTCCATGGCTACACTGCCCTGATATGGCTAGATTGGACTGAAGGTTCTCAGGTGTGGAGGTGCCTGGCTTTGGCGCAAACAGACACTGTGCTGAGAGATGACTGTGGACAGATATTCTGCAATATATCAAGGCAACAGAGCTGACCGACACATACTGGTCCGTTGACGGAAGGGAGTGACAAATACGTGAGAAATTTTGGCAGTAAATTGAAAGTTTTTGCATAGGGAGATTACATTTTAATATCATTATTGCAGACTGCGCCGAATCAAATATAGTGTTTCTATCCCAGAGATGACTGTGTATAGTACTGAATGTACCCTATATTTACTGTTTAAGATCACACACATACTTGGCCTACGAAACATTAGGAACACCTTCCTAATATTAAGTTGCACCCCCTTTTGCACTCAGCACAGCCTCAATTCGTCAGGGCATGGACTCTACAAGGTGTCAAGAGTCCACAGGGATGCTGGCCCATGTTGACTCCAATGCTTCCCACAGTTGTGTCAAGTTAGCTCATCTGGCGATCTTGGCTCATTGCTGTAACTCCAATGGGCTCAGGAGAGGCGTCCTCTGAAACATGTCCCACCTAACACCCACCAGCTTAACCCGGAAGCCAGCCAAACTAATGTGTTGGAGGAAACACCGTTCAACTGGCATCCGGGGTGTCATTAGAGCGCGATGAGCAAAGTAAAGCCCCACCAGCCAAACCCTCCCCTAACCCGGACGACGCTGGGACAATTGTGTGCCGTCCTATGGGACTCCCGGCCACTGCCGGTTGTGGCACAGTCTGGGATATTAACCTCGGCCTGTAGTAACGCCTCTAGCACTGCAAAGCAGTGCCTTAGACCGCTGCGCCACTCGGGAGGCCCACGTGGTATACCATTCTTGAAACATACGTTGAAGGTGAAACCCAGCAGCGTTGCAATTTGACAGAAACCGGTGCGCCTGGCACCTACTACGATACCTTGTTCGAAGGCACTTAAATCTGTTGTCTTGCCCATTCACCCTGAATGGCACACATACACAATCCATGCTGCCTGATCTAAGCCCTGTTAAAAAAATCCCCATATAACATAAGCCTAATTGACTTAATCAAACTTTATTTTAACAAATTTAAATTACATTAATGTAGCAGAATTACAACAGTAATTCCTGTAAAAGCAAAACAGATTTCACAGTAATAAGATATGCAGTTATTTCGTTTTTGAAACAGTAAAATCCTCAGTTGAGAAGCAACAGGTGATTAGTTTGGTAAACTTGTATTGTTATTGGCACTTTTAGAAAATAAAGCTGTGTGCTGAATAGCAGAGAGGATGTTTGACTGCTAGATTATCTGTTCAATGTCATTCAATTAAGGTGAAAAACCTAAGGAATACAACCCAGATCAGAAAGGAAACAGTTAATTTCACTTCACCTTGATTCCCCCAACATCAAGGAAGAGGGTGAAACATTTGTAATGGCTAATCCTTTAGCCAAGGACATGGAATTACTGAGTAGAGGACCAGTTGACTGGTGAATGGATGCTATGCCATGCGATTCAGTGAGTTTATTGACTAGAATGGTTTGAATTTGGCAGAAATGCCATACCTTCTCAATTAATCCTGTAACGAGATTACTTCTAAATAAAACTGTAAGTGCACCTTGTAAATAAATGTCACCCCTGCACATTGGGCATACCATGAAGATTAGTAGGATTTCTTTCATTTCACCTCATTACATAAAATCCATAGCACATGAAACGGGTTCTCTATTGATACTCTTTGTTAGTAGGGGAAAGAGAACAAGCTTGACAAAAGAAATATCAGGAAAATATATTACACTTCTCAATACAAGTCAATCCATAAACACCACTTTCTTGACACCATAGCAGACAACACCACCAGTAATTACCATTGAAAAATATACAAGTGCTATAGCAATCATTTACGTTTCAATAGAGGAGTAGTGCCAGGTCTGGATATTTAACATTTTAAATGCAAAGCATTGTCTGCTCGATCGCTTGCATCTTATTAAAATTCTGAGAACATCCCGTAAATGGCACAACCTACAACAGAAAAAGACTGGTTAGCCTCACTTTGAGAGAGACAATCAATGCCTTAAATTACACCAGTAAATTACTCTGATCAGTCAAGGGGAAATGTTAACAACGCATGACTTCAATAAAAAGGGATTGTACTGTAATAGCAGTAGTAATATGCTAATAAATGTAAATTACCACCTTACGAACTTATGTTCTTCATTACTCATCGCAACACTGAAAGCCTGTGATGGCATAATTGAGACTAATATGGTGTGGGGGGTAATTTAAGTTGCAGAATTCCCAAATGGACAGATAATATTCACAGAATTAACAACCTCCCACAACTCCAAACTGATAATGTACTTTTATCAATAGGTATATAAAAAAGTGCTCTATTTAAAATTATTTGAGGCATTGATTTCCTACTTAAATCAGATGGAAGAGCAAAGAACAAACAAAATTGTCTTACCTCAAATTGTTACCTGACAACGCGAAAATAACTATCGGAAAAAAGTCTGTTAACGTCACAAAACAACACCAACCCTTCAAAACGGGAGTTCTTCCAAAAAAAAAAAAAAAAAGAAAAAAAAAGGGGATTTCTAAGACCTTTACATCAACTTTTAAAATACATCAAACCTTACGCCAAAGCCAAATTCAAAATCCAATCAATCGATTCCTAAAAATTAAGACTATCAAAGTACAAAATCAAATATGGTCTAAATAATTAATTTGAATAATTAAGCAGTTAATGTGAATGCACCAGAAGCACTCCTGATGCAATTCCAGGTCACAGATTTTTATTTGCTTGCATTTCTCCACATTTACTTCTTCTCCTTCTTCTTGTTGTCCTGCTAAATAAAGAGAACAATACAGCTCTTCATAAAACAGACATCCATTCTCACTTCACCTAACAGACATTAAAGCATTATTAGCCTAGCAGTGCAAAGTACAACATTACTACAATATGCAGGTTTATCGTACATATTGTATTTAGAATGCTTTCTGGTCCTAGGTTCATGTTTTTACATGGTTCAAAACATAGAAATGTGTATGAGAGATAGTGGAAGTATAGTATAGTTGGTATACTATAGAAAACAATACACTGTCAATATTGTACCTTGTCGTTCATGGCCAGAATAACCATGAGCTTCCTGAAGATAGTCACAAAGTCCAAGAAGAGATCCACAGAGTGCCTTCAATAGGGTGAAGAGAGAAGTGTTAAATATTTTATGAAAAACCCCACTTGATAAGCTCATTGTTAAAGAGCCACAATACCAAGTGCATACCAATTGTATAACTTGCTGTTTGTATTTCTGTGTTTGAGAAGGAAAGACTGCGTGGGCAATCTAAAGTGTGACCATATGCTCCTTCAGATTTTGTTGTGTGACCTAGAAGTTTTATTTGGGAGCACAGGTGCGCCTATAAAAAAAACAACCAGAATATAATCGTTGTGATTAGGCTTCGCTGTACTGTTGTTTCCGAGTGCCTTAGAGGAAAAAAAGCCAGCACAGATTTGTTCGTTTTTTGGTTGCACCATTACTTGGCTACATCAAACAGATTGTTTCTAGCCCAAATTTTAAAAGATTAATTGATTTGCCCAAGTATATCATGATAAATTGTTTTTTCTATTTTTTATTTGACTAGGCAAGTCCGTTAAGAACAAATTCTTATTTACAATAACTGCCTACCCCGGACGACGGCATGAACAGAACGCATCAGTGGTTCGCACTTCCTGCAACTTTCTGAAGATGCAACGCACAGGAATGTCCCGTATGTGTGCGCTGTGCCGTTCGTGCGCATGTCTACCACTTTGTGTAGCCGTTAGCGATGCAAATTATAAATACCTTCTGGTAGTTGGAAAGGATTTCTGTTAACTACAAAGTAGCCTATGCCTACCTGGCAGAAAGATATCATGCTTATCAATCCATTGGGTTGATCGCACACACACACAATGTATTTGTATCAACATTTTAGCTTTTTAATATAAAAATATATTTACAGGGAACCTATTAGTTTCTATCGCATAACATTTGCTTCAGAAGTAGTTTGAATTCACATAGGCCCAATATAAGTTATATTTCAATACATATTTTTTAAATCCTCTTTTCTGTTGCTCCTAAAATGTTATGTTGTGCTCCTAACTAAGCAGGAAGTACCAGTGGTACCAATTAAACATTTAAATTCAGAGCCACGGGCTGACAGACTCACCAACGCACGTTCCTAAATTCCAGATTACAATGACAAAACATTGTTTCAACATCTAACAACTCATCCTCCCTTACCAGATGTAGTCTTTGTCTCCCATCTCAGCCTTCTCAATGATGAGTTGAGTGTCAAACAGCACAAATCCACACATGATCGCCAGGCCAAGGTACATGTGAGCCTACACACACACACACACACAGAAATGCTTGATTGGTGAAAATGACAACCAGCACACTAAGTCATACTGTAACTCATAGCTAAGTCCATGAAGAGTGTTGGACAGCACTGTGTAGCAATACAAATGGATCAAAACACAGCAAACATGACAATATTGGGTTGTTTTCCTCTTTACCGTAAACAACATAACAGAACCCAGGAACATGTTGAGGAAAGAGACCAGGAGCAGGATGGACAGTCCGGACATCAGAGTACCTGAAAGACGGAGAGAAGAAATACGTTAGATAGATAAATAAAACAGAATAGAAAGTTGGAAACATCTTTATTAAGGACTTGGTATGTGCATTTGGTAACATTTATTTAGTAGGACTTTGGTATTTAGTGAGCAGTCTCACTAAATCCAGAGTGCTAAGTTTCAGATCCTTAATAAAAAGAAGGAAAACTGGTAACCAGAACACTTTTCCCTGTGTGCAGTAAGTTCTTTTATCTGTTTTTTTAAATCTGGTTTAATTGCTAGCGTGAGTTAGCTGGCGTGGCAGAGAGTTCCATGTAGTTATGGATCTATTTAATACTGTGCGTTTCCCAGCCTCTGTTCTGGACCTGGGGACTGTGAAGAGACCTCTGGTTGCATGCCTTGTATTGTACCAATGAGTGTCCAAACTGTGTGCCAACTGCTTGAACAGACAGTTCGGTACCTTCAACACATCAATACCTCGCACAAAGACCAATAGTTACGCAGTCAACCTCTCCTTAACTTTGAGCCAGGAGAGATTGACATGCATGTTACATGACCACACAGATAGGAAGTAGTCCAGGTGCGACAAAACTAGGGACTGTAGGACCTGTCTGGTCGACTGAAATGTCAAGAAGGCAGAGCAACGCCCTAACCTGGACAGATCTCGTCCCATTTTGCCAACCATTGAGTCTGTTTTGACCATGACAGCTTGCTATCTAGCGCCACATTATACAATAATATAACTAAATGAGGTTTAGCGTTGAGCAAGTAATTTGTCCCAAAGATTATGCTTTTAGTCTGAGATATTTAGCACCAGCCTATTGCTAGTTACCCATTCTAAAACTTACTGTGGCAGCCGACGTGTATACTGTGGAGTCGTCAGCGTGCATAGACACACAGGCTTTATTCAAGGTCAGTGGAAGGTCATTAGTAAAAACAGAAAACAATAATGGCCCTAGCCGGCTGCCCTGCGGTACAAAACTTAACTGAATTTGCATGAGAGGCTTCCATTAACAAAAACCCTCTGTGTTCTATTAGATAGGTAACTCTCAATCCATAATAAAGGCAGAGGATGCAAATCCATAACATCTATGTTTTTTTCAGCTATATGTTATGATCAATGACATCAAAAGCTGCAGTGAAGTCTAACAGATCAGCTCCTACAATCTTCTTACTCTCAATTTCTAATCAGCCAATCATCAGTCATTTGTGTCAGTGCCGAGCATGTTGAGTGCCCTTCCCTATAAGCATGCTGAAAGTCGGTTGTTCATTTGTTTTCTGTAAAATAACTTTATATTTGATTCATTGTTTTCCCAAAAAGTTTGCTAAGCACTTGTAACAGGCTGATTGGTCAGCTGTTTAAACCATTAAAGGGTGGGTGCTCTGCTATTCTTGGGTAGCAGAATGACCTTTGCCTCCCTCCATGTCGGAGGGCACACACACACACACACACACACCGTCTTCTAGGCTTAAGATGTGGCAAACAGAAGTCACAATGTATTCCGCCACCAACCTCAGCAATTTACCATCCAGGTTGTCGGTTCGAGGTGGTTTGTCCTTATTTATAGATAGCAACAAAATAAAGTGTCACCGCTTCCACACCCACTTTGTGGAAGTCAAAACTACAGTGCTTGTCTTTCATTATTTGGTCCCTTATGCATGAATATGAAAGTTCAGCACTTTACCTCCAAGGAAGAGGTAGCTCCTGCGCTGAGCGTAGAGGGCACTCAGCGTGAAGCACAAAAAGATGATGGAGGTCCCCAGGAAGGCTGTCACAATGATGCTGGTTGGAGGAGGAGAGCAGGGAGATGTGAGAAAAGGCTCATTCAATCACCTCAGAAGAAACCGCTCATTCAAAGGAACTAGTTACTATACACATTATTACTGTCAGCTTACCTTGGGTTAATAGAGATGACGTAATCCATGGCTGGGCCCAAACCAACACCTGAAATGAAGAGGGAAAGGAAAACATAAAACATCAGCTCATGACTACTTCAATAGCGAATCGGCTGCGTTCCGATTCTCTACCCTTCTTTGGAAGTGTGCACTCGTACCGTCCCCCTTATGGGAATATGGGGGAAACCATAGAATGATTAATTAGAATAGTAGAATGGACATGAACCTTCTTATGATGGGATAAAAGGTCAGTCATGGTGATAAGATAGTGTCAAATAATGAGTCTGAAGAATTTATATGATTTTTTAAATGTTTGTTCACTAGCTAGCCATCCACTTTTAGAGGAATAATTTCATAACATCTTTCAAATTAACTGCCAATACGTAAACATTCCATTCAAACAATGCAGTCAATCCACAGCCATACACAAGTGAACAACACCTCCACTACACTTATCCTCAACACAGGGGCCCCACAAGGTTGTGTGCTCAGCCCCCTCCTCTACTCCGGTTCACCAATGACTGCATGGCCATGCACGCCTCCAACTTTATCATCAAGTTTGCAGACGACAACAGTAGAAGTCCGATTACCAACAATGACGAGAGACTGCCTACAGGTAGGTGAGGGCCCTGGGGGAGTGGTGCCAGGAAAACAACCTCTCCCTCAACAAAACGAAGGAGCTGATCATGGACTTCCGAAAACAGCAGAGGGAGCACGTCCCCATCCACGTCGATGGGACCGCAGTGGAGAAGGTGAAAAGCTTCAAGTTCCTACACATTACTGACAATCTGAAATGGTCCACCCACACAGACAGTGTGGTGAAGGCGTAACAGCGCCTCTTCAACCTCAGGATGCTGAAGAAATTCGGCTTGGCCCCCAAGACCCCCACAACCTTTTACAGATACATCCTGTCGGGCTGTATCAGCACCTGGTACGGCAACTTCACCGCCCGCAACTGCAGGGCTCTCCAGAGGGTGGTACGGTCTGCCCAACGCTTCACCGGGGGCAAACTACCTGCCCTCCAGGACACCTACAGACACCTGTATGTGACCAATAAAATGTGATTTGATACACAATCCCGGTCTCAATTGTCTGAAGGATTAATAATCCTTATTTAACCGGTCTCCTCCTCTTCATCTACACTGATTTAAGTGGATTTAACAAGTGACATCAATAAGGAATGATCATTTTCACCCAGATTCACCTGGTCAGTCTGTCATAGAAAGAGCAGGTTTTCCTAAATGTTTTGCACACTTAGTATAGGCCTTTGGCGTTGTTGTGCTCTGAGGTTAAATTGTATGCTAAAGTTCTCTCAGCCCGTTTAGAATCCTATAGGACTACACTATTGCATCACGATCAGACAGGATTTATTAAAACCGAGTTAGTAACCGAGTTTATCAGCCTGATTCAAGTTGTATATGCAAATCCTTCTGCCATGGTGACCACAGTGGGCAATTGCTCTACACAATTCCCCGTATCCAAAGGATGTCGCATATCGCCCCTTTCCATCAAACCCTTTCCAGAAAACCAGACAGCACACCAATATTTCTCTTATAAGTTTTAATAATACCTCCCATTGCATATCCTTATATGGCGATGACATACTTCCGTACACTGATAATACCATCTAGTACTAGGTCAGACCCCCCCTTTGCCTCCAGAACAGCCCGATTTGTTTGGGGCATGGATTCTACAAGGTGTCGGAAACGTTCGTTGCTCAAATGGTATCAAGGGACCTAACGTGTGCCAGGAAAACATTCTTCACACCAGTACACCAACGCAACCAGCCTGTACCAGGTTGGATGGGTCCATGGCTGCTTACACCAAATCCTGACTGTCATCAGCATGACGCAACAGGAACCTGGATTCGGCGGACTAGGCAATGTTTTCCCACTCCTCAATTTTCCCCACTGGAGCCGCTTCTTGTTTTTAGCTGATAGGAGTGGAACCCGGTGTGGTCGTCCGCTGCAATAACCCATCCATGATAAGGATCGAGGAGTTGTGCCTTCCGAGATGCCGTTCTGCACACCATTGTTGTGCTGCGCCCTCATTTGTGGCAAAGCCTGATAGATACTGGATCCGGCACAACTGGCACCGACGACCATACAGCGTTCAAAGTCGATTATGTCACTAGTTATGCCCATTCTAATGTTCAATCGTTCAATTGTTCAAAAGTAACAATGACTTTATATAGCAATCCACGGTCACGTGACTCACTGTCTGTAGGAGCGATCCATTTCCGTGAACGGGGTCGTGCACCTAAAACTGTCCGGTGAGTACAAGCGAGTAGAAGCGGACTTCTCAAAATGGTCACAGCTTCCAAACGCCCAACAAACTAGAATATCCATCATTAGCTAGGTTTCCATACAATTGGCAACAGATTTTAAAATGTGAATATTCTCAAATCTGCATAAAAGAAAATACCCGCATTTTCAGACCAGTGGTGTTTTTTCACCAAAGGGACATATTGCGGATAAAAATCAGTGTGTGATGACGTAGTGCACATCAAAATTGTTTCCGCTTCAAATTTTTACATTAAAAAATTAAGTTCAATGTGTTTCCATTGCATTTTCCACTCTACCGATGGGCACATGTATTCTAGCCAACAGCTCGCAGATACAGTGCGGGTTGGCTGTGCTGAAAGGCTAGTCTACATGAGATTGTTATGGATAATATTTTATAACTTGTCCAACGGCAGTCAAGCATCGATCAAGTCACCAGAATAAGACCCTTGATATTTATTGGAAAGGAGCATCAAGATCACTGTGCACTTTCACCACCCTGTGAAGTTCAACTTCTTTCATTGGTAGCCTAATTAACTGCATGGTTTCCAGAGTCGTAGTGGGAGGACCACACACACCATATTGATATGGTGTGAGTAAGTTTCCACCACCATTTCTCGAATATTCTTCCCCAAAATAACTTTCTCTCTCTGCAATGATTCCATTAGCTCCCCCTAAGGAATACAATATCAATATCCACTCTTTAGTCTCTATTCATGGAAAGCAACCTCGAATTAAACTATCCACTATGCAGCCTGACAAGGGAGATGGCAGGCTTTCTCTGACTATATTTAAATTTTACTTTTGGACTTTTGTGCTACGCCCCCTCTCAACATGGTTTGATCCGAATGCTTTAGTCTCCTGGAGACCATTACCACACAGACTTCAGGATCTAGTCCATTCTGCTGTACCGTCTTGGAACACTAATTTGCTTCTTACTCACATGGCACTTAGTAGAAAAGTAATCTAACAATACAGAAGTGGAATGCTCAGTCACCAATTTTCCAATCATTCCCTGGCGGGTATCCCCTTTACATTCACTCAATGGGAGGATAGGGGTGCATGTTTTGGATTATCTATTCAGAGATGAAGGTTTGCAAGCCTTGAATGAATGATCTTAAGGCTATATTTCAATTACCTGGTACATCTTTTATATTTTATCTACGTTAAAGATCACCAATGCAGGCATATAGTGTCCCTTGGGGCTCATCCCTCCCACAACATAAAACTACATAGAATATTAGATAGACATGGTAACTCAACGAGTTTGGATACTGATTTGTATACTGTTATATTAGTTGCAGCTTACAAATCAATACCAGTTAAGAATCAACGGATAAGAGAACTATCTACTTTTGATATTTGATGGGATCCTGTATGGGAGAACATAGCAGAATCCCAATCATCAGCTGACATACTTAAAATCACAGACAGGGTATAAACTCTCCTCTGTGTGACCCATGTAACCAAGGTGCCTTGAACCAAGGTGCCTTTATGCATACGTACTGGGAGTTCTCGGGTGTGAAGACATTTTGGAAAGAAGTATCCTCGGTCTAATCTGACATACTTGATATCACCATACCCGTTATTACTTAACGATAAATTTACCACTTATGTAATTACAGTAAAGATGTATAACGTTGCCAGGTTTGACAGCAACAATTGACAGCAGGTTATCAAAGAACTACTGTAGTGAGTTTATTTACCCAACAGTTTGCCTGTTCATTATCATTTTCTTTACTTGTTACTCATGTGCAAAAGTGTACCTTGCTGATTTTAACACAATTTCTTGATTTTGTATTTAATGTCATGGAGATCAGGTTGGGTGGGTTGGAGTGGTCGCCAGGAGGGGTTGGAGGGTGGGCTGATGCAGCACGGGTGGGCGATATACACTGACTGTACAAAAAAAATGACCGACTGACCAGGTGAAAGCTATTATCCTTCAATGAAGGTGAAGAGAAAGGTTAAAGAAAGATTTTGAAGCCTTAAAACAATTGAGACATGGATTGCATATGTGTGCCATTCAGAGGGTGAATGGGCAAGATAAAATATGTAAGTCCCTATGAACGGGATATGGTAGTAGGTGCCAGGCGCACAGGTTTGAGTGTCAAGAACTGCAATGCTGCTGGGTTTTTCACACAACAGTTTGCCATGTGTATAAAGAATGGTGCACCACCCAAAGGAGTTCCAGCCAACTTGACACAAATGTGGGAAGCATTGGAGTCAACATGGGTCAGCATCCCTGTGGAACACTTTCAACACTTTGTAGTCCACGCCCCGACGAATTGAGGCTGTTAAGGGGGGTGCAACTCAATATTAGGAAGGCGTCCTTAATGTTTTGTACTCTCAGTGTATGGATGTATAGGCTATGTGGTCTATTATAATTGTAATTACCTACTGCATAACCATTCCTGCTGCTTTTTGTTATCGTCTGTGTTCCTTTAAAAATAAATAAAAGGTTGATAACTGTAAAAAAGGATTACGCCTCGACTGCCATTTATTCCAATTAGACTGGTCTGGATTTCTCCATGACCAATTTACTGTAGATGCGGTAAAGGAGTCAATGTTCCATTGACCAGATTGGCACATATTCAACAAATCTGGTCCAACAAAATGGATATTCGTCATCCGTCAAGGTTTCTGTATTGTAACAGGCCCACAATGTGGTTGGTTAAGTCCGATTTGGATATATTTGGCTGTTTTAGCTGCAAAACATCTAGAAGTCCCTTTTCAGGTTTATAAGAAGCGACTGCTAAATGCTAACTCCCATTAGTTTAAGCTGGCAATCATAGCTAGCATACAGAAATCGGTGGTGGTAGTAGTAAACATTGTTATTAACTGTAATGGTGACATATGTAGTATGTGTTGGGGTTGACATCCATACAAGCATTATACTTCGATTTGTACCTCAACATAGTATGAAATACACATTAAAACAATAGCCTAAAATGTACGTTAATTTTGCTGGGGGGGGGGGCAATGATGCGATTCAGGATTTTTCAGGAGTTTCCATGGCAAACCCATTGTTTTGGTCGAGTTCGATTGACCTTTTTACCGCATCTATGGCTGCCAATTTCACCCCATTCTGGAACTTTGAGGGTTTATGACATAGTCCCTTTAGTAATTTAATAGGATCTCTATGGTGGAAACTCCCCCCAGCCATGTTTGCACTAATCCAATGCTTTTAAATGCATGAGTGTGATTGAACGAGTGCACACACTGTGTAGGCCCTTTTCTGACAGAGCTATGGGGCAGATGAGGTTACCTGTGAAGAAGGCAAAACCGGAGAGGATGGCCAGTCTCTTCTTTTCAGTCAGAGGGCTGTGGGGAGTCATAGCCAGCCAGGCGATCATGGCCAGGGAGCCCAGCATGGTCAAAATCCCACCCTAATGGACACAAAACACACAGCAACAGTTATTATAATGTAATAACATCAATGGTGATATCCATTCACCAGTTATTGAGAAACCTTCAAAGCATTACCACATACAATCAATCATATGTTATATGGCAATCTTTTGTGAAATCTACCCCCCACTCTCCACACACTTAAGTTTTGTTAAAGGCCTAGTGCAGTCAAAAACGTGTTTTTCCTGTGTGTTATACACTCACCGACAGTGTATTAGGTACACCACCCCGTTCATGAAAACGGATCGCTGTGACAGTGAGTCACGTGGCAGTGTCTTGCTATATAATGCAGGCAGACATCGAGGCATTCAGTTACTGTTCAATTGAACGTTAGAAGAATGGGCAAAACTAGTCAACTAAGCGACTTTGAACATGGTGTGATCGTCGGTGTCAGGCACGTCGGATCCAGAATATCAGAAACAGCGTCCCTCCTGGGATTTTCACGCACAACAGTGTCTAGGGTTTACAGAGAATGGTGCAACGAACAAAAAAAACATCCAGTCAGCGGCAGTCCTGTGTGCGAAAACAGCTTGTCGATGAGAGGGTTCGAAGGAGAATGGCAAGAATCGTATCTGTGACGGCCTCAATACGGAAGTGGCCCAATGAAGCGGATGCTAAGCTACAGGACTGTTTCGCTAGCACAGACTGTATTATGTTCTGGGATTCATCCAATAACATTGAAGAGTTTACCACATCAGTCACCAAGTTCATTAATAAGTGCATCGACGACGTCGGCCCCACAGTGACCATATCCCAACCAAAAGCCATGGAGTACAGGCAACATCCGCACGGAGCTAAAGGCTAGAGCTGCCGCTTTCAAGGAGTGAGACACTAATCCGGACGCTTATAATATATTGTGCTATGACCTCCGACGAGCCATCAAGCAGGCAAAGCGGCAATACAGGACTAAGATCGAATTCTACTACGCTGGCTCTGACTGTCGACAGATGTGGCAGGGCTTGCAAACTATCACTGATTACAAAAGGGAAACTGCCCAGCGATGCGAGCATACCTGACGACCTAAATGCCTTCCATGCTCGCTTCTAGTCAAGCAACACGTGCCATGAGAGCACCATCTGTTCCAGATGACTGTGTGATCTCGTTCTCCCTAGCCGATGTGTAAGAGATGAGTAAGACCTTTAAACAGGTTAACATTTGCAAGGCCGCCGGGCCAGATGGAACACCAGGACGTATATATTCCCCGTCCCAAAGGTAACTTGTCTAAATCACCATCACCGCGTAGCACTCACATCTATAGCAATGAAATGCTTTGAGGCTGGTCACACCTCACATCAACACCATCATCCTGGACCCATTCCAATTTGCTTACCGCCCCAACAGATGACGCAATCTCTTTTGCACTCCACACTACCCTCACCCACCTGAAAAAAAAATACCTCTAAGAATGCTGTTCATTGAGTACAGATCAGCATTCAACGCATTCCTCTCCAAGCTCATCACCAAGCTCAGGAACCTGGGACTCAACTAGGGCTGACCCCATTTAGTTGACCTCTCGATAGACTGTTAGTCAGATTTTTTAGTCTGATTCGCGCCTGTCTCAGTGAACTAATCCATTGCGGAGGCAGCAGGGATGGCACAGTCATCCCTCTAAGACAGGAATCGGCATTGTAAAGCAAGTGTGCCGCGAGGGTATTTTCCTCAGCACGCCAAGCAATTTAATTAAATTGATAAAATAAGTGTTTTCAAAATTGCATTGGTTCTCCATAAATGGCTACTGCTTACAGTAATTGTGAAGATAATGTGTCTTGGGTAGACATTTTAAACGTGTCAAGAAGGGGAGTGTGGCTTAGATGCTCTCCAGAACGCGCTCCTGCCACCTCCCCAATTCATACATTTAATTTTATCACTTCATAGCGCAAATTGTTTGCCTCTGATTGTTAGTCTATCAATTCACCATTTCATACACCACCAGTAGTACATTTAACGTTAATTCACATCATATATAATCTACAATGTTTGTTTGGTAACGGTAATTTCTGTTAACGCATTCAATAGGTTATTATTACAGTTGTTTAACGTTCTCCTTGTCGGAGCGGACAATATGTTTGTAGAGCTCACAACCTAAGCTACACTTGTGAGAAACAAGTTTTTGTTTATTTCATTCCATTTACGAGTTGTCAATTTATTAATTGTAGTTTGTTTGGAGCGCTCCTGTCAATGTTGAGTAAAGACACGCACCCGATTATAATGTTGAAAGTTTACTAGCGGTAGCTGCAGGCCAAACTCAGTTGATACAATGTTTCAAGTTTGATGCAGAAAGGCAGAATTTATTACATTGCACAACATTTTCGTAACATTTGTCATAATTAGTTAAAGCAATGAATTTGTATGAGCTCTCGTTGGACTTCGGCTGCATATTTTCTGCCATTTTCTTCAAATCTAAAAATGATGTGAAGCCACGCCCATTTTCTAAAGAATTGCATTATGTGCCATTAAAGCACAGAAATAGTGTCCACTGCTGGTATACTTCGTATTTTGACTAATGTAGTATGATACCCGGGAACTTTTGGCATACTAACTATATCCATACCATGACCAATAAGCATACTATATACTCAATTTGTCACAAATAGTACAGCTAGTATGAGTATTTGAACACAGCTATGGATTTTTCACAATTTCTGTAGGGTCTTAGTGGTCCCTTTGCTGTCATCTAGTGGAAATATTGCCCTATGCTATGTTTGCCGTCATCTACTGTACTATAAAATACATGGCTCTCCTATTCTCACAATTTGTCCCACTCCTATGCAAGGCTAGAACTACTTTGTTTTCCTAGTGGTTCTAATACTTCTGACCTTGATGTGCAATGTTGAATGTATAGAGTTGTTTACTAGGTGTTGTCCAATAAATTTTGACTATAGGCTGTTCTGTGACCACTCCCTCTTCAATTAGGGCTGATTGGAAAATGGTTTGTTCAAAAGAAGACAGTTTATCTTTGTACTCCCCGATTAAGGCCATGCAGCCGAAACACGCCAGTTTGTTCCATTAAAACATGCCATACAAATAAAGGCATTTTAATTAATTATTTGAAGAGTGACTTGGTTGCCTTTTCTTTTAGTTAGCTTCTAACCCCAAGCCATAAGACTGCTAAATAGCTCATTAAAATGGTTACCCGATGCTGCTACTGTCTATGATCTATCCTGTTGCCTAGTCACTTTAACCCTACCTACCTCAATAACCTTATACCCCTGCACATCGACTCGGTGCTGGTACTCCCTGTGATTAGCCATTTTTATAACTATTTCTATTTTGTTTATCTTTAACTCTACATTGTTGAAAAAGGACCAGTATGTAAGCATTTCACAGCTAGTCTACACCTGTTGTTTACACTTCTAATTGAAATAATCCCTTTAAGGTACTTAAATTGTTATCCAGAAATTATTTGATATTGAGATAAATTTAAAAAAAAAAAATATATATATATATATATATATATATATATATATATATATATATATATATATATATATATATATATATATATATATATATATATATATTTAACTAGGCAAGTCAGTTAAGAACAAATGTTTATTTACAATGACGGCCTACCTATATGGTCAGCTATAGTAGTACGGCACCCCTGGAGCAAATTAGGGTTAAGTGCCTTGCTCAAGGACTACTGGCCCAACGCTCTAACCGCTAGGCTACCTGCCGCCTTTAATAGTGTGCACACTAATAAAGTGCTTTAGTTTGGTTGTACTTGTTCCCACTACCACCACCTCTGTTTACCTGGAAGAGCCTGGTGACGACGTGGACGTAGGCTCCAGCTGCAGCCACGAACATGCACAGGGCCAGGCTGGAGTAAACATTCTTCAGGTGCAGCCGAGTGGAGTGGGAGCTGTATTGTATAAGGAATAGATAGATTCCCCCCCCCCCATTAAGTTAAGACAAGAGAAAACAATGTTGACACACTCTTCCACATACAACACCCACAAAGCCTAACATTCACAGATGAATTGATGCATCCCTACCCCACCCAGAATTAGCTAGGCTTGTAGCCTGAGTGGAGTGGGAGTTGAGATAGAGGGGAGAGTTTTAAACGGAACAGGTTTAGCTCTACAGAAAATACACAAACAAAAAATCTCCACCTCCTTATCAGGTAGGACTATCTAGTCATAATCTAATTTGGTAATCTCACTGTCTGTAGCAGTAGCAAAACCAGTCTGTGACCAGCACAGACTGCTTCTGTTCAATGAATGACACATGATGATGACACACTCATGGTGACAGTGAGTCTCCTTACGGTTGTCAGACATTGTGTGGAAATAGTAAACCAAGATACTTACATTTGGGAAAATTTAAAAAGGGAATCAAAGTTAATATTTCGATCGAACACATTCATCTTGTCTGGATTTGGTTGGACGCTGTCACAGGAGTAAAATTTCCTGAAACAAAACAGATATGAGATGGACATTAGACATTGCTGTTGATTAGTACAGTAATGGCATGAAATAAACCTTTTTAATTTAGAAACGTATCCTGAAATGGTAGAATGAAAGTGAAAACATGTCTGTCTGCACAGAGTTCAAGTAACAGACATCTCAACATAAACAGTTCAGAGGAGACTGTGTGAATCAGGCCTTCATGGTCAAATAGCTGCAAAGAAACCACTACTAAAAGGACACCAATAAGAAAAGGAGACTTGCTTGGGCCATGAAACATGAGCAATGAACATTAGACTGGTGGAAATCTGTCCGTTGGTCTAATGAATTCAAATTGGAGATTTTTGGTTCCAAGCGCCGTGTCTTTGTGAGACGCAGAGTATGTGAACGGGTGATCTCTGCATGTGTGGTTCCCGCCATGAAGCATGGAGGAGGTGGTGCTAGTGACACTGTCAGTGATTTATTTAGAATTCAAAGCATACTTAACCAGCATGGCTACCACAGCATGCTGCAGAGATACGCCATCCCATCTGGTTTGCGCTTATTGGGCCTATAATTTGTTTTTCAACAAGACAATGACCCAACACACCTCCAGGCTGTGTAAGAGATATTTGACCAAGGAGAGTGATGGAGTGCTGCCTCAGATTACCTGGCCTCCACAATCACTGACTGCAACCCAATTGAGATGGTTAGGGATAAGTTGGACCACAGAGTGAAGGAAAAGCAAGTGCTCAGCATACGTGGGAACGCCTTAAAAACAGTTGGAAAAGCATTCCTCATGAAGCTGGTTGAGAGAATGCCAAGAGTGTGCAAAGCTGTAATTAAGGCAAATGGTGGCTACTTTGAGGAATTTTTTTGGTTACTAAATGATTCCATGTGTTATTTCATAGTTTTGATGTCTTCACTATTATTCTACAATGTAGAAAATAAAGAAAAACCCTGGGTAGGTGTGTCCAAACGTTTGACTGGTACTGTATATAGGCCTAAACCCAGAGAGATAGAGATATTGCCGGTGGCATGCTACGACACCGACATTAATTTCTTTATGTCAGATGGCTACTGCAATACAGATATAAACGTACAGAAGGAGGCTAATTCCTTAATTTTCAAAGATAATATTTTGTATAAAGATAAGTATTATATTGTTCGATTATAGAAGTAAGTCTGGTAGGGCAGAAACAATCTTCCTCACCTCAAATTCAACTGTCTACGTCAGTTGGAGCACCGGGGCGCACTTCCTTCATCATAGGCCTACATTAGCTAAAGATTAATAATAGCCACGCCATACCAAACCTTCAAACGTTTCTAAACTTTATTAGGGTAATATCAAAAGTTAAAACATTGTTCATAGGGAACAACCCTACCCTGTAGCCAATAAAAAATATAAACAAACGCAACCATCCCCAAATGAAAAACATTATAATTTGACAAACCTCCCCTATTTTGGACCACCCCTCCCCCACAGTAAATGTCGATCTGTTCCTAACCATGATTGGTTCAAGGGCAGCTCAGTTGGGGCTTAGCCATTCCCTGACTTGGTTGTAAAGGGTTAGGGGTTCAAGCCTCAGTCTCAGTTTACGTTTCAGATTTACATAATTTAACACACAACTACTGTAAATACATCTAGGCACAGATACATGTATCTAGTTACCGGTTAACTACCGTAAACAAATATTGAACAGCTCTGTCTAATGTGATGAAACCTTGTCGTAATCGCAAGCGAGTTAACAATTGCCCAATCAGGCCACATACGCAATGGATTCAACATGACTAGTTACTTTGCGGTAGGAGGGCAAAGTGTAACCAGGAAGGTACAGTAAGTGTTAGGTAGCTCATTTCAGGTTACAACCTACATGTCATTGGTAATTCTAGTTGTCCAATCTACCTAGCTAGATATTTAGATAGTCTAACACGATGCTCCCAAACCATAATGCGGCTAGCTATCCTCGATAGTCAGATATCAAACTTAATGTCAAACTATCCTCGCTAGCCAGACAATCTGGCTAAGGCCCTCTCCCCCATCAAGCGCAACTCAAGCAAATGGTGATTATACGAAACAGTGAACGAGGTAGCCAACGTTCACTCGGCAAATTCCAATTGCCTACTATAATATAATCCCAAGCCTTCAAATAAAACATTGTATCGGGAGTTTATTGATATTTATCGATCACAAAATGTGAGTAGACGGTAACGTTGCCTAGTAGCTAGCATCGACATTGCTGCTACTGTGCTGGCTAACGTCCGACGTTTTGCTTCTCGGTCTTTCCTCGCTCTTCAGTATCACGTCAAAACGACGATAATCTTAGGTGCCCTTTACAATTTACTGGTTATTTGCATTAAATAAAATGTAACGTACCTGATGTCGATATTTCCACAGCGGTCAGCAACAGATTGATTTGCAAGCTATTTCTTTCCGCACTTTTGATGCTGTTGTTGTTTCAATGCGTACGTATGAAAAGTATAGGGTGCGTTGTGACGTCATAGGAGCTAGATAGACACGCCCCGAATATAGTGAAATAAAAGTGCAACAGTTGCATGCATTACATTGAATAACCCTTTATACAGGGCAGTAAAAAAGTAATTGCCCCCTATCTGATTTTCTCTATTTTTACATATTTTTAATACTGATTGTTATCAGATCTAAGGGAACCTTAGTTTACAAATAACAAAAAAATATTATACTTATTTTATTTATTCCATTAACAAAGTTATGCAACACCCAATTCCCCTCTGTGAAAAAGTAATTGCCACCTTACACTCAATAACTGTTTATGCCACCTTTAGCTGCAACTATAACTGGTTATGCGCTCAGTGCTAGAGGCCTCGCTACAGACAACCTGGTTCGAATTCAGACCTTATCACAACTGGCCGTGATCGGGAGTCCCATAGGGCGGCGTACAATTGGCCCAGCGTCGTCCGAGTTTGGCCGGTGTAGGCCGTCATTGTAAATAAGAATTTGTTCTTAACTGACTTGCATAGTTAAATAAAGGTTAAATAAAATAAATAAATAAAAACTGTTGCATGAGTCCCATTATGCCTGACAAAAACCAAACACTGCATTTCACAGTAAGAACCTTATACTAACTGTCAAGCATGGTGATGGTTTGGGGATGCTTTGCTGCCTCAGGACTTTCCTTAATAGAAGGAACCATGAATTCTGCTCTGTATCAGAGACTTCTACAGGAGAATGTCAGGCCATCCATCTGTGAGCTGAAGCTGAAGCGCATCTGGGTCATGCAGCAATGATCCAAAACACACAATTAAGTCTACATGAAAATGGCTAAAAAGCAACAAATGTGAAGTTTTGGAATGGCCACAGGAAGCATTTGGTTGGAGTCATTGCAGCTAAAGGTGGCACAACCAGTTATTGAGTGTAAGGGAGCAATTACTTTTTCACGCAGGGGCATTGGGTGTTGAATAACTTTGTTTATGAAATAAGTATGTAAAGTTTCCCTTTATCTAATATTAGGTTCTGGTTGAAGATCTGATAACATTCAGTATAAAAATATACAAAAGTAGAGAAAATCAGAAAGGGGGCAAATACTTTTTCACAGCACTGTACATTTCTGTTATAAAAAATAGTTTAGCATAAAATATATATTCAGGATTCAAAGCAATTAAATCATACACATGAATGTGTGTTTGACTTTGACATTATTAACAACAATTGATTGATGCTGGATTTGGGGGGGGGGTCCTCTCTAACTCAGTACTTGTGCACTACAAGATGATAACAATGATAGACATTTCCCCTTTTTTTATTTGTATATTAAGTCCCACCGTACCATATTACACTCAACAAAACTACAGGAGATATGGTAGTAGTGTGTTCTGTTGACTCAGAAGAGTCAATAAAACAATAATTCAGTATACACATAGATTTTTTTATTAGGTTGATTGTATTCAACATGGACATCTATACACTTAATTGAGAGGCAGACATACAGTATATAGTACAATCTTTTTTAAATGCACAATTAGGAAATGAAAAGGTTTTTATTTTTTTTATTTTTTATGACTGACTTTGTCATTAGATCGAAATAATAAGACATCAATTAAAAGTAATGTTTGAACAAAGTACAATTAGTATGCTTTGCAAATGTAAACATCTGGAAATTGGTACAAAATGATGAGAGATTAATTCCCCTTAAAATAAGCCTTTGCCTTTTTTAACACTTAGCTGCTTCCATTGAGGCAGGCTGGCAAAGTGGTCTTTAGACATTCCAAATATAGCACTAAAGTCTGAGTCTGAGAGATGTTTCTGGAAGACCGAGGAGGGAGGAGAGAGAGAGAGCAATAGAGAGAGAGAGAGAACGAGAGAGAGGAGGCCACTGTTATTTTTCAAGGCAACATTCAAGTGTAAAGAATACATTTGTCAAGACACTTTTATTAAAACAAGTTTTAATACACCGTAACTCATAGTATTGTATGGAGGAATCTACTTTTCACACTTCAAAAACTACCGATGAATATAGCAGCTCAGTATAACTACCTCCTTCTGGGTGGGGTCGACACCCTCAGGCAGCTCATTGGCTTGTTTGTTGATCAGGTCCTCTGGTGGGTAAGACTGGTATCTCTTCCTGGTCTCAACACCATTCTGCTCCTGAGAGACAATGATTTGATTCAGGAGAGTTTGTCTGCACAAAAATGTTTACACAACGGTTGTTGAGTCACTGCATAATAGTTGTGTAATCATTTTTATTCATACAAACTCTCTGTTGTAGCCTACCACAAAACTATCAGTTGTATCACAACCAAAATGAGTTGTCAATCTGTTGTACGACCTTACCCATTGGGCACAAATGTCAGTTTAGTGGGGAACCATGAGTTCACATTGTATTTGATTTTTGCTGTATTTTATGAAATTGTATATATGCAGAGCTCTCTTGTAAAAGAGACACTGGTCTCAGTGGTGACTCCCTGATTAAATAAAGGTAAATAATAAAATATGTTTTATTTTACATGTATAATGTATTGAAGCATACTTGCATTTCTGTGCCACTTCATTCATAGGAAAATACATTTTGTTGGGGGCAAACTTTGGAACAATCTTTTGAAAGTTATTAGAGCAATGCATTATGGGCAATGGTTTTATGTATCCCACATTTATTTATATAAAAAAAACATGTGTTAACAACCCAAAAAGGGGTAAAAATGATTAACGTGGTTAAGAAGTCGTAAATCTCTGCTTGATTTAGCTTTTGGTATATTTGACATTTTTATACATATTCTGTATTTCCACTGAAGAAAGCAATAATGAATCAACACACTACTGTAAATAAATGGACACTACCTGTTATAAAACGGAAAATGCTCCCCGTAAATACTGTAAATGGTGAGTCTGAAGCCATTCGGCTATGGGTTTCACAACCCTATAATAATGATACAAATTATATCAGCATAAAAAAAAAGTTTATTTACAACCTCTGTGGTATAATATGTTGGGCAAAGTGGTATAGGAGAGTCTGACAAATAATCCCTAACTTGAGTTCAATCTTCGCCAATGAGAACAGAGAGGGGCCTAGCTTCATCCTTCATGACTGGGAAAGGCCTTGATTCTAAGCCGTAGGAAACCCTACATCCATCTCATTAGATCAGAACAGGATGGATCAACAGTGATTCATATTACTGGTTTGCATCTTAAAAAAATATTTCTTATCCATTGTTCACTAGATATATCAGTGTAATTACACCCAACATAATGTTGAAAAACAGAATGCTTCCCACCACTAGATCACATATCTAGGCGTGAGCTGGACGTGATTCCAACGATGCCACCAATGTAGCGGAAGAAAGTGAAAGCTGCAACAAGGACTCTAACCAGGGCTCATACGTGGCAAAGTGAGCTCTAATGGCCATTGCCATGAAAGCCTAGTGTGAAGGAAAATGTTATGTTTGTGCTTTACTATAAAGTACCTATCTATCTATCTATCTATCTATCTATCTATCTATCTATCTATCTATCTATCTATCTATCTATCTATCTATCTACCTATCTATCTATCTATCTATCTATCTATCTATCTATCTATCTATCTATCTATCTATCTATCTATCTATCTATCTATCTATCTATCTAATAACCAATTTGACTGGGTTCGTGCAAGTGACTGATTGATCGTGCCTGGGAGGAATCCTCACTATCAGTATAAGCAATTTGGCAGTACACCCAGAACATTGCTTTGAGAACCAGAAGGGGTATCTCAGTTTCAAGGTCTCAGCTTGGAGAGAAGAAGCCTAGTGAGGTATTGGTCGGTCACATACATAAACCAAACGTTAATGATAACTTTCAAAATATTTTTCTGACGTTTTCCCACAAATTTCTGTATTTTCCTACGAATTAAGTCACACAAAAATGTGTGTATTTTCACACTAATTAAGACACACAAACACGCACAAAAGTTGCTGAAATACTTTTAATACATATTTGCCCAAATTGTGTGTGATATTTGGGAAACTGAACGAACTGAACGCAATTTTTATTGGAGAGTGTCACACCCTGATCTGTTTCACCTGTCTGTGTGCTTGTCTCCACCCCCCTCCAGGTGTCTCTCATCTTTCCCATTATCCCCTGTGTATTTATACCTGCACTCTCAGTTTTGTCTGTTGCCAGTTCGTTTTGTTTCGTCAAGCCTACCAGCGGTTTTTCCTCTGCTCCTGTCTCTCGATTGTTCCTGTCTTCTAGTTTTCCCGGTGTTGACCATTCTGCCTGCCCTGACCCCGAGCCTGCCTGCCGTCTTGTACTTTTGTCCCACCTATCTGGATTACTGACCTCTGCATACCCTGACCCCAAGCCTGCCTGCCGTCCTGTACCTTTGCCCCACCTATCTCGATTACTGACCTCTGCCTGCCCCTGACCTGTCTTTTGCCTGCCCCTGTTGGATTAACTGTTATTACTTTGACGTTGTCTGCATCTGGGTCTTACCTGAAACAGTGATAGAGAGAGTCTTTCAAAAGCGAACCAAGACCCCTTTGGGACCTACTTCCCAATCCTGTGGCTGTGTTTCAAATTCATAAAAGACACACCCTCGTCCACTTACCCTCGCCTTATGCCCTTGGGGGAATCCCCGTCACCATCTTGGACGTTGGTCCAAACGATTAGCCAAACAAGGGAAGTTCGCAACGTAAGCCCCTAAGCCCTCATTTTTGATTGAGTTTGCAAGTGTACAATTATGTTCACTTCGGAGCCTGAAACGCCCCATAATTCAATTCGTGATGATTGTACGTCCGCTAAGAAAAGTCAGACAAAACTTAAAACCTCAACGTCAATATGGAGAAGTCAACATACAAGTGTAAGTAAAACCAAATGTAAATAAGTTAGAAATTGTGCTACTAATGCATATGATGGCACAAACACGTCTCGTAAAAGTAATGATGTTTTTGTTTGGTTAGCTTTTGGAAATTGTAGAAATAAAACATTTTCCTTCTTCAGAGGTTCCAGCTAGGCAGGCTAACGTTAGTTAGCTAACTCATTTTCTAGCTATCATACAGTAGGCATTTATATTAATAATGATATAGTTAATGTTAGTAGAAATGCAATCATATTTGACTGTAGCGCATATAAACCACCTACAAGCTACCGGTGGCTGAAAATACAATCATTGCGGGATGAACGAATTTCCGGGCAAGGGCGGTCCATTTAAAAATCATTCCTTCCTTACCCTGCAAGTGCATACTCGTCAGGCGTCATGATACGTCATCAGAAGTGTCCATTTAATTTGAGGGCTGAGGGGATAGGGTGTGTCTTTTAAGTGTTTGGAATGCAGCCAGTGATCCTGGCTCAGTTGACATGACAGTAAGTGAAAGCATTCGGTCACATGGGCTGTCATGTGACCGAATGCAGCAGACAAAGCATTCACGGGTCACTACGGAGGAGTTTTGGTTCCTGACTCAAAGGGAATAAATACCCTGTCGTCTCTCTCTGAGCATTAATGCCACATTCAAAACAACTGGGAAATCGAAAATCTCTGACTTCCGACTTCAGTGCGTTCAAGACAACTAGGAACTCCCCCCCCAAAATAATAGTTTTGAACGGTCATCCAACTCGGACTTCCAACTCGGGCTCTTTCTAGAGCTCTAACTTTCCGACCTGAAGATCACTAACTTTATGATTTGACCTCGTATTTTTCTGAGTTCTCAGTTGTTTTGAAAGCACCATAAAACTCATGGTACCCTTCGATAGCTCATATCTGTGTGAAGCTGGATTCAGTGTTCTCATCTGCATTAAAACCAAATATAGATTCAGGTTAGACTGTCGACCACGCCCGTGACTTTGAGAAGTTCTGTCGCCACATGCATCAAGCACACCCATCTAGTGGTGGGACATTATGTCAGATTAATTTGCAATTGACTGTCATAGCCCCATATTAAAAGTATGTGATGGTGAGTTGAGAAGAGAATCAGAAATAATGATTTTCAATTGACTGCCATAGCCCCTAAAAAAGTAAACATTGGCTGTTAATTACATACTTGTTTTCACATGGTCGGGGTCGCAAAAATGTTCAGATATCAAAATGGTGTCGTGGGCCCAAAAAGTAAACATAAATGCCCTTATGTTGATGACATTTAGCAAATCTAATGAGTTTTCCACATTGATTAACATCATGACATTGCATTTTAGGTTGAAATTATCACACAACGTTGATTTAACCCGTTTTTGTCGAGTGGGAAGTGTGTAAGGGGACAATAAAATGTATGTAACCATGAGTCTGTTGGGTTGAGTTCACAGCAAGATTAAGTAAATGGATTTTCTCATCATTGTCTCAATCCCTCTCGTTACACCAAAGTTTGATGAGTGCATAGATAAATAAAATTGTTCTTACATTTGTGATCCTTACGAGGGATGTCACCTCACCCAACTCTTTCTTCAGCTCTTCGTAAGTTTTCCCCCTCTAACACAAAACATGTGTGTACAGTATTATTGATGGAATATATTAACTTAAACAGTTGTGTACACTATTTGACACACACACGCACAAACCAAGAGTTAATCTGTAAGAGAAGGAGATCACTTGCACTCACACTCCATTTGGAAGGGTCCCAGGCGGTGAACCAGCCAGTGAAGGTGGGGGGTTCGTACCACTGCTTGATGAGGAGGATGGGGGTGTCAGGGTCCCGGCACCCTGGGTGGGTACGCAGGTACTCCTGACTGGTGACCACCGCCTCTTTCCTCTCCACCTCATTGGCCTTGTTCCCCACCCAGAGGAAGACCTGGATGCAACATCAGATATCTGATGACGGTCCACAAATTGGGGCTTGGCAGTGGTTATATTAGTATTATAGTCTAATGTTTGGACCTACACACTGAAGAAGGCTGTTAAGCTGAAATCTTTACAAAACACACTGTACCTGGTCCCACGTGTCTAGCAGCATGACATCATCCTCGCTGAGGTCCTCCTGGGTGAACTGGGTCACCTCGGTAACGATGAAACGGCCAGTCTTATTGGAGCATTCAAAGAGACGCACCTGATGATCCAGAGCAGCCTGCTGTAGTCTTTCAGAGCACACACAAGACACAAGACACACACAGAGAACACATACAACTTTAAATACACCACACGGTTGACTAGAAATTCATAATATCTAGCACAGTGAATCACAATCCATCAATTGTACATGGTTTAGGATGCAATCACTTCACTAACTTAGTACAGCTGCTCCCATTGACATTTTTTATTAGATAATATTTGGTTGAAATACAGATCATGGCAAGGTGAACATACTACCATACTTTACATTTATTACCTCTTGTTGTTTGCATAAGGGGCCTTCCCTCCAAGTAAATCCCAGAATTCAATGTGCTCCTGACCCTCTGCTATGATCTCTTCAGCAGTCGAGTGCTGTCCAATCACAGAGCTGACCTCCTTAGCCATGGCCCTCTCATCCCCACTCGATCCCTGGCCAATCAGAGAGAGACTATTAGACAGAATGTTGTACCATCTCTATATCGCTGTGTCTGTGTCCCAAATGGCAACCTATTCCTACTTCTTTTGACCATTGGACCCTGTTTATTTGGAACGCACACAGTATCTCTAGCTTGATATATCTGTAGTATCCACAACTGCATATACCTAATTCTCCTCTATACAGTACCTTGCCACACCACAGGTGAATCCCTGACTGGCTCTTCAGCAGAAAGACATCGTTGGAGTTGAGCGAGGCTGCCAGGGCCGGCACCTCGATGGCTTTGGTGTTGGAGGCGTCAGAACCACGGACCTGGAACAATCTGACGGGTGGCTCTGGGTCAGACACACCTTTTCTGGAGGTACCGCCCTGAGGAACAGAAGATGAGGAAAGCAGGTCAGGTTTGGTTTAAATATACAGTATGTGGTAATAAATTATTTCATGGTTAGAAATCCTATATCAACATGGTTAAACCAAAGACAATCCATTGTTATCAGATAATAACAACCAGTTTCACAATTATTTACATCTTATCATTGTTCCATTACATCAAAACAAAACTGTCTCACCTCAAAGATGACCATTTTACCCTTGAACATGGCCATGAAGTGTCTTGGTTCCTTGCCCATGGTGATCCTCACTTGTACAGGTTGGTTGCCATACTTTTGATCCAGGGCCATGGCCTGGAAAGCAGACGCTGCTATCTCATCCTGAGAGGCATGGCGCCCCTGAGATATGAAATACAATGATGAGGCATTGTGGTCTAAAGGTATGCCAATTTGTTGCCATGTTATAACAAATAAAATCATTAAACCGTGTGCATTCTACAATGGCAGTGAGCTCCCTTACTTGCCACATGTAGAGGAGGTAGTTGAGCTTGCTGTAGACCTCATAAGTGTAGAGCACCAGGTAGCAGTCTCCTCCATAGAAGAAGCCATGCCACTGGGGTTCCACTGGGACCAACTCCAGGTCCTCGATACGCCACACCTGCACGTGCCACAGGAGAGTGTTACGAATGTCCACAAATAACAACGGTGAGTAGAATGACAGAGATATCTTGTAACAAATTACATAAATCAGAGTTAATGTTTTGATGAGTTTACCTCCACCTGACCAGTGCCATCATCCACCATGCGCTCCTGCGCCGCTACTTCTGGCATCACGTGCATCCGTGTGGCATCAAACTTCTCCTGAGTGACGTTGGCTAAGGTATGTACGTAGGTAAGACAGTGTTGAATCATCAATAAACAAAAACAAGGTGAGGGATTAGATACTAAAGGTAATATTTGCCAAGCATTCACCTCTCAATCATACATCAAAAAGGTAGAAAGGTACACTCCGAAAAAAGGATTACAACGGGGTTTTTGGAAGACAAGGATTCTTTTCATCTTAAGATCAGTTTTTGGAAGAAAGGGTTCGTTGATTATAATTTGGAAGGGCAAGAAAGGTTTAAATAAAACTCTTCTGAATCTAAATAAACTTTTTTTCTTCTTCTTCTTTTAAATAGTGCCGTGAGCATGGTTTACTTCAGTGTATAAACTTTAACCACCCTAGAGTTTAAAAAGACTGAAACAGAAAAGTGAAAGTGATCTGGTGAAATGATGAAGTGAGTGGACAGAGAAATACAGCTTCACTCTATCCAATCAGAGCAGCAGGGTCAACGTACAGCAAGTCCTTCTCTTTACAGACAGGAAAACTAGCCAGTTTAGCTATTTAGACCACGTTGCACCTCACTTGACTGACATGAGAAAGATTTTTTTTTTCAAACATAATTATATACTAGTTTTGTTTTACTACTCGGCAAACCTCTAACTTATTGCACCAATTACTGAGATGGTTGTTTCAGTTTACGTGGTTTAGGTAGTCTCAATTATCAATCTTTCCTACCCTGGCAGTCATTCTGAATGCAGGTTGTGGGTGAATAAAAGCTCAAATTGTTGGATATCCTACTTCTTGCTGGATTCCAATAGGAATTACACATCAATTTGAACACCTGCATATTGGGACTTGCAGGCCTGATGTGGCCTGTAAACCCGGTGTATCCTAAAACCACTGTGTTAAGGTATAACCAGTCCCTCGAAAAAAGGCCTTATGATATATCCCACTACGTAATTTCAACGTGGAAATGTGGGTAATATTTGGTTGAGACGTTGATCAATGAGATTTCAACCTTTATTCACCCAATCAAAAAGACAACCAGAAGGTTGTTGAATTCCTAATGTGTTATCACTATGCTTTTAACAATCTAAAAGCACAACCAAATTCCAATGGAAAAACAATGTTGATTTTTGTTTAGTTGTCTAAATGTTTTATCAATGCGCTTTAAAAGCACAACAAAGTTCAAATGGGAGTACAAGGTCAGATATTGTGTATTCATACAATAACTTAATGTGTTATCACTGTGCTTCATCTAATAGCCTTAACTTTAGGCTATTTATTGTATTACAAAAGTAATATTGAGTTATGTCATGCCTACTCTCGCTCTACCACTTCGGTGCTCGACATCGCCGGTCTACTAACCACCGGCCCTGGCAACCAACATTACGCACACCTGGCAACCATCATTACACACACCTGCTCCCCATCGTTATGCACACCTGGACTTCATCAGTACCTTGATTTCTTCCCCTTTAATTAGCCCTCAGTAGCCTCAGTCTTCAGGCAGTATTGGTTTTGTTTTTCATGGCCAGTTAGCTTCTCTTGATTTGTATATCGTCACGTACTTTGTTATTAAACTCACCAACTGCACTTGCTTCCTGACACCATGTGTCTGTGTTATAGAATACTGCCTCAACAAATGGATGCAGCAGAAAATCCAGTCGTCTCCCAGAGGGTCGGCGAACAGGGACACCTAATCCGACAACACCATGACCAACTGGCGCAACTGGGTACGGCTAGGGACGCCTCGACATCACCTGAGGGGCGTCACCTCCAACTAGCCGAAGACCCTCTACCACGAGTTGTCCCAGCAAGCCAGTCCCCCAGCCCATCCAGCAGTCCGCCCAGATAAGCGATGCCTGATTGACCCTCGCGGACAAATATGACGGGACTCCATCTAAATGCTTTTGCTTCCTACTCCAGTGCTACCTCTATTTCTCCCATCAGACTGGAGCCCCTACCACTAAGAGGTCCAAGGTTGCCAAGGTCATTTCCCTGCTGACCGGACGGGCATTGGAGTGGGCCACGGCCATCTGGGAGAGAGAAGAGGAGGAGCTGGGTTCCTATGAGAGGTTCATGGCTCTGTTCAGGGTGGTCTTGATTATCCACTGGAAGGCAGAGAGGGAGGTGAGTGCCTTCTCCAACTCCGGCAGGGTACCCAGACCACTGTGGAGTACGCTCTCACATTCCGGACCGTGGCAGCTCCGCATCCTATTCAGAAAAGGACTGCGTGAAGAGGTCCAGATGGAGCTGGGGTGTCGAAATGACAACCTCTCCTTGGACGCACTCATTGCGATGGCCATCCGTCTGCATAACCTTTTTTGGGAGCGTCTGCACCCCCAACGCCTCTAGCCCTTCTCCTTTGGCCGTCCTGAGACAGAGCCTGAACCCATGGAGGTAGAGCTAGGGCTCTGTCCCTATTGTGGTCAGGAGGGGCACCCTCACTGATTACTTTTTTAAATCAAATGTATTTTCCACGTAGATTCCACATCACAGTAAATTGACAAATTAGGTTGAAACAACGTTGATTCAACCAGTTTGTGCCCAGTGGGATGTAATATATTGTCATTAAGTGTTTAATTTTACAGGCTGGTGGAAATGCTCTTAGAATGTTCTAGGAAGAACCCTTTAAATATGAAGGGGTTCTTATTAGAACCGTTCATAGAGGGTTCTAGGAAGAACCTTTAGATGATAAAAGGGTTATTGGTAGAACCATTTATAGAGGGTTCTAGGAAGAACCCTTCATTGTGGGTTCTAGGTAGAACCATTTAGAGGGGGTTCTAGTTAGATCCCTCTGCAAAGGGTTCTACCTAGCACCCCAAAAGGGTTCCCCTATGCCTATGGGGACAAACCGAAGAACCCTATATGGTTCTACTTAGCACCTTTTTTTTCTACTTAGTCGTTTTAAGGCAATTCCTTTCCTCACTTTTCCAGTGATTTGATTTGGATCTGTTAACTAACATAGAAACACATACCCACTCTCCCCACATTGTGTGTCTTTCCCAGGCCTACAGTCTGCTCCTTCACACTCCAGCTCTGGAACAGATGCTTAAAGAGGGCCGACTCGGCCCCGTCATTCACTGTCTCCACGTTGGTGGTGGTGGAGTAGTTCTTCAGCTTAATGAACTCCTGTTCACAGAAAGGAGACCGATTCAGATTATTCCCATCAGATACTGCGACTGGTATTTGACACACAAAACTCAAGCTGTCACTATGGCCGACTTATATATATTTATAATTTTTTTTTTTTTTTTTTTTTCGTTACAAAAAGAGGGAATGTACTAATACTTTACAGTATGTGTGAACTCTTGCACCCACCAAAGCTCTGGAAATGGCAGCCTGTCTCTCGGCCTTGTTGGCTCGCTTTCCCTTCCACACAAAGATCTTCACCCCTCCCTGGTCTAGGAAGTAACAGTCCTGGAGAAAGATCACATGAGGTAATAGTCACATGAGGTAATATCTTTATCTTGGGAGCCGATAACTCATTTATAATGCTGATATCAAATTATGCAGACTCACATCATGATTTAATAGGTCCTGAACCAGTGGCCTGGTGGAAACTTCTGTGACTTTCATTTGGCCCTCAGCATCAGACACACTAATGGGGAAAGGACATATTTATTAATGAGTAAGTATGATTTAGACTGAGTGCCAGTCGTGCTATCATGCAAACAAGGCTTGAAAATGAGCAATGGAATTGGCAAGAGCACAAACAGATCTGGGACTAGGCTAAGTATTATTTAGAATGAGTGTAAAACGTTTTTAAGTTCCACTTTCTTTGCAATAAATGCCTGAAACAATTCAAACAGGCAAAAAGAGAGCACATCTGGACATTGGTCCTCAGCCACTCACTGATACAGAGTAAGCTGAGCTTTCTGTTGTTGGTCGGCTATTTCATCAGGCATTCCATTGGGAAGCTTGGAGGTCCGTTGCCCCAGGATGCTAGTCAGGATCTCCATCAGTTTAGAGGAGTTACCCTCTGTGTCCCCTTCTATCACTCCTATCTCTGCCCGACCCCCTCGCTCCCGGTCCCGAATGTCTTTAGCCAGCAGCAAGCCCTAAGAGTCATAGAATGTGAAGTTAGAGGTGCGTGATATGGATTGATTTCATGTGATTCTAAAACATTAATTCTAATGTGTTTCTACTAGAGGTCTCTTCAGCCAA
Source organism: Thymallus thymallus (assembly GCA_023634145.1). Classification (NCBI taxonomy): domain Eukaryota; kingdom Metazoa; phylum Chordata; class Actinopteri; order Salmoniformes; family Salmonidae; genus Thymallus; species Thymallus thymallus. Next base: position 35,308,865 of record CM042409.1, on the reverse strand, counting down.
TCTATAGGGGAGTGAAGTGGATTTCACTTCAACCACTCTTGGTTTATTGAGCTACCAATGTGGGATTAGCTTCGTGTCACTGATAGGATGGTAGGTGTAATAAGATTACATTCCCATTGGGCACACGCTGATTGAATTAACGTTGTTTCAATGTCATTTGTCAACCTACTGTGATGTGGAATCTAAGTCATCAACCAGTACTGTTTTCATATCATTTCAACCAGCGTTATAAACATTGAAATTAGGGTAAAACTTAAATATGACTTAACCTGACTAACAGGTTGTTACATCAATCTAATATCAACAGACCTACAGTGCAGATCCCTTGACATTTTCCAAATTTTGTTAACTTTACAGCCTTGTTCTAAAATGGATGAAAATGTTTTTTCCCCTCATCAATCTATACACAATATCCCATACTCTGGGGTGTTAGGACCTAGTTTAACAATTATGCATCCATCCGAAAGTAACTCTGGTCTGTAATCACTCATTCACTCAGGACTTACAAAGCATGTAGAAGTCTGTAATTTTTATCATAGGTACTCTTCAACTGTGAGTGACGGAATCTAAAAAAAAATCCAGAAAATCACATTGTATGATTTTTAAGTAATTAATTAGCATTTTATTGCATGACATAAGTATTTGATACATCAGAAAAGCAGAACTTAATATTTGGTACAGAAACCATTGTTTGCAATTACAGAGATCATACGTTTCCTGTAGTTCTTGACCAGGTTTGCACACACTACAGCAGGAATTTTGGCCCACTTCTCCATACAGACCTTCTCCAGATCCTTCAGGTTTCGGGGCTGTCGCTGGGCAATACGGACTTTCAGCTCCCTCCAAAGATTTTCTATTGGGTTCAGGTCTGGAGACTGGCTAGGCCACTCCAGGACCTTGAGATGCTTCTTATGGAGCCACTCCTTTGTTGCCCTGGCTGTGTGTTTCGGGTCGTTGTCATGCTAGAAGACCCAGTCACGACCCATCTTCAATGCTCTTACTGAAGGAAGGAGGTTGTTGGCCAAGATCTCGCGACACATGGCCCCATCCATCCTCCCCTCAATACGGTGCAGTCGTCCTGTCCCCTTTGCAGAAAAGCATCCCCAAAGAATGATGTTTCCACCTCCATGCTTCACGGTTGGGATGGTGTTCTTGGGGTTGTACTCATCCTTCTTCTTCCTCCAAACACGGCGAGTGGAGTTTAGACCAAAAAGCTCTATTTTTGTCTCATCAGACCACATGACCTTCTCCCATTCCTCTTCTGGATCATCCAGATGGTCATTGGCAAACTTCAGACGGGCCTGGACATGCGCTGGCTTGAGCAGGGGTACCTTGCGTGCGCTGCAGGATTTTAATCCATGACGGCGTAGTGTGTTACTAATGGTTTTCTTTGAGACTGTGGTCCCAGCTCTCTTCAGGTCATTGACCAGGTCCTGCCGTGTAGTTCTGGGCTGATCCCTCACCTTCCTCATGATCATTGATGCCCCACGAGGTGAGATCTTGCATGGTGCCCCAGACTGAGGGAGATTGACCGCCATCTTGAACTTCTTCCATTTTCGAATAATTGCGCCAACAGTTGTTGCCTTCTCACCAAGCTGCTTGCTTATTGTCCTGTAGCCCATCCCAGCCTTGTGCAGGTCTACAATTTTATCCCTGACGTCCTTACACAGCTCTCTGGTCTTGGCCATTGTGGAGAGGTTGGAGTCTGTTTGATTGAGTGTGTGGACAGGTGTCTTTTATACAGGTAATGAGTTCAAACAGGTGCAGTTAATACAGGTAATGAGTGGAGAACAGGAGGGCTTCTTAAAGAAAAACTAACAGGTCTGTGAGAGCCGGAATTCCTACTGGTTGGTAGGTGATCAAATACTTATGTCATGCAATAAAATGCAAATTAATTATAAAAAAATCATGCAATGTGATTTTCTGGATTTTTGTTTTAGATTCCGTCTCTCACAGTTGAAGTGTACCTATGATAAAAATTACAGACCTCTACATGCTTTGTAAATAGGAAAACCTGCAAAATCGGCAGTGTATCAAATACTTGTTCTCCCCACTGTAGATCATTATTAGGAACCTTGTGTTGGGGGCCAGAACCTGGATTCTACACAATGAGAACAATCTTTACAGCAGAGACTGTCAGCTGTGAATATTTAGTGTCCTTCATACAAATCCTAACCTAGTGACCCATTCCACACATCTGTTGTTTGTCACGAATATTCAGGAGGATGTACTTTGCTATAAAAAAGGTCTTTGTATTCTTTGTCTCTGGGCTCTCAACTAATCATCTAAACTATTATTGCCCTCACTTATATCATACTCACATTTAGCTATTTAAGTATTTCTCTGCCTTCGACCTGTTTAGTATGAGTACATGAGTATTCAGACCTTTTACTCAGTACTTTGTTGAAGCACATTTGGCAGCGTTGACAGCCTTGAGTCTTCATGGGTATGACGCTAAAAGCTTAGCACCCCTGTAACATGTTTCTCATGTTCTGAGTCCTTTAGGTGCCTTTGCCTTTTTCTGAGAAGTGGCTTCCGTTTGGCCACTCTACCATAAAGACCTGATTGGTGGAGTACTGCTGAGATGGTTGTCCTTCTGGAAGGTTCTTCCATCTCCACAGAGGAACTCTGGAGCTCTGTCAGTGACCATCGGGTTCTTGGTCACCTCCCTGAACAAAGGCCCTTCTCCCCCGATTGCTCAGTTTGGCTGGGCGGTCAGTTCTAGGAAGAGTCTTGGTGGTTACAAACTTCTTCCATTTAAGAATGATGGAAGCCACTGTGTTCTTGGGGACCTTCAATGCTGCAGACATGTTTTGATACCCTTCCCCAGATCTATACCTCAACATAATCCTGTCTCTGAGCTCTACGGACAATTCCTTCGACCTCATGGCTTGGTTTTTGCTCTGAACTGCACTGTCAAATGTGGGACCTAATATACTGTAGACGTTTGCGCCTTTCCAAATAATGTCCAATCAATTGAATTTACCACAGGTGGACTCCAATCAAGTTGTAGAAACATCTCAAGGATGATCAATGGAAATAGGATGCACCTGAGCTCAATTTCGAGTCAAATAGCAAAGGGTCTGAATACTTAGAGTATGTAAATAAGGAATCTGTTTTTTTATATGGATTTGTAAACATTTCTAAAAACCTGGGTTTGCTTTGTCATTATGGGGTATTGTGTGTAGATTGATGAGGAATAAAACATTTTTAAATCCATTGAAGAATAAGGCAATGAAACGTAACAAAATGTGGAAAGAATCAAGGGATCTGAATAGTTTCCGAATGCAGTGCATATTATGTTTTCATTTATAACGTCCTTTTACAAAAAGTCCCACTAAACCTAACATCTTTATTAAACTTTAGACATACGAGTTACCACACCAGGTTATAATTTGTAAATTATGTCTGAGTGTTGGAGTGTGCCACTAGCTATCCGCAAATAAAAAAACAAGAAGATGGTGCCGTCTAGCTTTGCTTAATATAAGGAATTATAAATTATTTATACTTTTACATTTGATACTTAAGTACATTTTAGTAATTACATTTACTTTTGATATTTAAGTATATTTAAAAACAAATACTTTTAGACTTTTACTCAAATAGTATTTTACACGGTGACTTTCACTTTTACTTGAGTCATTTTCTATTAAGGTATCTTTACTTTTACTCAAGTATGATAATTGGATATTTTTTCCACCACTGCTTCACAGTCCCCAAGTCCAGGAAACGCACAGTACTACACAGAGCCATGATTACATGGAACTCTATTCCACATCAAGTAACTCATGCAAGCAGTAAAATCGGACAAAAAAACCCAGATAAAAGCATACGCACACACACGCTAGCACTCGCACTCTTCACACGTACATTGTAATATTGTTGTATGATGGTATTATATTGTATGTAGTGGTGCAATGATGTTATATGATGTACTGTTATTTTTCTATGCAATTTCAACATATACATAGTTCTGATGATTATGTTAAAACTAGACTGATGTAACAACCTGTTAGTCAGGTTAAATCATTGTATTTAAGTAAAGATTTTATCCTAATTTCAATGTTTACAACACTGGTTGAAATGAGATGAAAAAAGTACTGATTGATTACTTTTTCAAAATCAAAATGTGTTTTCTACGTAGATTCCACGTCACAATGGGTTGACAAATGACGTTGAAACAACATTGATTCAACCAGTGTGTGCCCAGTGGGTTGACTTTACTGTTGATGCACCACTTGAGAACAGAATTAGCACAGATCGTTACCGTACCTTGAGCCTCTCCTGTCTGTTGCTCTCTGGTCCATTCCACTGAATGATGGTCTTACCAGAGTCCAACAGAAAGACGTCCCCAAGATTGAAGCTTTCCCAGCTCATCTCTACCTACAGTATGCGGGAAATTGTGCACGATATATTACAATTAAAATTTCAGGCATTTTCAGAGGCACTTCCTGTTGTGTTACTCAGAATTACTTCCCCCTATATGTGTTTCTCACCTCCATGGCGCTTATCCTTTTCTTCCCTTTCACATGCAGCAGTCTCTGGATGTCATAACTGTTGGTCTCTGTGTGTCTCATTCCTGACGCCACCCCGCCCTTCTTATAGCTGTAGGGTGCGGAGAGGTAAGTAGAGTTTAAAATCAATCTCTTGCTTTAATTACAGTGTAGTGTCTGTATTTCATGCACAAAATGATTTTTGTTTTTTTTATGTTGAAAGAAGAGCATTTGCTCTAAATTAAAATGTGTGTGCACACTAATCACTATTGATAACTATGCACATTTGCCCAAACTACACCCACAGAAGAATTACCCTCAGTGCTTCAGAATAAGATCTGAATGGGAATACAGAACAGAGTGTAATGAGATTGCTCTCTCTCTCTCTGTAAGCCTATAAGGTTAATGTGGCTCCCTGGCTGCTCTGCAAATTGACTTACATGACCCCTTGTTTGAAGTATCCTCGGAAGGCATCAGACTCATGGTTCTGAACCTCACGGTGCTGGACAGGCCCTGATCCCAGGAACTCATCCAGCTGGATGGTGTAGACGGCGGCCGCACCCTGTTCATCCTGACTGGACTGGGAGCCGATCCAGTAGTGGATGTCATAGGAGAGAGAGCTGCCTACTTTCTGCGTCTGAGACAGACAGGGGGATATAATTTGCTTTGGAGTCATGCAACACAGACTCCAAAGCAAACATAATCTATACAGCAAACACACTGATTCACTCCAGGGCACTTAACTAAGTCATAACTACCTAATTCCACAAATGAATGTGCTGACATGACACCCCTTATGTATCATGGCCCCAGGACTCACAGAGAATAGGATGTAGCAGTCGCCCTCGTAGAAGTTGCCATGGGATTTTTCAGGGACCTGCACCAGCTCCATTTTCTGTGAGGACAAAGAAATGCAGACATCTGTCTTTTTCACCACTGACTGTGAAATGCACACCCTGATCAATTTCAAAGACTATACTGACTGACAGCCTTACCTCGATTCGCCAGATTATAATCCCAGGATTGTGGGTTACTGCTCTGAATGTGTACTCCATGTTTCTCAGATACAGGCAATCTCAATCTGACGTTGGAACGAAAAGGGTTCCTTGTCACACCTCCTGGTTTTAGACCCTGGAAGGAGTAAATCTGTAACCACTGAACCAAATGTCATTATCTGATGGAGGTTATTGAGATGGATATTAAAAAGGACTTCAATATCCATTTCAGGATTACTAGAGGCTTACTACAGAAATAATGTATTTACGTCATAAACCGGTTGGACAGGGTGTTGTCAGAAGAAGCAATCAAAAGCACTGCGTTGCTGTTGACATACACTGCTATACCTTTGATTCAGTCAATCTCACAAAGTTCACACCATACTATATTTGTTCTGATGGTCAGAGATGTGTATGCCTCAGCCCTCTGACCAGTAACTCCATCAGTCCAGCCACAAAACATACTCTCTTCTCTCAAATCACACCATGAAACTCAAGTGAGCCACTGTCTGAAATCACAGAGGGCAGAAATGATTAAATGAAAAGCCAAACAGTACCTTGAGTTGCTGCTGCAGAGACAGAAGACAAGCGTGTCCAGCTAGAGTTGCTTTCTTGTTTTGTAGGAGTATGTGTCTCTGTGTGTGTCTGGATGGTTCTTCCGATGACTCAAGGTTGGACACAGCAGTACAACCCCCCTCTGGAGAGAACCAGAGAACTTAAGGCTGTCACTGGGGCATCAAAGCAACCTTCTCCTCTTCCTCCTCCTGGCCCTCGTCCCCTGAGAGATTTGCCTGAGTTTGCATGTTCCAGGACCTCCTATCGCGCCGTCCAATTGCTGATTAGAGAAAGGGAAAGATACACAAACCAGCAGGCAAATGAGGATACAGTAGACATGACTCTTATTCAAAAGACCACAGGCTGAAAAAACACTTTAGTGGTAGTGGTGGTGGGACTGTGTGAGGGAGGGGGGAGAAGAGAGGGAGAGAAAGGGAGGGAGAGTAGTTAAAACCCTCCCTTTGCCAGGAAATGGATCTGGCTGTAGTGGAAGGAAGCCACAGAGCTATGGATTTTTTGTTAAATGATGTACTGCACAGAGTGGACCATTGATGCTCTAATGCAGTTGCTGCCTGTAATAATAATGCATTAGAAGGTCCTAACAGCCATCCCCAGTAGAGGCCTGTACTGTAGGAGAGAATCTCACGATGCCACGGTGCTGTGACATTCACTTTCGAATGGTGTCATTGATTTTCAACATCAGGATGCTCTCACTAGATGTCCTTACCGACAAATCTAGCTACACTGTAAAAGTAGCTTTCCATGAAATCTGATGATTCATGCCAGACAAACAGAGGCAGTCTGAAAGGTTTATTCAAGAACTCAAAATTGTATTTCTCAACCTTGTTGGAAGTATCACACAAATACTGGGGGGCCCTTACCAGCCTGAGAAGTTTGACTGGCGAGTTACTTTTGTTGAAGAAGTGTACAAAATGCTAAGGACATCACACACCCATGTATTTTGGACACTGTTTCAATCACAGTTTGCAAACCATTGATGCAAACAATTTCAGAGGAACATGAAAAACTACAACAGTGGTCTGTTGTGTTCTCAGGGAAAACCCTGCAGAATGTAAATAATGCGATTAATTGGGTGTTTTCAGATTTAAACGTGCTCTCTGGAGATGCGGACATAAATGCACTACAGTAGACAAACACACTATAATCCAATGTTTTTATTCCATCTTTGAAAAACAATTTTCAGAATTACTAATTTAACAAAAAAGCCCCCAAAAATACAATGCAGGAATCTTATGTTAGTTTACAGAAAATGAATGTAAAAACCATTTTCAAAAGTAAAGTTCCCACTGGGCAAACACTGGTTGAATCAACGTTGTTTCCATGTCATTTCAACAAAATTACGTTGAACCAAAGTGGAATAGTCATCTGTTACCAGTGGGTTGATCACTTCTGCATAGTTTCTGCGTAAAATCAGCAGTTTGTTCATGGCACACAAATCCTGACCCAACCACACAATCAACCCATTAAAGAGTCCAGTTCACAAAAAATATCTAAAATGGGAAAATGATTTGATCCAAACAGAACTTACTTGCTGACATTTTTTCCATCACTTATCATTGGTCACCATGACAATCTATTCAATAGATTAATCAATAGACATACAGGCATCAATAGATCGTACACTGAATCATTCCTCATTTTGTTCTGATCATTGGTTGGCATCTAAGAAGCCACACAGTAAGTAAACCAACTGAACACTTAAAATAAAGATTGCAGAAAGATCTCCGTATATGTAGGAAATGCCAGAACTATTCAGAATAGGCATAATGAATGTCCAAAACAAGAGAAAAGCTTTTAGAGCTATATTTCAATTCAATATTTGTTTATATTTAATATAAAGAAATAAAATAATTACCAAGTACCAAGAATTATCTTGCAAATTGTCACCAATACTTTATTTTTTTTTTTACAGTTTGACTGTTTAGGACAAACTATTTCAACGACATTACAGTTCTTTAAATTCTCTCTCTCCAGGACTTTGAGAAAATAAAGTGTATGTGGAAGATAAAAATCAATTAGTATGATATCAATTATCATTCCGATGCATAGGAACTTTAAAGAGAACATGAAATCTTGTATTTCTCACTTAAGAGTAAACTATATTCGAATCAAACACAGGACATTTCTGAAGTCGCATTTGTTGAGGGACACAGCATGCATTTCATAGGCGTTACATATTACCTCACAATCATAGAGAATAAACCTCCTGAAACCATGATCCATAACATGACTGTAATTAGGGTTTTACATGTCACCTCTGATTTGAAAGTCAATATCTTTCACTATAGTAATTTCATGCCAGAAGACATTTTGACTGAATATACCAGGTGTCATGTAGGCCTCTTTCACCTATTCACCATTACTGACAGTGAGGTGCTGCATGTTTCATGTAACAGGACTGGTTCTTTCGACTAGAAAAAAGGGAAACTGACGCAAGAATGCTTTAATTAAAATTGTAGTGTGAATATTTGGTGCCCCCTCCTACAACTCCACAAAATAAAAGTGTTGAGCTTTGGTAAATACTGATGTCTATGACCCCACTTTACCTTTTGTGTTTCAGACATAACAATAACAGTCAGGTCATACCCTGTGCACCCTCCACCACCAGACAAAACTTAACATCCAACTGACAGAAGAAGCGGATTCTTGTGTATCCCAAAATATACTCTATATAGTGCACTGCCTAGCGGTTAGAGCGTTGGGCCAGTAACTGAAAGGTTGTTGGTTTGAATACTCGACCCGGAAATGCGAGAAATCTGCTGATGTGCCTTTGAGCAAGGCACTGAACCCTAATTTGCTCCATGGGCGCCGTACTACTATGGCTGACCTTGTAAAAACACATTTCACTGTACCTATCCAGTGTATGTGACAATTAAACCTATTTTTTTTTTTTTTTTTTACTTATGACCAGAGCCCAGGGTGCATTATATAGGGAATAGAGTGCCATTTGGGATGCAGACAGAGATTAACAAGCTTCTAAATATCTACAGAACACATGAGATACATGGTGTAAACACATTTCTCTGACTGTATGGATGTGGGGTCCACAACATTACACACGGCCCTTCCTTTGAATCCCAACGAAACAGAGGAGTAGGATTGCTTGGCAAAGAGCAATTTGTGGATTACTACATTTCAGACCAAACACTAGAGACGGGGTATCAGTTGAAAAATGAAAGAAAAAAAAGGGGGATGATGGAGAACCTTGGTGCTTTATTCCAAAGCGTTCAATGCAGAAAGAAACCGTAGGCACTTCATAGAGTAATAGTATACTGTGGCGCTTTATCTTGTGAATTAAACAACCACAAAACAAATCTCTTTGGGATACAGTGACTAGTCTGGATTGGGCATGTCTGTGTGTGCTTAGTTACAACTTGAGCAGTAGAACATATCTTGCTAAATCAATCCAGCTTTTACCACCAGTGAGTACTGTAGAATAGACAATAACGTAATGTTGTTTTTTACAAACCGAAACATTTGACCTAAAATAGGATACATTTTAAAATAGTACAAGTTGAGTGGCAATGACTTGGCAAACTATGGATGAAGGGCAACCGGTAGGGAGTAAACTAGTGTTCACTCTTAGCAGACTACTTATCAAAAGTCCCTCACGCTACCCAAATATGGCACCCAGAAGGCTTGACACAAAATGTAACAAAATTAGAATACATTTAAAACAAGGCCTCGGTTTATCCAATATGGCATCCTTAGCAGACTAAACACCAGCAGAGAATCACTCCAAATGTGCAACCGAACTTTAAAGTCTAAATCAGTCTGTTCATTTAAAAGGGCTTGTTTTTTTTTTTAAGAGGGTGCCAAAAGTTGAGGTGAATCAGCTCAAGTGTCCTGTACCTGATGCCTCAGGGTGAATCTGCATAAAGAGGCAGGGTTTGTGTTACACCACTGCCTTTACACGATGGGTGTGAACCTTGGATTGTAATGGGCCCTATTGGCCGAGGATTAGGTTATCTTCAGCTAATTAGAATGGAGGATTTCATGTAAATACAACATACAGAGGCTGTTAACGTATGGCTGTTCTTCCTCAACATCCAAGTCATTACAAAAGTCATAATCTACACTTCTTACCATATCAAACATTTAAAAGACATCTTAAAAATGTATAGAAAAACCTAACGATTGAAAAAGAACAACCATTTTCTGTAAGGAACAACGCAATGTCTTTCTTTGAAAACAAAACAGATTGAATACATTTTTATTTTCAGAAGGCACAAAGATGGTGATCCCTTGCTCCCCATGTAAGGTCTGCTCAAATGAGGTCATGTCATATCATGTAATGTCATGTCTAGTTCTGTCATGTACTGTAATGGCATGTCTAGTTATGTCATGTACTGTAATGTCACGTCTAGTTATATCATGTACTGTAATGTCATGTCTAGTTATATCATGTACTGTAATGTCATGTCTAGTTATGTCATGCTGGCCTTGGACCAGAAAGAACACCGGGTTCAGCTTTCAAAATGAATTTCCTGAAGGACTCAATCCATTCAGGAGAAACGTCCTTAAAAAACGCCTTTATACAGGCCGTTATACTAAGAAATGGAAATTAAAATCATTGTGCATGTGGATTTTGTAGTTTCCTTGCAATGCTTTTAGAGTCCCCCTTACAAAGTGTTTGTACAGAGATTATTGTCGAAGCAGAGAGGTTGTGCGTAGAGTCAATTGTTTTGTGTCGCAATTATTGTTATAGAATCTAAGTCTCGTTTTTGGAGAGATCTGGCCAGTCGTTTTAAATGATTGGAGTACTAGTATGTGTTTGAGTCCCGATTTAAAATGAGAAAAGAGTGAGCCACTTTGCATTGTGTTTGTTGGATTGTTTCCAGAACAGCAGTTTTGCAGCACCAGCTAACATACTGACGAGGAGGATAGTAGGAGCAGTGGACAGCCATCCAGACACACAGATCAGGGGCCAAACAAACACACTGCCGAGTGTGTGTCTAGGATACTAACACCGCACACAGAGTGTGTGTATGTAAGTAAGGTTTGGGCTTTTTCCGTCGGTTGATGGGTGTGGTCTGGCTGGGAGGGGGAGATTCTGGCTTGTAAAAGGGGGTGTGTCGTGTCAGGGGGCTCGTAGCTGCTGCAGTTTGGCATAGATGTCGTCCGCCTCGCTCAGCTCTTCAAAGACGGGCAGGAGGCTCAGCAGCTCTGTGTCCTCCAGGTCATCAAACCAGGACACCACAGGCACCTGAGGACACACACAGATTAAAGCATTTGACATGTTTGAGATAAGGCTATTAATGAAGGAAATAACCTTTTCTGTCACTGCAGTTGGGAAGTGTTGATTTCCACAGTTTAAAACACACATTCAGAAAATAAAGTTGGCATCAAATTGCTACTTGCTTAAAACAGGAAGATCACCTCAGTGATTCTACATTGGGACAGGCCTGTAAGGCCTTTGGTGATACAATAAAAGCTCGGGCTGGGCAGCAGCACTCACAGCGTTCTCAGGGTGGAAAATGTAGGAGGCTGGGGAGTTGTCCAGGATGAGGGTCTTGTTGAGCTGGCGGCCCAGGCGGCTCAGGTCCTTGACGTAGCAGCCCTGATGGAAGACACAGGACTCCCGAAAGAGACGCGTCCGGAACACACCACACTGATCTAGAAGGTCGGTCACTGGGTCTGCATACTGCAGGGGAGAGGGAGAAGGTGAAAGGGAGAGAAAAAGATAGAAACAGAAAGGTAGAGAGGGCCAGAGAGTGGGATGTAAGGGAAGAGTGGTTTGTTGGGTGGTAAAGACGAGTTAAAGGGATACTTCAGGAGGCCCTTTATCTACTTCCCCAGAGCATGCTAGCAGATACCCATAGACTTCCAGCCATTGTGCTAACGCTAGTTAGCATTGGCTCACTAAACTACCTCTCACTTCCTTCATACTGGACACAAGAGACATAAAAATGGTATCCACGAGTTCATCGGATACAACATCCTGAAGTATCCCTTTAAGATTGCTGGAATTGCTACCTTTTCATCTCATAGCCACCAGGGGGAGCAAATGCAATAAGTACCAGTTCATTTTCCAAATCAACAGTAAAAGCAATGTTACCTTTGCAAGACTTGCAGTGAAGAGAACACACTCAAACAGCTCTCCCATCCTCTGGAGGAACTCGTCTACATGTGGCCTTTTCAGGACGTAAACCTGGGACACATCACAGCACGGTTATAAGCATTTGGCTAGGAGAATCAAGTACAGCTATCTAGCAGCGATATCTATGAACACTAGTCTATGGACTAACTAATTGACTTGAGCAACTCCACACAACTCCAGTCCATAAAGACCTATTGATCTGCAATCTGATCAAAGTTATTCACTGGCTACAGAGTCTACTCACCTGGCTTAACAAGCCTAATGTGTTGGCTAATTGAAAAGGCAACAGTGAAAAAAACAAACAGAGGCTGGTGAGCACAAATGGATCAATCTTTCTTCCATTCCAAAAACCAGGTACAACATTTCAGAAAAGAAAAGAAAGCCAACATATAAAAAAAAACTGAACAGGAAGGTTAAAAAAGGGTTAAACATTTATTGAATACAATGGAGGCATGCCTCCCTGTTTGGTCTGCTGGATCGTTCCTACTCATTCCGTCTGTGGGTCAGGGAACGCGTCCAAGCGTCTGTCGGTGTGGTTGTTCGAGAGGGTGTGTTGGAAGTTGGCAGCCGCCTCCTGAAACAAGTAATCGAGAATAGGCCGTGCTGGCGGGAACCAGCCTATCCTGGATTACTTGAATTAGGCCGAGGCCAGAGAGCTGTGGCCAGTGTCCCACGGCGAGGAGGCCGGAGTGGGGCGAGGGTGGCCTCGCTGACCCCTGGCTTAACTGTACTATACAGCTTTTTACAATTGATACATATGCAACTATGACTTCTACAATAACTAGAAAGTATATCCATCATGATCATGGAAGAGAACACATTTATACAACAAATATTCCATTTACACAATAATTAGCATTTCATGTATTAACATTAAAAGCGTACAACTTCAGAAGGAGTTGTACTTCTCCAATGGGCTGCAATAGCTAAACATGATTATTAGAATTTGTCAGATGGAGCGCACACAGTATATTCACAATACGCGTGTGTTGATCTGAATGCCATTGCCATAATCATTGTTAGTTACCTGGTGTGTTGTTCCTTCAATCTCCACAGATACAATGAAGTCAGCATTACTGATGGGCTACAGAATCAGAGAAGGACAACCATTTACCATCACAGTTTTCAGATCAAATAAAACCAGTTGCAGTGACAAACGTATACATTTGTTAGTTAGATATTCTGTCATCTCCCGTGGGCAGATTCTACGTGTAGAACGAGAGAATCTGCCAGGACTGAATGGCATGCGTGAGATCTGAGCAGCATTAGTTCAATCCTGGTGGTTTTCGTCACTGAATATAGGTGATGCTTAAACAGCTTCGCCTTGAGTGCTTTGCGTGTGTTTATATATTCTGATAAAACGCATATAAAATCGTTCCAAAAAAACCCCCAAAGCAGTCAAAATCATGCCCTATCAAGAGAAACATGTACAACAGTGGTCTGTCTGCCAGTGACCCATTGATTTGCTGATGGATGTTTACAGCACCATCATCTCCTGTAATGAGCTACCTGATCCAGCTAACAGCTGTCCATTACAACCTACGACAACGACTTATCAAAATCTAAATGTTATTTGTCACATGCGCCAAATACAACAGGTGTAGACCTTATCGTGAAACGCTTACTTACAAGCACTTAACCAACAATGCAGTTCAAGAAATAGTTAAGAAAATATTTACTAAATAAAATAAAGTAAAAAAATACACAAAATAACAATAATGAGACTGTATACAGAGGGTACCGGTACCGAGACAATGTGCGGGGCTACAGGTTAGTCGAGGTAATTTGTACATATAGGTAGGGGGATCTATAAGTGAAACGGACACAAACAAAGAGGACTTAATCAAATTATTACATTTTAGTAATTTAACAGACGCTCTTATACAAAGCGACTTATGTCATGTGCATACATTTACATGCTGGTCCCCCATGGGAATCGAACCCACAAACCTGGCGTTGCAAGCGCCATGCTCTACCAACTGAGCCACGAGATTACAGATTGTTGTTGTAAGAGCTATGGATCATGCCATTATATAGTGAATGATCATCTGCACTGACCTGCACAGGATCAAAACAACATTTCCATGAATTGTTGATATGTGGTGAGATAATAGGTCAAGGTTTTCCAATAGCACGGTTTCTTATTAAGTGTGTGTGCTACCTTGAAGGAGCTGTGCACCAGCGTTTCGTCCAGGTCAATGACCACACAGATCTTGCCCTCGTCCTGGGGGGTTACCTCTGGCAGTAGACTGGCCTCTGGGACCTGAGAGGGGCGGGACAGGACAGGGAGAAGGGTAGGGAGAGGAGTAGAGGATAGAGGCAGGGAGGTCAAAAAAGGAACCACATTACCCAACCTGCACCACTACATGTTGCACGCCTCTCTTTTTCACAGTCCAGTGCACCAGCCTTGTATTGTTATAAGAATCACATCAGTTCCAGTAAGTAAGTGGCCATTGGTAATTACAGTTTAGAAATACTTCTGCCCCACTGTTTAGAACCACTGAAAGTGGTTAATTCTTTCTACGATTCCTATATTCAGAGTGCACTGTAGTAACATGTTTGGCCACAAGGTGACACTTTTCCCCGACAATTTAAACCTTTTCTTATTTTTACCTCCCCACATTATAAACGGAAGAAGAAGTGTAAACTCTAACATAGCCTATTAGCTAGAAGGGTAACTCCAAACTCAACTGTTTAGCTGGTTAAACAAAGGTAAGCCATGTGTTGGCAAAAATGTATGTCCAATTCAAGAACGCTTACAAGCTGCTTGCCGCACTGGTAGCCTATTCACGGGCTACCAGTGCCTAGGGCAGATACAGTGGGATTGGCTTCAATTAGTGTAATTTGCTCAATGTTAGGAGTCGAGAAATAAAGTGAACATTAGAAAGAAGATATTCTCCTCTTTTCTACTGTAGGTCGGTAATTAAACATTTGTTTATTATGTTAGCGATATTCTTAAAAACATTGAAATAACAAAACTATATTGTTATTTCATGGGTATTCAGGTACTGCAGGGGGTCTGCAAAGATGATATATATATACACCCATGATTTAAAAAGACTGATGACACACCCCACACTGACCTCTGGTACAATTCTATACAGGAATCACATTTCCTGATAGAAAAACCCTTTAGTTGGAGAATGAAGGGTTCAATGAGAGTTTCAGAATAATAACCTATGACCCATCTACAGTAACACTTTAAGACACGTATCCTATTGCCCAATACACTCTTGCAAAACTGAATTAATTTCCTTTTCCATCCCAAAGACAATAGATTATAACATGTCTGAAGAAAATAAAAGTAAACGGTTATATCAAACATTTGCCTGAACATCATACCCAATGTGAAAGTTTAATCTATCCCTATTCAGTATAGCTCCTCCTCCCGCAAAAACCACAGTGATATTGTCCTTTACGTACTTGAA
This sequence comes from Thymallus thymallus, assembly GCA_023634145.1. Taxonomy (NCBI): domain Eukaryota; kingdom Metazoa; phylum Chordata; class Actinopteri; order Salmoniformes; family Salmonidae; genus Thymallus; species Thymallus thymallus. The sequence goes on along the minus strand of CM042409.1, from coordinate 35,293,273 downwards.
ACTGGTAGCGAAGGTTTTGAAGGATATCAAGCTAAACAGAGAGATAAAAGACAGTTAACTCCCACTCATCCATCCCAAACCCACCAACAGGGCTCAACACAAAATCTATTCTAGGCCTATATCCATGACAGTTCTGAACTGTGCTTAGAAGAACACAAGCAAGCATTAGGCTATATATCAGCAAAGTATTTTATTGGCTTGAGGACAGGCCTAATATTGCCTAGTGGTGGTGAGAAAAGGAGCTTCACTTCCGCAACCAAAATATTTTCCTCTTTGGTCTAAATGTGCTGCCGCCTACAAGGTGCCTATCTATTCTAAACCTAGCCACGCTCTCTCTCTGAACACTTTTAACAGAGGAACAGTGAGGTCTACACAGTCATGTTAATCTATGTTATAATAGTCAAACATAACGTAGGTGGGGGTTTTTTACTGACTAATGTGTTCGGTAAAAGTTTGAAGCATCATCAGTCGAAGGGGGGGCTTAGTTAGCACAGTGGAGAGTTTAAGCTATTAGCCTTGGTCTAAACAGCTCAAATTTAAAAAGCCCATTAATATATACTCTGCCCAGAGTGGGTGAAAACACACTTTGGAGATTAAATTTCACTTCCTTATGTTATAAAATACATTTAACAAGACATATGATTATTCATGTTCTGAATCGTTCAGTGGGGTATTTATCTAACATGTCATTAACAGTATCCAAAAAGTTGGATTTTGTAACCTAATACATCTGATAATAAGCACCGAGCTCCTTTTGAGGATTTGACATGTGGTGGTACTCTTCAAGTTGTTTCCGTGGGTCGCAAAAAGCTAAATTAGCATGGCACGGGATCTCAAAATGTAAAAGGCTTTGAAAATAAAAAAGCTTGCAGTAAGCTCAGTGCTCGGTTCAGAGATATGCTTGATTTTTTTGGGAGAAATCTTTGAAAAATAATTGTTTATTAATATGAAAAGAGTGTACTAAAATACTACGTCATGTCTCAAAATTGATCTATCTTACCTCTATATCGTTTGATATCCTGCGGATTCGAGATGAAAGATGACGAGTTCAACGTTAAAGTGAGCATGTCAGGTAGCCTTCATTCTCGCACAGCATCCAGCCTAGCGGATGTGGTGCTCTGCAATTTTCATACTTCTGACCACTCTTTCTCTGGCCTCCATTGATTTGGCCATCAAAGGTAAAAACTCCAATAACTTCTGAACTGATTATTATAGAGGAGACATGGGGTTTGGACCATTGGTTTTCTTCAAGGATTATCTTTTTAAATTTTGTTAATTTAACTAGCCAAGTCAGTTAAGAACCAATTCTTATTTACAATGACGGCCTACCTACAGGGTCAGCCCCTGGAGAAAATTAGGGTTTTTCACCTTGTCGGCTCGGTATTTCGAACCAGAGACCTGGCCCAGCGCTCTAACCGCTAGGCTACCTGCCGCCCTCAATTATCTATACAATTAACATATTTTACCCATGGTCAACATAATTTATTGGTTTTGTTTAAACACCCTACAATATACTGTAGTTCTAATAACAAAATAAATACAGGGGGAGGATCTGGGAAGCGTGTAGATTCAACTACGAGAAAAACGGTGTCATTTTAATAATTTAATTGTATTTATCTACACCCTCTTATCTTGGCCCAATTAAATCCTGAAGACTTAAGTGAACTGGGGATTGAGTGAATTCTTGTGATGTTCGGGAGCAGTCTAACATCTGAACATGGTGTGGGGACATGAGTAATTAAGCCAAAAGGAACTGTAATTCAGAGTCACAGATATTAAAACTGCAGGGTAACGACATGAGAATGCGTCCCGAATGGAACCTTATTCCCTAAAAAGTGCCTTAATTTTGACCAGAGCCCTGTGGACCCTGATAAAAAGTAGTGCACTTTATAGAGAACAGGGTGCCATTTGGGACGTAGTTATGCTTTATAACATTAATAGAGCCATCGTGATTCATATTAGGCCACATTAGCCATTTGATATAGTAATTACATGGTTTATCTAGAGTACTGAACAGTGAGAAAACAGACAATCATACTGAATCTTAGGTGATAAGAATGTAGAGCACTTGACACTTTTAAAAGACCAATTCTGATCATTACGAGCCATAGCCTCTTGGACAGAAGTTGGTCTAATACACTAATGGGCGGCAGGTAGCCCAGTGGTTAGAGTGTTGGGCCCGTAACTGAAAGGTTGCTGGATCGAATCCCCGAGCTGACAAGGTACAAATCTGTCGTTCTGCCCCTGAACAAGGCAGTTAACCCACTGTTCCTAGGCCGTCATTGAAAATAAGAATTTGTTCTTAACTGACTTGCCTAGTAAAATAAAGGATAAAATAAATAATAAATGAATAAATGTCTTTCTATAAGCTACTAATCAGTGTACTCAACCAGCCCAACTTTCACTTTCGTTTTCAGGAAGTTTGTTGGGGTGGGCCATTGGGAGTGGCTGGCTGACAGGCGTTTGTGTTACCTTAGTGATCGTCCCATTGTCCTCAGGAGGGAGTAAGGTATCCTGGGCAGGGGATGGAGGCTGAGGGGCATCCTGTGCTCGGAGGCAACAGAAGAGCGCTTTGAAGATATTCCGGCTCCGAGGTTTCTTTGGGGAAGATTTGTTCACCTGGCCTAGGGAGAGAAGGAACAAAATAATATCAACAAATGTGTAAAACTCACTGCAGGTGAAACCCATATGGGTATACCCACACCTAGAATATAAGTTACTGAGTGATTTAATATGGGTATACCCCACCCCTAAACAGACTTCTCCAGGACTACTTTAATTTGCAATCATGAGTCTTCCAGTCAATCTCATTCACTAACACCCACAACAAGTAGGCCTACAATAACTGACATCCTTAATTGGCAACAACCCTTTATTAAAATTGTTTTATTTGACCTTTATTTAACTAGGAAAGTCAGTTAAGAACAAATTCTTATCTACAATGACGACCTACCCCGGCCAAACCGGGACGACGCTGGGCCAATTGTGCGCCGCCCTATGAGACTCCCAATCACCGCCTGGTTTTAATACAGCCTGGAATCGAACCAGGGTCTGTAGTGACGCCTCTAGCATTGAGATGCAGTGCCTAAGACCGCTGCGCCACTCGGGAGCCCTGAGTGATGTCACCCTCTCTAATAACCATTATGAACTCTGTGGTTCGAGCCCTGAATGCTGATTGGCTGAAAGCCATGGTATATCAGACCGTATATCATGGGTATGACAAAAACATTTAATTTTCCTTACATTGGGAACCAGCTTATAATAGCAATAAGGCACCTCAAGTGTTAGGTGGTATTTTGCCAATATACCACGGCTAAGGACTGTATACAGGCACTCCGCGTTGCAGCCCTTAACCATGGTATATTGGCCATATACCACACCTCCTCGAGCCTCATCCCTTAAGTATTTTTTATTCCAGGACTAGGCTTCATCATCGCCGGCCATTTTATGCCATCCATATCCCTGTCTAGAGGAGAATCCTGTTGTCACTAGAATATATCCATCAGGCCTCCCTCCCCAGTCTTTACCAGGGCTGACAGATCAGATCAAGCAGGAAACCGATCCTGCTCTCTGTGTGGGTCTATTTCTGATAGGCTCAGTTCACAAGGTCAGAGGAAGTTGTCTCCATTTACACACTCGGGCATCTGGGAGGCACAAGAGGAAATATAAAAAGCCACTGACTGACTGGTCTGAGTCACAAAAAGCACCCTATTCCCTATGTACTGCACCATGGGCCTTGGTCAAAAGTAGGGCCGGGACGCTACCAGTATCAAAACACTCGTTAGTATCATGGCAAGGAAACAAAACACAAAGAGCATTTAACTTTAGGAAAACAACACTAATGTTGGCAAGAAACATTTTAGGGTTTAATATTTTCACAGTATTTTACTAAATGTTCCATCCCGAGAATATATCACTCCTGGGTAACCCAATATTTTCCCACCAAAACCGGAAGTGTCATTCTAAAACCCGATGCTACCTGAGCCATACTTTAAAGATACGTTATGAGCTAAAGACATTTTATGAGCCCAAACCCAAAACGCCCAAATGAATTGTGTTGTTATTCAGCACATGGATAGCACATTACGCACTACAGAAAGACATAAAAAGCCATAGATAAATGGAACAAGCTCCAGTAGGCTACTCTTTTTGAGTGTGGACTGTATTAGGCCTACTGTACTGTATCATACTAGAATTATGCATGGAATTGTGAAAAACGGACTAAATGTATTTGGCTAATGTGTATGTAAACTTCCGACTTCAACTGAATTATATATTGTGGATGACATTTGAATAGAATTGATGGAGAAAGACTTATCGCATGCACACTGATTTAAAGCAATGATATTCGAGTATATCGGTTTTAAAACGCTACAGCTGTAATTAAATCTTTACAATAAAAAAAAAAGGTGACCCCCGAAAGCCAGATAGATGTGTAAATTAGACATGCAATCAGTCCTTATATTACTGTAGCTAAGGCTATATTGCACTAAATGTAGGCCTACCCGTCACAAGAAAATAAGTTACCATGATGAGATGCATGCATTCGTAACTTGATGATTGATCATGCAGCTAGATGATTGATCATGCGGATAGAGAGAAGGCCGTAGAGAAGCCAGATTTAGACATCGCATATAATTTAACAGTTCCATTTCACGTCATGCTGTTCATTGAAATAATGTATTATAATTTACAGTTCTCACTGTTATTTAGTCATTTAGCAGACACTCTTATCCAGAGCAACTTACATACCCACAGCCCTGGCGTCATTCTTTTTTCCTACTGGTCCCCCGTGAGAATCGAACCCACAGCCCTGGCGTTGCAAGCGCCAAGCTCTACCATCTGAGCTACACGGGACTCTTCAACCCTATTAAATTGTAATCCAGAGTCAGATGTATTTATTTTCCAAGCTATAGCACACACTAATTTAGATACAGCAGGTTTTTTAAAGGACCAGAGTTTGGTTCCCTTCGTGTTTTCAGTTTTACCATGGGGGAAAAAAATATTGCGATAGTGGTGTCCTCACAGCCCTAGTCAAAAGTAGTGCACTACATAGGGAGCCATTTAGGACATATTCACGGACTCAAGAGGAGGCTACAACCAAGAAGTGCTGACAAACATTGTAATGACTGTAATGTCTATTATTAGACAAATGCCGGCATTGCTATTAATAGTGACTCGGCACAAAAAACATTTCAGCAACAAAAACAACAGGCTAGAATTGAAGAGTCTATTGAAGTACGCCAGCTCTCTGGGAGTCAGGTAAGGACTAGGAGAGAGCAAAATCCAATCGAATTACGGGTAATTCCAGGGTAACGGAATTGTGGCGAGACACTGATTTTTCACTTTAAAAAAAAAAACTGATTTCAAAGTTGAACAAACCATACAACTATGCACAAGGACCACTTTTAAGAATTTACACTGAATATTTTACAAAAATAAATTTACTGGAAGAACTGTGCAGATGCAAATTAGGTAACAGAATTTCAGTAAAATCTTTGTGTGTCCATTTCCCCCCCCAAACTTTAAATATCTGCTTTGAATTAAGAATCATAAAAAATTAAGATGTCTGCAAAAGGAATGGGGTGTCAGCTATGTATATGACATATTGACTTTGAAAAAATATTTTGGTTATTGAACTACAGTAAGTGAAGTGGATTTACACCCAGTAACTGAATTTCATGGGTCCCTGATCTGCATAATTATGGGTATGAATGTCATTCTCTTCATGGTGATGTATCCTAAATAGGAACACCAAAAAATATAAATATGCAATATCTCCTTTGCATATTTGGGTATTATTCTACACACTGGCTATTATTTTAATGAGCTCTATCCCCAAACAGGGCAACATTTTGTTGGTCTGGAAAGGAACAAATCTGAACCAAACATAGACGTCTATGTTTCACAAGACTTGGACATCAAAGTACAGCACAGTAGACTTCAATACAGTAAAGTACAGTAGAGATTAGTATAATTCAGTAGAGTTCAGTAGTGTACTCAAATCTACAGTGTACTGTACTATACAGTACTAGTCCCTTATTTCCTTCATAGATGTACATACAGTTGAAGTTGGAAGTTTACATACACCTTAGCCAAATACATTTAACTCAGTTTTTCACAATTCCTGACATTTAATCCTGGTAAAAATTCTGTCTTAGGTCAGTTAGGATGGATATATCACTGGCAATTGTGATATAGTGAATTAGAAGTTAAATAATCTGTTTGTAAACAAATTGTTGGAAGAATTACTTGTTTCATGCACAAAGTAGATTGCCAAAACTATAGTTTGTTAACATGAAATCTGTGGAGTGGTTGAAAAATTAGTTTTAATGACTTCAACCTAAGTGTATGTAAACATCCGACTTCAACTGTAAATGTCACTGTTCAGGACCTTTAATTCCTTATTGATGAGGACACTGAGGAACTTGAAACTCTCGACCCGCTCCAACACAGCCCAAAAGATGTGGATTGGTTGTGTTCGTCCCTCTGTTTGCTGTAGTCCACAATCAGCTCCTTTTTAATGCTGACTGTAAGGGAGAGGTTGTTGTCCTGTCACCACAATGCCAGGTCCCTGAGCTCCTCCCTATAAGCTGCCTCATCGTCTTCGGTGATCAGTCCAACCACTGTTGTGTCGTCAGCAAACTTGATGATTGTGTTGGAGTCGCATGCGGCTACGCAGTCGTGGGTGAACAGCAAGTTCAGGGGATTAAGCGCATGATGATGTTGATGATCAATGTGGCAGATGTGTTGTTGCCTCACCGACTGGGGGCGGCCTGTCAGGAAGTACAGTATCCAGTAACAAAGGGAGGTGTTCACTCCCAGAGTCCTGAGCGTGGTAATGAGCTTTGAGGAGACTATGGTTTTGAATGCTGAGAAATAGTCAAACAGCATTCTTACATAGGTGTGGCGTTAGAGTGTTGGGCCCGTAACCGAAAGGTTGCCGGATCGAATCCCTGAGCTGACAAGGTAAAAAAATCTGTTGTTCGTCCCCTGAACAAGGCAGTTAACCCACCGTTACTAATTAAGTTAACCCACTGTTACTAATTTGTTCTTAATTCCTTTTGTCCAGGTAGGTGAGTTCAGTGTGGAGTGCAATAGAGATTGCGTCATCTGTGGGTCTGTTGGGGCGAATTCCGACCTGAGTTAAGCTGTAATTCCCCTTTTATGCACTTTTCTCTCTATGTGTATTCTGACCTTGAACATAAGCATGAGAATAGCATGCTATTCCGTCTGTCCCCGCGGCCTTGCGAATGTTAACCTGTTCAAAAGTTTTACCTTGGCTACGGAGAGAGAGATGACAGTCTTCCGAAACAGCTGATGCTCTCATGCATGGTTCAGTGTTGCTCGCCTCAAAGCAAGCATGTAAGGCATTTAGCTTGTCTGGAAGGCCTGCGTCGCTGGGCATCTCGCTGCTGGGTTTCCCATTGTAATCCGTGATAGTTTACAAGCCCTGCAACATCCGTTGAGAGTCAGAGGCGGCGTAGTAGGATTCAATCTTAGTCCTGTATGGTCGCTTGCCTGTTTGATGGCTGGACGTAGGCCGTAGCAGGATTTCTTATAAGCTTCCGTATTAGTTTTCCGCTCCTTGAAACGTACGCTCACTGTTGGGACCTCGTCGTCGATGCACTTATTTATGAAGCTGGTTACTGATGTGGTAAATTACCCAATGTTATAAGATGAATCCCAGAACATTTTCCAGTCTGTGCTGCGAAACAGTCCTGTAGTTTAGTATCAGCTACAATGGACCACTTCCGTATTGAGTGTGTCACTGGTACTCCTTGATAGAGTTATGGACAGATTTGCCAAACGTAGGGCAAGGTAGGGAGGGCATTGTATGCGTTTCTGTCTGTGGAGTAAAAGTGATCTAGAGTTCTGTCACCTCTAGTTAGACAGGTGACATGCTGGTAAAAATTAGGTAAAACAGATTTCAATTTCCCTGTATTAATGTCACCGGAAACGCTGCCACTGGGTGTGCATTTTTTTTTTTTTGCTAGACCTGACCGAAAGGTTCGAATACCCAAGCCGACAAGGTGAAAAACCTGCCAATGTGCCCTTGAGCAAGGCACTTAACGGTAATTTGCTCCAGGGGTGCCGTACTACTATGGCTGACCCTATAGGTAGGCCGTCACTGTAAATAAGAATTTGTTCTTAAATGACTTACCTCGTTAGATAAAAAATAAGAAATTAAAATTACCTATGAGGTGTGAAGGTTATTAAACGTAATTCAAATAGCCTAACCAGGATTTTTCTTCTCAGTCTCGGCCAGTACAAGCAATACCAACAAAAAAACGTTAAAGAAGGGCATGATCACCTCATAACAAATATGAGAAGTTTGAGTGTCACAGAAACGTGCAAACTGAAAACAATCTAAGGCATGTTCTTAGCTAACCTAAGGCACGGACAGAATGGTAGGATTGTCGCGCATCTACCGGTTGATAACTTAGCACTAGAGATGTGCCGAGCAGTCTGACAAAAACGAGTATCGTATTGGATATGGGCAATTTTCTGGATACCAATATGATCAGAGTATTTGTATTAAATGATTTTTGATCGGAAATAATATTTATTTCCGGTGCCAGAACGCATCTTTCTAATGTCAGTCAGTCAAGTGAGGTGACGAAACGACAACGCGCATTTTGACTGATAGCTAACTTTTCTGGATATTATTACAAATATGAGTATGGCCATGTTGGCACACATGTTGGCACACCCCTACCCAACTCAGAACAGACTGCCTGTCGTAATTTGCAAACCATGACAGCCGCCAGTCCTGCGGAAGGGCCCTATAACACACAGCGCGCAAATGAAGGGCCCCCTACTGTAGACAGACAGACAATCGGTCTGGTGTGTTCTCCTTTAAGTCTGTCACAATCAGAATGTTTTACACAGAGGAATGATTGCACACAGCCTATCTTAAAGTATAACTATCCCTACACCAATAAAATAAGTAATGGAATTTACTTCAACATGTCTTCTCCCCCTCACTCAACATACCATCCTCCAATGTAGCGTTGTACTCCCAACTAAAGTTGTAGGACTACATTGCTGACAAACAAACTGCCCCGTTTGCCTGTGAGACATGACGTAGGCCTATCTGTGCAGAACAACAAAGGAAGGACAGTTGACATGCAATACATAACATCCACCCACCCATGGCAGCTCAAGTCAATCTGAAAAACAAATATGGAGTCTCCCATCTGAACCTAGCAGGACCTTTAATCTTGTTAAGAGACAGAGCATAAACACACTGTGCCTTCATATCAGCTGCACCATCCTATGGCCATATTTTTACATGTGGGTAGGGTACTGGGTAGGGGTGACATTTGAAATGGAGCATAAACATGCTTATCTTGACTATCTTTGTTGTCTTTGGCATTAACCAAATCGTATGTTGACTGTCTGTATTGCTTAGGTGTTAAAGGTCTAAGTAAAATGAACTAGACATGTTGCCCAATGTTGTTTTTTCTGTTTTATTGTTACTTTGAAAGATATTTGGATGACAGTCCACAGAAGTAAAGTAGCTCCATCCATGCCAAACAAAATAATTTATACAAACTGATCTGACAAATTGCAAACAAAAGTATTCTGTTACTGTCTGGACAAAACAACTGACCAGGCATACTCAAGACAACTAGCTAGCGTTACTTGTAAAAAACTTTCAACACTTTTCTGTTTCACGGCTTTTCAATTGACGTAATTGATAGTACAAATATTTAAATCTATAGAGTGACTTACTACCTGGCTCACGATATAACGCTAGGCTACAATGGATGGCCTTCCAACATGAACGTAGTTCGCTAGTTAGTTTGCTGTTAAAATAACTTTATCCAGATGTTCCCTATTCCTGACTGACGTTTTCGTCTGCGGGATAACGTTAGTAGAGCTATGCTTGGACTCGCACGCTGAATGTAAAATGGACACCCACACAGTGGCAACCCTGCTTCACTACAACCAGTATTTGGAATATCTTAATGCCATACATTCAGACATTTACCAAGAACTTGTTCACATGACAAAAAACGCAGTCAAACCTGACATTAATTAATTAGACGGGCGTGTAGGTATTAGCATGCTAGCAGACGGCGACAGTTGGCTGACCGTGTCCACTTCAGCAAATACTATTATAAATGGAGGAAAAAGTGATCTCACTGAGTTGATAATCACGAGGACTTACTTGTTTTGGACGGCAGTTGACTATCTTCTTTCTGCACTTGAGTGATAATAGAACTTTCCATCTAACAAATGCACAGCCCCTCAAAGTCCAATCCGTTCCCCCAATTCGCAGGTATTTTCAACATACAGCTAGCTGGTTAGTAATCACGTTGACCAACCCGCGTTGGTATCCTAAAGTATTCAGATAAAAATCAGCTTCTTAGTTTTCCTCGTAGCAATTATAGCTGCCGATACCTTTCCTAATTCAAGCTAACCAACGTGTCTTGTGCGTTCAACGCGAAGTTTATTGGTGTAATGCTACGGTCCGCTCTGATAGCTAGCTAACACTAAGCAAGACCTCGCTAATTCTCCAACATGGAGAATCCAGGCGATACAAGCAAAACAACCGAGGAAATGGGGCAGGGGCGGTTTCAAGTTCCCCTTAATACTGATAAACAACCTTGAGTGACGAGCATAATCCCCTGTAAGAAAACTAAAAAAATATATTGGTAAAATAATTCCTTATCTTAGTCCAAATGAAAAATGTGTATATGTCTGATTTTAATAATTGATTGTTTTAGTTGATCTGATTATGCTTTGTTTTTGCTCTTCTGAGGACTTTGGGGGCGCATTGAAACCGCTCGTCGTCGCGGATTGGATCTTGTAGAAGTGGGAGTACCACGGGCATTCTTCTCTACTCGCTTCGAGTTCGTCCCGAGCGCATTCCTGTGTTCCAGTAGTCGCAAGTTATGTGGCTGAGTTTGATGGTCATGGCTGGAAGTGATCCAGCTTTTGTCAAATTAACATATTTCAATTTGCGTAGCGTGTTAGGAGAATGTACGCAGCAGGTTAGAATAATTAACGTAACAGGTTAGGATACTTAGGTTAAGGTTAGGAAAAGGGTAAGGATTAGCTATGACCATGTTTGGATGCGTTCCCCTGCTCAGATGTTGCATGCATCAACCAATGGTTGCGTGCGACGTCTCGACGATGTCATCAATTGACAGACTACTATAACATATTATGTGGTTAGCTAATACATACAATACCTATCCAGACGTTGTAAAATCTAGCAGGCGTCGTTAACGCCTGGGCAGAGGCATGTGAACTATCGATATAGCATAAAGCTCACGGACAATTTGTTTAATATCCTTAGTCTATGCTTATTCAATATACATTTTATTAATTGCATATTTCAATGCGGAATACTATTCTAAATGCTATTTATATATACACATGAAGTAGTAGACCTATGTGGTTGAAGCCTATGCAAAGGCCTATTGCCGAAATGATATATCTGCGGCAAAGGAAGACAAAGTACATTACTGCGACGGGAAACACATTTTAGAATTTCATCATATAGGCTAAAATTTGCCTAGGTCAACCCGTTTAGAACGGCATTCATAGGAACATTTACATTTTCCGTTTTTAATCACCTAGTTATTTTGCTTTTGATTGATATTTTCTATCAGGATTTCCCAAAAAAACGTCTGTTTGGGATTGTTGCGGTTAATTTGCATGTTCTGGCCCCCTACCCTCTCTGCTCAAGAAAAAATTGCCATACAGATTATGATTGTGATAATTTGAGTATATTATAACACTAATTGAATATCTACTAACAAACTGCTTATAATCATTATTAGGTACATACTGGTCTGATTAACCTACATATCTTCATAATGCATGTAATAACACCTCAAAGTCCATTATACGATTTTCTCCCCATTATGCAGAGAGAGAGATAATCTATTTGATTATTGTTAGGAAATTTAGAATATCTGTTATCTTGGCAAATTCACAGAATCTTTGCAACACCATCTGCATAACAAAAACATATAGAGACATTGAAAGTGTTCACCAGCTGACAAAACACAGCTGGAAAATAAATTATTTAAATGCAAACAGAACACAACAGGTGAACTGTCAGGAGTAAGTTCAAACGAACACCAAGCAAATAACTTTTTATTAGAGAAAAAGCTAATGAAAAAAACACTAGACTAGACTGCATATTGGATAAATTAATTATATTAATTTCATTGTGATATACATAAAAAATGCATTGCAGCCAATGACTAAAACCTTCACATGTAATATCTCATTCTCTGACAACATACTCCTCCAACAACCTGTCCCTGATTTACCTGAGCAATACAGTGTGCTGTGCATTGTGCAGGTCTGGCACTATATACAGTAAACCCATACATAGGGAGAGAGAGGAAGAGAGAGCACACGTGCAGGCAGGAGAACGGTGAAGTAACAGGGAAATAGAAGGGTGTGATACTGAATACCCATTGGTTGAATGTGAGGAATTTATGGAAAACCTATACAGAGGTCACATGATCCTCAGCGTCTGGCAGGAACGAGGGGGTTGAAGAGAGGGAGACAGGATAAGCAGAGAACACCAGAACTCACAAGGGTGGGGCAAGCAGACACACATAGCGAAGCTAACTAAAACAGTGGTGTAGTAGTTTCTTTTGATTAAGACACCTGGTTTCAAATATATTTATATCTCAACCACATTGTAGACCAGAAGCTGAACTCATGTAAGGCAAGAAGTGAGGACACCTCCTGTACCATGTGATTTGCAGGAAGAAGCCTGTTCCCCCCCCTCCTCGCCATTTTGCCCTGAGAAGGCCTCTGCTGTAGAGCCCTGCTTCCAGAAAAAGGGGCCTAGCAGGCAAACTGTGATGACTGGGCAGAGCGAAACAGGGGGATAGAGAGAGAGAGAGAGAGAGATAATGTGAGAGTGAAGAACAGAGAATGAGAGAGAGCCCACAGAGAGGTGTAGTAAAAAGAGTTGATGAAACAAGAGAAGCAAACAAAAATGCCCAAATGGAGAGATTTTGTGGGAGAGACAGAAGAGAGAACGAAAGAAAATGTGGGAAACCCCCCCCCCCCCATTTTACATAACTCCCAAAACAATATCACTGGACAGCAGTGCAGACTGCTCACTTTGGGAAAATAAGGTATTTCACGGGGACAAAACCTTTGTAGAGAAACACCAGTTGGCCTACCTGTAAAATGGCAGAGATGTTTGAGGAAGATTGTAAAAAATTATTAATGTAGAAATGTACACTACCGGTCAAAAGTTTTAGAACACCTACTCATTCAAGGGTTTTCCTTTATTTTTACTGTATTCTACATTGTAGAATAAAAATGAAGACATCAAAACTATGAAATAACACATATGGAATCATGTAGTAACCAAAAAATGTGAAAGAAATCAAAATATATTTAATTTGAGATTCTTCAAAGTAGCCACCCTTTGCCTTGATGACAGCTTTGCAGCCTTGGCATTCTCTCAACCAGCTTCATGAGGTTTGATGTCTTCACTATTATTCTACAATGTAGAAAATAGTCAAAATAAAGACAAACCCTTGAATGAGTAGGTGTTCTAAAACTTTTGACCGGTAGTGTATGTGCAGATACTTTTTATTTTACCTTTATTTAACTAGGCAAGTCAGTTAAGAATTTCAATGACGGCCTACTCCGGCCAAACCTGGACGACGCTGGGCCAATTGTACGCAGCCCTATGTGACTCAATCACGGCCGGATGTGATACAGCATGGATTTGAACCAGGGACTGTAGTGAAGCCTCTTGCACTGAGACGCAGTGCCTTAGACCGCTGCGCCACTCGGGTGCCCAAATTCATTATTTGTAAGGATGGTATCATGACAGAATGGAATAATTTGGAGTGCAATAACTGTAACTGCAACAACAGCATTGAAGCAACATCAAACCGTGGCAAGTCTTAACTGTGTTGAGGCAAATATCCTCTCCGCTTGACACAAGACAGTTGTTTTAGCTCGCTGGCACCCTCGTGTGTATTCAGACGGTATGCATCGCCAGAGATTGGAGTGCGACTACGCCTTGATGACTCAGGCATAACTTGCTGACTGAGATCAGCACCTTTTATTCGCTTTAAATAAACAAATTAATAGCTTCCAAAAATCACTATAAAAGGTACCTAGATATCAAATCGTATGTAAAAATACAAATACAATCTAAATATTCGATAATTGTGTCCTTATGCACGTTTGTACGTTGTATTACGGTACTATAACGTTACCGCAGCTTTTTATTTTATCGCGATAGGAATGTTGCATGATACGGAAACGAGAACCCGGTAAATTGACTTGATCACTTGACTTCAACAGTTGAATCGGACAACAAACGGAGCCAAAGGAGCCTTTTCAGCATTTAACGGGATCTTTCGACAGTATACGAATGTAAGTTATTAACCTATAGTGTAACGCTCACTCGCATGGCTGTATAATGTGTACTGCCACTGTAAATGCTGCTCCATCTTTCTTGCTAGAGGATGACTGTCTTTTGAGATTCTGTCCTTGTCTGGGATACTAGCTAGCTAATAAGGTTAGGTGACAAAGGTCACTAGGACAAATAACTTGCTATGAAAACATACATTAATACAAGGCAATGACTGTAAATTATTGTCAAACACCTTAGTTTAAAATGCCACATCAAGCCACCGGGCAGAAATTCGCACTTTGGGCCCATCCCTCGAAGTTGAATAGTAAACTCAAGTTCAAGGCATGTTCCTGCTTTGTGTCACGTAGCTGAGTATGTTGTAATGGGAAATGTGTTATAAACAATGCATCTGAAATATAAATGATTATGATTAAATGAGTGTCTTTGCAATGGAGTATTCATTATATTTTACCAACAGGAGTGTATATGACAGACTACACTACCTACTGTAATTAGTCAGGAATACAAGTTGGACTGTGTGTTATTGGTCCATCAAGCCAGTATTCTCTATGTATGCCTCCCTCTCCTCCCAGCAGTCACCATGTCCTCCAACAAAAATGTGTCAACATATGATGATGAGAATGAATCAAAATTGATGAGGAAAGCGAAGGAGTCTCCGTTTGTCCCAATAGGTAAGTGAAGCTGTATACTGTAGAATATATATATATATATATATATATACACATTTTACAAGCGCTTGAATTATGTTGGTAGTTTCACCGCCAAGGATTTTTTTCCATAGTACATGTTTGATTGAATCCCAGTCAGTCATAGAATAATCCACTTTTCCATCCCTGGTTCTAAGGTTAGATATCATACACCCAGACCCAGTCTTTATTGCATTTCCTATGTGTGTTTTTTTTTTTTTTACAGGCATGGCAGGATGCGCTGCGGTGGTTGCCTTTGGTCTGTGGAGGCTCAAGTCGCGGGGAGACACAAAGATGTCAGTCCACCTCATCCACATGCGTGTTGGAGCTCAAGGCTTTATAGTAGGCGCAATGACATTAGGTAAGTCATAATCCAATATGTGCTGTATAACAGATACAGGCCCAACAGCTAATATCTCTTAATCAATTTACAGGGGCAACATGTATCACACAAGAGTGTGTTGTGCCCTTACACACGTACCACTAACATAAAATGGATCACTAACATGGCTGTAATGTTTGTCTACTTGTAGGGGTGATCTACTCTATGTACAAAGAATACTTCTCCCCCAAGGATCCAGGTAAAGACAGCAAGTGAGCCTACCAGTCAATCAGCAAGTGACATGACCAGAAAACACTCCATGCCTGCCATTCTTGCATTTTACCCTTAGAAATAGAAGTCACAGAATGGATTATACCTGTCAATAACATTCCATTGACAGCAAGTCATTTATTTTGGATGAGGGCATCAGAAGTAGTGGCACATCATTCTGTTTCTATCATTACCTCCTTGCTAGACACCTGCTGTAAACCACCAGTAAAATGCCCCCTTGAAGGCAATAAACTCATATAGCCAATCCACTCATTGACCATTGCCAACCTCACCATGAAGGGTTATTGGTATTATATAATAAATAATATATTGGTTATTTTCTAACATTTACTTTGAAATGTGAGTTGTTTTTATTTCACAAACAGGTACAGAAGTAGGTAAAAGGTTATTTTCAACCAACTATCCACACAATTAACTCTTCTAAGGAAGGGATGGATTGAAATTTACAGAATGGTTACCTGGAGGAAAATGCGAGAGGGTCATGCATTTTCAATTTCAGTCAAAGGGAGGGTTTACTATTTGTTTTAGGCTATATAGTGCATTCGGAAAGTATTCAGACCCTTTCACTTTCTCCACATTTTGTTCCGTTACAGCCTTACTCCAAAACTGATTAAATAATTTTTCCTAAATCTACACACAATATCCCATAATGACAAAGCGAAAACAGGTTTAGAAATGTTTGCAAATTTATTTATAAAAAAAAAAAAAAGTATTCAGACCCTTTGTTATGAGACTTGAAATTAAGCTCCAGTGCATCCTGTTTCTATTGATCATGCTTGAGATGTTTCTACAACTTGGAGTCCACCTGTGGTAAATTGAATTGATTGGACATGATTTGGAAAGGTATACACAGGTCTATATTAGGTCCCACAGTTGACAGTGCATGTCAGAGCAAAAACCAAGCCATGAGGTCGAAGGAATTGTCTGAAGAGCTCCAAGACAGGATTGTGTTGAGGCACAGACCTGGGGAAGGATACCAAAACATTTCTGCAGCATTGAAGGTCCCCAAGAACACAATGGCCTCCATCACTCTTAAATGGAAGAAGTTTGGAACCACCAAGACTCTTCCTAGAGCTGGCCGCCTGGCCAAACTGAGCATTCGGGGGAGTAGGGGCTTGGTCAGGAAGGTGACAAAGAACCCAATGGTCACTGACACAGCTCCAGAGTTCCTCGGTGGAGATGGGAGAACCATCCAGAAGGACAACAGTCTCTGCAGCACTCCACCAATCAGGTCTTTATAGTAGAGTAGCCAGACGGAAGCCACTCCTCAGTAAAAGGCACTACAGCCTGCTTGGAGTTTGCCAAAAGGCACCTAAAAGGACTCTGACCATGAGAAACAAGATTATCGGGTCTGATAAAACCAAGATTAAACTCTTTGGCCTGAATGTCAAGCGTCACGTCTGGAGGAAACCTGGCACCATCCCTACGGTGAAGCATGGTGGCGGCAGCATCATGCTGTGGGGATGTTTTTCAGCGGCAGGATCGAGGGAAAGATGAACGGAGCAAAGTACAGAGAGATCCTTGCAACAGGACAACGACCCTAAGACAATGCAGGAGTGGCTTCGGGACAAGTCTCTGAATGTCCTTGAGTGGCTCAGGCAGAGCCCAGACTTGAACCTGATCTAACATCTCTGGAGAGACCTGAAAATAGCTGGCAGCGACGCCCCCCATCCAACTTGAGCTTGAGAGGATCTATAGAGAAGGGTAAATACAGGTTTGCCAAGCTTGTAGCGTCATACCCAAGAAGACTCAAGGATGTAATCACTGCCAAAGGTGCTTCAACAAAGTACTGAGTAAAGGGTCTGAATACTATCAATTCCTGCGTTGCTATGTAATGCTTACAGGACGAAGAACAGTTTCTAAAACTGCTTATCTAAGGCTCTGGTCTGTCCAGGAAGTGAGGATAAACAGTTGGCATGTTCTCTGCTACCCACTTTGTTTTTATTATTATTTTGAGTATAGGGGAGGGTCTTTTTTTTCTCCCCCCAAGTGTTCAGGGAGGGTTTAGGTCAAATATATTTTGCTGAATGGGGAGCCATCCATTTTCATTTCAGAAAGATCAGATTTTTTCCACGTAACCCTTATTATAAATAACGTTCACTCCCTAACGAGAAGTATTGACAGAAACCTAATTGAGCTCAAGGGGTCTCAAAGATGTTATTTTCAGTGTCCAGACTTCTTTTTTTTTTCATAATGCTGTTAATGAGTTTGTACATAGTGAAATTAGTTTAAAGATTCAATTTTGGAAAGTGACAAAGTTTTGTACAAATCTTTTTTTTATTTGGCATGATGTCATTTTATCCATATAACATGTATGGTACCAAGGAAACCTATAACAGCCACAAACTGTTAATATTTCAGTTTAATTTGAAAAAGACATGCACTACCGGTCAAAATGTTTTAGAACACCTACTCATTCAAGGGTTTTTCTTTATTTTTACTATTTTCTATCAGAACTATGAAATAACACATGGAATCATGTAGTAACCAAAAAAGGCTTAAACAAAATCAAAATATATTTTATATTTGAGATTTTCAAATAGCCACCCTATGCCTTGATGACAGCTTTGCATTCTCTCAACCAGCTTCAACTGGAGTGTTTTTCCTTCACACTGCGGTCCGACTCATCCCAAACCATCTCAATTTGGTTGAGGTTGGGTGATTGTGGAGACCAAGTCATCTGATGCAGCACTCCATCACTCTCCTTGGTAAAATAGCCCTTATACAGCATGGAGGTGTGAAAATCAAATGATAGTCCCACTAAGCGCAAACCAGATGGTATGGCGCATTGCTGCTGTGGTAGCCATGCTGGTTAAGTGTGCCTTGAATTCTAAATAAAATCACTGTCACCAGCAAAGCACCCCCACACCATAACACCTCCTCCTCCATGCTTTACAGTGGGAAATACACATGTGGAGATCATCCATTCACCAACACCGCATCTCACAAAGACCAAAACTCCAAACCAAAGGACAAATTTCCACCGGTCTAATGTCCATTGCTCGTGTCCTTTAGTATTGGTAACTCCGGGTCTTCCATTCCTATTACTGTGGCGGTCCTCATGAGAGCCAGTTTCATCATAGCGCTTGATGGTTTTTGCGACTGCAACTTTAAAAGTTCTTGAAATGTTCCGTATTGACTGACCTTCATGTCTTAAAGTAATGATGGACTGTCATTTCCCTTTGCTTATTTGAGCTGTTCTTGCCATTATATGGACTTGGGTTTTTTACATTCCACAAATAAGGCATACATGTTAATTGAAATGCATCCCATTATCTCTCCTGTGTTCTTCACCACTAGTCTATTTATTGTCCTACCTCCTAACCTTACTGCATTTTTGCACTACATTTTGCACTCTGTATATAGATTTTCTATTGTGTTTTTGACTGTTTGTTTAATGTGTAACTCTGTGTTGTTTTTTGTCGCACTGCTTTGCTTTGTCTTGGCCAGGTCGCAGTTGCAAATGTGAACTTGTTCTCAACTGACCTACCTGGTTAAATAAAGGTGAAATAAAAAAAAAAATTAAAAAAAAAAAATCTCATGAAGCTGGTTGACAGAATGCCAAGTATGCGAAACTGTCATCAAGGCAAAGGGTGGCTATTTGAAGAATCTCCAATAAAATATTTTGATTTGTTTAACACTTTTTTGGTTACTACATGATTCCATATGTGTTGTTTTGATGTCTTCACTATTATTCTACAATGTAGATGTAATACCTAGTTTATTTGTTATAATTCATTGGTATTAGATTTAAAAGGTGATCGAATTGCAATGTCAGTAATGCATTTATTTTAAAGAAATATGTATTTAATGTACAAGTGAATAGGTTGGTTTACTTTGAAGTTTAAGTTTTCCAATGAGGGATCTTGTTAAGTTGTGGCCAATAGGAGAGTTGACTGGTTAACAGGAGGCCTGGGGGGAAGTAGAGGGAGACTAAGACGAAAGGAGACGATAAAAATAGAACAAAACCCATACCTACAGAGTTTTGAATGGAAGTACAGATTTGATTTTATAAGTGTATTATTAGTTGTTAAGGACTTAGTAGACTAAACCTACCGTCGCATCGTGGAGGTATTTGACAGCCTCGAGGTTAGTCTAGCATCGTGCGAGACCGGGAGAGAATTGCTTGTGGAAGATTAACGAGTTCATGTTTCCATGGGATATCCTTTGCTACGAGTACTCTGCATTGGTTGCTGTGCTTGATGTGGATCTTGTGAGGACACCTAGACGGAACTGCTATACTAAGCTGAGGAAATATCTACGAGTAGTGAATAACTACAACTGTGGGGAGCTTCGGGACTCTACATGTGTCGTGATTTTTTTTTTTTAGCTCCAACGCGCGCCAACGGGTTTAATCAAGCTTGCAGGTAATTTGGACATGGGTTGGGAAAAATCATTGGTGTTTACTATTTTTGTTTATTTTCATGTTGTACGTTGAACATTTGATAATATACATATTGAACCTTATGTCTGTTACATTGGTGGAGTCATTTACTGTTTCAGTTTCATTTAATGCATGGGAAAGCATATCCTGATAATAACAAACATCTATAATCATTCTATCTGAAGTTAATACCCTAGTTGTCATCACCCTAGCGAGTTTACAATAGGGATTCTCACCTACTAACCTATGCTGTTAAGATATTCTAAGTAATGTAATATCGTGAGAGTCAAATTCGAGCCTGGTGAGGGTTAAAGAAAATAGTAAAAATAAAATCCCTTCAATGAGTAGGTGTTCTAAAACTTTTGACCGATAGAGTGAGTATATATATATATATATATATATATATATATATATATAAGTTAAATTGACCAAATATGAATACTGGCCTGGCTTTCTACAGTACATACAAATCCACATAATTTTTTTTAAATGTAATACCTAAACATTATGTAAACCATACAAGTGAATGCCTTCTGTTTTGAAGATTGCATAATTAAAACAATCCAGGGTAATGACTTAACTTAAGTGGTGTGACCATGCACACGCAGATACCTTATAATTTATGATAGCTCTACACTCCATGTCAGTATGGAAATTCTACAGTGGTCATCAGGAGCTGTATATAGCAGTGACACCTCTGACTTCATAGACAGCGTCAAGAAGCAGAAAAGGCCTGCATCTTTCATTATATTGGGCTTTGGATATGAACATAAAATTAGAGAATTTCAAATGGGTTTTGCTTTTGTACAAACAAAAACACAGGCTTTCACAGAAAGAGGTCAGTACATTTGTTAGTATCACATCAACATTTTCCTTTAGAAATTATCTTCAGGAAATGGGATAATTTGGGTATGATGTGGGCTGATTTTATGCCTTTCACTGTAATGCCAAAACAACAGTTTTAACGAGGTGCTTTGGAGGGAATGGGCAAAATAGCAGGACATTTGTATTAGGGCCAAATAATAGTCGTATGAAAAAAAGTTTGTGCACCCCTGACAATTTCCATGATTTTCATTTATAAATATTTGGGTGTTTGGATCAGCAATTTCATTTTGATCTATCAAATAACTGATGGACACAGTAATATTTCAGTAGTGAAATTAGGTTTATTGGATTAACAGAAAATGTGCAATATGCATCAAAATGAAATTAGACAGGTGCATAAATTTGGGCACCCCAACAGAAAAATCACATCAATATTTAGTAGAGCCTCCTTTTGCTAAAATAACAGCCTCTAGACGCTTCCTATAGCCTCTAATGAGTGTCTGGATACTGGATGAAGGTATTTTGGACCATTCCTCCTTACAAAACATCTCCAGTTCAGTTAGGTTTGATGGTTGCCGAGCATGGACAGCCCGCTTCAAATCAACCCACAGATTCTCAATGATATTCAGGTCTGGGGACTGGGATGGCCATTCCAGAACATTGTACTTGTTCCTCTGCATAAATGCCTGGGTAGATTTTGAGCAGTGTTTTGGGTCGTTGTCTTGTTGAAATATCCAGCCCCGGCGTAACTTCAACTTTGTGACTGATTCTTCAACATTATTCCCAAGAATCTGCTGATATTGAGTGGAATCCATGCGACCCTCAACTTTAACAAGATTCCCAGTACCGGCACTGGCCACACAGCCCCACAGCATGATGGAACCCCCACCAAATTTTACTGTGGGTAGCAAGTGCTTTTCTTGGAACGCTGTGTTCTTTTGCCGCCATGCATAACGTCCCTTGTTATGACCAAATAACTCAATCTTTGTTTCATCAGTCCACAGCACCTTATTCAAAATGAAGCTGGCTTGTCCAAATGTGCGTTTGCATACCTCAAGCGACTCCGTTTGTGGCGTGTGTGCAGAAAAGGCTTCTTCCACATCACTCTCCCGTACAGCTTCTCCTTGTGCAAAGTGCGCTGAATTGTTGAACGATGCACAGTGACACCATCTGCAGCAAGATGATGTAGGTCTTTGGAGGTGGTCTGTGGGCTGTTTTTGACCGTTCTCACCATCCTTCGCCTTTGCCTCTCCGATATTTTACTTGGCCTGCCACTTCTGGCCTTAATAAGAACTGTGCCTGTGGTCTTCCATTTCCTCACTATGTTCCTCACAGTGGACACTGACAGCTTACATCTCTGCGATAGCTTTTTATAGCCTTCCCCTAAACCATAATGTTGAACAATCTTTGTTTTCAGGTCATTTGAGAGTTGTTTTGAGGCCCCCATGTTGCCACTCTTCAGAGGAGAGTCAAATAGAACAACAACTTGCAATTGGCCACCTTAAATACCTTTTCACATGATTGGATGCACTTGTCTATGAAGTTCAAGGCTTAATGAGCTCACCAAACCAATTGTGTGTTCCAATTAATCATTGCTAAGTAGTTACAGGTATTCAAATCAACAGAATGACAAGGGTGCCCAAATTTTTGCATAGCCTATTTTTCACAACTGATTTAATTTCATACAACTTAATATTGCTACACTAAAAATCTGTCTGGACAATACCCCAGTACTCAGCTTTTATTAGAAAATGAATGGCGTGCCACTGTGATCATTTTCTGTGACGACAGAGTAAATTATTATGCAGCCTCAGAGGGGTGCCCAAACTTTTTCATACGACTGTACAACAGATTTTAAATGACTACACCCGAGACCTAAAATATTTATCTATTAGCACCTTGAGTGTGAAATTGTGTTTTTATAAATAAAATATATTATTTTGAACACCCCTGCCCCAGTTTAAGCAGGGCAGTCTTTTGGAAAAATAAATAAAATGGTGGCCAAAACATTCCAGTTAGAATTGCAAGTGCCAGAGCAACTAGGTTAGGAAGTTGTTCTTAAAAGGGCCAATCCAGTTGAAACATTAAAGCGGTCACCCTGCCTCTGTTTTGGTTGGAGAAAAGTAACCACTCAAATTCATAGACTGCGCTATGGATGTAAGGACGGACCCTCCAAGATTTCCAAATTATAGCTTTAAGCATGATTCGAGGCGATACAATGTTTAAATACATTGGAGTAAAACAAACTTATATTTTGGGTTCTGATGGGGTAGAACAGAACTATGCTCATGAGGCATTTAAGTAATATTCTTCAAGAAACAATACAATGAGTATACAAAACATTAAGAACACCCGCTCTTTCCATGAGACTGACCAGGTGAATACTATGATCCCTTGTTAAATCCACTTCAAATCAGTGTAAATGAAGGGGAGGAGGCCGTTTAAAGAAGGACTTTTAAGCCATGATATAAAACATTTTTTATCTGTGCCATTCAGAGGGTGTATGGGCAAGACAAAAGATTGAAGTGCCTTTGAACGGGATATGGTGATAGGTGCCAAGCACACCAGTTTGAGTGTGTCAAGAATTGCAACGCTGCTGGGTTTCTCACGCTCAACAGTTTCCCATATGCATCAAAAATAGTCCACCACCCAAAGGACATCCAGCCAACTTGACAACTGTGGAAAGCACCTTGTAGAGTCCATGCCCTGACAAATTGAGACTGTTCTGAGGGAAAAGGGGGGTGTGGGGAGGTGTTCCTAATGTTTGGTATACTCGGTGTGTATCATTAATTTATACGTTCAAAAATTGATGTAGCAACTGTTGATTGGCCATTTAAGTGCTCGATCTGCTAGTCTTACCAAAGTGAAGTTCTGTGTGTTCATAATTAAAAATTAGACAACATACATACATACATATACATTGGTGGCAATTGCCTTTTGTAACAAAAGTGGATACACAAAAGTGTATTTCTCATCTAAAATGATCACAGCTTTTCAAAGTCCTAAAAATGCTGACTTTTAAAAGCCAGCTCATTTGCAGAATTTTCATAGAGCCACGTTGATCAAGCATGCTCAACATGATAAAAACCAACAACTCGTTGGGGTAAACTTGATCATAGGCCTAACCTATAATGCCAATCAGAGTTAGGCTACCTGCCTAGTGGAATGTCAAGAGAGGGATTTAAGGCTTCTTGTAAGGGTTAGATGATGAAGATGGGCACTTACGAAGGTCTGGCTGGCACTAAGGCACAAGAGGAGCACTACTGGCTGGGCCTGTATCCTCCATGTTAGGTCACCCCTGTGGATTCTCTCTAGCTACTGACTATCACTGATAATGGCCACCCCTCCAACGTGTCCTCCTAATCTCTCCACCATCGTGTCGCTGTCCATGTCATTCAGCAGGTAAATGTCATTGTGGCCCGTCAGCCCCAGATGCATCTGTTCAGAGGTGAGGAAGAGGTTGAGAGATGGTTAATCTCATGTAATGATTTTCTTATTACTTAATGTCATAAGCACTCGATTGGTAGGAGGTCCCATTCATCAACTCACAAATCATTCCTGGCATGCTTATGCAGTTATATGTTGACTACACATAGGCTACGTACTGTAAGCAGCAAAGCCCTTTTCATCAAGTGATTGTGACTGGGATTGTTTAATGCCAATATGTTTGAATCTATGGTCTCAAATTGAGAAATGCAAAGAAATCGATCACTGACACCAACCAAAAACAAAGTAGTACTTACCAACACTTAACAAGTTTTTCTCATTGGGCTTTCTAGGGTCTGGTGATATTTATTCAGCTTAAAATGCATGTGGAATTATGGATTTATTATGAAATGGTTGCTACAGATTCGCAGACTGCGAGCCAGGCCTTATCGCCCAACATCAGTGCCCGACCTCACTAATGCTCGTGGCTAAATGGAAGCAAATCCCCCACAGCAATGTTCCAAAATCTAGTGGGAAGCCTTCCCAGAAAAGTGGAGGCTGTTATAGCAGCAAAGGGGGGACCAACTCCATATTAATGCCAATGATTTTGGAATTAGATATTCAACGAGCAGGTGAATACTTATGGTCATGTAGTGTACAGTAATGAAAAAAAACAGTCAAATACCAAATAGATATCAGCTGCCAAATACTGTAAATTTTAGCCCATGTTGGCAAAAAGTGGAATGTAGTAGCATAGTGGCTAGGCTAGAGATGGAATGTAGTAGCATAGTGGCTAGGCTAGAGATGGCATGTAGTAGCGTAGTGGCTAGGCTACAGATGGAATGTAGTAGCATAGTGGCTAGGCTATAGATGGCTGAAGCGTGGGATTGCCCATCTGCATTTCTTTAGGCTACCCCAATGGGCTAATTATTAGCTAGATCACAAACTAAGTGTTCAGAATATTGGCTTTGATACCAATACCAGCTTAATACTCACTCAATACAATGGTTAAAAATGCCTTAGTCAAATGCACAGCACTGTTACTGTAAAAAACACATGTGGTCAACACTCCATCTGGAGAGCTAGGCCACTGGGTGTGCAGGCTTTTGATTCAGCACTGTTCAAAAAACGGAGTCAGCTTAACAAGGACCTGTTGAGCAGTTGATTTGTAGAATGTGGTGTGTTAGAGTGGGGCTGAAACAAATGTCTAAACACCCAGTAGCTCTCCTATGATGTAACATTTGAACATTAGCCTACAAACAAAAAGTTGTGAATCAGGTATCAAATGGCTATACTTCAAAGCAAGGTAGCTAAGAACATGAAAGAAGTGTGCTATATACATCATGCTATCAGGGAATGCATGATGTATATTTGGATGTGCAACATGTCAAAAAAGAATGCAGAATAATCAGACATCTTTTTAGAGATGAATTTGCCTGCATGTTTTGTGCATATTGGCCTAGGCTATGCACTACATAATTTACCACCTGAGGAAATGGGAACTCAAAACACATTAGCTATATTGCTAACTCTAAATATGATATGGTTGCTAGATAGTCATGCAATTGATCGAACACAAAATGTGATGTTCTACAAAAACTACTTGATGTCTATTCACCACAAATGGCGCATTCCGCTCCCTTCCGCTGGCGCATAATCCCAGTTACATACTCTTGAGAAAATTGTTATACTCCTATAAAGCAGACACTTTCCTCTTTTTTAACAGTAATTGTTTTAAAACTGCCTTTCCTGCAATTAGCCAACATTATGAAATGTTGCTCAACTGTATGAATGGATCTCTTCCTTTACTCCGTGTGCAAAGAGGAGTGAGAGCCAGCAGCGAAACACAGAAAGGGCAAATCATTGCAGGAAGCAGGTTAATGCACATTACTGTTGACCAAATGCTGGTTTTAGAACCAAAAAAATAAGCAGGAATGTTGTGTAGTCAAATCACTGATGTAACCAAATTTGTCAGTGTCAGTAATTTTCTGTTTTTCCTCCCAGCTCTAGTGTTGTGTCTATCAAATTGTACATGCTCTCTCTACCTTAGCCAAATAAATTTAAACTCAGTTTTTCACAATTCCTGACATTTAATCCTAGTAAAAATTCCCTGTCTTAGGTCAGTTAGGATCACCATTTTATTTTAAGAATGTGAAATGTCAGAATAATACTAGAGAGTGATTAATTTCAGCTTTTATTTCTTTCATCACATTCCCAGTGGGTCAGAAGTTAAAATACACTCAATTAGTATTTGGTACCATTGCCTTTAAAATTGTTTAACTTTGGTCAAATGTTTCGGGTAGCCTTCCACAAGCGTCCCACAATAAGTTGGGTGAATTTTGGCCCATTCCTCCTGACAGAACTGGTGTAACTGAGTCAGGTTTCTAGGCCTCCTTGCTCGCACACGGTTTTTCAGTTCTGCCCACATTTTCTATAGGATTGAGGTCAGGGCTTTGATGGCCACTCAAATACCTTTTTGCCTCAACTTTGGAAGTATGCTTGTTGTCATTGTCCATTTGGAAGACCCATTTGCAACCAAGCTTTAACTTCCTGACTGATGTCTTAAGATGTTGCTTCAATATATCCACATAGTTTTCCTTCCTCATGATGCCATCTATTTTGTGAAGTGCACCAGTCCCTCCTGCAGCAAAACACCCCCACAATATGATGCTGCCACCCCCATGCTTCACGGTTGGGATGGTGTTCTTCGGCTTGCAAGCCTCCCCCTTTTTCCTCCAAACATAACGATGGTCATTATGGCCAAACAGTTCTATTTATTGTTTCATCAGACCTGAGGACATTTCTCCAAAAAGTACTATCTTTGTCCCCATGTGCAGTTGTAAACAGTAGTCTGGCTTTTTTATGGCAGTTTTGGAGCAGTGGCTTCTTCCTTGCTAAGCGGCCTTTCAGGATGTCGATATAGGACTCGTTTTACTGTGGATATAGATACTTTTGTACCCGTTTCCTCCAGCATCTTCACAAGGTCCTTTGTAGTAGTTCTGGGATTGATTTGCACTTTTCGCACCAAAGTACGTTCATCTCTAGGAGACAGAACGCGTCTCCTTCCTGAGCGGTATGACGGCTACGTGGTCCCATGGTGTTTATACATGCGTACTATTGTTTGTACAGATGAACATGGTACCTTCAGGCGTTTGGAAATTGCTCCCAAGGATGAACCAGACTGGGATCTTGGCTGATATCTTTTGATTTTCCCATTATGTTTTTAGGTAGGCCTTGAAATACATCCACAGGTACACCTCCAATTGACTCATATGCTGTCAATTAGCCTATCAGAAGCTTCTAAAGCCATGACATCATTTTCTGGAATTTTCCAAGCTGTTTAAAGGCACAGTCAATTTAGTGTATGTAAACTTCTGACCCACTGGAATTGTGATATAGTGAATTATAAGTGAAATCTGTCTGTAAACAATTGTTGGAAGAATTACTTGTGTCATGCACAAAGTAGATGGCCTAACCGACTTGCTAAAACTATAGTTTGTTAATATGAAATCTGTGGAGTGGTTGAAAAATGAGTTTTAATGACTAACCTAAGTGTATGTAAACTTCCGACTTCAACTGAATGTTCAATCGTTTTTTTGCCGTGGTGGCAACAATTAAGTAGCTTCACAATATAACGGAAACACCGTAGTCATCTCCACATTTTTTAAGACCTTTGAAAACTGAATTTAAGACATTAAGACTTATTAAGGCCTTTAAATCAGATAAATGAATATAAGAATATAAGTCGCCACCATTCTTTGACAACAAGCAGGTGATGTACTGTCTTTTAAACACTGTCCTGTTCAGTTTTAGGTGTCATACTGCTATTCCTCTATGAACACAGCAGGTCTGTTGTTGCTTACCCTGCTGGCCAGACAGGACATGTCCAGACAGGAGACCCCCAGGGCTATCAGACAATGCCACACCTGTGGACACACAAAGAGGGGAGGAGTTCAGAAGAGGGTCATTGTACTCCCTATAATAGTTTCTTTCCAAACACTGCATTTAGTATTCAGCATTGAAAAGTAGCCACTTTATTTTGGTATTGATCTACAGTATTTTGTGCTAATCTAGCCCGGTCCATGGCGTTAATGACTGCTACTGCTACAGTAACTCACCAGGTAGCCCACAAAGCATAGGTATGCTATGCAGAGCAAGCCCGCCAGCACGTAGAGAGACACACTGTTTAGGCTGGTCATGTAGACTACCACAAAGTACATGTTGATGGCACAGACCACCAGGATGACCACTCCTCCGCCTATCTTCCACACCCTGAGGAGCACAGGCACAGATGAGATGGTAAGTTGGCAAAATGATAAATTGTCACTGTCATCACATTATGAAATAATTTCTCTATCAGAAAATCTAACTGGATCCAAAATGGCACCCTATTTCCTACAAGCCCTGGTCAAAAGTAGTATAATATGTAGGGAATAATGCTGAGCGATTAACCAAAATTTCAGTGGCGTTTTAGTTATTAAACAGCTAATTGACCGACGTCGGTTCAATAACTTGAATTCCATTTAGTTTGGGTTTCTCTAGAGAGAAATCAAATAATTCACAAGAAATTCAGTCAGAATTATGTGGGACGCTGGGCTGATGTTTTCATTAGGCAAATATTCAACCTAGTTCAGCGCAGAAACGTGGTAATTCACTACAATCCATTGCGCCTGTTCTTTCTGGTCGCGGAAGAGGCGGCTACACACAGAGACCATAGGAGACCGCGTGAAAGAGAAATGACAACACAATGAAGAGAGGGATGGACAGTTCGTGAGGTAGCTCTACCTGATTGATAGTTGTAGCCAGCTACTACTAGCCTAGCTAAATAGGATGACCTGTTCAATGGGAAGCACAGAGATAACGTTAGACGGGTGTCTGGCTGGCAGCTACTGCCTGAACAGAGATGAGATGGAGTCTCGTGTGGCTCAGTTGGTAGAGCATGGCGCGTGCAACGCCAGGGTTGTAGGATCGATTCACACAGGGGGACTAGTAAAAAAAAAAAAAACAAGTACAAACAAATGTAGCTTTCACCACTGTAAGTCGCTCTTGATAAGAGTGTCTGCTAAAATAACTCAAATGTTACACTACAAGTCCATGGTGCTTTGCCTACAGAGCAACAAGGAGAACTGCCCCTCCCGACCTTCAGACTATGTTCAAACCCTTCATCCCAATCAGAGCAGTCGTCTAGCACATCTGGTCTCTTGGGCCTCCCACCCCTACGGGAGGGCAGCTCCCACTCAGCCGAATCCAAGCTCTTGTCTGTCCTGGCACCCCAATGTTGGAGCCAGCTTACCCCTGAAACTAGGACAGCACCTGAAACCATATCTCTTCAAAGAGTATCTTAAATAATCCCCTGCTCCCCTCGACTACTATGCCTGTAATATGTTGTCGTCCCACCTAGCCATCTTAAGATGAACGCACTAAGTGGCTCTGGATAAGAGCGTCTGCTAAATGACTAACATGTAAACGATGAGATGAGATGTCATCTAATAAAAACTAAGTAATATACACAACTGAAATATTGTATTAAAGTAAGTCATGTGAATACATTATGGTAAATATGTGATAAGCAGTAATAGGCATTCACTACCATCATGGGACTCTTATTGTTTTATTCTGTTACAGAATTCAACCCACTGTCAGTAAAAAGAAAGGTGATGGCTGAAGCTCTAAAATAATTTTTATGTCATTATTTCATAAAGGCATTTCATGTTTAAAATAAATCAATTGAAAACGGATAATTTTTTTTATAACCAAACCGACTTTATAAAAGCACTAAATCGCTCAGCACTAGTAGAGAATTAGGACACATCCCTGACATCAAGTCTATGAATTAATTGGTGAAATCAGTGAAAACACAGAACCAATCGGAGTCATAATAATAATTTGGTGGTTTCTTATATTTGTCCTATTTTATGTACAAGTATGAAATATACGCATGCCTTCATTATTATTTTTTTTGCATATCCCAACTCCCCTCAGAGTGGAGTCACGGACAGGGTCAGACATTGGAGCAATGTAGCCCTGGAGCAATTTAGGTTTAGTGCCTTGCTCAAGGGCATATCGACAGATATTTCACCTTGTCGGCTCGGGGACTCTAACAAGTGGTTACTGGCCCAACGCTCTAACCGCTACCTGCCGCCCATCTCTGGGGTAGAAGGTTATGATGACTCACAGTCCATTGGCGAAGTCATTCATGATGGATGTCAGACTGGTGAAGGTCAGGATGGGGATCAGAGCAAACGGCAGCTATAGAACAAGGAAACGCAGAAAGAACTATTAAAACTGACTGCATTCAGTACCCTATCTATACAAGCATCAGTGTAATATCCTAAAAACCTCCCAGCCAGCCCCGATAAGCTGTTCCCAACTGGGAGAACAGCAGTTTCCATGGGAAACTCTCTCTCTAACCTGCATGTCCCCAGTCTCT